>OX456526.1:96081298-96751298 GCA_949748255.1 Eustalomyia histrio
AAAAATGTTTACTTAATCTACTACATTTGTAAGACAAATCATAAATTTCACGTTTTAGCGACTAGCAGTATTTCGCTAGCATTCTGATCTGACTTTTTCCTTCGAACCGTTCGCCTTGCTCGTCACTAAATTGGCCCAGATTTTCTGGAAAGAATTCCAAGTGAGAATGCAAAAAACGTATTTTGATTGACATTCTGCATCGCATTTCTCCATACGCCTCTAGAAATTCACTAACAACATCAGGGTAGTCAGCACTTCTTTTGTTACCCAAAAAATGTTTAGATAAAGATATAAAGCTCCTGCATCGCATTTCTCCATACGCCTCTAGAAATTCACTAACAACATCAGTGTATTCAGCACTTCTTTTGTTACCCAAAAAATGTTTAGATAAAGATATAAAACTCATCCATGCTTCAACTTTTAATACATCAAATGATTTTTATTAACACTTAGCTTATAACACAATTAAATATTTTAGTTAGCTTTTTTTTAAGAAAAATATGTTGTTTTTTGAAGCTTCACCACTAATACTAACTAGTAAACAACTTTTTTGCAAGTATCAAAAAAAAAGTAACGGTATTATTACAAAAAAAATTTAAATAATGCCTTATTTACAATGATAGAGTACTAAACTATACAGAGTGGATTTTATTTATTTCTCCTTCGCACTTATGTCTTGTTTGTATCATACTAGCTCTTTTTTAGTACACTCGTATAATAAGTCCTAAATCTAGAACTGTAATTGACCTAAGTTGCTTAAGTTGGCTTTGGCATACGCCGAACTTGAGTAACAATCTAAAGTAAAAAACAAAAAATTGAAACGAAAATAATAAAACTGAGGTTATTGTTGTTTTAAAAGAAGATTCGAAAAAAACCTCGTAGGAAATGAAAAAGTTAAAAAAAAAAATAATAAAAAATGTTTTTATTATTGAAAAAATCTCTACATATTTATATTAATAGTATAGGGGAAGTATGTATATTTGGAAAGATCACGTTCATTTATAATTAATGTCGTTGACCGCTTCGAAATCGGTTAAAAAATGACTGAGTTAGAAAATTTTAAGTGCGCCAGTCCAAAAAAATACTCTTTTCCCCAAATCTCAAAATTTCGTGGGTATATTGCAACTTATAAAACCGGTTATATAATACACTCAGCTTGAGTGTATTATATAACCGAATTTCGAAGTCAGAATATTTAAATCGACATACTTTTATACTCATATATGTGACAATTTGTGAATTCATATATGAGAATATATGACATTCACGGGGCAATACATGGGATATATCCTAACATATGATTTAATACCATATATGGGCTCCTTTTCAAAATATATGGACCCATATGTGCTTTCATAAATGTCATGTATGCATTCATATATGTCTTGCATGCTCATACATCATGTATGTGTGATCATACACGATTCCATATACTACGACGAATGCACATACATGTTTATTTTTAACCGGGTTAGCTAAATTATTTAAAAGTTCATTTAAATACATAATTATTTTTCAATTAATTTAAATTCATTGCGAACTAATAAATGTTTTTTTTAGTTTTCTTTTTCTTTTGTTGACATTTGCAATATCTAATAAATCTAATGGCAATTTGTTAAATATATTAGGCAATGTAGTGGCTAAGGTATTTTTTCCGTAGTGGTTGTGATGACTTTCCACTTTGAACCTTCCGTCAGATAGCAGTCTTGTGTTGTGTTCGTGGTCGATGACTTTTAGGAAAGGAGTATCCTTGAAGAATTCATTTATTAAAGTGGTGCGAGTTTGTTGCGTGATTTTGTTGTTTATGTTGTAGAGATGTATGTTGTTACATGACGAACTGATGTTATTGGTGTTGTTTTGGTTATTAATGGTAGTTTTGTTGTTGATGGTAGTGTTGTTGTTATTAATGGTAGTGTTATTCATGGTAGTGTTGTTGTTGATGGAAGTGTTGTTGATATTGTTGTTGTTGTTAATGGTGTTGATATATGATGAGATAGATAAATTATCAGCAGTATTGCTGTTATTGCTGTTGTGTATGTTGTTGGATATCGTATTGTTGTAATTTAGTACGTTGTTGTTGCTGGGTGTGTTGTTTGGAGTGTTTGTGTAAAACATAGAGTAATTTAGCATATTGTTGTCTTTTATTTTTAGCAGTATCTCCATTATTTGGTTTTGTGTTTGTTGCAGGGATTTACAGTGGGTAGCACTTCCCCATGCAGTTATGCCATGCCTAATGTAGGACACTGCCAATGAAAAATAGGCCTGTTTAAGCACTTTAAAAAAAGCACCGTTACTTAAATGATACAGACTGTATGCTGTTTTTCATAGTTTTTTACGGAGATGTTGAATATGGTCTCGCCATTTAAAATTGGGGTCGACGTAAATTCGCAGATATTTGTAGGTGGCTACGACTTCAATAAATGTTGTGCATGTGTCTGTATATGTTATTACTGTTGATTGTTTTATGAAGGCATTGGGTATCGTGGAATTTAAGGCTGATATTGGTATGCTTAATATGGGGTGGCTTGATGTGCATTAATTTTTTTTGTTGCGTTTATAACAAGACCATTATCATGACACCATGTTGTTATTTTATTGAGTTAATTTTGCATTACTACAGAAGCCGTGCTTAGATTTTCGTGTGCAACGAGCTGCTGTGTCATCTGCATATGCAAATGTAGTGCTATTGTCTAGCATGTTTATCATTTCGTTAGCGTCCATCAGGTAGATAATTGGGGCTAGTTTCGATCCTTGGGGTACTCCATAGCAAGATGCAGTTTCGGCGCTTAATATATTTTGCATTTTCACGCGATATCTTCGCAGTTCCAAATAATTGTTTAACCAATTCAAACCTCTAATTCCGTTTCTATATAAAATGTTAAGAAGTTTGTTATGAGATAAGGTATCGAAGGCCTTACAGAAATCAATAAACAGCACTACACATTGCTTTTTTTATTTAGGCAATCATTTATATAATTTGTTATATATCCCAATAGCTTATTAATGTTTTTCCCTTTTGGAAACCATATTGGTTAGGGTTTATGAAAGCCCGCAAGTCTTCTTAAAATGCTTTCTTCTAAGACTTTCTCGATAGCAGATAATATCGCTTTGGGTCTGTAGTTGTTGTAGTAATTTTTTGTGCCATTTTTGTATGTTGGCCGTAAGATCGATGTTTTTAATAAAGTCGGAATAATAGCGCTATTTATACTGTTATTACTGGCATAATAATAAAGCTAGCATTGATTTTAAGATCTTTTGGCCTTATTCCATCTATACCGGAACCTTTTTTTTTAGTATAGAAATTATTTAATATTATATATAGTACTTCTCTTTCATCTGTTGGTGATATGTACATCGAGTTTTGTAGTATGGTAGTAGGATTGTTTAAGGTTTTAATATTACAGTTATGGATGATATTTTAAACATGATTTTTAAAATTTATAGCAAAGTTTTGTGAAATATTTACGTTTTTAAAGTTTCTTATTATCGTATCATCGATATTAGTAGTTTTTTGCCCGTTATTTCATTTATTAATTAGTTTTAATACGCTAAATAATAGCGAGATACTAAAAAAGTCAAGTTTTACTTTCAGTTTAAAGGATAACTATTACCATTTTAAAAATTAAAAGCAATAATGAAAACCCTTGGTACAAAAGCACAAGAAGTTGGATATTTCGATGACGTTTTTAGATAGATAGGAAAATAACACACAAAAATTTTTTATTTTTTTGAGTTTTCAAAAACCACAACTAATTTAAAAACCAAAAATTTGTTTTTAATTTATTTGCAGATACGTAATTGTCATAAAAATTAAGATCAGATTTAAGAATTTTACTCATATAAAGCCTTAGCAAATTGAATTTTTACTTACAACTTTTCAGAAAATTTTCATATTTTTACTAAAATATGTATTTTTCTGAATAAATTTTATAAAAATCGCGAACTACTTAAAAGTTCCCCGAAATGATTTAAAACAATACAATTTTTTTTATTATGTTTAATATATAATCATATTAACTTTGTATTTTTTGTTCATTTAAAATTTTATTTAATGTAAATAAAATTGTTTTTATTACTTTTAGGTGATAAATATACTCCAACATTTTGATTTTCTTTGCAAAACGAATTAATTTGTTTCCAAGTCCTATTGGGTTTTAGCTGATCTCAGGACAATTTTTTTTGAATCAGGACGACATTTTAATAATAAGTGACATACTCATCATATTACTTGGGTAAAAACAATCAAAAATACACTTACATGTGTTTAAAACCCGGTCAATTGGCTTTTTATTTAATTTAGCGCCTCATATCTTTTTTCAAACATTTTCTAACTCAACAAAATAATAAAAACGTTACAAAATCATATGTAGTTTATTGTTTTTAAATATTGTATTTAAAAAATTTTTCAAATATTTTTTATAGAAATTTCAAATCCATTTGTAAATTTGTATTTATACCCCAAGCACACTGAGCATCAAAATACGTATTTTCGTTATTTTCAAGTTTTCGATTTAAAATTTGTATGGAATTTAAAAGTTGAAATCTTGAAAAAAAAACGAAAATACGTATTTTGGTGCTCATGTCCATTATTTAAATTGTATATGGATGTTATCCAAAAATATGATAAGTTTTTCGCTCTAATTGGTACGAACAAAAAATATTTAGTTTCTCGAATTTTTAGCTTTTGATATAGTATCTCAACTGGCCCAATTCCAAAAATTGCTTCTACAAGTTTTGTATTTTTATACCCTCCACCATATTTGGTGAGGGTATATATCAGTTTGTCATTCCGTTTGTAACATGTCGAAATATAGGTTTAAGACCCCATAAAGTATATTCGTGATCCTTATGCAATTTTAAGTCGATTTAGCGATGTCCGTCTGTCTGTCTGTTGAAATGGCGATCACGACGCGAAGACACAAGCGGGGTGCCTATTTTTACCCAGATTATTGAACATCGTCCCGAGCAGTTTGGTAATTAAAATGAGCAAAATCGGTTCAGCGGTTCAAAAGTTATGAGTGAAAATGTCAAGGTACCTCTAAATTTTTCATACAAATTTGTACAATTTTTCTGTATCTATTTTTTTTCTGTTAAGTAAGTAAAAATGTTATTAAGTCTTCTTCTTGTTGGATTACATTTATTGTCTTACATACTAGTTGTGTTCCCTTACTTTCTGGGTAAGTTCGGTAAAATGAGAGTAAGCACAAAATACTCTCATAAAATGACAAAATTACCCAAAAGTACGGGAACGCAAAAAACCACTTTTCTAGCCAAAAAAAAAAAAATGTCAAAATGCATCAGTGATGCCAAATTTTAGGAGAAATGCGAAAATTGAAATAAAACGACTCAAAAAAATATATTAAAATTGCCCGCCGTTTACATGGCACGAAATTTGGAGATTTTGATATTTTCCTCTTAAAAAAAACACACATAGTTATTTCTAATAAATATATTTTTTTCAGAATTTAATGTATATGAGCTTTTTTTCATTGTTTTTTCAAAGTGGTGTATAAAAAATTCTCAAGATTTCGTGCCAATGTAAAAGAGGGGGTTAAAATTTTCAAAAAAAAGCGGTAAGAAAAATTAAAAGGTGCCGATCTATCCCTTTTTTATAAACAAAAAATATTTGCAGTTTTTAGAAAGTAAAAAACCGCTTATTGTAACACGAAAAGGGCTAAATTAGCATCGCTGATCTCATTGACATTTATTATTATTTAATTATTATTATTATGTATTATTCTTTAATTATTTTATTATTGTAAATCGTTTTTATTTCAATTTGCAATAATTTATAACAAATCTGCTTTTACTTCCTTAGTTTTTTTTTTTACAATTATAAAACAGCTGTTTTTGTTTGGGAACCCGCGGTAACGTACGGGAACACACTTAATATGAGAATAATAACATTCTTAGAGCTATATGTGTGTTACTCTAATAACTAAGTTAACGTAAAAAGCAACATTGTTAAAGTTGCTAACAGAGCAGACCTCTGTTAATAACATTACTAAAACTAAATAACAAAATTTCTGTTACATAAATTGACAAAACATATTCATATTACTACAGTTCATGCAAAATTTAGTATATACGTATATCATCTTCAAACCACTATGATTGCCGGAGGCTGGGCTCATATAGAATGAGGTAAGGTCCAGAGAAGCTGGATCGTCGTTAATACGTCCATTAATTATACCGACAGGAGAAAGATATGTAGATCCAGCCCAGATGGTGTTTTTTTCGCTTTCGTATATTTGACTGACAAGCATATTATCGTGTAGCGCAAGTTTCTAAACAAATCTGGCTTGCAACGACATGGCGTACCTACAGAAGAGTCGAACATCGGCATTTTCATAGACGTAACTATTTGAAAATCGTTTTATGAAATTTTCATAATTTTTTCCGATGCATTTTCTTAGGATTTTCCGCTTTTGTGCCGCTACTTTTGAATAGGTGGCGCTGAATCAACTAAAGCAATACCCTGCCCCATGGCTAGGTCCAAAGAAATTTACATATTAATAAAGAGCAAAATGCATAATTGCTTAAGTGCCGCTACTTTTGAATAGGTGGTGCTGAATTAACATAAACAATACCCTGCCCCATGGCTAGGTCCAAAGAAATTTATATATAAAGAAAGAGCAAAATGCATAAAAACTATATCCTGCCCCATGGCGATTAGGCTTTCAATTAATTTATTTACCAAAAATATTAACTTAACTACATACTTTAAATTATAATTCATTCAGATGTTGCTAGTAGACTTATTACGTAATTTTAAAATCAATTTTTCAAATGTTTGACGTAATAAAAGCATTTATTTCACATTTTTATGTCAAAAGAGAAATTTTAATAAAGGAAAATAGTATTTTTTTATTCCATTTGTATTTTTAAGACTTGATTGGCAAATGTACATTTATGTTAATTTTTTCTTTTATAAAAAAATACACATGAATAAAGTGCAATATTGTGCTCTTAAACATCTAAATGAATATTGATTTAAAAGTTAAGGTATAATATGCACATAAAACATATATTTTTTATAGTTTTTGGCAAATATTCATTTATGTTACGAAGAAAATAGAAAATCAATAATACTCTACTGCATATTGAAGCACAATATGCCTAATGGAGAATGCACCTTCTGATGGGTCATCTATTGACAAATAGTTACAACTCATGTTCTTTCTTAAATAAATTAATTTCTTTGCTGTATTCTCTCTATTAGACAAACACACTTCAATTTTTTAAAGAACGAACATTCGTTGCAACTATTTATCAATACGTGGCGCATCAGAAAGTGCATTCTCTCCACTAGGCATATTCAGCTGCAAAACTAGTTCCCATTAGCCGGAACAAAATTGAGTATTTGACAAAAACTATGCTTTAAAATGTGTTTTTTGTGCAGTCTATGTTTAAAAAAACTAGTGAAAATGTAAAGGTGCCTCTAAATTGCCCATACAAATTTAGTACAATTTCATAGTAGCGACTGGTACATAACATAGTTTCTCATATTTTTTTCACCAGTCGCTTAGCAGTAAATATTTTGTATTCACCTTGTAATGTTCAATATTTTTTTTTTTCGAATTTAAATTTTTTTGCCATGATTTTGTTTTTGCAAAATATTAATAAAATTGATTTAAAAAAAAAAAAAAACTTATTATTTAAATACTTTACTTTTCAAACAATTAAATCTTAGTAAACCTGTCATGGACTTTTGGTTCCATCCCTTGTCATATTTTATAGTTTTTTTTGTTACACTGTCTTCCAGAATTTTTTTTATATATTTTCTTTGTTTTGATACCGTACATTGTGTATATTTTACCTATACTTTTTGACATGGTGATTGAGTGAGTGAGTTACTTAATTTTTTTTTATTAGAGCTTTTATATTACCTTTTCTCCTCATATCATTATCAAAAAGAATAAACGAAAATGGAGGTTTAATGCGAAGCCATTTCAATAAAGCCTGCCTTTTTAAACTTGTGCTGCGTAAAGAATACAGTGAATTTTCAAAGTTGTTAAAAGTACAGTGTGAATATTTTTCTTAGTAAAAACGTGGTTTTCAAATAATTGATTTTTTTTCTTTAAGTCTGTGATCTTAAAATTAACTTAAAAATTAATGTAAAATCTATTTAAAATAATTTTGGCCACACATCCTATTGAAAATATTTTCTGGCCATTTTTCCGGAAATTTAATTACAAGGAAGTAATTTTTGCCAAAATTTGGTGCATCCAAATCGAAAAAAAAGGTAAAGTTAAATTTGAGTCAAAATGTGCTTTAAACTCTACAACAGCCCTGTTTTTTTTGTTTTATTAATAGGACTTTGGGAACTACTAAATTAGCCATATTAGTTTTTTTTCAAATAAATCTACTGTCTTCGTCTCTCGGGTGTGGCATCATTCGGCCCAATTAAGATTAACCACGTGATCCTTATAAAAGGGTTAGGTCACACGAGAGACGTACTTTTTAAGGAAATTGCCAAGGAACCTATTCAGTGCTTCACCGTAGTTGTGCATCTAAATAAACGCTTTAAGGCAGACACATTAAAAAAGCCCCTTAAATCCAGGGATGAAAAATTGGACTTCCGAACGCCGTTTCCCTTATAACTAATCTAGAAACTAGCTTAACAAGAGAGAAAAAAATATAAAATTCTAAAATTATAATATATTGAATTTTCTAACGTATATTATATGACTAATTAAACTGATCTTGCACACAAAGAACTTCGTGGTAACATCAACATGAAATTATAAAAAAAACTATGTTAATAGTTTTAATATTTTGTTTATACCAATTACGGCCATGCAATTACCGTCGAAATTCTCTGAGTGTGTAATTTTTAAAACCGACAAATGGCCCAAATTAACTCAGTCGTATAATTTTTTTTTATTCTAAAATTATTCAATCTTTACCTGTACTTAATTACAATTACTCCTCAACTAACCCTAAACTTGATCATCATTAACTAGAACTTATAACATTTCTTTATAATAAGTTAATATATAATACTAAAACACTAAAACTGTCATAAACGCATTTTCTTCAACTTTTCTATAAATTCACAACTTATAAGTTTATTTTTTTTAATTATTCGGCTAACCCTATTTGATAAATTACTAAAACTAATTAAAACTTCATTATCATCATCTTCGGCTGAACGTCACGATTAAGTTGTCCACAACAAAGCAGAAGGCCTTCATGCAGCGTTGGATTCAACAAGAATGTAAGTCAGTCTCATTTTCTTAACTTTTACATTTTACCCTTAAAATTTACTGCAATCACAATTATTAATACTTAACAATATTAAAATTGGTGATTTTAATACACAGTGCAGCATTTTTAAGGTCATCGTGTGGTTCCTCCTTCATACCCGTTTTTTTTTTGAAGTATATATCGAAACTAAAAAAAACCTGCAAAGGACTTGGCCAGATTACATCGAATTTTTTTTTTATGGACACCCTAAGTTTTTGTACCCAAACACGATTTTTTTAAAAAAGGAAAATTTTTATGGAATCCATATATCATAAACCGTTCGGAATTTTGTTTTTATGTATTTGGCAAAGTTGTAGATCCAAACCAAAGCAAAAAAATTCTCATATGGACCGACCCAAAAAAATTGCATTCACTGCATCAAAATTGCAAAAAATTGGGAAAAAATGCTATTTTTTCATGATAATATGGAATATATATATAATAAATATAATAAATATATTCATTTTTTCAAAAACATATCAGCATTACAACAATAAAATGTTTAAATAGTAAATTTGAAAACAAGTAACAACAAAAACGGCATTAACCTATATAGTCTTTCTTTGTCGAAACGACAAACATTGGCTATGCAAAATAAGTGTGAGCAAAAAGATGTGCTTTCTAGGGTTAAGGAATTTTGGTATTAAGATGACATGTTAAGCCATTTCAGGACAAAATCATGAAAAAATCATAAAAAATAGCATTTTTTCCCAATTTTTTGCAACTCTGATGCAGGGGATGCAATTTTTTTGGGTCGGTCCATGTGAGAATTTTTTTGCTTTGGTTTGGATCTACAACTTTGCCAAAGACATAAAAACAAAATTCCGAACGGTTTATGATATATGGATTCCATAAAAATTTTCCTTTTTTAAAAAAATCATGTTTGGGTGCAAAAACTTAGGGTGTCCATAAAAAAAATTTCGATGTAATCTGGCCAAGTCCGTTGCGGATTTTTTTTAGTTTCGATATACACTTCAAAAAAAACCAGGTACGAAAGAGGAACCAATTTATGTGTTGCACTGTGATATAAAGAAATATTATTGCATGATATATTTTTATGATTAACCACTCTCTTAAGAGTTTAATTTTGTTTGGTATGCAATCAAATCTCTTTATGTCTCAATCAGTAAATTATACATTTCTTTTGTATAAGATATTAACCCTTTATATGCCGTAGGTAATAAAATAGTAATTTTTTTTTTATTTTTGGAAGTTATTTGTAATAAATCAGATATGGAATTGAAAATGATTTAAGCCTTTTCTTAATGTGAAACTTCGAGGTCTGCGGAGAAGGTAAAGTGTATTAGGGGTTTTCCATAATCGATTTGCCACTAGGAAAATCTTAGGATGGGAGGGTTATGAGGCAGTGATCAATATCACCTTTGCTCACATTAAGGTATGTGCAGTAGAAAATGGGTGTTACCTTTTTGTATTTTAAATATTAAGGGCATTGAAAGCGCACGTGATTTTTTTTTGTATGGCTTACGGTCAGTCAGTGGAACAAGATCCCAGCCCATATCTCCCGAACTAGCTAGCTTGCCGAGCACGTGCGTACCGTTTCAAACTGCAACCACGAAGTTTAAAAGGTGTTATAATTTACTTCTTTTTATATAATGTTTTAAGGGTATATTTTCTTTGCGTTTAAGTTTCGAATATTTGGCCGTGCAATCGTCTAGCTAACAGCGACCCTAATAACTCCCAGAAAAGCGACGTTACAATTAAATGGCGCCCAACATGGGGCCAAAAAGCTTCGGATTTTCAGATTAATAATTTTTTTTATAAATAACAATATTAGTACCATAACATCTAGGTATAATTTCGGTAGTTTTTGGGATCACCAATTTTAACATATAGTTTTTTTTATTAGCAAAAATTTATGTGGAAATCTTTTAATATATTATCTAACAATGGTGTTTGTCTTTATTTATGGTTTTAGACCAAGAATGAAATACCTTTTAGTCAGAGTAGGAAATATTGTAGTTAAAATAGAAAAAAAAAATTTTTTTACAGTCCTCTATGTACGATTAGACTATTCATTCCTTATTGTTTCGTTAGATAATTTCTTAAAATTTTACCCCAGGATTGGTTTTAGTGTAATGATTAAGTAAATTATATTTTCGATGAAAATTGTTGTAATTGCGGTTATGAGGCATTGACAACTTTGCTCTAATCGACCACGTTTTGATTCGTTTTTTATCGATGTTTATTCATTAGAATGAGAGTAATCAAAATCCCATTTTATTGCACACATACCTTAAAATCTTATTGAGTTTAATTTTAGTTTAATACACAACCTTTTCTAAAGACCAAAAGAAGTTTTACCGATTATTATGTTTTGATTATATATTTTTTTTTATTATGTCGATTACTTATAGTAATGAGAACATGCCAGATCTGGAGAACAATGCAAGTTTACCACATTGCTCAATTTGTAAGGCAGATTATGAAGTAGATGATATAATCGTTTCTACTCCATGTAATCATGTGTTTCATAAACAGTGTATAGTAAAAGTTTTAAAAGAAACTCAAGGTTGTCCCATTTGTGGTAAAGCCTGTAGGCAGAACAGATTAAAGTCACATAATATTTTAGCGGATACTGAGGGTGCATGTTCCGTTACACCAGTCCCTTTAGATAACAACAACACCACACGTGGTGCTATTCCCAAGGTTCAAAATCAGAAGAAACCACCTTGACGTAATATGTTAGATTGGACAATGCCCCAAACCCCTGATAATGACACTGAACCTAAATCATTAGATGAATTGTTAAATGATTCTCTAAATAATGTAAATTCACCGAATCTACATGAAAATCATGTTTCTCATAATGTTAGTGATAGTACACTTAGGAAGCTAATTGATGAGGCGATTCGAGACAGATTAGCTTCTATAAATCTGAATAGTAATTCGAATGCTGAAAACAATGTAGGACCTCGAAATTTGAATAAAAGTTCTAACTCTAGAAACAGTATAGGGACTAGGAAATTTAATCCAAATTATAATCCAAGGAATAGCGGTGGAAATCGAGCTGGATTTGGCAATCGCAGTATTGTTAATTTTAGTAATCGTAACTTTGAAAATCGAAATGCTGATAATTTTGCAAACCATACTTTCCATAATTTTGGAAATCGTAACAGTTTAGGAAATCGAAATTTTGATAATGATTTGAATAGAGATCCTTTTGATAGACTTAACATTGGACAAACCGTAAATAATAATATTCAAACTTTTAATTTAACTCCTGATAAAGTATCTTCTATAATATCTGGTTGGCATTTGAAATTCAATGGCCAGGATGAGGGAGGCTTATCAGTAGATAATTTTATTTATCGCATACGTGCTCTTACGGTTCAGAGTTTAAGTGGACATTTCGACACTTTATGCAATCATGTACACTTGTTATTTACTGGTAAAGCGCTTGACTGGTATTGGCGTTTTCATAGTAATACCAATAGAGTCACTTGGGAAATTCTGTGTAATGAATTAAGGAAACAATTTAGAGATAGTAGAACAGATTTCGATTTAAGGGAACAGATCAGAGGTAGAAAACAAAGACTAGGAGAAAACTTTGATACTTTTTATGATGCTGTTTTGCAGATATCAGATAGGTTGCAAACTCCTGTTGATAGTGCTGATTTAGTCGAAATTTTAAAACGTAATCTACGTCCTAAAGTTCGTAAAGAGATTTTGCATTTCCGAATTAGTTCGATTTCGGAATTAAGAGATTTTGTTAGAAAACATGAGATTTTAGATGAAGAATTAAACAAATATAGGTCGAATAGAACTTTTATACCACGAAAATTAGTTTCAGAAATAGACACGGAAAACTTAGAAGAGGATGAAAGTGTCGCTATAGAGGAAATAAAGGACCTTGTTTGTTGGAATTGCTCTGAAACAGGTCATAGATTCGAAGAATGTTTGGGTGAGCGAACTATTTTTTGTTATGGATGTGGTACTCCCAATGTTTACAAACCAACTTGTACGAAGTGTAACAAGTTTCCAAAAAACTACCAAAGCAACCGGCCAAAGCGCCAATTTCAGTCCAAAGCGACTCAATTCTAAAATCTGTTGAATGTCAAACCGATCCAGTAAATAATCTTTGCAAACCAAATTTTAAAAATAATTGTTCAAAAATAAATGTTGTGGCTAAGTATTTAAAGCCATACCATGTAAGATTGAAAGAGTATAATGCAGTGAAATTGAGAATTTTTAATGAGGAAATAAATACAGCAACAACGGTTAGAAAAGTAAAAAGATCAACTAGAAGACTAAGAGAATTTTGGAAGAATGTTTTGAAAAGTAAAAAAACTCTTTGTTCCGCTATTATTTCTAATAAAAATGATTTTGATATTAGACCTTTTTCCACAGTTCGATTATTTGATGAAAACGTTGTTGGTATGATAGATACTGGTGCGACAGTGTCTTGTTTGGCATCTGATTACGCTAAAAGGTTTTTAGAGGAAAATAAACAACCTTATCGGAAATTTAAAATAGCTTTGAAAACTGCTGATGGGAGTTCGCATTCCGCCGTTGGTTGTGTGAGCACTTATGTCACTTTTAGAGGAAAATCTAAAATTATTAACTTTTTGATAATACCAAATTTAACTCAAAACCTGTACTTAGGGGCAGATTTTGTGAAAACTTTTGGTTTAGCTAGGGATTTGTATTCTGATGATGTTTGTATAAATAAAAGTCTATGTTTAAGTGAAATTGAATTTAGTGATAATGTTCATGATTTAAGCGTAGTGGAGAAAATTAGACTAGACGAAGCCATAAAGTCATTTCCATCGTATTCAAGAAAGGGATTGGGAAGAACATCGTTAGTTACCCATGTAATAGATACTTCTGATAATAAACCCATCAAGCAGAGGCATTTTGCAGTATCACCTGCGGTTGAAAAATTGCTATTTGCAGAAATAGATCGAATGATTCAGTTGGGGGTCATTGAAGAGTCCCAAAGTCCTTGGTCATCACCTGTGGCTCTGGTGCTTAAGCCTGGGAAGGTTCGACTGTGTTTGGACGCTAGAAAAGTGAACAGTTTCACAGTGAAAGACGCTTATCCTTTGCCATTAATTGATGGAATTCTCAGCAGGCTCCCAAAGGCAAGATTCATTACGAGTCTTGACCTAAAGGACGCCTTCTGGCAAATTCCCTTAGATGAAGGGTCTAAGGAGAAAACGGCTTTCACTGTACCAGGTCGTCCGCTCTACCAGTTCGTAACCATGCCTTTTGGCTTATGCAACGCACCACAGACGATGTCCAGACTTATGGATAAAGTTATTCCGGCGCAATTGCGTACCAAAGTCTTTATATATTTAGATGACTTACTTTTGATAACAGAAACATTCGATGAACATATTTTTCTTTTACATGAAGTAGCTTTACATATGAGAAAAGCGAATCTAACAATAAATATTGAAAAAATCAAATTTGTGCTAAAACAGGTCAAATATTTGGGACATATAATCGGCCATGGAACGATTAAGACAGACCCGGATAAAGTTCAAGCTATCCGAGATTATCCGTTACCAACGTCAGTCCGTCAATTAAGAAGATTTTTAGGAATTTGTGGGTGGTATAGACGTTTTGTCCGTAATTTTGCGACTGTAACATCCCCGCTAACAGACATGTTACAGAAAAATAAGAAATTTATCTGGTCCGACGAAGCTAAATCTTCATTTGGAGAACTTAAAAATTCTCTTTGTTCCGCACCGGTGTTACATAACCCGGATTTTACACGTCCGTTTTCTATTCAATGTGACGCAAGTAAATATGGAGTGGGGGCAGTACTCGCACAGAGAAATGACGAGGGAGACGAAGTGCCGGTAGCTTACATGAGCCATAAATTGACATCTGCTCAGAGAAACTACTCAGTTTCAGAACAAGAGTGCCTTGCAGCTGTCATGTCCATTAAAAAGTTTCGTGCCTACGTCAAAGGTCACGAATTCGAGATTATTACTGACGACGCTTCGCTCAAATGGCTTATGTGTCAGACAGATCTGCACGGTAGACTTGCCAGATGGGCACTAAAGCTACAGGGATTTAACTTCACGATAAGGCATAGAAAAGGAAGTCAAAATATAGTGCCAGACTCGTTATCTCGTATTTATTCAGAAAATAATAATGAAATTCACATTACCAATTTTGAAAATTTTTGGGTTAATGAAATAAACACTTCGGTTGAGATAGACTTAGAATCAAAAGAATTTAAATCACCGGAATATTTGTCTCTTATGGAAAAATTTCAATCTAAACATAAATTTTTGCCTGATATTAAAATTGAGGACGGTTTTATATATAAACGTGTCGAACACGCATCTGGTGATGAAATACAAGAACAATTATCTTGGAAACTTTGGGTTCCAAACTCATTGACAAATTATTTGATAAAAAGATCTCATGATCACCCACTTTGTGCTCATGGAGGAATAGGAAAGACTTTACGTCGTTTAAAAACATTTTTCTTTTGGCCTAATATGGCAAAACAAGTTTCAGAATATGTTTTACCTTGCGAAGTCTGTAAGCAAACAAAAGCCACCAACAAAATTTTAAGACCACCAATGGGCCAACAGTCTACGTCCGTCCGAGTTTTTCAAAAATTATATTTAGATTTATTAGGTCCGTATCCTAGGTCATCTTCCGGAAATGTTGGTATAATAATAGTTTTAGACCACTTGTCTAAATTTCATTTTCTCGAACCAATTAAAAAGTTTACTGCTAATGTTGTTGTCGAATTTTTGGAGAAACGTATTTTTCATATATTCGGAGTTCCCGAATCCATTACCACTGACAATGGAGTTCAATTCAAGTCAAATTTGTTTAAACAAAGTTTAGATTCTTATGGTATTTTTCATAATTTAACTGCAATTTATTCCCCACAAGCTAACGCTAGTGAACGGGTAAATCGCTCTGTTTTGGCTGCAGTTAGGGCCTATGTTAAACCTTCACAGAAGGATTGGGATGAAAAACTATCCTCGATTAGTTGCGCATTAAGAAGCTCGGTTCATGTTAGTACAGGTTTTTCACCATATTTTCTTTTGTTTAGGCAGAACATGTTGATGAACGGAAAATCATATCACCTTTTACGAAAACTAAATTTATTAGAAGATCCACATACAAATTTAAAAGTTGATGAAAAACTCGAATTAATTAGGCAAAAAGCTCAGGAAAATATTAGGAAATCGTATGAGAGGAACACTAAAACGTTTAACCTGCGTGCCGTCCTGTAAATTTTGATATCGGACAGATTGTGTTTAAGAGGAACATTGCACAGTCGCAGGCCATCGATCATTTCAATAGTAAACTTGCTAATCAATTTGACAAGGCTAAAATTATTGCTAAACACGGTTCGTGTTATTATGAATTACAAGATATGTCTGGTAAAAATCTCGGGAAATTTCATGCGAAAGACATACGCTGTTGACTTCAGCTTTTGTCTCATTGTTAGTAACAATTCAACACAACCTGTTTTGTAATGTTCAATATTTTTTTTTCGAATTTAAATTTTTTTGCCATGATTTTGTTTTTGCAAAACATTAATAAAATTGATTTTAAAAAAAAAAAAAACTTATTATATATATACTTTACTTTTCAAACAATTAAATCTTAGTAAACCTGTCACGGACTTTTGGGTCCATCCCTTGTCATATTTTATAGTTATTTTTGTTACACTGTCTTCCAGAAATTTTTTCATATATTTTCTTTGTTTTGATACCGTACATTGTGTATATTTTACCTATACTTTTTGACATGGTGATTGAGTGAGTGAGTTACTTTATTTTTTTTTATTAGAGCTTTTATATTACCTTTTCTCCTCATATCATTATCAAAAAGAATAAACGAAAACGGAGGTTTAATGCGAAGCCATTTCAATAAAGCCTGCCTTTTTAAACTTGTGCTGCGTAAAGAATACAGTGAATTTTCAAAGTTGTTAAAAGTACAGTGTGAATATTTTTCTTAGTAAAAACGTGGTTTTCAAATAATTGATTTTTTTTTCTTTAAGTCTGTGATCTTAAAATTAACTTAAAAATTAATGTAAAATCTATTTAAAATAATTTTGACCACACATCCTATTGAAAATATTTTCTGGCCATTTTTCCGGAAATTTAATTACAAGGAAGTAATTTTTGCCAAAATTTGGTGCATCCAAATCGAAAAAAAAGGTAAAGTTAAATTTGAGTCAAAATGTCCTTTAAACTCTACAACAGCCCTGTTTTTTTGTTTTATTAATAGGACTTTGGGAACTACTAAATTAGCCATATTAGTTTTTTTCAAATAAATCTACTGTCTTCGTCTCTCGGGTGTGGCATCATTCGGCCCAATTAAGATTAACCACGTGATCCTTATAAAAGGATTAGGTCACACGAGAGACGTACTTTTTAAGGAAATTGCCAAGGAACCTATTCAGTGCTTCACCGTAGTTGTGCATCTAAATAAACGCTTTAAGGCAGAAACATTCACTTCCGAACGCCAGATCAAATCGTTGGATTTTGCCTTTACGGCTTAAACCGTTTCCCTTATAACTAATCTAGAAACTAGCTTAACAAGAGAGAAAAAAATATAAATTTCTAAAATTATAATATATTGAATTTTCTAACGTACTAATATTATATGACTAATTAAACTCATCTTGAACTCAAAGAACTTCGTGGTAACATCAACATGAAATTATAAAAAAAAACTATGTTAATAGTTTTAATATTTTGTTTATACCCATTACGGCCATGCAATTACCGTCGAAATTCTCTGAGTGTGTAATTTTTAAAACCGACAAATGGCCCAAATTAACTCAGTCGTATAATTTTTTTTATTCTAAAATTATTCAATCTTTACCTGTACTTAATTACAATTACTCCTCAACTAACCCTAAACTTGATCATCATTAACTAGAACTTATAACATTTCTTTATAATAAGTTAATATATAATACTAAAACACTAAAACTGTCATAAACGCATTTTCTTCAACTTTTCTATAAATTCACAACTTATAAGTGTATTTTTTTTTTAATTATTCGGCTAACCCTATTTGATAAATTACTAAAACTAATTAAAACTTCATTATCATCATCTTCGGCTGAACGTCACGATTAAGTTGTCCACAACAAAGCAGAAGGCCTTCATGCAGCGTTGGATTCAACAAGAATGTAAGTCAGTCTCATTTTCTTAACTTTTACATTTTACCCTTAAAATTTACTGCAATCACAATTATTAATACTTAACAATATTAAAGTAAGTGATTTTAATATAAAGAAATATTATTGCATGATATATTTTTATGATTAACCACTCTCTTAAGAGTTCAATTTTGTTTGGTATGCAATCAAATCTCTTTATGTCTCAATCACTAAATTATACATTTCTTTTGTATAAGATATTAACCCTTTATATGCCGTAGGTAATAAAATAGTAATTTTTTTTTTATTTTTTTTTTTATTTTAATATATAATAACATGAATGGAAATTATTTGTAATAAATCAGATATGGAATTGAAAATGATTTAAGCCTTTTCTTAATGTGAAACTTCGAGGTCTGCGGAGAAGGTAAAGTGTATTAGGGGTTTTCCATAATCGATTTGCCACTAGAAAAACCTTAGGATGGGAGGGTTATGAGGCAGTGAGCAATATCACCTTTGCTCACATTAAGGTATGTGCAGTAGAAAATGGGTGTTACCTTTTTGTATTTTAAATATTAAGGGCATTGAAAGCGCACGTGATTTTTTTTTTTTTTGTATGGCTTACGGTCAGTCAGTGGAACAAGATCCCAGCGCATATCTCCCGAACTAGCTAGCTTGCCGAGCACGTGCGTACCGTTCCGTTTAATTTACTTCTTTTTATATAATGTTTTAAGGGTATATTTGCTTTGCGTTTAAGTTTCGAATATTTGCCCGTGCAATCGTCTAGCTAACAGCGACCCTAATAACTCCCAGAAAAGCGACGTTACAACCTCAAACATTTTTTCACCACTAAAATTTTTTTTTTACCACAAAAAATTTTTTCACCTTAAAAATTTTTTTCACCTCTAAATTTTTTTTCCACCAAAAAAGTTCTTTTCACATCTAAAAAAGTTTTTCACCTCAAAAAAATTTTTTCACTTACATAATTTTACTTCAAAAGTTTTTTATATTATTTGTATCAAAAACAGAAGAGAACATATTTTTAGGATATTTGTATTCAAAGATTCGGCACAGCCGAATTCAGCCCATTTTTACTTGTTTTTTTTATCAAGAATTGTATTATTTCTTTAATTACATTGTTTAATGAAAATACATCGTAAAAAATATTTCTTTTTAATTTTGTATTGCTGATCTTTTTACAAGCTTTTCATCAATATATACATATTTTTCATCCGTTGGGCGGATCTAAAGATAAAGGGAAAATTCTGCTGGCTTTAATTGCAATCAGTATGTTACATAAAAAATAAGCTTTTCATAATGAAATATATATTACATTTATTATGTGTATTGGACGATTTCAATAATATTTAAGCTTTTTATTTTGCAAAAAAAAAAAAATTGGTTACACAGTTTACAGTAACGGAGTTTACATTTCGTTATTTTTTTTTTTTAATTTTAATTCAGAAAACCTTTGCCAAAAATAAAATCTTAAAATGTCTACAAGGTGAATTGTAATATACCTTTGTTTTTATTATTTAATAGTAATAACTGTATTTGAGTTTACAGCATTTTTCTCAACAATTGATGCCGTGTTAAGGTGGCCCTATGATAAAAAAAACCTTACTAGTTCGTAGGTACGGAGTTTACATTTGGCCTATAAAAATGGACACAAATTTTGAAAATTATCAAATAATTGGTTAAATTGTTATATAGAAAAGCAGTCAAGGCGTCGATATAAATCGAAATATACAAGAAAGGTGTAACCCATCTGCAAGATATTTGCCGGTTACATGGTTTTTATAACATTTCTTGATATCACCCAATGATTCCAATTGTAATATATCTTTTTGCCAGGATAACTGTGGTTTTATTTGTTTTTCGAATTTCACGGTAGTTCACGGTCTATCGCGGCTCAAAGTTGGTTACTTTTTTAAAAAATCGAAGACATGTTTTTTAAATATTCGAGAATAAATAACGTTTCGAAACAATTATCTCAAAGTATGAAGATTAAAGTTTTCATATGAGATATGATTTGAGCCGCTAAAAGTATTCAATTTTTAGCATCAATACACCGTGAATTTTGAAAAACGAAAATAGCACAGGAACGTGGAATACTCATGCCCACATTTTTAATATTTTTGAATTAATATTTTAGAATTTCAAATGGTGTTTTTTTAATTTGAAATAATATCTTTTGAATTTCAAATGGGACTTTTTGATGAGGAAGAATTTATTTTTATTTATATGGAGACTACTGAAATCGTAAACCTGTATAGTATAGAGCCAGAGTTACCAAGACAGGTAGGAACATAAAAAATACCGTTCAATTTTACAAACAGATGGTCCAACGAAATTTTACAGATCAGTTTTATTTATTAAATACATAGATGGCATAATCCAAGTATGACAAATAGATTTTCCGGTCATAAAAATATGGTAAAGAATTTATACAATATTGAACCAAACTAAGTCGTTGACGTTTCGTCAAAAGAATTTTGCAGCCTCATAGAATTGTATCAAAATGATCTAAAAACGGAAAGAAGCTTCACAACACAAAAATAATCAAAACGTACTTAAGAAGTTCAATATGCGAAGTAAGACTTTCTGCATGGGCTCTTATCTCTATATATTGACAAGAGGTAGACTTAGACAAAATCGTTGGCAGTTTTATATCGAAAAATCGTTGCACTGAGTTTAAAGTTGAATATTAAATGTATAGACAGATCTCAGTCAATGTTAGGTTAGGTAGATGTGGTAGCCTGCCAATCAGACTCACTTAGACTATAAAGTCCCTTGTGATACCACGGAAGCTAGTAAAAATTATATCCCTAGCTTCCGCCGTCGAACCATCCCGATTGCCTCAAAAAGCCCCTAATTCGGCTGATATCGATATCAGCGAAATCACCGAGGCATATTGAATTTCTGGTAGAGTGTTTCTAACACTCAATTGTAAAGTATATACTTTTTAGTCTAGCTGAGTGTATTATATAACCGGTTTTATAAGTTGCAATATACCCTCAAAATTTTGAGATATGGAAAAAAGAGTATTTTTTTGGACTGACGCACTTACACTTTTCTAACTCAGTCATTTTTTAACCGATTTCGAAACGGTCACCGGCATTACTTAGAAATGAACGTATACTATTAATATAAGTAAGTAGAGATTTCTCCAATATTATTAAAGTTTTTAATTTTTTTTTTAACTTTTTCATTTTCTGCGAGGGTTTTTTTTCGAATATTCTTTTAAAACAAGCTTTTATTCGTGAAATACGGTTAAAAATGACAATATTATAGTACTTTTTCTAAACAACGAATTCAACAAAAAGAAATAATTTAAAGTACGAACTATTTTTTTTAATTACGTTTATTTTTAAAAAATATTTACTTAATCTACTACGTTTGTAAGACAAATCATCAATTTCACGTTTTAGCGACTAGCAGTATTTCGCTAGCATTCTGATCTGACTTTTTCCTTCGAACCGTTCGCGTTCGCCTTGCTCGTCACTAAATTGGCCCAGATTTTCTGGAAAGAATTTCAAGTGAGAATGCAAAAAAAACGTATTTTGATTGACATTCTGCATTGCATTTCTCCATACGCCTCTAGAAATTCACTAACAACATCAGTGTAGTCAGCACTTATTTTGTTACCCAAAAAATGTTTAGATAAATATATAAAACTCATCCATGCTTCAACTTTTAATAATTCAAATGATTTTTATTAACACTTAGCTTATAACACAATTAAATATTTAAGTTAGCTTTTTAAAAAAAAATATGTTGTTTTTTGAAGCTGCACCACTAATGCTAACTAGTACACAACTTTTTGCAAGTATCAAAAAAAAGTAACGGTATTATTACAAAAATAATTTAAATAATGCCTTATTTACAATGATAGAGTACTAAACTATACAGAGTGGATTTTCTTTATTTCTCCTTCGCACTTATGTCTTGTTTGTATCATACTAGCTCTTTTTTAGTACACTTGTATAATAAGTCCTAAATCTAGAACTGTAATTGACCTAAGTTGCTTATGTTGGCTTTGGCATACGCCGAACTTGAGTAACAATCTAAAGTAAAAAACAAAAAAGTTTTAATTTCTTTGTTAATTGAAACAAAAATAATAAAACTGAGGTTATTGTTGTTTTAAAACAAGATTCGAAAAAAGCCTCGTAGGAAATGAAAAAGTAAAAAAAAAAAAATAATAAATTTTTATATTATTGAAAAAACCTACATATTTATATTAATAGTATAGGGGAAGTATATATATTTGGAAAGATCACGTTCATTTATAATTAATGCCGTTGACCGTTTCGAAATCGGTTAAAAAATTACTGAGTTAGAAAAGTTTAAGTGCGCCAGTCCAAAAAAATATACTTATAAAACCGGTTATATAATACACTCAGCTAGACCTACAACCTACACTAGGTCATTTCGCAAATTATTTTTCAGTGTAGCACCGTGTTATTAATACAACATCCATACTGAACCGAATTAAGGTACTTTTTGACTTTCAAATTCCATACAATTTTTAAATCGAAAACTCGTATTTTTAAATCGAAAACTCGTATTTTTCAGTATGAACGTAATATAAATTAGGATTAGAACATTTATTCAAAAAATTTCGAAGTCAGAATATTTAAATCGACATTCTTTTATACTCATGTGACAATTTGTGAATTCATATATGAGAATATATGACATTCACGGGGCAATACATGGGATATATCCTAACATATGATTTAATACCATATATGGGCTCCTTTCAAAATTAATGGACCCATATGTGCTTTCATAAATGACATGTATGCATTCATATATGTCATGCATGCTCATACATCATTTAGGTGTGATCATACACTATTCCATATATTACGACGAATGAACATACATTTTTATTTTTAACGGGGTTAGCTAAATTATTTGAAAGTTCATTTAAAATCATAATTATTTTTCAATTAATATAAATTCATTGCGAACTAATTAAATGTTCTTTTAGTTTTCTTTTTCTTTTGTTGACATTTGAAATATCTAATAAATCTAATGGTAATTTGTTAAATATATTAGGCAAAGCAGTGGCTAAGGTATTTTTTCCGTAGTGGTTGTGATGACTTTCCACTTTGAACCTTCCGTCAGATCGCAGTCTTGTGTTGTGTTCGTGGTCGATGACTTTTAGGAAAGGAGTATCCTTGAAGAATTCATTTATTAAAGTGGTGCGATTTTGTTGCGTGATTTTGTTGTTTATGTTGTAGAGATGTATGTTGTTATATGACGAACTGTTGTTATTGCTGTTGTTTTGGTTATTAATGGTAGTGCTGTTGTTGATGGTAGTGTTGTTGTTATTAATGGTAGTGTTGTTGATATTGTTGTTGTTGTTAATGGTGTTGATAGATGATGAGATATATAAATTATCAGCAGTATTGCTGTTGTGTATGTTGTTGGATATCGTATTGTTGTAATTTAGTACGTTGTTGTTGCTGGGTGTGTTGTTTGGAGTGTTTGTGTAAATCATAGAGTAATTTAGCATATTGTTGTGTCTTTTATTTTTAGCAGTATCTTCATTATTTGGTTTTGTGTTTGTTGCAGGGATTTACAGTGGGTAGCACTGTATATGTAGGGTTATTACTGTTGATTGTTTTATGAAGACATTGGGTATCGTGGAATTTTATGCTGATATTGGTATGCTTAACAAGACCATTATCATGACACCATATTGTTATTTTATTATGTTCATTTTGCATTACTACAGAAGCCGTGCTTAGATTTTCGTCATCTGCATATGCAAATGTAGTGCTATTGTCTAGCATGTTTATCATTTTGTTAGCATCCATCAGGTAGATAATTGAGCCTAGTTTCGATCCTTGGAGTATTCCATAGCAAGGTGCAGTTTCTGCGCTTAATGTATTTTGCATTTTCACGCGATATCTTCGCAGCACCAAATACTTTTTTAACCAATTCAAACCTCTAATTCCGTTTCCATATAAAATGTTAAGAAGTTTGTTATGAGATAAGGTATCGAAGGCCTTACAGAAATCAATAAACAGCACTACACATTGCTTTTTTTATTTAGGCAATCATTTACATATATAATTTGTTAAATATCTCAATAGCTTATTAATGTTTTTTCCCTTTTGGAAACCATATTGGTTAGGATTTATGAAAGCCCGCAAGTCTTCTTACACTGATTTCTTCTAAGACTTTCTCGATAGTAGATAATATCGCTTTGGGTCTGTAGTTGTTGTAGTAATTTTTTGTGCCATTTTTGTATGTTGGCCGTAAGATCGATGTTTTTAATAAAGTCGGAATAATAGCGCTATTTATACTGTTATTACTGGCATAAAAAGCAAGCATTGATTTTAAGATCTTTTGGCCGAATTCCATCTATACCGGAACCTTTTTGTAGTATATAAATTATTTAATATCATATATAGTACTTCTCTTTCATCTGTTGGTGATATGTACATCGAGTTTTAATATCACAGTTATGGATATTATTTTGAACATGATTTTTAAAATTTATAGCAGTTTTGTGAAATATTTTCGTTTTTAAAGTTTCTTATTATCGTATCATCGATATTAGTAGTTTTTTTGCCCGTTATTTCATATATTAATTAGTTTTAATACGCTAAATAATAGCGAGATACTAAAAAAATCAAATTTTGCTTTCAGCTTAAAGGAAAACTATTATCTTTTCAAAAATTAAAAGCAATGTCATGTCTAATGAAAACCCTTGGTAAGTAGATTACAAAAGCACAAGAAGTTGAATTTTTCTATGACAACGTTTTTAGATAGATACAAATGAAAATAACACAAAAAAAATAATTTTTTTGAGTTTTCAAAAACCACAAATAATTTAAAAACCAAAAATTTGTTTTTAATTTATTTGCAGATACGTAATTGTCATAAAAATTAAGATCAGATTTGAGAATTTTACTCATATAAAGCCTTAGCAAGTTGAATTTTTACTTACACCTTTTCAGAAAATTTTCATATTTTTACTAAAATATGTATTTTTCTGAATAAATTAAAAAAAAAATCGCGAACTACTTAAAAGTTCTCCTAAATGATTTCAAAAAATACAATTTTTTTTATTATGTTTAATATATATTCATATTAATTTTGTATTTTTTGTTCATTTAAAATTTTATTTAATGTAAATAAAATTGTTTTTATTACTTTTAGGTGATAAATATACTCCAACATTTTGATTTTCTTTGCAAAACGAATTCATTTTTTTTTTAGCTGATCTCAGGAAAATTTCTTTTGAAATCAAGGAAATTTATACTTATTCTTCCTCTATGACGACATTTTAATAATAAGTGCCATACTCATGATATTTCTTGGGTAAAAACAATCAAAAATACACTTACAAGTGTTTAAAACCCGGTCAATTGGCTTTTTATTTAATTTAGCGCCTCATATCTTTTTTCAAACATTTTCTAACTCAACAAAATAATAAAAACGTTACAAAATTATATGTTTTGTTATTGTTTTAAATATTGTATTTAAAAAAATTTTCAAATATTTTCTTTGAATTTTCAAATCCATTTGTAAATTTGTATTTATACCCCAATCACAATGAGCACCAAAATACGTATTTTCGTTATTTTCAAGTTTTCGATTTAAAATTTGTATGGAATTTAAAAGTTGAAATCTTGAAAAAAACGAAAATACGTATTTTGGTGTCCATTATTAGAATTGTATATGGATGTTATCCAAAAATATGATAAGTTTTTCGCTCAAATTGGTACGAACAAAAAATTTTTAGTTTCTCGGTTTTTTAGCTTTTGATATTGTATCTCAACTGGCCCAATTATAAATATTGCTTCTACAAGTTTTGTATTTTTTTTATCAAGAATTGTAATATTTCTTTAATTACATTGTTTAATGAAAATACATCGTAAAAAAAATATTTCTTTTTAATTTTGTATTGCTGATCTTTTTACAAGCTTTTCATCAATATATACATTTTTTTCATCCGTTGGGCGGATCTAAAGATAAAGGGAAAATTCTGCTGGCTTTAATTGCAATCAGTATGTTACATAAAAAATAAGCTTTTCATAATGAAATATATATTACATTTATTATGTGTATTGGACGATTTCAATAATATTTAAGCTTTTTATTTTGCAAAAAAAAAAAAAAAATTGGTTACACAGTTTACAGTAACGGAGTTTACATTTCGTTATTTTTTTTTTTTTAATTTTAATTCAGAAACCTTTGTCAAAAATTGATTTTATTATTTAATGGTAATAATTGTAAATGAGTTTACAGGATTTTTCTCAACAATTGATGCCGTGTTAAGGTGACCCTATGATAAAAAAACCTTACTAGCTCGTAAGTGCGGAGTTTACATTTGGCCTATAAAAATGGACACAAATTTTGAAAATAGTCAAATAATTGGTTAAATTGTTATATAGAAAAGCAGTCAATGCGTCGATATAAATCGAAATATACAAGGAAAGTGTAACCCATCTGCAATATATTTGCCGGTTACATGGTTTTTATCACATTTCTTGATATCACCCAATCATACCAATTGTAATATTTCTTTTTGCCAGGATAACTGTGGTTTTATTTGTTTTTAAAATTTCACGGTTGTTCACGGTGTATCGAGGCTCAAAGTTGGTTACTTTTATAAAAAATCGAAGACATGTTTTTTAAATATTCGAGAATAAATAACGTTTAATTTTTTCAGTATTTTCGAAAGAATTATCTCAAAGTATGAAGATTAAAGTTTTCATATGAGATATTATTTGAGCCGCTAAAAGTATTAAATTTTTAGCATCAATACACCGTGAATTTTGAAAAACCAAAATAGCACAGGAACGTGGAATACTCATGTCCAAATTTTCAATGATATCCATAGAACAACTCTTCTGTTTTTTTAATAGCATTTAATATTTTTTAATTAATATTTTAGAATTTCAAGTGGTGTTTTTTTAATATGAAATAATATCTTTTGAATTTCAAATGGGACTTTTTGATGAGGAAGAATTTATTTTTATTTATATGGAGACTACTGAAATCGTAAACCTGTATAGTATTGAGCCAGAGTTACCAAGACAGGTAGGAACATAAAAAATACCGTTCAATTTTACAAACAGATGGTCCAACGAAATTTTACAGATCAGTTTTATTTATTAAATACATAGATGGCATAATCCAAGTATGACAAATAGATTTTCCGGTCATAAAAATATGGTAAAGAATTTATACAATATTGAACCAAACTAAGTCGTTGACGTTTCGTCAAAAGAATTTTGCAGCCTCATAGAATTGTATCAAAATGATCTAAAAACGGAAAGAAGCTTCACAACACAAAAATAATCAAAACGTACTTAAGAAGTTCAATATGCGAAGTAAGACTTTCTGCATGGGCTCTTATCTCTATATATTGACAAGAGGTAGACTTAGACAAAATCGTTGGCAGTTTTATATCGAAAAATCGTTGCACTGAGTTTAAAGTTGAATATTAAATGTATAGACAGATCTCAGTCAATGTTAGGTTAGGTAGATGTGGTAGCCTGCCAATCAGACTCACTTAGACTATAAAGTCCCTTGTGATACCACGGAAGCTAGTAAAAATTATATCCCTAGCTTCCGCCGTCGAACCATCCCGATTGCCTCAAAAAGCCCCTAATTCGGCTGATATCGATATCAGCGAAATCACCGAGGCATATTGAATTTCTGGTAGAGTGTTTCTAACACTCAATTGTAAAGTATATACTTTTTAGTCTAGCTGAGTGTATTATATAACCGGTTTTATAAGTTGCAATATACCCTCAAAATTTTGAGATATGGAAAAAAGAGTATTTTTTTGGACTGACGCACTTACACTTTTCTAACTCAGTCATTTTTTAACCGATTTCGAAACGGTCACCGGCATTACTTAGAAATGAACGTATACTATTAATATAAGTAAGTAGAGATTTCTCCAATATTATTAAAGTTTTTAATTTTTTTTTTAACTTTTTCATTTTCTGCGAGGGTTTTTTTTCGAATATTCTTTTAAAACAAGCTTTTATTCGTGAAATACGGTTAAAAATGACAATATTATAGTACTTTTTCTAAACAACGAATTCAACAAAAAGAAATAATTTAAAGTACGAACTATTTTTTTTAATTACGTTTATTTTTAAAAAATATTTACTTAATCTACTACGTTTGTAAGACAAATCATCAATTTCACGTTTTAGCGACTAGCAGTATTTCGCTAGCATTCTGATCTGACTTTTTCCTTCGAACCGTTCGCGTTCGCCTTGCTCGTCACTAAATTGGCCCAGATTTTCTGGAAAGAATTTCAAGTGAGAATGCAAAAAAAACGTATTTTGATTGACATTCTGCATTGCATTTCTCCATACGCCTCTAGAAATTCACTAACAACATCAGTGTAGTCAGCACTTATTTTGTTACCCAAAAAATGTTTAGATAAATATATAAAACTCATCCATGCTTCAACTTTTAATAATTCAAATGATTTTTATTAACACTTAGCTTATAACACAATTAAATATTTAAGTTAGCTTTTTAAAAAAAAATATGTTGTTTTTTGAAGCTGCACCACTAATGCTAACTAGTACACAACTTTTTGCAAGTATCAAAAAAAAGTAACGGTATTATTACAAAAATAATTTAAATAATGCCTTATTTACAATGATAGAGTACTAAACTATACAGAGTGGATTTTCTTTATTTCTCCTTCGCACTTATGTCTTGTTTGTATCATACTAGCTCTTTTTTAGTACACTTGTATAATAAGTCCTAAATCTAGAACTGTAATTGACCTAAGTTGCTTAAGTTGGCTTTGGCATACGCCGAACTTGAGTAACAATCTAAAGTAAAAAACAAAAAAGTTTTAATTTCTTTGTTAATTGAAACAAAAATAATAAAACTGAGGTTATTGTTGTTTTAAAACAAGATTCGAAAAAAGCCTCGTAGGAAATGAAAAAGTAAAAAAAAAAAATAATAAATTTTTATATTATTGAAAAAACCTACATATTTATATTAATAGTATAGGGGAAGTATATATATTTGGAAAGATCACGTTCATTTATAATTAATGCCGTTGACCGTTTCGAAATCGGTTAAAAAATTACTGAGTTAGAAAAGTTTAAGTGCGCCAGTCCAAAAAAATATACTTATAAAACCGGTTATATAATACACTCAGCTAGACCTACAACCTACACTAGGTCATTTCGCAAATTATTTTTCAGTGTAGCACCGTGTTATTAATACAACATCCATACTGAACCGAATTAAGGTACTTTTTGACTTTCAAATTCCATACAATTTTTAAATCGAAAACTCGTATTTTTAAATCGAAAACTCGTATTTTTCAGTATGAACGTAATATAAATTAGGATTAGAACATTTATTCAAAAAATTTCGAAGTCAGAATATTTAAATCGACATTCTTTTATACTCATGTGACAATTTGTGAATTCATATATGAGAATATATGACATTCACGGGGCAATACATGGGATATATCCTAACATATGATTTAATACCATATATGGGCTCCTTTCAAAATTAATGGACCCATATGTGCTTTCATAAATGACATGTATGCATTCATATATGTCATGCATGCTCATACATCATTTAGGTGTGATCATACACTATTCCATATATTACGACGAATGAACATACATTTTTATTTTTAACGGGGTTAGCTAAATTATTTGAAAGTTCATTTAAAATCATAATTATTTTTCAATTAATATAAATTCATTGCGAACTAATTAAATGTTCTTTTAGTTTTCTTTTTCTTTTGTTGACATTTGAAATATCTAATAAATCTAATGGTAATTTGTTAAATATATTAGGCAAAGCAGTGGCTAAGGTATTTTTTCCGTAGTGGTTGTGATGACTTTCCACTTTGAACCTTCCGTCAGATCGCAGTCTTGTGTTGTGTTCGTGGTCGATGACTTTTAGGAAAGGAGTATCCTTGAAGAATTCATTTATTAAAGTGGTGCGATTTTGTTGCGTGATTTTGTTGTTTATGTTGTAGAGATGTATGTTGTTATATGACGAACTGTTGTTATTGCTGTTGTTTTGGTTATTAATGGTAGTGCTGTTGTTGATGGTAGTGTTGTTGTTATTAATGGTAGTGTTGTTGATATTGTTGTTGTTGTTAATGGTGTTGATAGATGATGAGATATATAAATTATCAGCAGTATTGCTGTTGTGTATGTTGTTGGATATCGTATTGTTGTAATTTAGTACGTTGTTGTTGCTGGGTGTGTTGTTTGGAGTGTTTGTGTAAATCATAGAGTAATTTAGCATATTGTTGTGTCTTTTATTTTTAGCAGTATCTTCATTATTTGGTTTTGTGTTTGTTGCAGGGATTTACAGTGGGTAGCACTGTATATGTAGGGTTATTACTGTTGATTGTTTTATGAAGACATTGGGTATCGTGGAATTTTATGCTGATATTGGTATGCTTAACAAGACCATTATCATGACACCATATTGTTATTTTATTATGTTCATTTTGCATTACTACAGAAGCCGTGCTTAGATTTTCGTCATCTGCATATGCAAATGTAGTGCTATTGTCTAGCATGTTTATCATTTTGTTAGCATCCATCAGGTAGATAATTGAGCCTAGTTTCGATCCTTGGAGTATTCCATAGCAAGGTGCAGTTTCTGCGCTTAATGTATTTTGCATTTTCACGCGATATCTTCGCAGCACCAAATACTTTTTTAACCAATTCAAACCTCTAATTCCGTTTCCATATAAAATGTTAAGAAGTTTGTTATGAGATAAGGTATCGAAGGCCTTACAGAAATCAATAAACAGCACTACACATTGCTTTTTTTATTTAGGCAATCATTTACATATATAATTTGTTAAATATCTCAATAGCTTATTAATGTTTTTTCCCTTTTGGAAACCATATTGGTTAGGATTTATGAAAGCCCGCAAGTCTTCTTACACTGATTTCTTCTAAGACTTTCTCGATAGTAGATAATATCGCTTTGGGTCTGTAGTTGTTGTAGTAATTTTTTGTGCCATTTTTGTATGTTGGCCGTAAGATCGATGTTTTTAATAAAGTCGGAATAATAGCGCTATTTATACTGTTATTACTGGCATAAAAAGCAAGCATTGATTTTAAGATCTTTTGGCCGAATTCCATCTATACCGGAACCTTTTTGTAGTATATAAATTATTTAATATCATATATAGTACTTCTCTTTCATCTGTTGGTGATATGTACATCGAGTTTTAATATCACAGTTATGGATATTATTTTGAACATGATTTTTAAAATTTATAGCAGTTTTGTGAAATATTTTCGTTTTTAAAGTTTCTTATTATCGTATCATCGATATTAGTAGTTTTTTTGCCCGTTATTTCATATATTAATTAGTTTTAATACGCTAAATAATAGCGAGATACTAAAAAAATCAAATTTTGCTTTCAGCTTAAAGGAAAACTATTATCTTTTCAAAAATTAAAAGCAATGTCATGTCTAATGAAAACCCTTGGTAAGTAGATTACAAAAGCACAAGAAGTTGAATTTTTCTATGACAACGTTTTTAGATAGATACAAATGAAAATAACACAAAAAAAATAATTTTTTTGAGTTTTCAAAAACCACAAATAATTTAAAAACCAAAAATTTGTTTTTAATTTATTTGCAGATACGTAATTGTCATAAAAATTAAGATCAGATTTGAGAATTTTACTCATATAAAGCCTTAGCAAGTTGAATTTTTACTTACACCTTTTCAGAAAATTTTCATATTTTTACTAAAATATGTATTTTTCTGAATAAATTAAAAAAAAAATCGCGAACTACTTAAAAGTTCTCCTAAATGATTTCAAAAAATACAATTTTTTTTATTATGTTTAATATATATTCATATTAATTTTGTATTTTTTGTTCATTTAAAATTTTATTTAATGTAAATAAAATTGTTTTTATTACTTTTAGGTGATAAATATACTCCAACATTTTGATTTTCTTTGCAAAACGAATTCATTTTTTTTTTAGCTGATCTCAGGAAAATTTCTTTTGAAATCAAGGAAATTTATACTTATTCTTCCTCTATGACGACATTTTAATAATAAGTGCCATACTCATGATATTTCTTGGGTAAAAACAATCAAAAATACACTTACAAGTGTTTAAAACCCGGTCAATTGGCTTTTTATTTAATTTAGCGCCTCATATCTTTTTTCAAACATTTTCTAACTCAACAAAATAATAAAAACGTTACAAAATTATATGTTTTGTTATTGTTTTAAATATTGTATTTAAAAAATTTTTCAAATATTTTCTTTGAATTTTCAAATCCATTTGTAAATTTGTATTTATACCCCAATCACAATGAGCACCAAAATACGTATTTTCGTTATTTTCAAGTTTTCGATTTAAAATTTGTATGGAATTTAAAAGTTGAAATCTTGAAAAAAACGAAAATACGTATTTTGGTGTCCATTATTAGAATTGTATATGGATGTTATCCAAAAATATGATAAGTTTTTCGCTCAAATTGGTACGAACAAAAAATTTTTAGTTTCTCGGTTTTTTAGCTTTTGATATTGTATCTCAACTGGCCCAATTATAAATATTGCTTCTACAAGTTTTGTATTTTTTTTATCAAGAATTGTAATATTTCTTTAATTACATTGTTTAATGAAAATACATCGTAAAAAAAATATTTCTTTTTAATTTTGTATTGCTGATCTTTTTACAAGCTTTTCATCAATATATACATTTTTTTCATCCGTTGGGCGGATCTAAAGATAAAGGGAAAATTCTGCTGGCTTTAATTGCAATCAGTATGTTACATAAAAAATAAGCTTTTCATAATGAAATATATATTACATTTATTATGTGTATTGGACGATTTCAATAATATTTAAGCTTTTTATTTTGCAAAAAAAAAAAAAAAATTGGTTACACAGTTTACAGTAACGGAGTTTACATTTCGTTATTTTTTTTTTTTAATTTTAATTCAGAAACCTTTGTCAAAAATTGATTTTATTATTTAATGGTAATAATTGTAAATGAGTTTACAGGATTTTTCTCAACAATTGATGCCGTGTTAAGGTGACCCTATGATAAAAAAACCTTACTAGCTCGTAAGTGCGGAGTTTACATTTGGCCTATAAAAATGGACACAAATTTTGAAAATAGTCAAATAATTGGTTAAATTGTTATATAGAAAAGCAGTCAATGCGTCGATATAAATCGAAATATACAAGGAAAGTGTAACCCATCTGCAATATATTTGCCGGTTACATGGTTTTTATCACATTTCTTGATATCACCCAATCATACCAATTGTAATATTTCTTTTTGCCAGGATAACTGTGGTTTTATTTGTTTTTAAAATTTCACGGTTGTTCACGGTGTATCGAGGCTCAAAGTTGGTTACTTTTATAAAAAATCGAAGACATGTTTTTTAAATATTCGAGAATAAATAACGTTTAATTTTTTCAGTATTTTCGAAAGAATTATCTCAAAGTATGAAGATTAAAGTTTTCATATGAGATATTATTTGAGCCGCTAAAAGTATTAAATTTTTAGCATCAATACACCGTGAATTTTGAAAAACCAAAATAGCACAGGAACGTGGAATACTCATGTCCAAATTTTCAATGATATCCATAGAACAACTCTTCTGTTTTTTTAATAGCATTTAATATTTTTTAATTAATATTTTAGAATTTCAAGTGGTGTTTTTTTAATATGAAATAATATCTTTTGAATTTCAAATGGGACTTTTTGATGAGGAAGAATTTATTTTTATTTATATGGAGACTACTGAAATCGTAAACCTGTATAGTATTGAGCCAGAGTTACCAAGACAGGTAGGAACATAAAAAATACCGTTCAATTTTACAAACAGATGGTCCAACGAAATTTTACAGATCAGTTTTATTCATTAAATACATAGATGGCATAATACCAAGTATGACAAATAGATTTTCCGGTCATAAAAATATGGTAAAGAATTTATACAATATTGAACCAAACTTAGTCGTTGACGTTTCGTCAAAAGAATTTTGCAGCCTCATAGAATTGTATCAAAATGATCTAAAAACGGAAAGAAGCTTCACAACACAAAAATAATCAAAACGTACTTAAGAAGTTCAATAGGCGAAGTAAGACTTTCTGCATGGGCTCTTATCTCTATATATCGAGAAGAGGTAGACTCAGACAAAATTGTTGGCAGTTTTATATCGAAAAATCGTTGCACTGAGTTTAAAGTTGAATATTAAATGTATAGACTAGATCTCAGTCAATGTTAGGTTAGGTAGATGTGGTAGCCTGCCAATCAGACTCACTTAGACTATAAAGTCCCTTGTGATACCACGGAAGCTAGTAAAAATTATATCCCTAGCTTCCGCCGTCGAACCATCCCGATTGCCTCAAAAAGCCCCTAATTCGGCTGATATCGATATCAGCGAAATCACCTAGGTCCTCAAAGAAACATGAGCCCAAATGCAGTCCCGTCCTGGGATCCAGGGCAGGACAAGTGCAGAGAAGGTGCTCCACAGACTGCTTCTCCTCTTCTTCACCACAGCTTCTGCAAAAGTCACTAGCCGCAATCCTCAACCTAACTACGTGCTTTCCAATCAGACAGTGTCCCGTCATGACGGACACAAGTAGGGATATATCGGGCCTTGACAGTGACATCAACATGTGCGTGCGCTTCCTATCCAGACGGGGCCACATCTGTCTGGAACGAATACAACTGTTACGAAATTTTTTTTACTACTATTGTAAACGCGCCTTCAATTTGACCTGCCTAATATCAATTTGACCCATAACGTAAATTTTTGAATACAGGTAAAATTGACTTTTTTAATATAAATTTTGAAAAGAATTTCCGTTAAAAATAAAATTTCAACATGAAATTTCAGTCATGATTTATTCATTTTAAATTTATTATCATGAGACAAATTTATTTTGGGTTAGTTGGATAAATGTATGTATGTTATATATTGTAACACTTTGCGCTTTTGAAACAATCTCAATTCTATTACCTTTTATTTTAATATACATATTTTATTTCAGAAAAAGTTTATTGTAAACTTTATTTATGAATGCAGAATCAAATGTTCTGTACAAAAATATTTTCTTCTGAAATTTTAATCAAAAAGTTGTTAGGGTGTTTTAATAAAGAGTTTGTAATAACCCTCTATAATTTGTTTAAAGATTTGCTATATGGTATCCGTCTCTAAATTCTAGCATGATATAAATATTTTTATATGAGCTTTGCTTGAAGCAAATACTAATTTGCATATGTTATTTGTAAATCTCAGTGAGTATGGTTGTTACATACTCCACACAAAAAAAAAAAAAACAGAAAAAGAAGAAAAAAATACAATATTTCACATTACCATATATGGTAATTTTTGTACTGGCTTCAGCGGACATGCATAGGTACATATAAATTACACTTTCTCAATAATTTCCCATAAAAAAAAACAATAGAAAATATAAAAGACCCGTTCGCATTTTTTTTTCATGTGTTCTACGATTAAATTATCGGTAGACGAAAATACCTTTAACTCTGCATAATTTAATTGTGTTCTGAAATTGGCTAAGTGTAGTCAAACTCAGCAATATTAAAAATGCGACTAATCAAGTGAATTTTTTTTAAAAAGAAAAGGTCAAACCCAACATCATTATTTTTGGAAAAAAGTTTTGGAATACTTTTCTGTCAAAATAATTGCATTTCGGAACGAGTTATCCTATTATAATCTCAAGGTAAGGGTTAAACCCCAAAATATGTGGAATTACGTTGTTTTTTATAAGGTTTTTTTCTTCTTCTCTAGAAGAAAATTGATACCACATGGTCTTGGGTGAGTCTTACCAAAATTTCGGTGAAACGACGCAACAAATTTTATAGAATGCTGCGCAAAATAGTTCGTACAACGTGACTCGAGTCTATACGTGCTCGAAAGCCGCATGCGGGGATCACCGGAATGAAATCAACTGTACCTAGTTTTGGTCACTACAATAGGTTTAATTCTATCATATCAAAAGAGCACGTAAATATTTCCGAAATTAATATTAAGAATCTATTTCCAAAACTCCTAAACCGAATCAGGAACATTTTTAATTTTTCTCATATATACGTTAAATCAGGATTTTGGTTAAACAACTTTTTTTCCCACTCAAGGCTTAAATGTTTGAAATTTTACCGTTAAGTGATGCATGTATACCACAATTAAAAATCAAATCAAACATACATTTACACAAACAAATTATTTGTTTTTTTTGGGTTCATGCAAAATTCCTCGAATGAATCAAATCAGACAAAAAATATAATCCGCAAAGTTAAGATTCTATTTTAAACGTAATCAGAATTGTAATTTGTAGAATAAATTAATAAAATAAATTATTTAAAATTTTGAATAATTTAATTCAAAAACTTTAAATAGTTTTTTTTAAAGAAATTTAAAATATCATTTCTAACTTTAATATGATTTAAAGTTAGGAAAACTGAATTCCAAAATTTAAAACTTTAAATTAATTGCTTTAAAACTTTAAATTCATTATTTAAGTTAATGCTCTAATCTCGAAATGATTTTGCCTAAATTAATATGTAACTTTTTTTCTCAAAGTGTATAATAGTTTTTGAATTTGTATCCTAAAAATTACTTTATAAGAAAATTTGATCATTACTGGCAAGAAATTTAAGCTCTTTTATAGATTACAACAACCACACATTGATTGCTGGGCCCATCAGTTGATACGACTTGTAATTGAACCAGAAAATAATCTATCGTTTTTTTAAGTAAGTAATGATACAAGAATCTATATTTATTTAAGTTTTGTTATTCTCATATTCTCTTATTTTTGTCAGTCCGATCTCCCTATGTTCCTCTTTCCATAAAATATGTCTTTTTAAAATTTGCTTATTTAAGTCGTAAAATCAAATATAATTTTAGTATTCTAGAAACACTCAATGAGTGATATTCTTTATTTTATAAGCATTAGTTAGGGTTAATGTTATCACGCTCTTTGGTTATAGATATGAATTTCTACAATAAACCTCTCTTTATATTGTTTATATAAAAAAAACCAATGAAATTCTAAGTTTTTTGAATTATGGGAATGACAGCCAAAACAAGGTGTATATATTTGTAAGTATCAATTATGTCTATTATAGGGACAGTTTTGTAGATCAGGGTAATTCGACTGTTTAGGTGTTGACTCAATGTCAGCAGGGAGGGAAAATTGTACCCTACATGGCATATCACCCCGCCATCTTTCATTTTGTATCTTTTATCTTTATTTGCCACTTTTTCTTCTTTCTTTTGCCTACTCTTTGGCATGAAGTGTAGGTTATGTTTTATACGTCATGAAATACGGGTTAAGAACCATTTTAGAGCTAGCGGGAAAATCTTAAGCATTCCACTTTACCTATGTTTTCATCTTGTGGTTAATTTTTTTTTGGATGATGACAATTATTGACAATTTTTATTATTCGTAAATAATGAGGACGTATATTACATATGGCGCCCAACGAAACATCTGTAAAATTTCGATTTAGCTATAAATCGGCCAATAAAATTTAGTTCAAAGGCAAATAATTATCTTATACAAGTGAAATATTTTGTATTATGTTGGTTAATTGAAAATATCTTTCAAGTTTCGTACTTGTGTTTTGTTTACCAAATACTTTTTTTTTAAGTAATAGTCCTAGTTTTTTGGATATTTTGACGTTTGGATCTAGTGTCTTACTATGAGATTAGTGTTTCATTATTTACCCAATTTTAAAGTCAGTGTTTTAGTCTGAAAGTCCGAGTACTGAAACTTTAGTTTTGGTCTCTGTTGTGTCGGATAAAAAAACAGATATTGTGTTAAAAATAGAATTCAGGTCCATTGTAGTCTTTGAAAAGTCTAAAATGTAGTAGTTTTTTTATTTTCTATCACACCTTTGTTTTGTTTAGAGAACATTATTGCGAAAAGGAAGATCCGATATTTAGCTTAAAGCAGAATACGTTGCACCTTTTTCTGTTGACATGTTTATTTATTTCGTTATTACATTTTTGTTTTCGGTTGTCATTCCCATAAAAAAAAACATTTATAAGATATATATTTTAAACAATTTTGCTTATATTTACGTACTATTTATTCCATTTGATATACTTATTAAATTTAATATACTTTTTTTGTGATACCAGGATTTTTTCAATTTTTTTTGTATTGATATCAAAACGGTTCATACATATAAAGTTTTTGAATTTTTTTTGACGTTATGTCAGGTTATGAATCTAGAAACATCGTTGCTATTGGTAAAATTTCTACTCGTGACTCGAATCCTTCTAATTCAATTCATAGAGGTCGCGGAAGAAGTTCTCCAGCATCTCGTAATAATATATCTATTGAATCACAGGATAATATCGGTAAAACTACACCAAGACCAAGAGTAGTGCGCTCTCCTGTTAAGAGTAAGAATTCTAGTATACAAGGCGTTGTTCATTCTCCTATTCATAAAAACACAAAATTCAATGCACTGCTGGACCCTAAACCTACTAACCCTAATAAGTTGTAATAATTTAATTATACAATCCAATATTCAGCTGGACCCTAAAAGTCCTAGTTCTACTAATTCAAGTTCAAATAATTTACATTCAAGTTCCATTAATTTGCCTCCAAGTTCACCGCCTCAAAACATTGGTATAATGGATAATAACAACAAAAATCCTTTAAAAAATCAACAAACTCTTGTGCCTTTAGAAGATCTAGCATCTGGCTGACCTTCTAACGATAATTTTAACTCACAATTTGAATTGCCAGCTGATTTGAATAATCCTCTCTCACGTAATAATAACAGGAATGCTGTAAGTTCTCAGTGTGAGCTACCAGCTGGTCCGAATAACTCTCTTTTAGGGAATAATTATCCACATCCTTTAAACTCTCAACTAGAACTACCGCCTGGTTCAAATAATCCCGCTTCATTAAAAAAAAAATAAAAGGTCCGATTCCAATTTTGTCACAGCGATGGATGACTTAATTAAATTTATGGAACAATCAATGAGAAATACAAGACTGGAATTTATGTCAGAACTTTCATCCATTAAGGAAATCGTCTTACAAATTGGAAAGACAAGAGATCTTCGACACCAGGAAATTCTGTCAAATTATAACCAACCAAATACTGGGGATCTGCAAAGGCAAGCACATTTATCCAATTATATGCGGGCACCTTTTCCAATAAATACCAGCCAAATATTGGAATTTTTCAAAGGCAAACCTCAGATAATAATAACCAATCAAATACTGGAAATACACAAAGACAGGACACCTTTTCTAACCGTATTCAGTTTAATACTGGAAATTATCAAAAGCAGGAAACTTTTTCTAACCACAATCAGTCAAATATAATTCCTCCAGGGCAAGCGTCATTTGTTTCTAATAACGCAGAAGCAAATGATAACTAAAATTCAAGTCACTCTGCTGATCAAAATAGATCTTATGATAATGGTGATTCAAATGAAAAGTTGGAAAAGTGGAAAATTTCATATGACGGTTCAGGTTCTGTATCTGATTTTCTTTTTAAGGTCGAAACTCTTTCTTCACGTTCAAGGTGTTCTGAAGAACATTAGTTGTCGAATTTTCAAGTACTTTTGGATGGTAAAGCTGAAGAGTGGTATTGGCTTTTTACCAGACAAAATCGACAAGTTTCGTTTCCAACTTTACGTACTGCTATTACTAAAGATTTTGGTCACTTGGAATCCGACCATGATGTAATGTTAAAAATTTCATTGCGTAAGCAACAATACAAGGAAACCTATGAAGATTTCGATACGGCTATTGTTTCCATGAATATGAGACTTCAGAATCCGTTGCCAGATCAAACATTAATTGACATTATTAAACATAATTTAAATTCAAATTTAAGAATTTTGTTGTTTAGTTCGGATCCTAGATCTCTTAACGAATTTAGAGATATAGCTCGAAAAGCGGAAAAAGTCCTCCGCGAAAACAAATTTCAAAATCCAAATATAGTACAAAGTCGTAATGTCAGTAAATTAGAAGCACCCTATGATGACGTAGATGATTTGGAGGTAATTGACCCCCAACTTAATAAATACGATTATTCGAAGATTCAATGTTGAACTGTATGTCATATGGACATTCATATATATATATTGTTTAGATGAAATTCGGAAACCATTTTGTTTCAAATGTGGACAGAAAGGTGTTTTACCTCCAAAATGTCCTAACAAACATGGTTATCAGGGAAACAAAAAAATGGGCGAAATGGCTACCGGGGACTCTCGTGCATCCCAACAAACCCCGAGTTCGAAATAAATTCCAAATTAGACATAAATACAAAGAATTATCAGTATTCTAACTTTTCACCTAAATTAAACGAAGTCTTATTAAAAGAAATATCTACACAAAAACATATGCGTCATTGGATACTTTACACAAAAGAAATCCCTTTACCCTCGATTCTTCAGATCAAACATATTCCCTATTAAGGCAACCATCACTTAAAATAATGAAGTGCAGACAACGTTTTAAAAAATGTAATAACTTTCGTAAAATACTAGAATCAACAATTATACATGGATCTGATGATAGACCATTTGTGAAAGTAAAAGTTTTCGGTGAAGTTTTAATCGGTTTACTTGATTCAAGAGCAAATGTCTCTGTTTTAGGTAAAAATTGTTTATCTTTCGTGAAAAGAAATAATATTTCTTACAAAAATTTCAATTCTTCCTTGCAAACTGCTAATTTTGTACTTTGCCAATTTTTTTAAAGGTGTTACAAAAAATATCGAATTTTATTTAGTTCCATCTCTCAGTCAAGATGCATACTTTGGTATAAATTTTTGGCAACAGTTTGATTTAGCCCCTGAAATCGTTCCCACAGTTTCGGCTATTTAAACGTAAATTTTTTAATACAGGTAAAATTGACTTTTTAATATAAATTTTGAAAAGAATTTCCGTTAAAAATAAAATTTCAACATGAAATTTCAGTCATGATTTATTCATTTTAAATTTATTATCATGAGATAAATTTATCTTTGGTTGGTTGGATAAATGTATGTATGTTATATATTGTAACACCTTGCGCTTTTGAAACAATCTCAATTGTATTACCTTATATTTTAATATACATATTTTATTTCAGAAAGAGTTTATTGTAAACTTTATTTATGAATGCAGAATCAAATGTTCTGAACAAAAATATTTTCTTCTGAAATTTTAATCAAAAAGTTGTTAGGGTGTTTTAATAAAGAGTTTGTAATAACCCTCTATAATTTGTTTAAAGATTTGCTATATGGTATCCGTCTCTAAATTCTAGCATGATATAAATATTTTTATATGAGCTTTGCTTGAAGCAAATACTAATTTGCATATGTTATTTGTAAATCTCAGTGAGTATGGTTGTTACATACTCCACACAAAAAAAAAAAACAGAAAAAGAAGAAAAAAATACAATATTTCACATTACCATATATGGTAATTTTTGTACTGGCTTCAGCGGACATGCATAGGTACATATAAATTACACTTTCTCAAAAATTTCCCATAAAAAAAACTATAGAAAATATAAAAGACCCGTTCGCATTTTTTTTTGCATATGCTCTACGATTAAATTAGCGGTAGACGAAAATACCTTTAACTCTGCATAATTTAATTGTGTTCTGAAATTGATTAAGTATAGTCAAACTCAGCAATATTAAAACTGCGACTAATCAAGTGATTTTTTTTTTTTAAAGAAAAGGTCAAACCCAACATCATTATTTTTGAAAAAAGTTTTGGAATACTTTACTGTCAAAATAATTGAATTTCGGAACGAGTTATCCTATTAGAATCTCAAGGTAAGGGTTAAACCCCAAAATATATGGAATTACCTTTTTTTATAAGGTTTTTTTTTCTTCTCTAGAAGAAAATTGATATCACATGGTCATGGGTGAGTCTTACCAAAATTTCGGTGAAACGACGCAACAAATTTTAGAGAATACTGCGCAAAATAGTTCGTACAACGTGACTCGAGTCTATACGTGCTCGAAAGCCGCATGCGGTGATCACCCAAATGAAATCAACTGTACCTAGTTTTGGTCACTACAATAGGTTTAATTCTATCATATCAAAAGAGCACGTAAATATTTCCGAAATTAATATTAAGAATCTATTTCCAAAACTCCTAAACCGAATCAGGAACATTTTTAATTTTTCTCATATATACGTTAAATCAGGATTTTGGTTAAACAACTTTTTTTCCCACTCAAGGCTTAAATGTTTGAAATTTTACCGTTAAGTGATGCATGTATACCACAATTAAAAATCAAATCAAACATACATTTACACAAACAAATTATTTGTTTTTTTTGGGTTCATGCAAAATTCCTCGAATGAATCAAATCAGACAAAAAATATAATCCGCAAAGTTAAGATTCTATTTTAAACGTAATCAGAATTGTAATTTGTAGAATAAATTAATAAAATAAATTATTTAAAATTTTGAATAATTTAATTCAAAAACTTTAAATAGTTTTTTTTAAAGAAATTTAAAATATCATTTCTAACTTTAATATGATTTAAAGTTAGGAAAACTGAATTCCAAAATTTAAAACTTTAAATTAATTGCTTTAAAACTTTAAATTCATTATTTAAGTTAATTCTCTAATCTCGAAATGATTTTGCCTAAATTAATATGTAACTTTTTTTCTCAAAGTGTATAATAGTTTTTGAATTTGTATCCTAAAAATTACTTTATAAGAAAATTTGATCATTACTGGCAAGAAATTTAAGCTCTTTTATAGATTACAACAACCACACATTGATTGCTGGGCCCATCAGTTGATACGACTTGTAATTGAACCAGAAAATAATCTATCGTTTTTTTAAGTAAGTAATGATACAAGAATCTATATTTATTTAAGTTTTGTTATTCTCATATTCTCTTAATTTTGTCAGTCCGATCTCCCTATGTTCCTCTTTCCATAAAATATGTCTTTTTAAAATTTGCTTATTTAAGTCGTAAAATCAAATATAATTTTAGTATTCTAGAAACACTCAATGAGTGATATTCTTTATTTTATAAGCATTAGTTAGGGTTAATGTTATCACGCTCTTTGGTTATAGATATGAATTTCTACAATAAACCTCTCTTTATATTGTTTATATAAAAAAACCAATGAAATTCTAAGTTTTTTGAATTATGGGAATGACAGCCAAAACAAGGTGTAGATATTTGTAAGTATCAATTATGTCTATTATAGGGACAGTTTTGTAGATCAGGGTAATTCGACTGTTTAGGTGTTGACTCAATGTCAGCAGGGAGGGAAAATTGTACCCTACATGGCATATCACCCCGCCATCTTTCATTTTGTATCTTTTATCTTTATTTGCCACTTTTTCTTCTTTCTTTTGCCTACTCTTTGGCATGAAGTGTAGGTTATGTTTTATACGTCATGAAATACGGGTTAAGAACCATTTTAGAGCTAGCGGGAAAATCTTAAGCATTCCACTTTACCTATGTTTTCATCTTGTGGTTAATTTTTTTTTGGATGATGACAATTATTGACAATTTTTATTATTCGTAAATAATGAGGACGTATATTACATATGGCGCCCAACGAAACATCTGTAAAATTTCGATTTAGCTATAAATCGGCCAATAAAATTTAGTTCAAAGGCAAATAATTATATTATACAAGTGAAATATTTTGTATTATGTTGGTTAATTGAAAATATCTTTCAAGTTTCGTACTTGTGTTTTGTTTACCAAATACTTTTTTTTTAAGTAATAGTCCTAGTTTTTTGGATATTTTGACGTTTGGATCTAGTGTCTTACTATGAGATTAGTGTTTCATTATTTACCCAATTTTAAAGTCAGTGTTTTAGTCTGAAAGTCCGAGTACTGAAACTTTAGTTTTGGTCTCTGTTGTGTCGGATAAAAAAACAGATATTGTGTTAAAAATAGAATTCAGGTCCATTGTAGTCTTTGAAAAGTCTAAAATGTAGTAGTTTTTTTATTTTCTATCACACCTTTGTTTTGTTTAGAGAACATTATTGCGAAAAGGAAGATCCGATATTTAGCTTAAAGCAGAATACGTTGCACCTTTTTCTGTTGACATGTTTATTTATTTCGTTATTACATTTTTGTTTTCGGTTGTCATTCCCATAAAAAAAAACATTTATAAGATATATATTTTAAACAATTTTGCTTATATTTACGTACTATTTATTCCATTTGATATACTTATTAAATTTAATATACTTTTTTTGTGATACCAGGATTTTTTCAATTTTTTTTGTATTGATATCAAAACGGTTCATACATATACAGTTTTTGAATTTTTTTTGACGTTATGTCAGGTTATGAATCTAGAAACATCGTTGCTATTGGTAAAATTTCTACTCGTGACTCGAATCCTTCTAATTCAATTCATAGAGGTCGCGGAAGAAGTTCTCCAGCATCTCTTAATAATATATCTATTGAATCACAGGATAATATCGGTAAAACTACACCAAGACCAAGAGTAGTGCGCTCTCCTGTTAAGAGTAAGAATTCTAGTATACAAGGCGTTGTTCATTCTCCTATTCATAAAAACACAAAATTCAATGCACTGCTGGACCCTAAACCTACTAACCCTAATAAGTTGTAATAATTTAATTATACAATCCAATATTCAGCTGGACCCTAAAAGTCCTAGTTCTACTAATTCAAGTTCAAATAATTTACATTCAAGTTCCATTAATTTGCCTCCAAGTTCACCGCCTCAAAACATTGGTATAATGGATAATAACAACAAAAATCCTTTAAAAAATCAACAAACTCTTGTGCCTTTAGAAGATCTAGCATCTGGCTGACCTTCTAACGATAATTTTAACTCACAATTTGAATTGCCAGCTGATTTGAATAATCCTCTCTCACGTAATAATAACAGGAATGCTGTAAGTTCTCAGTGTGAGCTACCAGCTGGTCCGAATAACTCTCTTTTAGGGAATAATTATCCACATCCTTTAAACTCTCAACTAGAACTACCGCCTGGTTCAAATAATCCCGCTTCATTAAAAAAAAAATAAAAGGTCCGATTCCAATTTTGTCACAGCGATGGATGACTTAATTAAATTTATGGAACAATCAATGAGAAATACAAGACTGGAATTTATGTCAGAACTTTCATCCATTAAGGAAATCGTCTTACAAATTGGAAAGACAAGAGATCTTCGACACCAGGAAATTCTGTCAAATTATAACCAACCAAATACTGGGGATCTGCAAAGGCAAGCACATTTATCCAATTATATGCGGGCACCTTTTCCAATAAATACCAGCCAAATATTGGAATTTTTCAAAGGCAAACCTCAGATAATAATAACCAATCAAATACTGGAAATACACAAAGACAGGACACCTTTTCTAACCGTATTCAGTTTAATACTGGAAATTATCAAAAGCAGGAAACTTTTTCTAACCACAATCAGTCAAATATAATTCCTCCAGGGCAAGCGTCATTTGTTTCTAATAACGCAGAAGCAAATGATAACTAAAATTCAAGTCACTCTGCTGATCAAAATAGATCTTATGATAATGGTGATTCAAATGAAAAGTTGGAAAAGTGGAAAATTTCATATGACGGTTCAGGTTCTGTATCTGATTTTCTTTTTAAGGTCGAAACTCTTTCTTCACGTTCAAGGTGTTCTGAAGAACATTAGTTGTCGAATTTTCATGTACTTTTGGATGGTAAAGCTGAAGAGTGGTATTGGCTTTTTACCAGACAAAATCGACAAGTTTCGTTTCCAACTTTACGTACTGCTATTACTAAAGATTTTGGTCACTTGGAATCCGACCATGATGTAATGTTAAAAATTTCATTGCGTAAGCAACAATACAAGGAAACCTATGAAGATTTCCATACGGCTATTGTTTCCATGAATATGAGACTTCAGAATCCGTTGCCAGATCAAACATTAATTGACATTATTAAACATAATTTAAATTCAAATTTAAGAATTTTGTTGTTTAGTTCGGATCCTAGATCTCTTAACGAATTTAGAGATATAGCTCGAAAAGCGGAAAAAGTCCTCCGCGAAAACAAATTTCAAAATCCAAATATAGTACAAAGTCGTAATGTCAGTAAATTAGAAGCACCCTATGATGACGTAGATGATTTGGAGGTAAATGACCCCCAACTTAATAAATACGATTATTCGAAGATTCAATGTTGAACTGTATGTCATATGGACATTCATATATATATATTGTTTAGATGAAATTCGGAAACCATTTTGTTTCAAATGTGGACAGAAAGGTGTTTTACCTTCAAAATGTCCTAACAAACATGGTTATCAGGGAAACAAAAAAATGGGCGAAATGGCTACCGGGGACTCTCGTGCATCCCAACAAACCCCGAGTTCGAAATAAATTCCAAATTAGACATAAATACAAAGAATTATCAGTATTCTAACTTTTCACCTAAATTAAACGAAGTCTTATTAAAAGAAATATCTACACAAAAACATATGCGTCATTGGATACTTTACACAAAAGAAATCCCTTTACCCTCGATTCTTCAGATCAAACATATTCCCTATTAAGGCAACCATCACTTAAAATAATGAAGTGCAGACAACGTTTTAAAAAATGTAATAACTTTCGTAAAATACTAGAATCAACAATTATACATGGATCTGATGATAGACCATTTGTGAAAGTAAAAGTTTTCGGTGAAGTTTTAATCGGTTTACTTGATTCAAGAGCAAATGTCTCTGTTTTAGGTAAAAATTGTTTATCTTTCGTGAAAAGAAATAATATTTCTTACAAAAATTTCAATTCTTCCTTGCAAACTGCTAATTTTGTACTTTGCCAATTTTTTTAAAGGTGTTACAAAAAATATCGAATTTTATTTAGTTCCATCTCTCAGTCAAGATGCATACTTTGGTATAAATTTTTGGCAACAGTTTGATTTAGCCCCTGAAATCGTTCCCACAGTTTCGGCTATTTAAACGTAAATTTTTTAATACAGGTAAAATTTACTTTTTAATATAAATTTTGAAAAGAATTTCCGTTAAAAATAAAATTTCAACATGAAATTTCAGTCATGATTTATTCATTTTAAATTTATTATCATGAGATAAATTTATCTTTGGTTGGTTGGATAAATGTATGTATGTTATATATTGTAACACCTTGCGCTTTTGAAACAATCTCAATTGTATTACCTTATATTTTAATATACATATTTTATTTCAGAAAGAGTTTATTGTAAACTTTATTTATGAATGCAGAATCAAATGTTCTGAACAAAAATATTTTCTTCTGAAATTTTAATCAAAAAGTTGTTAGGGTGTTTTAATAAAGAGTTTGTAATAACCCTCTATAATTTGTTTAAAGATTTGCTATATGGTATCCGTCTCTAAATTCTAGCATGATATAAATATTTTTATATGAGCTTTGCTTGAAGCAAATACTAATTTGCATATGTTATTTGTAAATCTCAGTGAGTATGGTTGTTACATACTCCACACAAAAAAAAAAACAGAAAAAGAAGAAAAAAATACAATATTTCACATTACCATATATGGTAATTTTTGTACTGGCTTCAGCGGACATGCATAGGTACATATAAATTACACTTTCTCAATAATTTCCCATAAAAAAAAAACAATAGAAAATATAAAAGACCCGTTCGCATTTTTTTTTCATATGTTCTACGATTAAATTATCGGTAGACGAAAATACCTTTAACTCTGCATAATTTAATTGTGTTCTGAAATTGGCTAAGTGTAGTCAAACTCAGCAATATTAAAAATGCGACTAATCAAGTGAATTTTTTTTAAAAAGAAAAGGTCAAACCCAACATCATTATTTTTGGAAAAAAGTTTTGGAATACTTTTCTGTCAAAATAATTGCATTTCGGAACGAGTTATCCTATTAGAATCTCAAGGTAAGGGTTAAACCCCAAAATATGTGGAATTACGTTGTTTTTTATAAGGTTTTTTTCTTCTTCTCTAGAAGAAAATTGATACCACATGGTCTTGGGTGAGTCTTACCAAAATTTCGGTGAAACGACGCAACAAATTTTATAGAATGCTGCGCAAAATAGTTCGTACAACGTGACTCGAGTCTATACGTGCTCGAAAGCCGCATGCGGGGATCACCGGAATGAAATCAACTGTACCTAGTTTTGGTCACTACAATAGGTTTAATTCTATCATATCAAAAGTGCACGTAAATATTTCCGAAATTTATATTAAGAATCTATTTCCAAAACTCCTAAACCGAATCAGGAACATTTTTAATTTTTCTCATATATACGTTAAATCAGGATTTTGGTTAAACAACTTTTTTTCCCACTCAAGGCTTAAATGTTTGAAATTTTACCGTTAAGTGATGCATGTATACCACAATTAAAAATCAAATCAAACATACATTTACACAAACAAATTATTTGTTTTTTTTGGGTTCATGCAAAATTCCTCGAATGAATCAAATCAGACAAAAAATATAATCCGCAAAGTTAAGATTCTATTTTAAACGTAATCAGAATTGTAATTTGTAGAATAAATTAATAAAATAAATTATTTAAAATTTTGAATAATTTAATTCAAAAACTTTAAATAGTTTTTTTTAAAGAAATTTAAAATATCATTTCTAACTTTAATATGATTTAAAGTTAGGAAAACTGAATTCCAAAATTTAAAACTTTAAATTAATTGCTTTAAAACTTTAAATTCATTATTTAAGTTAATTCTCTAATCTCGAAATGATTTTGCCTAAATTAATATGTAACTTTTTTTCTCAAAGTGTATAATAGTTTTTGAATTTGTATCCTAAAAATTACTTTATAAGAAAATTTGATCATTACTGGCAAGAAATTTAAGCTCTTTTATAGATTACAACAACCACACATTGATTGCTGGGCCCATCAGTTGATACGACTTGTAATTGAACCAGAAAATAATCTATCGTTTTTTTAAGTAAGTAATGATACAAGAATCTATATTTATTTAAGTTTTGTTATTCTCATATTCTCTTATTTTTGTCAGTCCGATCTCCCTATGTTCCTCTTTCCATAAAATATGTCTTTTTAAAATTTGCTTATTTAAGTCGTAAAATCAAATATAATTTTAGTATTCTAGAAACACTCAATGAGTGATATTCTTTATTTTATAAGCATTAGTTAGGGTTAATGTTATCACGCTCTTTGGTTATAGATATGAATTTCTACAATAAACCTCTCTTTATATTGTTTATATAAAAAAAACCAATGAAATTCTAAGTTTTTTGAATTATGGGAATGACAGCCAAAACAAGGTGTAGATATTTGTAAGTATCAATTATGTCTATTATAGGGACAGTTTTGTAGATCAGGGTAATTCGACTGTTTAGGTGTTGACTCAATGTCAGCAGGGAGGGAAAATTGTACCCTACATGGCATATCACCCCGCCATCTTTCATTTTGTATCTTTTATCTTTATTTGCCACTTTTTCTTCTTTCTTTTGCCTACTCTTTGGCATGAAGTGTAGGTTATGTTTTATACGTCATGAAATACGGGTTAAGAACCATTTTAGAGCTAGCGGGAAAATCTTAAGCATTCCACTTTACCTATGTTTTCATCTTGTGGTTAATTTTTTTTTGGATGATGACAATTATTGACAATTTTTATTATTCGTAAATAATGAGGACGTATATTACATATGGCGCCCAACGAAACATCTGTAAAATTTCGATTTAGCTATAAATCGGCCAATAAAATTTAGTTCAAAGGCAAATAATTATCTTATACAAGTGAAATATTTTGTATTATGTTGGTTAATTGAAAATATCTTTCAAGTTTCGTACTTGTGTTTTGTTTACCAAATACTTTTTTTTTAAGTAATAGTCCTAGTTTTTTGGATATTTTGACGTTTGGATCTAGTGTCTTACTATGAGATTAGTGTTTCATTATTTACCCAATTTTAAAGTCAGTGTTTTAGTCTGAAAGTCCGAGTACTGAAACTTTAGTTTTGGTCTCTGTTGTGTCGGATAAAAAAACAGATATTGTGTTAAAAATAGAATTCAGGTCCATTGTAGTCTTTGAAAAGTCTAAAATGTAGTAGTTTTTTTATTTTCTATCACACCTTTGTTTTGTTTAGAGAACATTATTGCGAAAAGGAAGATCCGATATTTAGCTTAAAGCAGAATACGTTGCACCTTTTTCTGTTGACATGTTTATTTATTTCGTTATTACATTTTTGTTTTCGGTTGTCATTCCCATAAAAAAAAAAACATTTATAAGATATATATTTTAAACAATTTTGCTTATATTTACGTACTATTTATTCCATTTGATATACTTATTAAATTTAATATACTTTTTTTGTGATACCAGGATTTTTTCAATTTTTTTTGTATTGATATCAAAACGGTTCATACATATACAGTTTTTGAATTTTTTTTGACGTTATGTCAGGTTATGAATCTAGAAACATCGTTGCTATTGGTAAAATTTCTACTCGTGACTCGAATCCTTCTAATTCAATTCATAGAAGTTCTCCAGCATCTCGTAATAATATATCTATTGAATCACAGGATAATATCGGTAAAACTACACCAAGACCAAGAGTAGTGCGCTCTCCTGTTAAGAGTAAGAATTCTAGTATACAAGGCGTTGTTCATTCTCCTATTCATAAAAACACAAAATTCAATGCACTGCTGGACCCTAAACCTACTAACCCTAATAAGTTGTAATAATTTAATTATACAATCCAATATTCAGCTGGACCCTAAAAGTCCTAGTTCTACTAATTCAAGTTCAAATAATTTACATTCAAGTTCCATTAATTTGCCTCCAAGTTCACCGCCTCAAAACATTGGTATAATGGATAATAACAACAAAAATCCTTTAAAAAATCAACAAACTCTTGTGCCTTTAGAAGATCTAGCATCTGGCTGACCTTCTAACGATAATTTTAACTCACAATTTGAATTGCCAGCTGATTTGAATAATCCTCTCTCACGTAATAATAACAGGAATGCTGTAAGTTCTCAGTGTGAGCTACCAGCTGGTCCGAATAACTCTCTTTTAGGGAATAATTATCCACATCCTTTAAACTCTCAACTAGAACTACCGCCTGGTTCAAATAATCCCGCTTCATTAAAAAAAAAATAAAAGGTCCGATTCCAATTTTGTCACAGCGATGGATGACTTAATTAAATTTATGGAACAATCAATGAGAAATACAAGACTGGAATTTATGTCAGAACTTTCATCCATTAAGGAAATCGTCTTACAAATTGGAAAGACAAGAGATCTTCGACACCAGGAAATTCTGTCAAATTATAACCAACCAAATACTGGGGATCTGCAAAGGCAAGCACATTTATCCAATTATATGCGGGCACCTTTTCCAATAAATACCAGCCAAATATTGGAATTTTTCAAAGGCAAACCTCAGATAATAATAACCAATCAAATACTGGAAATACACAAAGACAGGACACCTTTTCTAACCGTATTCAGTTTAATACTGGAAATTATCAAAAGCAGGAAACTTTTTCTAACCACAATCAGTCAAATATAATTCCTCCAGGGCAAGCGTCATTTGTTTCTAATAACGCAGAAGCAAATGATAACTAAAATTCAAGTCACTCTGCTGATCAAAATAGATCTTATGATAATGGTGATTCAAATGAAAAGTTGGAAAAGTGGAAAATTTCATATGACGGTTCAGGTTCTGTATCTGATTTTCTTTTTAAGGTCGAAACTCTTTCTTCACGTTCAAGGTGTTCTGAAGAACATTAGTTGTCGAATTTTCATGTACTTTTGGATGGTAAAGCTGAAGAGTGGTATTGGCTTTTTACCAGACAAAATCGACAAGTTTCGTTTCCAACTTTACGTACTGCTATTACTAAAGATTTTGGTCACTTGGAATCCGACCATGATGTAATGTTAAAAATTTCATTGCGTAAGCAACAATACAAGGAAACCTATGAAGATTTCCATACGGCTATTGTTTCCATGAATATGAGACTTCAGAATCCGTTGCCAGATCAAACATTAATTGACATTATTAAACATAATTTAAATTCAAATTTAAGAATTTTGTTGTTTAGTTCGGATCCTAGATCTCTTAACGAATTTAGAGATATAGCTCGAAAAGCGGAAAAAGTCCTCCGCGAAAACAAATTTCAAAATCCAAATATAGTACAAAGTCGTAATGTCAGTAAATTAGAAGCACCCTATGATGACGTAGATGATTTGGAGGTAATTGACCCCCAACTTAATAAATACGATTATTCGAAGATTCAATGTTGAACTGTATGTCATATGGACATTCATATATATATATATTGTTTAGATGAAATTCGGAAACCATTTTGTTTCAAATGTGGACAGAAAGGTGTTTTACCTTCAAAATGTCCTAACAAACATGGTTATCAGGGAAACAAAAAAATGGGCGAAATGGCTACCGGGGACTCTCGTGCATCCCAACAAACCCCGAGTTCGAAATAAATTCCAAATTAGACATAAATACAAAGAATTATCAGTATTCTAACTTTTCACCTAAATTAAACGAAGTCTTATTAAAAGAAATATCTACACAAACCGATGCGTCATTGGATACTTTACACAAAAGAAATCCCTTTACCCTCGATTCTTCAGATCAAACATATTCCCTATTAAGGCAACCATCACTTAAAATAATGAAGTGCAGACAACGTTTTAAAAAATGTAATAACTTTCGTAAAATACTAGAATCAACAATTATACATGGATCTGATGATAGACCATTTGTGAAAGTAAAAGTTTTCGGTGAAGTTTTAATCGGTTTACTTGATTCAAGAGCAAATGTCTCTGTTTTAGGTAAAAATTGTTTATCTTTCGTGAAAAGAAATAATATTTCTTACAAAAATTTCAATTCTTCCTTGCAAACTGCTAATTTTGTACTTTGCCAATTTTTTTAAAGGTGTTACAAAAAATATCGAATTTTATTTAGTTCCATCTCTCAGTCAAGATGCATACTTTGGTATAAATTTTTGGCAACAGTTTGATTTAGCCCCTGAAATCGTTCCCACAGTTTCGGCTATTTAAACGTAAATTTTTTAATACAGGTAAAATTGACTTTTTAATATAAATTTTGAAAAGAATTTCCGTTAAAAATAAAATTTCAACATGAAATTTCAGTCATGATTTATTCATTTTAAATTTATTATCATGAGATAAATTTATCTTTGGTTGGTTGGATAAATGTATGTATGTTATATATTGTAACACCTTGCGCTTTTGAAACAATCTCAATTGTATTACCTTATATTTTAATATACATATTTTATTTCAGAAAGAGTTTATTGTAAACTTTATTTATGAATGCAGAATCAAATGTTCTGAACAAAAATATTTTCTTCTGAAATTTTAATCAAAAAGTTGTTAGGGTGTTTTAATAAAGAGTTTGTAATAACCCTCTATAATTTGTTTAAAGATTTGCTATATGGTATCCGTCTCTAAACTCTAGCATGATATAAATTTTTTTATATGAGCTTTGCTTGAAGCAAATACTAATTTGCATATGTTATTTGTAAATCTCAGTGAGTATGGTTGTTACATACTCCACACAAAAAAAAAAAAAAACAGAAAAAGAAGAAAAAAATACAATATTTCACATTACCATATATGGTAATTTTTGTACTGGCTTCAGCGGACATGCATAGGTACATATAAATTACACTTTCTCAAAAATTTCCCATAAAAAAAACTATAGAAAATATAAAAGACCCGTTCGCATTTTTTTTTGCATATGCTCTACGATTAAATTAGCGGTAGACGAAAATACCTTTAACTCTGCATAATTTAATTGTGTTCTGAAATTGATTAAGTGTAGTCAAACTCAGCAATATTAAAACTGCGACTAATCAAGTGATTTTTTTTTTTTAAAGAAAAGGTCAAACCCAACATCATTATTTTTGAAAAAAGTTTTGGAATACTTTACTGTCAAAATAATTGAATTTCGGAACGAGTTATCCTATTAGAATCTCAAGGTAAGGGTTAAACCCCAAAATATATGGAATTACCTTTTTTTATAAGGTTTTTTTTTCTTCTCTAGAAGAAAATTGATATCACATGGTCATGGGTGAGTCTTACCAAAATTTCGGTGAAACGACGCAACAAATTTTAGAGAATACTGCGCAAAATAGTTCGTACAACGTGACTCGAGTCTATACGTGCTCGAAAGCCGCATGCGGTGATCACCCAAATGAAATCAACTGTACCTAGTTTTGGTCACTACAATAGGTTTAATTCTATCATATCAAAAGAGCACGTAAATATTTCCGAAATTAATATTAAGAATCTATTTCCAAAACTCCTAAACCGAATCAGGAACATTTTTAATTTTTCTCATATATACGTTAAATCAGGATTTTGGTTAAACAACTTTTTTTCCCACTCAAGGCTTAAATGTTTGAAATTTTACCGTTAAGTGATGCATGTATACCACAATTAAAAATCAAATCAAACATACATTTACACAAACAAATTATTTGTTTTTTTTGGGTTCATGCAAAATTCCTCGAATGAATCAAATCAGACAAAAAATATAATCCGCAAAGTTAAGATTCTATTTTAAACGTAATCAGAATTGTAATTTGTAGAATAAATTAATAAAATAAATTATTTAAAATTTTGAATAATTTAATTCAAAAACTTTAAATAGTTTTTTTTAAAGAAATTTAAAATATCATTTCTAACTTTAATATGATTTAAAGTTAGGAAAACTGAATTCCAAAATTTAAAACTTTAAATTAATTGCTTTAAAACTTTAAATTCATTATTTAAGTTAATTCTCTAATCTCGAAATGATTTTGCCTAAATTAATATGTAACTTTTTTTCTCAAAGTGTATAATATTTTTTGAATTTGTATCCTAAAAATTACTTTATAAGAAAATTTGATCATTACTGGCAAGAAATTTAAGCTCTTTTATAGATTACAACAACCACACATTGATTGCTGGGCCCATCAGTTGATACGACTTGTAGTTGAACCAGAAAATAATCTATCGTTTTTTTAAGTAAGTAATGATACAAGAATCTATATTTATTTAAGTTTTGTTATTCTCATATTCTCTTATTTTTGTCAGTCCGATCTCCCTATGTTCCTCTTTCCATAAAATATGTCTTTTCTTTTAAAAATTTGCTTATTTAAGTCGTAAAATCAAATATAATTTTAGTATTTTTTATTTTATAAGCATTAGTTAGGGTTAATGTTATCACGCTCTTTGGTTATAAATATGAATTTCTACAATAAATTTCTCTTTATATTGTTTATATAAAAAAAAAAAACAATGAAATTCTAAGTTTTTTGAATTATGGGAATGACAGCCAAAACAAGGTGTAGATATTCGTAAGTATCAATTATGTCTATTATAGGGACAGTTTTGTAGATCAGGGTAATATGACTGTTTAGGTGTTGACTCAATGTCAGCAGGGAGGGAAAATTGTAACCTACATGGCATATCACCCCGCCATCTTTCATTTTGTATCTTTTATCTATATTTGCCACTTTTTCTTCTTTCTTTTGCCTACTCATTGGCATGAAGTGTAGGTTATGTTTATACGTCATGAAATACGGGTTAAGAACAATTTTAGAGCTAACGGGACAATCTTAAGCATGCCACTTTACCTATGTTTTAATCTTGTGATTAATTTTTTTTGGATGATAACAATTATTGAAAATTTTTATTATTCGTAAATAATGACGACGTATATTACACAACCACGGACAGAGGCCCACCTATCTCTTGCCAAGTGGCCAGAGGCATGGCCACAGATTCCAATTCGTGTGGAATGTGTAAGGTAGTCCCCAGTCTTGCAAGCTCGTCTGCCCTATAGTTGCCTGGTATGTCCCTGTGGCCCGGCACCTAAATAACATGGATGCTGAACTGCTGAGCCATCTCGTTAAGAGATCTGCGACAGTTCAAGGCCGATGTGGAATCCAGGAAGACAGATTCCAGAGATCTAATGGCAGCTTGACTATCAGAGAATATATTAATTCTCACTGTTGTGAGAACATTATACCTAAGCCACTACGCTACCTCCCTAATAGCCAGAATTTCAGCCTGAAAAACACTACAGTGATTCGGCAGTCTCCGCGCAATACTCAGCTGTAAGTCCCTCGAGTAGACCCCGAAGCCTACCTGATCGTCGAGTTTAGAGCCGTCGGTATAGAAATCGACACAACGCCTCCCATTAGGAGTTCCGTGTTTACACTGTGACCATAGCCACTATCCGACCAAAAAGACAGCGCCCTCAACCGGGCTGCTGCAGCAGTCTGTGAGCCGATTATGTCCAAAGGCAGCAAATGCAAAATAGCATTCAGCGCATCAGATGGGGTGGTACGAAGCGCACCCGTGATGCACATGCCAGCCATCCGTTGGACCCTATCCAGCATCCCACGTTATGTGGGCCTCTGGAAAGCTCTCCCTCAGACGATAACACCATACAGCATTATCGGTCTTACCACTGCCGTATACAGCTCGTGGATAATCCGAGGTCCCAAACCCCATCGCCTCCCTATTGCCCTCTTGCACGCATAAAGTGCCACTGTGGCCTTCCTTGCCCTGTTCCTGATGTTGAGCCTGAAGTTCAGCTTCCTATCCAACAGTACCCCAAGATACTTGGCACAGTCCGCGAAAGGAATTTCAGTGCCGCCAATGAGATAGGTTCCACTAATGTAATCTTATATCTCCTGGTGAACAGGATCAATTCAGTCTTGCACGGATTCACCGCAGGACCTTTATCACGCGCCCACCTCTCCATAGTTAGAAGTGCCCCCTGAAGGACATCCCTGAGTGTACCAGGAAACCTTCCCCTGACTGCCAATGCCACGTCGTCCGCATATGCGACAACTCTAACACCAACGCCCTCAAGTTACAACAGAACGCCATTCAGAGTGAGGTTCCATAGTAGTGGGGATAGTACACCACCCTGGGGTGTGCCCCTAGCAACAAATCTACTCAGGTCCGACGACCCCAATTTGGCCCGTATACTTGTCCTTGTAATAAGACTGTACACAAACCTGTTGATGTCGACGTCCACTCCAAGACCAGATAGCGCCGCAGCTATCGCATCCGGAGTAACGCTCCCTCTATATCGAGAAAAGCCACTATGGTATACTCCCTAACGGCGAGCGAACCTTCAATGAATCCGACCAGGTTGTGCAGGGCCGTCTGAGTGGATCTACCCCTGCAGTAGGCATGCTGGCGATCAATATTTTCCTACCCCTAGCCTAACGTTTGGGACATAAAGCTAGCAGCGAGTCATTCATGACAAGGACTATTTACTCATAGAGGCATCCAGGTATCTGTGAGGCTCGCGTTAGAATACAGTCTTCGGTAACCCCTGACTGCAAACCGTTAAGTTCCTGAGCATGGGTCGCCTAACACTCGAAACTTAGGGGGGTCTATTTTGAGTATTAAGCAATACTACAGTGTGCCATCCGAACTACCAGGGAAACTCATGGGGAATCGAGAGACACCTTCGTAGTTATTGATGGCTGATGCGCCAAAAATCTATGTCAAATAAGAGGACATACCGCTGATGATTTCACCGTCGCCCCAATCTCTTGACAAAAAAGAGTAACCTTTGGTCGCGCACTCCTTTAAAGTTCATGATCTCATGTGAAGATGTACTGAGAACCGTACATCAACACAGGAGAACGTAACCACAGAGTGCACTTAAGCCCTCACATCTCGACAAGACAGTTACCCAGGCGAGGGATCTCAGTCAATGTGATAAATTTTAAATGGTGCGCCCCGGTAGGCTAGTTGGTAGCGTGCTAGGTTATCAGTGCGGGGGTCGTGGGTTAAATTCAAATAGGTCGAAAAATTTAGCTTTTGAAATTACTAGCTTTTTACGAAAAAATATTTTGGTCCCCCCGAAACAAAATCCTTGGCACGCCACTGCTGCAGATATTAAAGAATATCAAATTGGATATGATCACATATTGCTCCAGATGAATTTTTTCATTGGGAATATAAGAATTCATATATGAACATATATGGCATATGCGAATCAAAATATGGAGGGTGGTTAAATTTTAAGGGCCGTTGTTGAATGTGAACCACACCTAAACCTCAAGTTTTTTTTCTGCATTTCATTTGACATTTCTCAATTTCAGACTAACTCAATTTGAACCATGGAAAGATACACAATCGAGCAACGCGGCAATTTAATCGTCCAAATGTGAGTACAATCGGAAAAATAGTGCAAAATTTTGAGCAAACCGGGTCTGTAGGAGATGTAAAAACCCCAGTGCATGCTCGTACAGCTCGTACTGCAGAAAATATTAGTACTGTTCGCGATAGTGTGGCAGAAGAGCCGTGCACCTCAACTCGTCGTCGTGCCCAACAATTGCACCTCTCACACTCGTCGTTGATGAACATTATGCATAAAGACTTTCATTTACACGCTTACAAGGTGCAATTGACTCAAGAACTAAAGACTCTTGACCATTTTAAACGTCGTCAATGGTCAGAATGGTGGCAAGAATTGGCAACAGTGGATGATAAATTTTCGAAGAAAATCATCTTCAGTGATGAAGCACATTTTCACTTCAGTGGATTCGTCAATAAGCAGAATTTCCGCATTTGGGCGAATGATAATCCAAGAGTGATTGTCGAAAAACCAATGCACCCACAAAGAGTGACTGTTTGGTGCGGTTTATGGGCTGGCGGCATCATCTGGCCGTATTTTTTCCAAAATGAGGCCGGTCAGGCAGTTACTGTGAATGGCGTTCGCTATCGTGAGATGATAACGAACTTTTTATGGCCCGAATTGGAAGATTATATGTGCACGATATGTGGTTTAAACGTGGTGGCGATGTCAATTGGCCGCCAAGATCATGTGATTTGGCACCGTTGGACTTCTTTCTTTGGGGTTATTTGAAAGAAAAGGAGTACATTGATAAGCCAGCAATAATTCAAGAGCTAAATGATAATTCGGCACATTAACGGCATAGAACCTCAATTATGCCTCAGCGTCATCGAAAATTTTTACCATCGGATGGAGGTGTGCCGCCGATATTTTGTTCCATACATAATTGAACCATAACATTTTATCATAATAAAAAGAAATGACAATAATTTCCTAAATAATATATTGCCAAACATGGTATCATATATTAACATATATGAACTTTTTCTTTGAATGTATTTGTCTATATATGCTTACATACATGGCACATATGTTTATACATGAGACGATATATGCTTATATATGACGATATATGAACTTATATGAATATTTTCTCCTAGGTTCCGCTTTTATTTTTGTCAGAATTCATCAGAATATCTGAACTAAGAACTAACATAACAATTTATATTATATTTGGGGATTTAGGAGGATCGAAAATGATCCTAAAGATGGCAGATCAAATTATATCCAAATTTACCGGTAATATATCCAACAATATATACAAAATCTAGTTTATTAAAAAACGTATAAACAATTTTAAACAAAAGAAAATTAAAATTCTATAAAACAATGCCTTCGCCAGGGTTTGAACTCGGTCTGCCGGAGTAGTAGTTAGTTAAGCACTCAGCAGTGTGAGGTTGATCTTATTAGACTACATTTTGCGTATACTTGTGTTATATCTTCGGGACTAATATATAATTATATATTCGAAAATTTGGGAAAAATTTGAGATTAATGGGTTCTGTACTTATCTAATTTTATTTAATTATATATGTGACCTGCTCCACGAAAAGGGACCTCTGCGCCGAAAAAATATTTTTTTACTTTTTGAGTGATTCTTATAGGAAAAAAAGCACAAATCACCTGTAAAGATGAACATAATTAATGAAAAAATTGAAAAATGTGATATAAACAGATAATATATATAATATTTGAAATTTAAAAAAAGTTCAATATCAAAGGTACAAAATTACAAAAATATCAAAATTTTACTCTTTTTTACTCCTAACACGCTTTTTTGGTGGTTCTTCTGTATTTTGCTGCTTTTCACCTTTGTCTGATTTTTTTTAGGAAGTTCTTCCCGTTTTTTTTTTGTTATTTTCATCTCCGATTTATTCACCATTGTAGCACGTTTCTTTATAGATTGTTTATCTCCGTCTTTGTTTCTGGTTTTCAGATCAGCTTGAGCTTTTTCAACTGCAGCTGTTTTCTTAGGGAGTTTTTCCACTTTTGCTACCGATTTTTTAGGAGTCTCAGTTTTGTTTTCAGTCAGTTTTTTTGGTGACTGCCTTGTTTTCGGTTGATGTAAATTCTTCGGATTTCGCTGCCTTCTTCTTCATCGGTTTTTGTGGCTTCGGAGTCACATCATCGCACTTTTTCTTATCGAAAACAAGCTCTCTTATATTTTTGTATAAATACCATTGTCTTTCTAAGTTTAATCCATCCGGAGTAATAACGTTAGGATAGGATAAATCATCGGTGCAGATACGTAGCTTAAATTTTATTGTATCCTGGCTATCTGCGAATAATTTCGCTTCCACGCCATCCTTACTAATGGTGATGTGGTGAAAGGTCGTAATTCCAACTAATGGCTTGAAAACTTCTTGAAATATTCAACCCAATCATACCATGTGACGTTTTCCATTGTCACTGGTTTATTACAGCCGGAGGGAGAAGAGGCAGTCACGCAGTTCTTGATATCTTCGTTAGTATCAATATTATTGATGGCGTACTTGGCTTTAAAAATTCCAAAGTATCTATCTGGCGAAAATTTGGTGTGCCCCGTTTGAAGAAAGTTGAAATATATCTGTTTGTTTAATCCTCTGGCCACTCTCTACATAAGGTATCCAAGAACCGCATTATTTTTATTTTGCGCAACGCAGTTGTCACTAAATAATATCAAGGTTTTTCCAGGTACAGATGAGGTTGAAAGATGGTGATGCAATAAGCTGATGGTACAATTTGGGCCTTTTCCTATATTGTCTTGTTCATCAATCAAGTAGAAAAACTGAAAAGAAAAAAAATGTTAAGATCGTCAAGGTCACATTCTGTGATGGAATTAAAAAATTAAATAATGAATGAAAAGATACCTGCTTCTTCAATAATTCATTAGTAATGCCGAACACTGAGCAAAATCAAAAGACCGTACATCGGCATCTTCATTGGTTTCTGTGCAAAATTTCTTGTAGTAGGCACGTTGACTTTTTGCTTTTTGGATATAATCCATGAAAGAAGAAATTCGTTTTTCTTCATCTCCGCAATTTTTCAGCTGAAAAATCACCAACGTATTCTATGTACAAAGAATTTCAATGATTAGTTACACATTGTTCATTTTTTACACATAATAATAATTTATTTAAAAATACCTCTGCAAACGTCGCATAAGTCATCGAAGGGTTTCATAATGGTGATATATGGTACATAAAGGTTCCAGATTTTCCTGAATGACTGATTACTCAATTTTCTATCTTCTGGTTGAAGTGAAGTTATGTACGTTCGATACAAAGAGGATTTAGTTTCAGATGAGGGGAGTTTCATTACTTTATAATCTTTGAAACGAGGCATACGTCCGGGTAATGGAATCGCTAATTGATCTGCCGTACTTTTTATAAAATCTACTACTTTAGTGATTTCTTCCGGGTGCAGTGCGGCCGGATTAGTGCAGGGTTTGTTCTTCGATGCGTGAATTCGCATCACAACACCATGGCAATCGAAATGTGCGAGTAAACTCTTATACCTCTTCAGTCCACAAACGTGTAGAAATAGAAACATTTTGCGGCAGATGGGCAACTGATGAGCTGTCTTGAGTTGACTTGAGTCCATACTTGATTTTCGCCAATATATCTTTATAGGCGTCATTGAAATCGTCATGCCCTTTTCCAGACTGAATTTGGCTTAGAATAACTAAATCTTGTTCATCTTTCTGTAATTTCAAAAAGTTATTTCTTGCAAAAACAATTCGTTCTTCCGGAATTACAGTATTGCATCCATTCGTACAGCAAGGTTTTTCTAAAAACTGCGATAAAGTTTGCTCTTCCTCAATATCTTGAAGAGGTAATTGCAGCGTTTCTGAGACTTCTGGCGATGAAAATGCATCCAAACAATCGCTGAAGTATTGTTCTTCAACACTCTTAAATTCGTCTTCCAGACACATTTTCCTACGTTAATTAAGATTTATTTTAACCTGAAATTAATTAAATAATATATAAATTAAATAATAATAAATAATAGATTCAATTTTATCGGTTTAAATCCAAATCATTGATAATTTGATAAGGAATAAAACAGCTCTAGTAATTTTGAAAACAAAATTAGAAAAAACAGGTTTTTAACTGTTAGAAATATTTTTCATAGAGGCAACACTGCGTAGTGAACATCGTACAAAGTACCAGAGAGTCGAAATACATCGCCAGATGATCAGGTTGAAGGAAGAGTTGCATAACCATGCGCAAAACACGGAAAAAAGAAGCGCTTTTTTTAAACGCGTTTTTCTCAATAACTTCTTTTCGGCGCAGAGGTCCCTTTTCGTGGAGCAAGTCACATATTATATATGTCATATTATAAATAATTATATATAATAATTTTTTATGGACTTATTGATAAATAATTATAATATTTTGAGCGTCCCGGTAGGCTAGTTCGTAGCGTGCTAGCTTATCAATGCGGGGGTTGTGGGTTCGATTCCTACCAATAGCTCTTGTCTGTCTACACTACAACGAGCCGATAGCCTTCGTTGCTAGTGCTCGGTTTAACAAAGGTTATAATATTTAAAACAAAGGAAAAAATATATAAATTTTCACCACTTATAGGACTTTTGGAAACAAAGATTATACTATGTGTAATTTTATGTACCTACCCATGTAAAAATCTAAATATATCTGAACATGTATGATCATATATGGGCTTGTATATATCAAACATGAGCATACATGGTCATATAATTCCACTCATGGCACAATACATGACCACATATATGACAATATATGTTTGGATCTGAAATTTTAGAGTATATGGCCATATATTGTCATATATTATCATATATGCTCATATATTATTCATATGTGAACATATATGGTCATTAGAGTGGTCCAAAAAACATCAAAGTTTGAATTCGCAATCTCCACAATATTGCCCCTATTCCTCAATGACTAAAAACTGTATGTACCAAGTTTCAGCAAAATTCGTTAATATTTACAGGTAGCACAAGAAGTTAACTTTTAAGATTATTCGTGGTTTTTGAAAACTCAAAAATAAATCGATTTTTTTGTGTTATTTTCCTAACTCTCTAAAAATGTTATCATCGACAAATCCAACTTCTTGAACTTTTGTAATCTACTTACCAAGGGTTTTCATTAGACATGACATTGTTTTTAATTTTTTAAAGGATAATAGTTATCCTTTTTACTATTTTTAGTATCTCAATATTATTTAGCGTATTAAAATTAAATTGTTAACGAAAATCCTGTCTCACAAAAGAAGACATTCCTTGGATATATAATCATTCAAAAAGCAAATTTTTTGAAATTTTCGCTAAATACGCGACACCGAATTTAATTTTGATTATATATTCGTAATGTACGCCCAAAAATACAATAGATTTGATGAGTCGCGATCCAACTAATTATATTTAATTTTTCTCAATTTTTAATTTATTTAAAATAAAGAAAAAGTACAATTTAAGCCTTCAATGGCGATGTGCTACCTCTAAATAAAACATTTATTTTTTAATTTCTTTAGCATACCATAGCTATTTCCATAATGGCATATTTGTAGTGTTGTGGAGCTCGTGAATTCGTACCTTTTTTTGGCCACCTTAATGAACATATAAACCATAATGAACCTACCCATCTAAAAATCAAAATATAAATAATACATGGGCAGACATGGTCATATACGTCCACACATGGTTCAATATATGACCATAAATTATCCCATATATCTTCGAATACGAAATTTGAGGGTATGTGGCCGTAAATTGTCATGTATGACCATTAAGTTGGTCCAAAATAAAAAAAGTTCGAATTCACGAGCTCCACAACCCTTTAAATATGCCAATTGAAGGTTTAAAGTTGTACTTGTTCCTTTGTTTTAAATAAATTACAAATTGAGAAAAATTATATATAAATATATACAAAATTTTATATATTTTTGGGTGGGCATTACGAATATAAAATCAAAATTAAATTCGATCAATTAAAATATGATCCACTTTGATCAAGAAATTTGCTCATATTTGCATATACGTAAAATTTTTTCAATGATTAATATGTCCACAAAATGTCTTCTTATGTGAGACAGGATTTTTGTTAAAAGTTTAATTTTATTTATTTACAGAATTAACTGAAAAATAAAATTATAAGCTAACTGTTTATGTTGAGCAGTAGCTAATAAGGCTTTAAGCTCAACTTAAGTAATTAATTTAATTTAGATTAAATGAAGGTATGTATGTTAAGTCTGTTTAGAATTTCTATTATGCTTTTAATATTATCTATGGAAGGATCAGAAATCAGACATAAGGGATTTTTATTCTTAAATATTTGGTGTCTTATATTTTGATATTGAGGGGAGTGGGATGAAGGACGTGAGATATTACAGTTACATATGTTGGGAATATTACTCAGAGTGCCATGTGTGTGTTTAGTGTCCTAGACGGACTTAATAATATCCCTTCTATTTAATTTGTTAACTTCAATGTTATATTAATCTTGTTGTTGTATTAATTATATTATAATTTATATAATATATATATCTTGCTATACACAAAGCTTTGTACTTAAGTGATGTGCAAGAATAAGTGTTATCAAGAGCGCTGTAGTGTTTTTTAATAAATTTCAAAAGATACCTATTATTATAGCTTTCAGTGTTTATTATAGGTGACCTTAAGGCGTTTTTAGCAGCGATATCGACAAATTCATTCTCTTCAATGTTGCAATGACCCGGTGTCCAGATTAGAATTATATCATTTTCCTATGTATCAAAGTATTTCTTATGTGGGGAACGTAGGGATTATCATTCGATACATTCATAATCATTTTAGGTTTTTATAAACTCACGATTTATCGTAACACCATATCCCATACAGTTTTCCGATCTGGATCTATCTGTAAAAATGAATCCGTGACGGGATAGATCGTCCAGTAGTTGCTCGAATAATGTGGGAAATACATATGGATTATGTTGTTTATTTTTGTCTAATCTATAAAGTGATGTATTTACGTTATTTAGAACACGAAGAGTAATCTCTGAATCTAGTCCTGAATGGCTTCAGTTTAATTCCCAGAGTATCACAATTTTACTTTATTCCTGCGATAGTGGAATAAAGATTTGGAATTCTCCTTGATTTGGTGACCCTCTTCATGATGGAGTTTAGTAATCTGTTAGGGTTTGCACGGAATGTACTAGACAACTTAGATAAAACGATATTTAATTGAGTTTTCAGTCAGGGTATGTTTGCTTCATGTAACATGTTTATGCAGGGCTTTGTTCGAAAGGCCCCTAGAACATTCCTGACTGCCGAATTCAGTAAAGTGTTCAATTTATTAAGCATGCATTTTGAAGAAAATTCGAAAAACGGTAAAGTATATCTTATTCTCGATATAATCAAAGCGTTTGCATTTGCATTCCCTTTTACGGCATATATATATAAATTTGCATTTACAAGTGGATAGGGACTCAGCGGAAACCCTACACCATTGTTCGATGTCGTGATCACTGGATTATTTGATTTGCTGGAATTAATTATCAAGTTAAAGTCATCAGCGTATGTTGTAAACTCTATTTCCTTGTTCATTTCTATAAATGAACAAAGCTTGTTATAAGTTATAAGAAATAAAATTATCGAATGGGTGAACCCTGCGGAATACCATTTCGAGCTGAATAGAAAACTGATGACCAGCTAGTAAAGCTCGTAATTTCTAAACATAATTTTTTTTTGACCTATTTGAAGCATTTAAAACAAAATTTACAGCTTTAAATTCATATAAAATTTTTATTTAAAACTTATTTATCACACTGTGATCTAATGTATACATTTAATATTGAACTCAATAATTAATACTACGATTTCGCGACATAAAACTATCAACAATTTTGTCTGGGTATACCTCTTTACGATATATAGACATTCGAGCCAATGCAGAAAGTCTAAGGACACCCATTGAATTTCTGTGTTTTAAAGCTTCTCCGCTTTTAGATCATTTTGATAAAAATCTATTAGGCTACAAAATACTTTTGACGAAACGTCAAAGACTCGGCTTGGTGCAATATTGCATAAGTTCTGTTACATCCAGTTTTGGTTTTATACCATCTCTGATATATTATATACTATTTAATAACCGGTACTCATAAGTACTTATACTTTTATCAACACTCTCTTTTTTTCTTCTCATTCCTTTTTTATTGAATTGTTAAGACGCATTTTATAATTAATAAAATCTTATTGAAATTGAAGACTCAAATATACATTTATTTCAACCACCGGCTACAATAGATTGGCGACGAGAATCAAAATCGATATTTTAAGCAAGTAAAAATACATTGCAAGATATACAATCATCCGTATAGTATTAATTGTGCAAAATTAATAAAATTACACTCAATTACGACAAATACTTGCAATTTCAAAATGGACGCCAAGCAGTTTGCAGAATTTATGGCTGCACAACAGAAAATGGTGGAACAAATGTTACGAGCAGCAACTTTGGCATCGCCGACAGCAAGTACAGCTGCAGTTCCAAATTTTGAACAATTTGATTCTACAAAGGAACCTTACAAAAATTACATACAGCGTTTCCAGAACTACATCGATATGAAAGGCATCAGTTCAAACAAAGTATACTGCACAAAACTTCTTCTTAATTCAATAGGAACCAAAATCTTCAACGTAATTACAGCGTTAGCTGCACCGAAATCACCTTCTGAGCTAAAATATGAGGAATTAATTGGAATTCTAGAAGTTCATTTTTCCCCAAAGAAAAATCTGTTAGTGGCACAACACCGCTTCTTGTCAAAATATCAAAACGATCAACAATCAATAGCAGATTTTGTTGCAACACTTCGGGCCGAAATAATTGAATGCAATTTTATTTCTCCATGTCAATGCAAAATCTCCATTGCTGACATATTTCTACGAGCACAATTTATTAGAGGTGTTCGTGATAATGCTATTCGTGAACAGCTGTTACAATCAAGCACTGCCAAATTCGACGAAATTGTTTCCAAAGCTGTAGCTCTTGAAGCAGCTAGAGTAGATGCTAGAGAATTAGCTGATAAAGCTTGCTCTTCATAAAATATTACATCAGATATCAACAAAATTTCAACACTCAAGGAAACTAAATTCAACAAAACACGTCAAGCTCAATCAAATCATTCAAAAATTAAATTTCACGATTTGGGCATTGCAGGGTTATGCCTTCGATGCGCGAAAAATAACCACAACGCAAAAGAATGTCGTACCAACAAAGCAAAACTTAAATGTTCCAGCTGTAACAAGAAAGGTCACGTAAGTAAAGTGTGTATTACTACGTTGATAAAATCAAATAAACCAGGTAATAATAATACAACAAATCATGTTAAAAATATCAATGAGGGTTCCTATGGCGTTTACAAAATTGTTGAAATATATCAAAATCAGAGTCAGAACCCATATGCTGAACGTTTTTATGCATCGATTTACATTGAAGGTAAGCCAGTAAAATTTGAAGTTGATTCGGGATCTGGCTATACGTTTCTTCCCAGAAAAATGTTTAATGAATTAAAACTTAACAAACAACTTGATACAACAAATTTTATGTTTAAATCATATACAGATGATACTTTTGTTCCTTATGGCAAAGTTCATGTTAATATTCAATTTAATGGTGTGTCATCTTCGGATGAATTATACATTGTCCCAGATAATCGTGCAGCTTTATTAGGTCGAACGTGGATTCGACGCCTCAAATTAAAACTTGAAGATGTAGATGAAATACAATCTGTTAATATAACAAACGTTTCTAAAAATGATAATGGAATCAAGGATATTATGGCCGAATTCTCTAGCGTATTCGAAGAGAAAATCGGTTGTATCCCTAATTATCAAGTGTCACTAAAATTACGTCAAGGTGCTTCACCTGTTTATACAAAGGAACGTCAAATTCCTTACGCATTAACAGAACGTGTTGATAAGGAACTTGACCATTTAGAAAGCGCGGGAATAATTTCAAAAATTTCAAACAGTGACTGGGGTTCGCCACTTGTGGTAATACCAAAATCTGATGGGGGAGTTCGACTGTGTGTGGATTATAAGGTGGGGGTAAACCAACGATTAGTAAATGCACATTACCCGATTCGGAAAATTGATCATATTTTTAATAGTCTTCGAAATGCAAAATATTTTTGTCGTTTTGATTTATACAAGGCATACCTACATATACCAGTTGATGATCAATCAAGCCTTATTCAAACCATATCCACACATAGAGGAACTTACCGAATGAACAGATTATCTTTCGGCATAAAAACAGCTCCTGCTGAATTTAATCGGATAATAGATCAAATTCTTCGTGATGTGCCCAATACAGAATCATACTTTGATGATATTATCATCCACGGCAAATCAGTAGAAGAGTGCAAATACAATTTAAAATGCTGTTTACAAAAATTGCAAAAATTCGACATACATTTAAATCGTTCAAAATGTTTGTTTTTTGAAAATAGAATTGAGTTTTTGGGACACACGATAGAACACAACAAAGTGTTAAAGTCTTCTTCAAAAATTGAAGCCATTTTACAAATGCCAGAACCAAAAACAGTTGACGATGTTCGAAGATTTCTCGGCATGGTAACTTACTATTCACGATTTATATTAAATGTTTCAACAATAACAACACCTTTACGAAAATTATTACACAAAAATTCAAAATTTAAATGGTCCGATGAATGCCAAAGAGCATTTAATACACTTAAACGTGAAATTGCTAGTGACCGCGTTTTAATGCCATACAATCCAGAATTGCCGCTCCAGCTAGCTTGTGATGCAAGCCCTACCGGTATTGCAGGCATATTGTCTCATCTAGTCAACGGCGAAGAAAGGCCAATTGCGTTTGCATCCAAATCTCTTACAACTGCAGAGCAGAATTATTCTCAACTTGATAGAGAAGCATTAGCTATTTACTATGCAGTGCAACACTTTCATGAATATCTTTTTGGTCGTGTATTTTATTTAGTTACCGACAACCAGCCGTTAATGAGAATTTTTCATCAGCATTCAAAGCTGCCACAAATGACGTCAGCCCGTTTACAAAGATACGCCGCATTCTTAAGCGGATATAATTACGAAATTATTCATAAGAGTGCTTCACAAAATATCAGTGCAGATTGTTTTTCCAGGGCGCCCGTGAATTCAAAAGGTAATGTTTCAAATTCAATTGATAATGAAGTCCATCAAATATGCAGTGCATCCATTCATCAAATCTGTTCGAAAAAATTAAATTACAAAATAATTCAAGATGAAACACAAAAAGATGCTACACTTTCAAAAATATTATACAACTTACGTCATAACGAATCACCTGATACAGAATATACAATTGATGGAAACGTTTTATTTAAAGGTCAACGAGTTATAATACCAAGCTCTCTTCAACAAGAAGTCCTAAAGGAACTTCATCATACACATACTGGAACTACAAAAATGAAACAGTTGGCTAGGCGCTACGTCTATTGGATGGCAATAGACAAAGACATCGAAAAATTTGTACGTGCCTGTCCGGCTTGCTCTTCTATTCAAAACAGTCCAGCAAAAGCTACGCTTCATCCCTGGGAGGAACCAGAAAGCAACTGGCAGCGCATTCACATTGATTACGCTGGCCCATACCAAGGATATTTTTTTCTAGTTGTCGTAGATGCTAAATCAAAATGGATAGAAGTTGGTGTATGCACAGCAGCACCCTCATCAATGTCAACAATTGAATTACTTCTCAATATTTTTTCAAGGAACGGTTATCCGGATGTTATGGTTTCCGATAACGCAACAATTTTCAAAAGTGAAGAATTTTCAACTTTTTGCCAAGACTGTGGGATATTTCAAAAGTTCATTGCTCCTGGACACCCGGCTACAAATGGGTTAGCTGAACGAAATATTCAAACTCTCAAAAATAAACTATCAGCTATGGGGAGCGAATCCTCATCAATGCAAAAGAAGGTAAGAGAAATTATGTTTAAATATCGAACCACACCCTTGAAGAACGGAAAAACACCATCAGAACTTTACTTGGGCAGACAAATACGAAGTCGTTTGGATGCCTTAAAACCTCCAAAAATTAAAAGTAATAATTATGAACATTTTCCGTCGAGACAATTATGCGTGGGAGAAAGGGTTCAAGCCCGTTGCTACACCCCAAACAAACTAGTATGGAAACTTGGCACCATAATTAAAAAGTTAGGTCGACTTCACTATATGGTGAAATTGGACAATGGATACATATTCAAAAGACACATAGACCAATTACTTGCTACCAGTATTCAAAATCCTAACTTATCTAGCATCCAGCCACCAATCAATCATCAATCTTTCGAAGATAATGATAGTCAACAAATTATATTTCAACATGAAAATTCATACGATCCTGGCGATTCTAACGAACGTAATGAAACATCTCAAGATGAGCCGATTCCAAACGAAAATCAGGATCAATCAACTAATCAAGAGTCGTCTGGTCATGAACATTCAGCTTGTGAAGTTCCAACAACACGTTCAACTTTTACTTCGAATCCTGACTCAACTCGACGACGCAGACCTCCGAAATACTTGGAAGAGTACGTCCTAGATTAAAGTCATCAACAGATAAGCTTTCTTCAAGCGTGGGAGAATTGTTACATCCAGTTTTGGTTTTATACCATCTCTGATATATTATATACTATTTAATAACCGGTACTCATAAGTACTTATACTTTTATCAACACTCTCTTTTTTTCTTCTCATTCCTTTTTTATTGAATTGTTAAGACGCATTTTATAATTAATAAAATTTTATTGAAATTGAAGACTCAAATATACATTTATTTCAACCACCGGCTACAATAAGTTCTTTACCACATTTTCGGACCGGAGGATCTATTTATCATACTTGAGATTATTTAAGTAGTCTAAAATAATAAACTCCTCCTCAGCATTTCTACGCATCGAATTCAACATATCAGACCTAAATTTATACATTCATATTTCTTTATTTTATTAAGATTTACTGACAAATTAATAATTATTTAATAAGTAATTTTAATTAGAACATTTATATAAAAACCAGCATTTCCACATTTGAAACTTAAACAATATTATTTTAAATTAAAAAAACGCTATTTGAAATTTAAAAACATATCAATTGAAATTAAAAAATATGAAATGCTATTAAAAAAACCAGTCATTTTATGGATATCACTGAAAATTTGGACATGGATATTCCACGTTCCTGTAAAATATGTGCTGTTTGATCATTTAAAATTCACGATGTATCGGTGCAAAAGTTGGATACTTAAAGCATTATGAAATGAGGCCCCAAGAAATTTGTCCCTATAATTGGAAATGAAAAAACACCCAAGAAAAAAGGGAAAAAATTTGTCAAAATTAATTTTTTTATTGGGGTAGAATTTCATTATCAAATTTAGTCCCAATTTTTGGAAATGACAAATGGCCCTAATTTGTGTGATATAAAATTTAAAGCCAAATTGCATTTTCATTAAATTTGCATTTTTTAGTAAAACACGAAATTTTATAACGGTTTTGGTTTATCTTTATTTTGTTTTGATAAAGTGTTAACATTATTTATTAGAAAAGAATTAGTTTGAGGGAACACGTTCACGATAGTCGTGAAAAAATGACTATTATAGACCGAAGAAATACAGTGTATTTTTTTGTGGTAAATAAATATAATAGTAAATTATTATATTTTGTGGCTCTTAAAATGATTTTTAAACCGACATAAAGCTACTAAGACTTTGCGAAATATGTTTGCTCGTAATTTCAAGCAATAGATAGGTATAGATATTAAAGCTAGGGTGCCGAAGGTGAACAATTTATACCAAAAATCACGCAATATTTATTAAAAAATTTCATTTCGTTTTTCGTATATTAATAGTTGCAGAGATGGCGCCGCGGGCGAAAATTTTGATTTTCATACAATAAGAACAAATATAATTCTTAAAAGGTTTCTAAATTCGCAAGCTTTAAGACGCAATGTAATGGAAAATCATTCGCTCTTTGTTGTTATCAACAAATTTAATAACAACTGACTGGAAGGACACACGACGCAACACTCTATTCATGGATGGCGAGCAGAAATTTACTTAATTTTTTAACTATTTTGAAAGGCAGTGGTTGCGCATTACTAAAAAATTTGATTTATATATATTGATAAATTTTGATTCTAATTCTTTAAAATATTTCATTTTAGGTTGACCCAAGTAACTTTAGTGTTTATTTCTTTGCTTTGCATATTTTGGGGTCATTTTTCATTTCATAATTTTTGCATTATGAATAAAAGCCTTAATCTAATAAAGGAAAATATGTCCCAAATTTAATTATGGGGCTAATATTTCTTTATATATTTAGGGTTAATTTTCATTATCCCCAAAAATGCGGCTTATTTCATTTTAATATTGGGGTCATATTTCTTGGGGCACAACGCCACCTCAACATCGAAATTAAAAAAACAGCACAGATATGATGGAAACGTGGAATAGCCTGCAATTTTTTACTCAAATCCAAAGACAACTATTACAAAAACAATCGGCTTGTTTCAAAGACTTTTTAATCAAGTTACAAATAGAAATATTTCAAATATTTTTATGATAAATAATTTTGTTTACATTTAAAAGAGAAAATCCAAAAATTTTCAAGACTTGTCAGCGTTTTTATAAATTCTTACTTTTTGACTACAATAATTGCTTTGAAAATCTATATAAGTTAACATAAGTTGTTAATTAAATATTTGCAATTTTCAATACATGTTTTGATATAAAAATAAGCTCATAATTCTGAAAATTTTAGGATTCCAGTTAAGACAAAATGTGGTATTACATCCTCAGATTTTTAATTAAAAAGTAATACAATTGGAATCACAATTTTTTTTTGCTAAATAAATTCTAAATTTTAAAAAAAAAAATATGAACAATTTTTAGAATTTCATAAAAATTTAGAAACCTGAATTTAGTTTACATTTTATTTAGCCAGCTCACATCCACATAAAATACAATATTTAAAAACAATAAACTACATATATATTTTTCTAACGTTTTTATTATTTTGTTGTTTTGCTGATTTTTAAACCCAATACTGAGTAATAGCAGATAAGGGATAAGAAAACGTTCCAAAAAAGGTAAAAGGCGTTTAATTAAATAAAAAGGAAATTGAACGGGTTTTAGAAAATTAGAAGTGTATTTTTGGTTGTGTATTACAAGTGTGGAAATAATTAATAATATAGGAAAGAAAAGTATAGAGATTTCATCATAATGCATGCTTTTCACTATGTCATTTTTAATGTCAATTTGTCCAAATTGTTGGCAAACGGGTTGTCATATGGTGTCATCTGAGTTTGCAGTCAGTTATGGCACACGAACTGCCGTCTAAAATGACTGACAAGTGAAAACGTCAAATTTCAGTTCGTCAGCAGATATGGTAGCATTTTTATCTAAAATAAAATTGACAACAAGTTGTCAATTTCAATTGTAATTTTTAAAATATTAAAAGTGAACAATTTATTTATAGTTTTAAATGTGGTTTTTAGTTAAACGATATGTATGAAACAATGGATGGACACATATATCGTGTCAGAGAGAAACTGCAATCGAACCAAAAAAAGCGCATGCGGAAGCTAAAATAAAAGTGGACTAGTGAGCAAACGGAGAGGCCCATTCAAGAGGTAGAAGCGAGGGAAGGTACTTGGAATTTCCTGCCCAGAGAATATCGGGACAGAAATCTACGAGAGGCTCTCTGACAAGAAGTGGCAGATATAATAAAAATGCTGCGATCCGAAGTGGCAACGAAATGGCCTAATCCAAAATAGTTTTTTTTTTCTTAGCTGCTTTCTTTTATTTTTCCAAGCCTTTAGTTTTTAACACAAAGCGCCGTACTGGCTATAGCCATTTGTAAAGCGCCGCATTAGCTGAAGCCATTTGTTTCTTTTTTATCATTTTTAATATTTTTACACTTTTTAACTTTTTATTTAATTTAAATTTATATATTCCAATCAGCTGTTCCCTCGCCGAAAGTTTACGCATCACATTTGACCTTTGTAATGAAAACGGCGTGTCAGTCAACTCACACAAAAATTTGACGTAATCTTTGACAAGCTCTGCTTTATCGATTTATTGTCAATTTTTAAGATGTAATGAAAACGCATTTCACACAAAATGGGGCACGCCACTGCTTATGACTGATTTCAAATTCTAACTGAAAGTTTTTTTGGTTTTTTGTGTTTATTATGTACCATATAATATTGGGACCGACACCTCATTGTACTAATTGATCGACGACTGTTGGCAATGTGATAGTATAAATAAAGTAGACTATCTATTGTTGAGCTACCACGAATAAATCCGAACAGGCGGTTGCTCAGTAGTTTGTGACTTTTAAAAAACCACCAGAGCCTGTTTGCGAAAATCTTGTCAAATTTTTTAGTCAGACAAGAATTTAATGAAATCGGTCTGTAAGCGTAGAGTGACGTTTAATTATTTTTAGGTCATTGTATAGCAAAAACAATACACATTTTGTACTGCTGGAATATAAATTTTTAATTTCGAGGGGTAATTATCTAAGAATTGGATAAGAAATTCGGTCTCTACCAGTTGTTTTACCCTTAACCTTACCAAGACTGCCTGTAATTCGGGGAGATTACAATCTCCCTCGATAGCTGAGGCCTATGAGCTTGGCAAAAATAGTAAAGGTTATTTAGCAAGTCATATTTGTTTCTATTAAATCCATGTAAAAAATTTGTGTCCAACAAGTTGAGGGACCAGAAGTTCCCAATTCCACTCGCTATCTCATCTTTGTTGTTCAGGAAAATATTGGGATTATTTATATTGTAGACTCAATACAATTTATGTCATTTCTCGATTTGTAACCCGCAAACTTTCTAATATTTGAACAAATGTTTCCCGAAATAGTAGAGGGATTGATCGTGGACATAAAGTCGTAAAACTGATACTTTATCCTCTTCAGTTCTTCTAGATTCGAATTACATCAGGGAAATCTTGGATTAGTTAAGTGACGTGTTTGAGGAATTGCCTTATTTGCAGATTCCAAAATAATTTTACTAATATTTGCCGCTTACTTATTGATATTTTTGTTAAACCCTCTCTTTGACTTGTAGTTGACACAGAGACTTTTGTATAACTCCCAATTCGCACTATCCAATCTAAAGTTCGTTTTAAAGCCATTTTCTGTATTACCATGTGTATCGGCGAAGAGTGATATAATTATGGGGAAATGATCACTTCCGTATAGGATTTTTTCGATTTTCCATTCAACATGAGTTGCAAGAGAGGGGGAGCAGAAGGTTAAATCGTGAAAGAATTATCACATATTTCGATTTAGTAATGAATTTAACAGGGGTGTTTCCTCTCTTATTATTAGATATTGATCCCCGCAAAGAGTGCCAACTTTTGAAGCCACCAGTAACTAGCGTGTGTGTTTGTATAAGCTAAGATGTTTTCCAGATTTCGTCTGGCAAAATTTGCAGTTGCCGAAACAATCCTAAATTTTATTTTTGATTGAATTTCTATACAAATAGCATCAATAATAAAAAGTGTAGTTAATAGGGGTGGGATATATTGATTCGCTGTGAGTATGAGTTTCTTGAAGTGAAATTGTTTTCGAGTTTAAAAGTTTAATAAATATCATTAGTTCATTATAATTATTAGAAAATCCTTTAATATTTCATTGAATAATATTAAGAGTCATTGTGTATATGAAAAATTCTTAGCAAAAACAACAAAGTTAGAGTGAATAGTTTAAATTAATTTAAGAAAACTTTGATAGTATTAATATTTTGAAGTAAATACTAATTACTATAATGGACCTTGATAATTCAGTTCCTTTAGGAGAGCAAAGGTGCCTGTTGTAAGCAAAAACGGTTTGGAGACAATATGGCCTCCTTTTGTTTCTCAAATGCATCCTGGTACTCCTGTGTCCATTCAAATTTTACATTCTTTAGTAATAATTATTAATTGGCAAGAAGATTTCCGATGTTCCCGTAATTAACTTTTGATATTAATTGACCAAAAGCAAGAATGATTGTACCTCCTTCCTATTCCTTGGGCGCCGAAAACCTCTTACGCATTTCACCTTCTCAGGGTCTGGAAGTACCCTCTCCGCCGAGCACTTGTAGTCCAAGTATACTATTTCCCGTCGCATAAAATTACATGTCCCCGTTTTTACTTTCAAATTATTCTCCCTTAGGAGTTGCACAACCTTGCACAACCGTACTTCCACCAGATTCCCTCCATTAATAACGATGTCATCCAGGTAAACAAAGCATTCAATCCCTTGGAGCCCAGTCAAAACAATGATTCATTAGTCCCTGGAAAGTCGCCGGTGCTCCCGTAAGACCAAAAGGCATGCAGTTAAATTTAAAATGACCTAGAGCACTACTAAACGCAGTTTTCTCCCTGTCCTCCATATCCATATCCACCTAATGGTAATCACTAGCTAAATCAAACGTTCAAAAATACCTGCTCTTACTCAGTTGGTCCAATATCTCATTCAATTCCAGTTGTTTCACCTGTCTATTTATCTCCTATCCATGTATCTGCGGAAGTCTATATTGGCTCTGATTTATAGGTTGTTGACCCGGCTGCACTGGAATTTTATGCCTTATCACTTTTGTACATGACAGTTTATAACCCTCCAATCGGAACACATCGTGGTATGCTGCAGAAACACATTCTATTGACGTCCTTTCCTCCGGATTCAACTCAGAATACGTTTTTATCGCATCAACGATTCTCCCTATTCTTCCCTTAACATCCATATCATAAATATGGCTTACCAACCCTTAAGTTAGTTCCTAAAAATCGAGCAAATTGCCAAATCCTGGTTTAAAATCCTCTCCTAATATGAAATCCTCTTCCGTCGAATTCAGGATAGGTATGCCTATCTTACCATTAATTACATTCGTCACCGTGGATCCCAGATATATCCACGGTGCGAGTGCCTGTTTTCCACCACAACAGTCTGGTATTTCATGTTCAACTTAACTGACACAATGATCACCGACCTCGCCTCGGCCACTATAGACTCTCCCAGACACAATGTCTCACCCTTACACAATAGGGGAAAAACCAGTTTCTGCCCACCGGAATAAATTGTCAGAGTCTGATCCATCGAATTAACCATTGAACGACCCCATAAGTTGTCCCGTCCCAAAAGTCCATCACCTTTCTCCACACAATGCATCTCAAATGTTAATCCCGCATGTTTTACCCTCTTTGTCCGAGAAATACCGCAAAACGCCCCTTAACCACCGCCTCATCCAAATCAATACCCCTTCGTAGACTACCCTTCTTCACCAAACTAGTGTCTGCACCCGTGTCCACCATCAATGTGACACTCCCACTCCTGGCATGTGCATAAGGCCGTCTCACAAATACGTCATCCAATGAATCAGACCTCCCAGTAACTCCGCCTGTATTCATCTGTATCCTTTGGTACTAATTTTTTGACTGGTTGAGTCGGTGGTGCTGCCATTTCCCGAAACATCAGAAGCCAGTCTGCACTCAATCTTCCTATGTCCTGACTTTCCGCAGTTTTAACAATTGCAGGTCCTCGGCCTTTAGCCAATTCACCACTATTATCCATTACTGTCCTGCACGCAGGTCCCTGATCGTGCCCATAAACTTTACACTCTATGCAGTAAGATGTGTTCCGTCTCTGCTAACACACACGCCTTGTGTGTCCGGGCTTGCCACAAAACGAGCAATTTCCTCTAAATGTTATACTCTTCGCAATATTTCCTGTCGATGTTTCTTCATGAATTTCTCAACTACAGAGATAAGACTGCTAATTGAGTTTTCCTCCCTTCGATCACCGCCATATGCAGTTGCTGGATCACAACATGTCTCGTGGCATATTTTTCTCAAAATAGGGTCCTCTCCCCACCATAACATATTCTGCTCATCCAGTGCCTTCCTCAAAAGGTCATCTAATTTTGTGGCCGTGCTTGCCAACATTCTCCCACGCAGCATAGCATCCTTCAGGCCAGCGGTAAATGAAGCCTTCTGTTTCTTCTCCATTTCCGATTTCATTTTTCCATCTTGCTGCCCTTTGCACAGATCCCCCAGAATTGTGTCTGCCGTAGCAGATAAAGTCTGGAGGCGCCTCGCGAATTGCCTAATGTCCTCATCTCTTCTTTGCGTATAATCATATAACTCCCTGAGTATCGAATCTAAGTACCTAGGCTTCAGGTAGTTTGTTTTGGTCAAGAGGGACGCAAATGCACTAATTGGTAAGCGTCCCTATAAAGTCGCTGCTTCAGAATGCCCAGGATATCCCCTATATTCTCAAAGGGTACCCGATTTTCTGCTAACTTACCCAATGCCAGTCTTTGGGTCGGCGTTGTAAGGGTTTGGATGCCATGGCTGTAAGTACAAAAATTTTGATGTTAGTTTGAAAAATTTTGATTGAAGGTTGTTGTTTTAATTTGAGAATAACAAAACTATTTTATTTTTGTTATGGGTCTGGTGGATATTCCATTAGAGGTTCGTATGTCAACTACTCGACTATTTTGGTCAAGTCCTGGATATGTTTTAACAATACGATCTAGTTTCTATTCATTTGGTGGGAGATTATTGTCTTTGATGACGACCAGATCAATAACTTTAATATTTTCTCGTTGATTTTTCCATTTGTATCTGCGATGGATTTGAGTCAAATACTCAGATTTCCATCGTTGGCAAAATGAATGATAGATAATCTTAAGGCGTTTCCAACGGTTGACTAAGGTCAGGTTCAGCTGGGGTCATTAATGGAGCACCAATGAGAGAGTGTCCTGAGCTCAATGGATATAGGTCATTAGGCTCACCGCTAGCAGGACTTAAAGGACTAGAGTTTAAACAAGACTCTATTCGGGTCGAAATTGTAGATAACTCTTCAAAGGTGAATTTCATATCTGGTATGAATTTTCCTAAGTGGTTCTTGAAGGATTTCACACCTGCCTTCCAAAGTCCGCCATGTTAGGGGCACCGGGAGGAAAAAATTTCCAGTCAAGATTCTTGTGGCTATAATGATGAAGCACCTGACTTAAATGATTTTTTATAAACTCTAGGCGGTACTTTTCGATAAGTTCTGCTGCACCAACGAAATTGGTTCCATTATCGAAATATACCAGAGCAGGGCATCCACGTCTTCCAATAAAACGTGCAAATGCGACTAGAAAAGCTTGAGAAGACAGATCACTTCCTGCTTCGAGATGTATGGCTTTAGTCGTAAAGCATACGAAAATGCAGACATATCCTTTTGTAATGAGACATGATCGCCCAGTGAAATTTCGGATGTCAAAAGGACCTGCGTAATCAACTCCTGTTGTTTCAAATGGTCGGGAGAGGTTTGTTCGTTCTCGCGGTAACGAAGCCATGATTTGATTTTGTGTCTGTTTTTGTAAAAGACATAAGTTTTACAATTGTGTATGATACTTTTAACTAGAGGCCTCAGCCTGAATACCCTATATCCAGTTCGTAAAACTCGCATCATTAGTTGATGTCCACCATGTAGCGTAATTTTATGAGTGAACTCGATGATCAATCGGGTCAATTTTGAGTAGAGAGGCAGTAAAATTGGATGATGTTCGTTATATGTTAGGGCTGGCGTTTTAACAAGACAAATATCTGCTCGAATAAGACCTTGGCTATATATGAACGGATTTAGGGTCAAAAGGTTACTGCTGGGTGAAATTTTGACTTTTTGTGATAACTTTTGATCTGAGAAACAATGTTTTTGAGTCACAATTATGAATCGATTTTAAACCACTTTTATTTCTTCTAAAGTGACTTCACGTGAAGATATTCGAAGATGAGTAAGATTTTCACCAGTATTTCGCCATAATCGTAAAACATATGCAATTGCTTTGTAAGCGCAAAGGGCCTTCATAACATAATCAGCTGTTGTTAGGACTTTTATAGGTTTCGCCTCAACATTTGTATCTTTTGGGAGAATTCGTTGTGGCCATTAAATTTTTGGTAATATAAGCCAGGTAGTCCCGACCCACAATAGTTTATGGATCTCCATTTCCCTCGGCGTGCATCTGCGACTAGCAAACCGACCCGACATGTTGCCAATTTTGGATTCCAACCTTTTGAGAAATTTCTGAAACTCGATTTTCAACAAATGTGTTCCAAAACAAGGTGGCTTCCTTAACCAGGCCAGCACAATTGTAGAATCGGTCCAAAAATAGGTCTTTAAATTTTGTACTTGAAGATTTGGTAGAATCCCAGAGGTTAAATTTGCCAATAGGACAGATCCGCATAGATCTAAGCGGGGTAAAGATAATTTTTTTGATTGGGGCAACACGAGTCTTGGCAGCCAAAAGAAAAGTGTGAACATTATGGGTTTCAAGCTGAATTCTGATGTAAAACGTTGCAGAATAGGCCTTTTCTGAAGCGTCGCAAAATCCATGGATTTTAACATCGCAAGAGGGATTATAGTGAATCCAATGAGGTATCTTCAGAGTATAATTGTACGGCATTTTTGTACAAATTTTAACCATTTAATATGGGTGAGGGTTTTTAAGATATCATCCCAATCGATTTTATCTAACCAGATTTGTTGCATAATTAATTTTGCATCTACAATTATTATTATTATTTTGCAATTGTTGATAAAACTTCGTTTTTAGTGTACGATAGTTTTATTTCAAAAAGTGAAAGAATCTGAAGAAATTTTCCATTTAATGCCAAGGGTCTTCGCTCCAGCATTTTCTCGATAGCTCGAGGGTCATTTGAGGCCATTTCATCAGGTCAAAACCGGCTGATTTTAGAATAGTTGATAGTTCCTTCCTAGATTTAATAGCATCGTTTTAAGTTTGTCGGCTAGGACGTCATCTACGTACATATTCTCTTTTATAATATGTAATTCCAAGGGGTGTGTTGTTTTGAAATTATCTGCTATTTGGATCAGAGTTCTGATGGCCAGGAACGGGGCGCAATTAACTGTGAGGGGTTCAAAATCTTCAATGGGATCATCTGAAGATTTTCGAAATAATATCCTTTGATATTTAGTTTGAGTTGGGTCAACTAGTATTTTTCGATAAATTTCTGTGATATCGGCGTTCAAATCCTACCGGAAAAATCTCCACTTCAGTATTTGTAGCACTAAGTCCTGTTGAAGTATAGGTCCTGGATATAGGATGTCGTCAAAACTTCTCTTATTTGAAGACGGGCTTATCGGGTTTTATTACTGCGTGATGCGGCAGGAAAACATTTGGGGTTCTGTTTATATCCAAGGTTTCAATAGTTGAGATGGCAAAAGTAACGCCATGTCTTTTACTACTTTTGCCCAGACTTCTAATTTAAAATTAGGGTCAATTCTGGAGCATAGGTTAAACAAACATGCTATGTCAGAAGTACCAGAACCGTCCGTCATACCGCTAAATAGAAGGGGGTTTAGTGTTGAAGGTAACTTCAACTTCTCCGAAATAAATGTGGCTTGTGATTCAGGGTCGATGACTGCTCTTGCCTGGTATCTTTGGCCTCTAGTTTCGAGTTCCACCATTACAGTGAACAGTATTGTTTCTTCATTGTTTGGGGGTTTTGCGCGAAGGGTCAGTGTTGTAGTCGAGGGAAATGTAAAATTTGAATTTCATGTAGGACTGTATGTTTGGTGCAAGGGCTGTGATGCTTGTACTTGGCCGCATCGTACCACTTTCATAAAGTGAAGCTGAAGAGTCTGTCCCTTTGTGTAAAAACGTATGATGTTTTTGCTGACAGATTCTACAACTGTACCTACTTTTGCAGTCCTTGATATTATGATTAACCTCGAGGCGGTTGTAGCATGAATTTGTGGCTCTGACTATTTGAATTTTATCATTCACTTTTTTTTCTAAATATTTAGGGCGATTTCTTAATAGATGGGACTCTTTATAATGAGGACAAATTTGCTTAGAGTAATTTTGTGTACTCCTGCTTGATTTTGAGCGATTTTAATTTTTTGACCCGCTGTTGATTTGTGATGTATTTATCTGAAGTGAATGAACTTTTTTCCCTTTATTTTGATTCCTGTTTTCAGATTGAGGTTGAAAGCCAGGTAATTTTGAAGCCTTTATGCTTAAGCTGGACTGTAAATTTTATACTGTCCCAGGCAAGGTCAAATCCCTCATTTCCTAGAACTATATTGGCATCACCTCCTATATTTTGTTTCAAATAGATTAATTTTTCAATTTTGCTCAATAGAGTCGAGTTCGACGCGAAGAATTTCCAAAGCGTGAAGATTATCTTCGGCCCCAGTCTCTGCGTGAACAAATTGACAAATTTATCAAGAGGCTTTTTGAGATTATTGAAAAAAATCAAGGTCAAACGAAAAAAGATGATAACTTGGGTCGATAAAAGGTCTAAAACTTTCTCAAACAAACTTTCAGAAAGTTTGCAAAAAAAACGCCAAATTTCAATTATAAACTCCAAATTAGAAAAAGAAATTCTAAAAATGTGCCTGCTAGCGATATAATAATGTCTTTTAATAAGTTGGATAAAATTCCGCAATCCCAATTTGTAAAATAAATGTCCTTGGAAAGTTTAAAAAATGTCGACAGGCGGCAACTCTGTTGTAATTTAAAAAGAGCAGTAGCTCTTGTTAAATTACAACAAACACAATCAAGTTTAACTGTAATTTGCAGTTGAGACAAAATTTTCCTTGATTGTCTGTTTCTATGCTCTGCGTTTTGTCCTCTATTTTTTTTTTTTTTTTGTTAAAATGTGTATTTGTACTAACTGCTGTACTTTACTAATTTTTTGTTGTCTTCTTATGTTTAGGTCTTTTGCTGTTGATGTTGTTGATCACGTCACTAGTTCATGATGTATTGTACACTGCTTTGGTTTTATTTTTCACGGGTCGCTTCTTTCGGTTTTTTTTTGTACAGTTGTAATTTTTTTAAGCTCAGTAATAATTTTTTTAAGCTCAGTTGTAATTTTTTTAAGCTCAGTAACAAATATACTTAGCTTAACGAATAAGAGAAAGTGTAGATTGTGTAACTTCGACCTGTACCGTTTTTGGTACAGGGCCTTAAGGCTTCATTGAACACATACTATAGGTTTGTTTTTTTCGAATTTTATATCTATATCTATAACTACTTGTAAAGAAAACGACTATTCCTACTTACCTGACTTTTCTTTATTTTTGTAAACAAATATAATTTGAACGAGAAATAGAGCAATTATATTGTTAGCCCTGCTCTGCCTTACTTACAAACACATAATTTATTTGTTACCTTTCATTGTTTTTAATATTTCATCAAATTAAAAATACAAAAATTTAAAATATTTTTATGACAAATATTTTTGTTTACATTTAAAAGAGAAAAGCTAATAATTTCTTAGGCTTGGCAACATTCTTAATTTTTAAGTAGCTATATCTATAACTCCTTAGCAAGTATATATCCACTTAAATTTGTATGGAATATATAAAATTCGAATAAAACAAACCTTATATACATATAAAAAATAAGAAAATAAATTACGACAATATTTACAGAAGAATTTGTGTTACAAAAGGTAATAACTTATTTAATGTAATTCGTTTTAGCTATAACTTAATATTTAATTGTTGCAAAACTTCAATAAGATTTTTAACGTAAGCTTTTGTTATATTAAATAGTATATTGGGAAAGGAGCAGTTGTTGTTTCTGCATATTTTATGATACATTGAAATTATAGATCTGCTACAAAAGTTACATTGTGGTGTTGGCTTCTTCTCCATGAGTTGTTGGTGTGTCAGTCGGCTATGGCATAGTCTTATTCTTATGTATTTTTGTAATTGTGCTCTAGAAATATCCGCTGGATATATAGCTGGTTTCACATCTGGATTAAATTGTTTATATAAATATGAATATGTATGCTTTTGTTTGTTGGAAAGATGTGTTCTAATTGCTGAGTAAATTAAACTTTTATTTTCGGTGATGTCTATAGTAAGCGGTAATCTTAACGCATCCTTTGCAGCTTTATGAGCTTTTTCATTGCCTATAATATAGGAGTGTCCTGGTACCCACATTATTTAAGTCTTATATGGAAATCGAATCAAGTTGTCTCTTATTTCGCAGATAGTATATTCACGATTTGACAAATTTTGTATTGATATGATAAATGATTTTGAGTCAGTACATATAATATTCTTTGATTGTTGTTTTTGGCCCATTTAATAGCATTTAATATGGCTACGGATTCTGCATGAAAAATTGGGTTGTTATGATCTATTAATCCGTAGCTAATTGTTTGGAAGTCAATTAAAGCGCAAGAGACTCCAATATTTGATTTTTATCACTGTATAACAAAACAACCAAGTGTATTATATTCTTCTTTTATTTGTTGCATTAGGGATATGTAAGTTTCATACGGTGTAGTTTGTTTTGGGTAAGAAATTAGTGAGGAGTCAATGCTATTATTTGACAGAAATCAAGGGGGGACTTATTTCAATCAGCTTTATGTATTCAGTGATTCGTTGCACGGTAGATTTTAATTTTTTGTTACATTTTGATTTTGGATTATATTGTAGTATTTGATTTTCCGTTGGAGTAAGTAATTTTTTAGCTAATTTTCAGTATTTAATTTTATGAGATTTTTGATTGTTAAAAGAGCTGTTTCTATTAGTATACTGCGGATAGGTGTTGATTTAAAAGCGCCAATAGCAAATCTTGCAGCGGCATGGTATGTAGATTGAATTTTCCTTAGTTCCGCTTTTGCAGCGTATCCATATGTGACCTTATCCGAGAAAAGGGACCTAGTGTGTCAAAAAACGGGTTTGGACTTAAGAGTGGATTCTGAAACCCAAAAGGGTGTAGAATGAGATGAAATGAGTTAGATTTCTGATAAAAATTTATTTACCCCATAAAAACGTATAAAACACATCAACCCTTTGCTGAGAGCGAACAGATAGCTGAGAACGAACAGAGCAGCAGTATTGTCACACTAAAAGCGAAAAAAATACGTCACCACATAGGCATGACGTCACCAAAGTTGGCACCCAATCATACCTAACCATACCAAATCGCATCTCCCAACTGAAGGTGTATTTACAGTGATAATGCGTTATGAAACTTTAAATGCGTTTTTCTCAAAAGTTTATTTTTACACACTATGTCCCTTTTCTCGGAGAAGTTCACATATAATGGAACACCGTATTCGATTTTTGTTATTAGTAAATTTTTTTAATATTTATTGTGGTTTTTGGGTGTGAATTGCAATTAAGACTAGAAATGCATTTTATCAAGTTTAGTTCCTTTATTTTAAGGTACAATAGATGCCTTTTTTAGGTATAATAGATGTTCTTTTCAATAGTGTTATGAGTCAAAAAGTAGCCCTAATATTTTCATTTGATTTACTAGATTCATATTGTGTGTTTGTATTGTTATTGTAGCTTGTGTGCTGATACCAACTATTTAAAAGCAAAAAGCGACCGGTCAAGCACTAAAAAAGAGCTAAAAAGATGTAAAAAGTGCTAAATGTAAAAAAACTCATATTTTCAATTTTAAAAATTAAAATGTATTATTATATTTTACTTATTTGAGATTAATTTCTTTACTTGTGTTGTATTTTTACAAAAGTTTTACAAAGTAAATAAAAAAATAAAAGAATAAACTAAAATATTTACAAAGAACTTTACATTAAATTGGTAATTTTAGAATAAAAATGTATTTTCCTTTTCTTCTTCGGGCCATAAAATAGTTTTTATAAAGTATTTCGACTTTTTATAATTCGAACAACAGGTGTTTTTTCGTTTTAACCCATATTTTTTGGGAATTAAACAATTTGATGTGTTTAAAGACATTCGGATCCGTATTTTATTTTTAAAAAAATTCATAGCGCTAAATGTTCTTTCAATTTCAGCATTAGAGTAAGGGAATGTTAATAGTTTCAGAACAAAAGTTGTAAGATTATAGTATGGATTCTCATCTAAAGAATTTCTAAAGTTATGAACTTCGATCCAAAATGCATCTGTCCTATCCAAATATTTCCATTTATACAACTTAAAATTTTTTATACAATTTTCCAAGTTTTCAATTTCGTTATCATTGTTTATAAATTCTTTTATAACAGCTGTTGTATCTTCTGTATTATTTGAAATATTGTTAACACTAAATGCAGAAATCTTTTCTAAAATTTCAAAATTTAATGGTAGCTTTGCTCTTATTTCATAAACAAGACTTTTAGTGAATTCTATTAACTTTCTTTTAATTATTTTTTTTTTTTTTTATTTTTTGTAATACTGGCATCAGAACAAGCTTTTTCAAATCAGTAACCTAAATAGTAATGTTTATTTATAATTGTTTCAATTTCATCTTCCATGTAATCAAATCCATCCATTGGAATTATGCTTTGCAGCAAATGAAACAAATCACTAAAAGTTTCGTATGATCTGCACTTTGAGCTTCAAAGGCTAAATTAACTTTTTTAACTTCAGCCAACACAGAAGATAAATAGGTTAAATAAATAAAATTTGTTTGGTCGGTATACATTTCTTTAAGTAAAGATGATTCAAATGATTTATCAGTCACCATATTAAAATAAATTTTTAATTCTAACCACATTTATAATATAATATTGATTGCTTTTTCTATGGAAAGCCATCTTGTGGGTGCCGCCAATGGTATCTTTTTTGTAGTATCATCATCAGAATTTATTAATTTAAATATTTTGTGAAACGATTTTTGTCTTATGGATGAGTTTGAAAACCAATTATGAATTTCCTTGACTAAAAAGTTAATATTTGACGGAAAACTCTTTTTAGCAGCAGCACATACTGCTAATTGCAACGAATGGCACACACATCTGACCAACACTAAATTTTTTAAATTGTATTTAGCTTTTATTTTTTTGTACAAACCATTATTTATTCCAGTCATTACTGCTGCATTATCAGTTGCGAATACCATCAATTTGTTCATATCTAAATTAAAAAGTTGAATTAGGCGTTCCAATCCTACCTGAAGATCATCAGCTTTACCGCCATTTAAATCAATCAGTCCCTAAAATGTTGTTTCGAATTCTTTTTTTGTGCTAAAGTATCGAACAACAACTCCCAATAACACTATGGAACATTTTTGGGATTATTGTCTGGGGGGTGAGAAATTCCAAGTCAGGATGATGGTACTAGAACAGTAAAGTAAAACCCTCAAAGGGTTTGGCGTTCGTATGTGTCAGTTTTTTTTTATGACCTTTTAAATTCCTTATCTTGATGTTTTTTTGCTTAGTTGTAACATTTTGGCAAAAACGTAGTTTAACATAACTCGAGAACCACTTGTCCGATTTTGCTAAAACAAACTCAAAAAAATTTAGAATTACAATTTCTTTAATCCGTTCATATAACGTTTTTCTTTATAATCAACAGTTTTGCCGGTAAAAATAAATTTGTGGAGAAAAAAATATATTTTTTTGCCTAAAAATTAAAATTCTTTTTTTTTAAATTCATAAAAAATCCAAAACGGAAAAAAGAATCAAGTGTTATTAATTTCATGTAAAGTCACATAACCTATAAACAAAATGCGACATAGATCATAGAAATCGATTAACGCGTTCTGCTTTTATTTACAATTAAGTGAATGTATCCCATTTTGACAAGAATATTGATATTTGTTTTTATTCAAAAAGTGTCATTTATCGCCTTTTTTATAAATTTTCCCCAATAACTCCAGACTTCTGGCCATAAACTACTAAAAAAATCAAGTAAACATTTTTATAATTTTTTATTTTATTTATTTATTTTTATTTATTTTAATAAATATTGCCTCGACTTTTTCGATGGTGGTTGTTCGGGACTAGTGGCATCGCATTCATCGCTATCAGTTTCTGAACCACACATAATGTCAATGTGTGACTCCACTGTTGGCCCTTCTGCATCTCCTGAAAATTCTTTATCATCAAGATCATCCTTGTCTTGCCACACAAGCTTACTATACCAGCAAATTTCCGCAATTATTGCACTCGCCGACTTTTTGCCTCTATATCTGTAAGTTTTTGTTTTATTAAAATGAGTTTGAAAAAATAAAAAATCAGTACTACCTCATTTTAAATGGCATAGCAACTTGATGATAGCGTTCACCCTGTTCATCAGATTCGGTAGCCAATTGTTTGCTGAAGTAGTCCAGATGATGATGTAAATAATGGATTTTCAAGGACATGTGGACACGAATTTCCGAGAATGCTCTTAACTTGGCAACAATTGAATCAAGCTTATTTTGTTTTATTAAAATTGGCTCATTGGATACTGATGGCTCATATGGGGGATCATCACGTGCATGATATGTCGGAGCAGTCGTAGAAGAGAAAATATCTGGGCTAGAAGCTTTTGGCACAGGAATGTGGTCCGAATGAGGCAATGGTGTTGCGGCACTTACAACACCTCCTTTATTCGCACATGCATAGCAATTCAATGAATTGTGACCTTCGCCAGGATTAGTCCAAGTCATTGGGATACCGAATGGCATACTTTCACGTCGTCTATTTTTCCAATCCATTAGACGGTTGTAGCAGCTTTTACACACTATATTTGGTACCCAATTTTCGTTTACTATAACATTTTGGTTGAAGTACATCTCGTATGTTTGAACAAAATCAGTACTGAAATTTCCCCTTTTTTATGTGTTGAGACATATTGACCACAGCAGTAGCAAAAGCTATTTATATCTGGCTTGCACAGTTCCATATTCTGTTCAGTTTTGTTCACTTTTAAAAAACTGGAGAAAAATCACTTTTACTGTTCGCGTTCGTCGGCACTTGTTGAATGACAAAAATCACAGAACCAGTGTGAGAAAGAGAAGAAGTATAATGACAATGCATGTTTTATGTGAACATTACAGAACCAGTGTTGCCACATCAATATTTCTCTTTTAGTACAGTAGAAAAATATGAGAGAGTTCGGCTTGTGAGTGTCAATGTTTTCTCCAAATAATGTTGTGCATATCTGGAGCAAATTTTTGAAATTCATACATTAACCTTATTGTGAATAAATGAGAAACGTGTGCATCGATTTTCATGATCTATGCCTTTTTTTGCTCATGAGTTATGTGACTTTACGCGCAAGTAATTAGTTTTGGAACTTTTTTCCATTTTGGATTTTTTATGAATTTAAAAAAAAATATATTTAAATTTTTAGACAAAAAATACTTTTTTCCCTTCATACATTCATTTTTGTCTTCGAAAGTGTTGCACATATAGGAAAACGGTATAGAAACAGATTAGAGAAATTGTAATTCTTAATTTTTCTAAATTTGTTTCATCAAATTTTTCTAAATTTGTTTCATCGGACAAGTGGTTCTCGAGTTATGTTAAACTACGTTTTTGCCAAAATGTTACAACTAAGCGAAAAAACATCAAGATAAGGAAAAAATTTAAAAGGTCATAAAAAAAACTGACACATACGAACGCCAAACCCTTTGAGGGTTTTACTATACTGACCTAGTACCATCACCCTGACTTGGAATTTCTCACCCCCCAGATTGGCTGTTGTACTGTGTAATTTCTCCACCGACACATCCGTTCTTTTAATAAATCGTTTTTAGTGAAACAAGTAATTTAACGAATTATATTTATATACCTTCATCCAATATGAGGCTGAAATGTGAATGTTTTAAATATTAGTAACTATATTGAAGCACTTTGTTCGGTGAAGACTTATTTTTGCTGCTTTACTATCCGAAAATATTTTGCAAACACACTTTTCAAAGGTGATCCATAGCTGAAAATAGTGTATGGACTGCAGTATAAAGAGCAAGACTGGCTTGGCTAGTTTGCATTTTAGTAGAAACTGCTGGTGTAAATGAAATTGCCGGCTGGGAATACAATACTTCGATGAAAGGTTCCATGGACTTTTGATGCTTTTTGGTTTGATTGTTCCGTATAAGATCACAGCGCTTAGCAATAATTTGGCATTTACAATAGAAACAGAATGCTTTTGTTTTGTCTTTTGTTGGCCTTATCCATTTTTAAATGCTGGATCTTTTTTCCAAACTTTGCGGTATTTTTGCAAATAGCCATCCATCTTAAATTATAAATAACTTAAGTAATTTACAAACAATTACTCAAAATTTTCTAACCTTGAAAAATTTAATTTAATTAATTTTACCTATATTTATCTTCCTTTATTCGATCTTCAATATTATACTATATTATTCTTTAAAATCGAGTTCAAGATCCTTTTTATAAAAAATAATAATAATGATTATTTATTATTTCTTTCTTTCCAATATTTCGTCACCACATTGGGTGACTTCTTCAGGGAAATTATATAATTTTTTCAACAATAAAAACATATATATATAAAATTTTTAAAAAAGGCGGGAAATTATAAAAATACTTTTTGACAATATGAAAAATATAAATATCATACGAAACAAAAATATTTTAAGTTTAAAAAAGATAAGGAAACAAAAATGTTTTTATAAATATTTAAAATGAAAATATAACACAGAAAAAAACTATTTTGAATTTCATATATTATTTAAAATTAAAATAATTAGCTTAGTTCTTATTCACTAAATGTCTATAATTTTGGGCTATATTCGCTATATCTGTTTTATAGTTAATGCGTTGTGTAGATGGTATTTTCATTATCTGTAACATTTCTAACATATATCTACGTCTGTAATTATTTTCTATGTTCAAAACTGTCGTATTATCAAAATCAGGATAATGATTAGAGTTATTGCAGTGTAATGATAATGCTGTTTTTTTTGTGTAGGAATGGTGTTCTTGTATTTTTGATCTGATTTATGTCCTGCAATTCTGGTTTTAAGTTTATTTTTTGTTGTACCTATGTATACCTTATTACAGTTTTCACTATTATTACCATTACACGATATTTTATAAACTAAATTTGACATTTCCGATTTATCTATTCTGTCTTTTGTGTTGCTTAATAGTCTACTTAATGTGTTATATGTTTTATGTGCTACTATATATTTCCTATTATCATAAATTTTTGATCTTTCTAACCTTTCAGATATAAGAGGAACATAAGTTAGAGATTTATAAATTTTAGGTTCAATAACGTTTCTTGTGTTAAAATTATTTCTGTTGTTATATTGCCTTATTAAATTACATGTTAGTTGAATTGGGTAATTATTATTGTTTAAAATATTTTTAATCTTTTCTATATTTTTTCCGTAAAATTCTAAGTCGCTAATATTCAATACCCTCTCAATTAGATTCTTTGCTGTATTAATTATGATTCTTCTTGGGTGTTTCGAATAATAGTTTATAATTCTTCCATAAGCTGTGGGTTTTTGATACCAATCTATTAATAATCTATCACCTCTTCTCTTTACTAATGTGTCTAAATAAGGAATTTTAGAATCATATTCCTTTTCAATCGTAAATTTTATATTATCATGAAACGAATTAAATGTTGATAAAATATTATCAACCGAACTCTCTGAAATAATACAAAATAAGTCATCAACATATTTTGTTATGATTTTTGGTTTTATATCTAATTTTTCAATGCAAGAATCTAATAATTTCTCCATTACAAAATCAGCAATGATTGGAGAAGCTGGAGATCCCATTGGAAGTCCTTTTTGTTGTATATATATTCTATTATTGTATTTGAAATATCTATTGTCCATTATACAGAATTTCAAAATACGTAGAAAAAGATTCTTCTCAATTTTAGTATGTTCTTCGATAACATTCCATTTTTCTTCAATAATATCTCAAGCTATATCTATTGGTATACTTGGAAATAAAGATACAACATCAAGTGAAATTAATCTCTCATCACTTTGTATCCTTAAATTTTTTATCTTTTCTCTAAGATGTAAAGAATCTTTTACATTATATTTAGAGTTTAGTGTTACTTTCCTTAGAATACTAGTAACATATTTACAGAGTTCATAAGATGGGGAGTTAACAAATGAGCATATTGGTCTCAAAGGAAATTGTTCCTTATGAATTTTAGGTACTCCATATAATCTAGGAGCTGTAGCTACATTTGTTTTAAGTTTGTTCTTTTCCAAAGATGTAATAATATTTAATTTGAAAAGATCTTCACTTAAATTATTATTTGTTGTCTGTAATCCGGAAGTTGGATCTCTATTTGTCAATTTATATGTAGTAATATCACCCAAAATATTATCCATTCTTAAAATATAATCACATTTATTCATAGCTACTGTGGTATTTCCCTTATCAGCATTTAAAATAAGTAGATCCTTATTACTTTTCAAAAATCTTCTTGTCTTATTCACTTTATCTAACAAAAATTTGTCTATATTTGTTAATTGTTTTCTATTTAAATGACCATTTATAATATTAGTAAATCTATTCCTAGCTGTTTCTTGTTCTTCTTTTCCTGTTAAAGTCTGTATAAAGTCCTCACCATCCGCTATAATTTTCAAAACGGGAAAATTGTCCCTTTTGACCGGAAGTGCGTGTTTATGTCCTTACGAAAGAACCCATTCTACTTCAGAGGGGATTTCAAAATCTGATTTGTTAACAAACCATTTCTTATTCTGTTTAATATTTAATTGATTCTGTTTTAAATTAATAAGGCAATTAAATTTCTTCTTATGTGCCTCTTTTACCTGTAAACTTAATTTAATAGCTAATTTTTCTTGGTGTTGAATGAATGTGTTGAATAAATCTTTATCTTAGCTTTGAGCCAAATTCTCCGATATATATTCCAATTCTCTCTTAGCATTTCTCATTGTTTCATGTTTCCGTTTTATTGCCAAATTTAAAATCTTGTTTTGTAAAGATTGAATGAATCCTGATATAGACTGTCGAATTCTATTGATGCCATTTATCTCGAAAAGATTAGAAATATTTTTAGTAGAATTCTCTATAAATTTAGGAATTATACCTGATTTTCTGCAACGTATCAAAAATATTGATTTTACAATTTGGTCCTTAACAGTCTTATACCTATTGATTTTCCTTTTTATCTCCTGGTTGGTCTTGAAATTGTAATGATAATTCATTTTTAGTCTGATGTGCTCTCAGATTTTCTCTATATTTATCTTCCTTTATTCGATCTTCAATATTATACTATATTATTCTTTAAAATCGAGTTCAAGATCCTTTTTATAAAAAATAATAATAATGATTATTTATTATTTCTTTCTTTCCAATATTTCGTCACCACATTGGGTGACTTCTTCAGGGAAATTATATAATTTTTTCAACAATAAAAACATATATATATAAAATTTTTAAAAAAGGCGGGAAATTATAAAAATACTTTTTGACAATATGAAAAATTTTAAATGCAGAGTAGTTAATAAGGTATTCATTACTATATCAACTTAAAGTGATTGACAAAAAAAAAATTTTTTATTTACGAAGCTGCCAGATTATTAGAAAATTTTCTAATTTGAAAAAATCGGTGTTGCGCATAAAAAAAGCTAAAAGCGCTAAAGTAAATCTCAAAAAGAGCTAAACGAAAAAAGTGCGCGCTGTGAGCACTCAGAAAGCACTAAATCTAGCGGGAAAAAAGCTAAGTTGGCATCACTGCTTGTGTGCAATTATGTTTACGACAAAAATAACTTTGGTTGTTTCTAATAGTATTTTTGCACCATTCCCATTGCACCAGGCTTTTACGTCTGTTATTAAGTTGTCAATTTTTAATTGATTTATTGTTTGTTGTTGTTTTTTAGTTCTATTATAATGCACAAGCCGCCTAAAACTAATAATAAATAAATAATAATAATTCTTAAACTAATGATAAATAGACAAATAAATTGTTTATAATACACCCAGAGAAAAGATTGGTTGCAATTCGATCAAAACCACTAACATTTATTTGAAAGAATTTAATTTTATTTGGAATAACCTAAAATCCATTTATAAACCAAAAATATTGTATTGGCAATTAAAAAAAGGGAAAAGAAACTAAAAATTAATCTTATTATCCAATCATTTTTAAAAATAAAATTCGTTTAGTATTTGTGTGCGGTGGAAGCAACTATTTATTTAATGAATATATAAGAAATTTTGTACAATCTATCAAATGTACTCGTATTAAAAAATTGTCAATATTCAAAAGTGGTAACTACATGTACGGTTCTTTTGATCAAATATATCATTCAATTAGGGTTTCAGTAGAAGCAACCGAATTGTGGATTGTATTGATAATAGATGTCACTTATGATTGGTATTAATAAATAAATTTTATTATATTATCTGTTTTCTTGAGAAAATTCTATTCAAAAAAGTGAAACGTTTATTTTTCTCATAATACGTGCACTCCTTTCCACACCACTTTTGAGCTAGAGTACAAGATACGTTTTTTTAAGTGTGTCCCCAATAGGCATAATGCACGTTTACTTTTTATTAGCAGATTAGTTTTAATTCTTAAAAAATAATCAGTCTGATGATTATTTTTAAAAAAATTATAATAAATTATTTTTCATTATATTTGAAAAAAGATTATTTTTTTTTTAACTTTTATTATTACAAACCTATTATAGGTCAATTAATTAATTAATTAATTATTTATTGATCAGACGAATTATTATGGTTCTTCTGAATCCATTTCAATTATTATGTCCAACTCTACATCATCGTTTTCTTCCGTCTTATGTATTTCCATAGTTTCAGTCAAGAAACACGATGGATCTACATCTTCAGAAGGCTCGTCATTATTAATGTCATTCACCGGGTGATTCATTTAAACAATACTGACCGTGACAATTACCGCAAACTGGTGAACAGTATAACCCAACTTCTCTCAATCCACAGCTCAAGGTACATCCCTTGGTGCAGTTTCAAAAAATAGAGTTGAGGCAGAGTTCTTGCAATGTCCATCCCCAGTCAGAGGGTTGAGCCCCTTAACAAGCCATGATTCCACTTGGCAGTAAACACGATATAAATATTGCCGAGCAGCACTGGATAGCGCAAGAGAAGGCAGTTCAACCGGTTTTTAAGCTGTGTAAATTTCGTAAACGGTAAATGTCTGTGATTATCTATGGACACTTACTTTACTGGTGTTATCTGGTATTATCTTTACGGCACACTACATTAGTTACCACAGAACTAGCATTTCGTAAACATGCATCTTTTTCATCATTTCTTTCAACAGTTGTCATTATTTTGATACATATAGCAAGTATAAACTCTCTGAGAAGCGAGCAGATGTCCCTCAAGGTCCTATAACAAACTAAAACATTACAGAGTAAAGTCGACACTATTTTGTAGTATATATGCGTTTAAAAACACATGTCTTTTATATTAGCTAATTTGGACATACGGTAAATAAAGGAGAACAAAAATAACACAAACATATTTAGTAAATATCATCTAAACTCAATAATAAAAATCAACTGTATGTTAGCATAAATAGCTTTTTCCCTTGATTTGTGGGTTAAATAGATATATTTACAATTGGCATTACGGCACGAAGAATGTTGATGAAAGGTTTGCGAACAACCTTTTTTCTTGACTTTTGACCATGCGAAACATTTTTAGCGGTGCATGCATCGGCAGGGATATTTGAGATGTTGTTTAGAACCACTAATGGAAGCTTCATTCAAAAATCCAGCTCTCCTTTAATTTTTCCACTATGCAATATCTTTATTTCCCCTACTAATATCGAATGCAGCGAGTATAAATTAGTACTATAAGGTTTAGGCCTAATATTTGTTGTAGTTACAAAAGGCACAAACATTATACCTTGACCACGTGGTAGTGTAGAGTATAATGTTTCTTGTAAGCAATTGTAAAAAATAATTCAAATATTACAGGCATCAACATCCGAACTACTCAAGTGCTTGGGACTTTTTTTGCATTACCGCTGCAAAAAATTACGGAATTTTGAAGCTGGAGATGCTGTTATGTGGCTAAGAACAGTTGATAGAAGTCTTCTACTGCAAGGATGGCAGGTAATTACAACACATACTGGATAACTTGTGCATCTAAAAATACAATTTTGACATTCATAACTATTGGTTTGTGTTATATTGTGTACATTCCAAGTATTAATTTATGTATTATTTTAACTATAGTAGAATTAAATTTTACAGCGACTTATGATTTACGTTAGCTTAAAATAGATGAAGCGGAAGTAATGACACTCTTCACAACCAACTTCTGTCCATAAACATGGGACATACACTTAAGCTCGAAAGTCGAAATGGTTTCCCACCCTATCTATTCCAAGAACTCCGTCCTGTTGAAGGAATTTTTCTGTCTCCCTCAGCCTATTTCACTAAGGTCAGCCAAAGTTGGAATATTGTCGCCAGTTAAATGTTCACCCTAATCCTTGCAAAGGCTGGGCAGCCACAAAGATATTATTTTAAGGTCTCGTCACCACCACCACACAGGCTCTACAAGTCACCGAGTTCGTACGACCCATTTGGAATTGATATGACTTCAGCGTTGAATGCCCGGTTAGATTCCTTACTATATAGTGGGCCATTTAAAATTTTATATTTAAATCGGCAATAAAAAAGTACTGATAATTTTTTCAAATTACTGGTTTTATTGGAAAGGTTGAATATGTCATTTCAGAATGGAACACAAAATCATTCATATGACTACTACGACGACTGGGTCATTTTTCTTTGAAAATATGCAAGGAGCGGCCGTTACCGTGCCATACTCAGCGAATAAGTCCATGACATTTTTAATGAAACACAGATTATATTGCAAAAAAAATTATTTTTCAACATAATCTCTTGTTAGCTCAACGTTTCTCCAATTTTTGTATCCCTTGCAAAAAATAGGATTTTTCGAGGTCCGTAAAATAGGCATTTGTTTGATCAATAATTTCATCGTTGGAGCTAAATCTCCTTCCAGCGAGCCATTTCTTTAGGTTTGGAAATAGAAAATAGTCACTGGGGGCTAAATCCGGAGAATATGGCGGATGAGGCACCAATTCGTAGCCCAATTCATGGAATTTTGCACCCGTGTGTGTGCACACGTATATTATCTTGATGAAAAATAACTTTTTTTTGGCCATATGGGGTCGTTTTTTTAAATCCTCGTTAAATCGGTCCAACAAGTTGGCATAATATTCGCCGTTTTTCGGTTTTCCCTTTTGAAGGTAATCGATGTGGATTATGCCGCGTGCATCCCAAGAAACCGTTGCCATCACCTTATTGGCCGAAAAACTTAACTTGACCTTCTTCGGAGCCGGTTCACCCGGAAAAACCCATTGTTTAGACTGCTGATTCATATCCGGAGTGTTGTAATGGATCCATGTTTCAACACAGTTAGAAAAAGCCACAACAACTCATTCGAATTGGGGTTAAACAATTCCAAACAATCCTTTGAAATTGTCACACGATTACGTTTATGGGCAATTGAGAGCAAACACGGCACCCATCTCGCAGACAACTTTCTTAAATCCAACTGATCATTTAAAATCGAAACCACAAAGAAAGAAATCGATAGTGCAGAGTCCCGTAGTATTTATCAAGCTTTTCCTTGGTTTGATTGACGGTTATTTGTTCGCAAAAAATAATTTTTAACGAGCACTCGAAATTCCCTTTTCTTTAAATCCACGAGGTTGTATGTTTTGAACAGCTGTTCAACGCAAAGTAAATGACAGAACTTGCTCAAAATTTGACAGTAGTCTAATAACAGATGGTACTTGTTAGGAGCAGTGTTGAATTTCATATAACTACGAGGGAAGTTCGAAAAGTCACGGAATTATTGCTCCGCTCTCGTTTAATGCCCCCGAAAGTTAGTGATTTGCTTCTTGCACCCTCTTTGCAGTCGCGTGGCTACCCATAAAGATCCTTATATTTCCTGTGATCCCTTCAATATAAATAAATTTAATGCATTCTGTAATTGCCCTGAATAATTTTTTTTCCGAGAGAGGTCAAGATATGTCAGACTACGCTTGTAGTGTCTTTTTTGGCTTTAAACCAAATTTAAAGGCGAAAGCTCTTCTACGTGAGGGTTCTCGATGTGTTGCCAAGAATTAGTTCTGGATACTTCCGGAGACATTAATGGTTTTGCTGTGGTTAGTCACATCATAACTAATCATACCCATCTTTCGAGTGAAAAGGCATGCTTCATTTTGGTCCGGGCTCACATTAAGTTCTTACGGCCTAGCCTAGGGTTAAAAAGTTGTTTTTTTCAAAATTTTATTAGTTTTTCAAAATTTTATTATTGTTTCAAATTCCTCGATTAATCGCCTCTATTTCGGTTAATGTTGAAACAAATAATTTTAAATTTTTATAATGGATTTGTTCTGCTATTTTTTCTTAAAAGTTTCGTACTTTCGTCTTATAAAATGTCACGGAAAGCCTAGAAAAAACACTAAAATACAATTAAATCTTTTAAAGTCGAGTGAAATTTAAATTCATTTAAATTCTGTGGGAATTCTAGTTTTTCCTGCGTCTCCTAAGAACATTTTTTTACAAAGTTTTTTTTACATTTTAAAATAAACTTTGAAACTCCACACCAAAAAAGATCCTTACCACAATGTACAAACTGTCAGAAATATGGACATACAAAAAACTTGCACAAAAAGTCCTGTTTGCGTCAAATGTGCCGGAAGTCATAAAACTAGTCAGTGTCTAATAAAACAAAGGAGTGATCATAATAAATGTGCCCTATGTGGCGAAAAACATACAGCAAACTATATTGGTTGCATGGTTTACAAAGAACTTAGAGTAAAAAAATTTCCCCCTCTTAGAAAGAAAAAAATGGAGCCTTCAACTAGTGAAGCTTAAGAACGAAATGAAACACATCAAACAAATGTACATAATAACGAACAAGCAAGATCTGAAGATAATTCTGGTCATATTATCACATACGCCCAAGCAATAAAAGCTAACAATACAGCTAATACAACAAATATTTCCACAACAAGTTCTACCTTAAATTGTAATAAAAACACAACGAATAACTCCACATCTAGTTCCGTACTAACCCCTAGATTACAACAATCAAATAATGATATGCAAGATATCAAAGATATGATGAAACAGCTTATAACACAAGTATCTAATATGATGAAAATAATCACAGTTCTACTTTCAAAAATTGATGGGCAGACAAAATGATTTAAAGATTATTCTTTTGGAATTCGAATGGGCTAGGTCAACACTTCCTTATTATAAACGCCGAATAGTACATATCCAATGAAAATATACATCGTGATCTTAACGTCAGCACAGTCCAAGAAGTCATAAAGAATTCCAGCTTAAAACATACATTTAAACTTACATCTCATTCTAACAATGAAATTAGACAACTACCCTATAACGAGCTCTCAGGTTTAAGAAGACTTAAGCGATGCACTCCATCGGATCCTTATAATTGATAATTTGTCAAAATGTATTTTATATAATTTAATATAAATGTTTACTTACACTAAATATAAGTTATCTTAAGTGTTGATTTAAGTTAATTAATACCCAAACCTCATAACTAATTACTAATTGTCAATAAAATCGAATGTTAAAAAAAAAGTTGCTCTAATGGACCGTTTACCTTATCTTAAATGTGAGATATACAGTGTACAGCAAAAGTCATAGTACCCTAGCTATAATAAAATATCTTTCGTAATTTCTACGATGTTAAAGTTAAACGGCAAAAAATGTATTTACAAAAAAATTAATTTATTTTTAGTATGTGTTTGATTAATAATAAGTTATGTAATAAAATAAAATCAAGCAATATTTTAAACAATTTGTTTATAAAATATAATAAATTATAAAAAATCATACTCTACATCTTCTTATTTTTTTTTTTTTTTTTTGAAATTTATAGTAAAAAATTCAAAAAAGTAAAATAATTTTTTAAGTCATGTATGTTCATATAAATAATACAACAAAATGATAATGATTAATATCCCCTGTTTTTATAAGGCGAATAATTTCTCCATAGGTATTGTAGATATTTTGTTTTTGTTACTATAAAAAAGGCACACAATTCCTTTCATCAAGCAAAATGACCTTCACTTAAAGAAGTCGATATAGCTTTCCTCTTAGGTTATGTGTTACCTCACCCAATGTATATCAAAGAGATTAGTTAAATCAAGTAAAGTTTCAGCAACTTTAGCCGCTATAAACTATTTGCCGTTAAGTGGTGATGTAAACAATTCACAAGTTGACGCCGTATCGGTGCTCTTTCTAGATAATTGATACAAAACATTTTTCATTAGGATACCAATTTCTTTTTCCAATTGTATGATCTTAATAACTCACCCGGAAATGTGGCAGCATATGTCATTATTGGATTCAATTTAGATTTTATTTTTTAAAATATTTTTTATATCTTAAATTATTTTAATCGTATATATGTCAATATTTTTTTTACTATTAATAGTAAGTACATTCATATATTTTGTGCTTAAAATTTAAATTTACCAACAAAATACAAATTTTAGGTACAAAGTGTTCAATTTTAAACACATAGTGCCTATTATTATATTGAATGCTTGTTTTTGTATATTAAAGTGTGCACAAAATTATCTTATGCATTAAGCGTTTATATTTACTCACTATGCGTTATTCTACATAAAAATTTACCCATTTTATAGTAGCAAATTTACCATAATTTTTTAGAGTGTACGTTGTTAAAGATTTGACACTTATTTTTATTTCATGTGTTAACTTATATACTATAACAAATCAAAATAGTATTCCACTTTTTTTCTAAATAACAATTAAAAAAAAAAAGAGCAACTTCATATTTTTGCACAGCAAAAGTCATGGTACCCCTAAAAAAATAACAAAACTTTATTAAAATTTTGTGATTTTTGAACTGAATTGCTTTACCTAATACTTAGTAGGATATGCCTTAAGTCGTAGAACATTAATCAACCATGTCGGCATTGAGGGCACAAGCTTATTTGAGTAGTTTTCATATATTTGACCCCATTCAGTCAAAAGAAATTTCTTTCGAAGTGAAAGAAGTTGTTCTACAAGACGTTATTTGGAACAGAAAATTTTGCAGTAAATTATTGCTCCAGGTTCCGAGAAATAATTCACTTTCAAAAATTCTCAAATTCAAAAACTTATTTTTAAATAAACCTTAGAATATAAGAACTTTTTGTAGCCATAACGATTTTATAGTTCAGATTTATAGCTCATACTAGAAAAACTTAATGCAGTAAATTATTCAAGTTCAACTTCCTTCGTTTTTTTATGATAGACTAGCACCCGGGGGATGCTCCTACTTATGCAGTACATTGTGTTGGAATTAGGAAAATAGGTTGTGGAAAGTATGGTTTGGGGACATTTGACTTAAAGTTGTCAATATTGTACATAACAGGGAAGACCTCTGAATTCTCGATATACAACTAAATTCTGCATTATATTGCAAATTTTCAAGACTTTCAGTTAAAGTTGGCAAAATAAAGAAAATTTTATCCGTTTTTATTGATTTTTTTTAGTTTATTTTTTAGTTTATATGACCTTGTTTATGGTCGAACGAATGAGGATTTTAAATTCATCTTTTGTTCACTGAAAGATTTGATCAATAGCATCAGCGATTTTTAAAAAAAATTATTATAATTATTTTTAAAAAATTAAAAAAACTGTTTTAATACACTTTTTTGCAAAAAAAAAATTGGGGTTTTAAAAACTAAGGTAGTAAATGTACTAAAAACGTTTTATCTATATATATATATAAAACATAGAAAATGCTTCTACCTATGCCAGTGATAGACTTTGAAACCATCCAAACGATGTGCTCTAAACCGGTTTCGTTAGAAAGGTAATAATGCGTAGATGGTTTTAGACTACCAAAACAATGCATTAGGCACATTCGGTCCATTCATGAAGTCGATTTTCGACTCTTCCCAATTTTTTTTATTGGATCTTCACTTTTAAAAACTGTGAACCAACAATAATTATCCAAATCTTAAAACTAAATATTAATTATTAAGTCCAGCCAGTGCCAAACTGATGTTATGTGGTTTAATTGAGACGATTATTTCTCCTTATTAATTGCGGAACAGATCCGCAGTGTCTCTCATTCTAAGGCGCTGGTGGCCGTGATTATTAGTTAAGTTACGGGCTAGTATGTTGGGATGTGTTTCCAGTTTTATTAAATAGCGTTGACAGTGTCTAATAATTTCATCTTTGACCAGGGGTACATTCAGATCTTTATGTATATTGTAATTCCTAACATACCAGGGTGCGTTCGTGATCGTATTCAAGAATTTATTTTGCAATCTCTGAATTTTCCCTATATTGGACGCAGAGGCAGCACCCCAGAGCTGAATTCCGTAGCACCATATGGGCTTCATGATCGAATTGGCAATGAGTAATTTGCAGTCCAGGCCTAGTTTAGAGTTTTTGCCAGTTAGCCAAGCGAGTTGAGCAGTTTTTAGCCTCATCTGAGTTATTTTCGCATCTATATGATTTTTCCACGTGAGTCGACGGTCAAGGTAAATACCGAGATATTTCACACATGTGTGTTGGGGTATATTCAGATTATTAATTTTAATGGGTGGACACGTCTCTTTTCTCAGTGTGAAAGTAATGTGGATACATTTCTGTTCATTCACCTTAATTTTCCACTTATCCAACCAAGCTTCCAATTGTGAAATGTGAGTCTGTAACATTCTAGACGCTATTTTTGAGTCATCGTGGACGCTTAAGATTGCAGTATCGTCAGCGAAAGTCGATGTGTGGGTATTAATATCTAATGGCATGTCTGAAGTATAAATGATATATAACGGAGGACCCAAAATGCTACCTTGTGGAACTCCGGCTTGTATATCTTGAGGAGAGCTGACAAAACTTTTTTCAGCAAGAGTGAATTTTCGATTTGTTATATAGCTTTTGAGTAGCTTGTGAGTATTTGTTGGTAACAAAAGTTTTATTTTAAACAGTAGACCTTCATGCCAAACCTTATCGAAAGCCTGTGAAACATCGATAAAAAGGGCAGAGCAGTATTTATTCTCTTCGAACGTTTTTCTGACAACAGTAACTAGCCTGTGGGCTTGCTCAATGGTGCTGTGTTTTCTCCTGAAGCCAAATTGGTGTGATGGAATACAGTTGTTTTGTTCCATATAAACAGTTATCTTTTCCATTAGGATTTTTTCGAACAGCTTTGACAAATTGGATAATAGGCCTATACGATTCCACTTTTGTGTGATCTTTGCCTGGCTTGGATATCATTTTAACGAGTGAAACTTTCCATTCTGGGAGATAGTATTCAAGGCGTAAAATAGCATTCAAAATAAAGAGAATTATTATATAACAAGAGCATCTTGTTACCGATTCCATCGATACCAGGAGCATTTTTGGGGTTTAGTTCAAAAATAGCCTTTTCGACCTCTCTCATTTCAAACGTTAATCGGGTAGCTGCTCGGTGCTGGGGTAAAATCGGTGGCAACTCTGTTACAGAACTTGTTATATTTGGCGTGAATACTTTTCTTAAATGTTCTACAAACAGATCTCCTTTTTCAATATCATTTCTAGCCCAACCTCCGTCTGATTTTCTCAAAGGAGGCTTACATAAGACAGGTCTTTCTAAATTTTTCGTTGCACGCCATAATGAGTAATCAGTTCTTGATGTTGGATCTAAATTTTCAAGATATCTGTTTAATGAAGCAGTTCTCTTATGTTCAGGTAGCTTTCTTAATTTTTTAGTGCATTCTTTCAACCGTTCCTTAAGTTGAGGAGATCTGTGCTGTTGCCACTCTCTTCGAGCTCTTCTTTTTTCATTTAAGAGTCGTTCGACATCGGCAGACAAAATAATATTTTGTCTGTTGTGTCGGGGGGGTTTGGTAGCAAGTTGAGCAGCAAGTTTGAGATTTAGTTCAAAATTTTGAATCGAGAGGTCGATATCTTCCGGTGTTCTTAGCGGTATGTTTTCCGAGCAATGTGTACTGATAAATTTTTTATACTTCAACCAATCTGTTGTTTTGCCTGTCAGTGCTAAGTCACCAGAAGGGGGTACAATTCCTCGGGGGTTTAAAATAGTAACAACTGTTGGTGTGTGATCAGATGAGGGATCCAATAATGGTTCTAGTTGGACCAATTCTCTTGCAATAGACATTGTTATTCCAAAGTCTATCAGATCGGGTATTTTCCGACGATCCGTTGGCCAGTACGTGGGTTCTCCACTAGAGATCACATCCATACCCAGCTTAGAAATTGTATTAAACAAAACACGGCCCTTAGGGGTAACAAGCCGTGACACTCAGAATGTATGCTTGGCATTATTGTCTCCAGCTGCCAGAAAACGCGGTCCTAATGATTCGAAAAAGCCTGTGTACTGATCCTCCGTTATGGAGAATCTGGGGGGAGAATAAATTGACGAAATCACTAAGTCCTTATCGAATTCTTCAAAACATATAGTAGTGGCCTGAAGATAATTTTCGCAAAGATCACACATAAGAAAATGTTTTAATCTAGATTTAATGAGAATAGCTGATCCTCTACATGACCTGCCTCTTGGGTCCTTAGTATCATACATTGTGTACCTGCGAATTGAAAATGAACTTCTCAAGGTTAAATGGGTCTCAGAAATAAGCATTACGTCAACCGATCTTATGGCGTTCTTGTAGAGTAAAAGCTTGGTGCTCATAGGTAAGTATGTGTTATTCATTAGTGAAGCAAACATCCCAGAAATCTTTTTCGTCTTTTCCAAGAGACTTCTAGCGTGGGCGTTAAATTTCAATAATTTATCAAAATCCATTCCGAGATATTATATGGAATTTTCGAATATAATATTTTCGCTGTCTAGTATAAGTCGAAGGTCTGCGTTGATTTTAATGCCTCATTTCTTGTTTCTTCAAGATTAAATGCAGCTGTATTCAGATCTAGTATTGCTGATATATTGTGTGCATAAATTAGGCAATCATCAGCGTATAAAATAGCCTTTGAATTTCCAGATTTGTGAGGTAAATAATGCAGAAAAATGTTGAATAGGAAGGGAGCCAAGACAATTCCCTCAGGAACCCCACTTTTCACATGTCCTAGTTCTGAGGCTATTTTGTTGATTTGGACGCCAAATTTTCTATTAGTAAAGTAGCTGTAACATATTTTTACTAGAAACGGGTCAACGACAAGATTTTTCAGTTTGTAGAGGTCTCCATTATGATCAACGAAATCAAACGCCTTTTCTATATCCAATGATATTGCAACTGTGCATATTTTATCCCGTAAGTTGCAAGTAACATCAATGTGAAATTTCAACAATGCATGTTGTGTTGAGTGAGATCTTCTAAATCCATATTGAAATTCCGATATTGGTTCCACAATGAACTCATTTTTTCCTTAATTATGTGTTCAAAAATCCTTAGGCTTTTTACTGTCCTGCTGTTTTCTAATTGGAAGTATTTTTGCTCTTTTCCAAGCCAATTAATGCAATTGTTAAAAATAGCAGCTGATAATTTTAGTGTTGTATCAGGAAATTTTTAATTATAAAATTGAAAACACCATCAACGCCAAAAGACTTTTTGATATTTATGTTTTTTATGTGCATTCTGATTTTACACACGTTTGTAAATGGTAATTATCAAGATTTTAATCGGCCAGAAACGTGTCATCAAATGTATAAATATGTTGCGGTAGTCTATCGATTCTCTATATTGTTGACCGGTCTTTCTGTATTTACCTCTTGAAAAAATAGCAGTATAATGAGTTCTAAATATCTTTGAAATTTGACAACTGTTGGAAGTGATAGTATCATTGTGTATAAGCTGCTGTCGAAATGGAGACTGCTTTTTAATAACCAACCGAAATACGTCTTGAAAGGCTGTAGGACCATTAATAATTGTATTTGTTTATTGAGAATTTTATACTCACTGCTAATTTTATTTCCAGTTATGTGATATATTTCCTTTAGATTATTAAATGTATTTATGAACATCTAATTCATCATTATTTAAATTGCAGTTGCTGGGAGGTAAAATGGCATCTGAGGCTGCGTCTAAATCTCTACTGAATGCGTTCTAATTAGTGTTCTTGTATCAAGTTATTACCAGGGGACTTTTAAGTGTGAAACAGGCTTCATCACTATCCAGTTTCAGTACTAATGGGAAATGATCCGAAAAAGTTGATAGGCTTTTGATCTGATAATTAGGTTGGATACTGTTGATTATGCTGGGATTTAATAGAAAGTGGTCTAGGAAAGAAAACTCGTTAGGAAACGGTGGAGATATATCGCAAACGCGTATTACATCTAAACAGTTGTTTTGTAGCCAGCTATGAAGGAATTTTCCAATAGCGTTATCTGCAGTATCTCGCCAATAAAAACAATATAAGCCCATCATAATTGTTGCTCAGTTGGAGTATCTGGTTTAAGCTGTTGTTTAACTCATGTGAGTCATATACACAAGGTATATATAAATATCCTAATAAATATTTTTTACTAGTGCTGTTTGAAACCATTTCTATTTCAATAAAATCGTTATTAAATTGTGTTTTATTGCAAATAATTCTAATGTAATTATATCCTTTAAGACTTACTTTTTTATTTCCGGGAAGATGACATTCCAGAATCCTACATCAAGAGAGCGGATATTTGTTATTTACATTCTTAAGAAGCCGCAGAAATTCTGTTTTAGCTTAATATTTAAGGAAATTTGTAATTTGCTGTTCCAGCGACAATTCCTCAGGTAAAAGAAACATATGGGCAAGTTTTAAAAATTCTTAAATTATAGATGGTTTATGTGTTTGAGCTTGAGTAGCATTTACTTTAAAAAGACTGGCAAATGATCTGCCTGGTGAACGAATAGATTGCGTTATTATGTTGTTTACGTTATCTTTGGCAACAAGCGTTTGTCACTAGCCATTTTTATGCTTTCCCTTCCTACGGCAAGGTATTTTCTATAGGCTGGGCAACCCCTCCAGTTCGCAGGATGACCACTTACTCCACAGTTCACGCAGTGGTGTGCTGATGTTTTAGAATTGGTGCGCTGGCATTCACCTGGGGGATGCTTTTTATCGCATTTCACACATTGGAATTCGGAATTGCAATTTTTAGCAATGTGAACCTAACGCTAGCATCTGTGGCAGCAATATCTAAGAGTAAATTCCCTGGGTGTAACGTAACCAAAAACACGCGAGTGTCGTATGTGTTTTTTACGGAATATGGAGTTCTAAAACGTGTAATTTTGGACACAACGTTTGGAACCGATTTGTCAAGGGCATACTTAACCTCCTGAAAACTAGTACCATGATACAGACTTCTTAATACAAAAGAAGCCTGTCTAAGCTCTTTAGCTGTATATGAATAAGAATGAGTATTCTTCTCCCTCAGGATGGCCATCATTTCAGAATGCACTGAAGCATCTGAAAGGTACAACTTACTTTTATGTTTATTACGGTTCTTATTTTAAACCTTAATTTGGGTGTTTTTGCTTACAATTGGTCAACTAAACGTTTAATGTTGACATCAAACAAAAATATTGGAGGGCAAACGGATTTGACGGTATGTTCCGTTTTGGCTTTAGCAGTTTTTTCTCCCCTTCCCTGTATTGGGTTCTCCTCTGTATTTTCAATTTCCATTCCATAAAGTAAAGCAAATCTATTCTCACCCAAATGAGTTACGTCAATGTTTGCCGGTGACAATAATGCCTCTGCTCTTCTTCGCTTTGAATGTGTGTTGTAGGTTTGTTTGCTAGCTATAAATGAGTGTTGATCATCGTTGTTACTTCCGTGCGTACACCACGTTGCAATTAAATGCACACGTAGTACCCAAATTCAGTATCTTTTCAGCTTTGTATATATTTTTTTTAAATATAGCTATATATATGTTTTTTTTTAGTTTTTATAAAAACTTTTTGCAGTTTTAATAGTTTACTTCACTTTTTCTGTTAAATAAATTTATATTTTTATAAATTTTCACACTCCTTTATTTTTTGTGCGTCTGTATCGTTCAAGATCAGAATCAAGACCAATGTCTACAGAAGTTATGAATTTGTTTACAAGGTGTCTTCAAATGCAAAAAAACTTGCCATGATATTTAAAAATTACACAAAAAACAACAATAATATTCTTTTCATTATTCTTTTGTGTATAATTTTCAAATTTCATGGCATATTATATTGAATGTGAAGACAAGGGGTTGGTTAAACTAAAGGAAAACATATAAGTATGTACTTGAATTTAGTTTAAATAATTTATTTTAATCATTTGAAAATAAAAGAAGTTTTTAGTTTTTGAAATTGTTTTATTTAGAAATTCCAAACTTTTTTCGAAAATTATATGTTAAGTTAAATCTCATTAAACATTTAAGTATGTCTTCTGCAAAATACTACTGCATAATTACATAAGCAGGATTAGAGCATTCTCAAGATTTTTTTAAAAAAATTTTCCAGAAATGTCTAATAAACTTCCTAAATTCCTATCACCAAAGAGTATCACTATTGGGATACTTATAAAAAATTTAAAAAAAAATATTTCTAATAGAAAAAGATTCAAATTTTTTTTTTTTAATTTGTGCGATAAATAAAAAAATTATAATGGTACGTAGAGTTTTGAGACGAAAAAAATTTAATTTTAGAAAAATAAACCCAATGACGTACCATGTCATACAGCTCATGAAACAATCGATCTTTTGCACAATAAGTGTGGTAATAGTGTTATCAGGCGTCTTGTCAATGTCATTTTTCATTAATTTTAAGAAATTTTTTATACACTGTGAAAAAAGAAACTTCTTTTTATTGGGTATATAATTTAAAAATTGCGGGGTTCACAACAGATGAGGTATCTTTAACACATGTCTTGTGTCTTTAATAACTTGTTATTTTGAAGGGTAATCATATGTCATTTATTCTTACTTGGTCATTGAACAAAATAGTGTAAACAACAGTTTTTTTTTTGCTTCGAAAATGTCAAATTTTGTGCCAAAAAAGCATCATTTGCGGGAAGTTTTGCTTTACTTTTTTAATTTGAAAAAGTTCAGCTGAAGAACATTATTTGCTCACTGAAGCTTATCCTGAATGTGTTTCATGGTGGTTTTGACACGAAAGACAAATACCGCCCAGGTCAGCTAAAAAAGTTCAAGGATTACAAATTGGAGGCATTACTCGATGAATATTCTCACTCAATCAGTAATTTGAAAAAGTTTGCAGGATTCATCCAAAAGCAATGAAATTGGGTACCACACGAGTTGAAAGATGATTTTACATGTCCGAAATGCTGATTTAATGTAATGGCATTACCTTAAATCATTACTGGCGGTTAAAAATGATCCATTACGACAACCCGAAGCACAATAAATCATATGTAAAGCCCAGCCAACAACCCAAATCAACGCCAAAACCGAATATCAATGGCGCCAGGGTGATGCTCTGTATTTGGGACCAAAAGTGTCCCATTTATTATGAGCTGCTAAAAAAGGGCCAAAAGATCACAGGAATCCTATGCCGAATACAATTTATTCATTTGAGGTGAGCATTAGCCGAAAAATGCCCGGATTATACCACCACACATGAAGCGATCGGCAACTTGTTGCAACACCGGTTAAAAACTATTAACTTATATCTAGAACAGACTTTGCCACGTCGGACTATCATTTGTTGCGATCGCTGCAAAACACTCTCCCTGGAATACGCTTCACTTCAGAACAGGGTATTCGAAATTGGCTTGATTCGAAAAAATTCAAAAAATGTGCAGTTCTTTTGGCGCGGAATCCACATGTTACCAATAACATGGGAATAGATATAAAATCGCCCGAGTCGGTCGAGTTTTTTTGTTAACTCCTTCAAATATTTACAAATTTTGCTTTAAACTAAATTAAATAACCTTTTAAACATTAAAATTAATATAAAAGCATATTTTTTTCATTTGCGCACAAAATTAAAAATAAAAAATCATAAAAATAAAACAAAAAATAAATCAATATAAAATTTGCCTAAACTACAAAACCATTACGAAAGAAAATGCCATAACCATAACGCGCTAGTGATCATACTTAAAACAAAACAGCTGAATTAGAATTAAAACAACAGTGTTACCAGAAATTCTTTTTGTTAAAATCCCCATCTAGTGAGCAGAAATCCCCAAAAATCGTCAAAATAAAATTTTATATAAATTTTTAAAATATAATTAAATATAAAATGACTGGCAATAAACGTACTTAAAGAAGCGCAACTGAAGCTTATTTGAGCTCTGCATCTGAACTTGTGTTTTCAGGGTCAAACTTCTCAGCCACTCACTTGTATAGTTGGCTCGATGCGCAATTTGCCAAGCAAAATTAAATTATTAGTGAACGTTCGGATATGATACAAATAATGATTGATGTTAATAGATGCAAAGGGTGGATTCAATCCAAGCGCATAAACTTGTATTGACACTGACTTTGTATCTATTTTTTTACCCTTCAAGCACTTGTAACTTGAAAGGGAGAGCTTAACAAATAGTCTGAGTGAAAAGATCAGAGGTTTCTGCTAAACTCCAAAGTTTTCTTTATTTCCATTTCTTTTATACACAAATATTGCTGATCAATAAAATACAAATAATGAATAATAAAGTGCAATAATAAAAATAACAACATACAAAATATTAACAATTAAATAAAATGTTGATCTCGGCACTTTCTCATGGTCTGTGGAATTTCATATTTTTGTTTATCACAGTACGTTCTCATTGTACGTGAAATTTGATATCTTGTTTATGAAGTACTTGTGACCATGAAATCGTACATTGTCATTGTTACATCCAGTTTTGGTTTTATACCATCTCTGATATATTATATACTATTTAATAACCGGTACTCATAAGTACTTATACTTTTATCAACACTCTCTTTTTTTCTTCTCATTCCTTTTTTATTGAATTGTTAAGACGCATTTTATAATTAATAAAATCTTATTGAAATTGAAGACTCAAATATACATTTATTTCAACCACCGGCTACAATAGATTGGCGACGAGAATCAAAATCGATATTTTAAGCAAGTAAAAATACATTGCAAGATATACAATCATCCGTAAAGTATTAATTGTGCAAAATTAATAAAATTACACTCAATTACGACAAATACTTGCAATTTCAAAATGGACGCCAAGCAGTTTGCAGAATTTATGGCTGCACAACAGAAAATGGTGAAACAAATGTTACGAGCAGCAACTTTGGCATCGCCAACAGCAAGTACAGCTGCAGTTCCAAATTTTGAACAATTTGATTCTACAAAGGAACCTTACAAAAATTACATACAGCGTTTCCAGAACTACATCGATATGAAAGGCATCAGTTCAAACAAAGTATACTGCACAAAACTTCTTCTTAATTCAATAGGAACCAAAATCTTCAACGTAATTACAGCGTTAGCTGCACCGAAATCACCTTCTGAGCTAAAATATGAGGAATTAATTGGAATTCTAGAAGTTCATTTTTCCCCAAAGAAAAATCTGTTAGTGGCACAACACCGCTTCTTGTCAAAATATCAAAACGATCAACAATCAATAGCAGATTTTGTTGCAACACTTCGGGCCGAAATAATTGAATGCAATTTTATTTCTCCATGTCAATGCAAAATCTCCATTGCTGACATATTTCTACGAGCACAATTTATTAGAGGTGTTCGTGATAATGCTATTCGTGAACAGCTGTTACAATCAAGCACTGCCAAATTCGACGAAATTGTTTCCAAAGCTGTAGCTCTTGAAGCAGCTAGAGTAGATGCTAGAGAATTAGCTGATAAAGCTTGCTCTTCATCAAATATTACATCAGATATCAACAAAATTTCAACACTCAAGGAAACTAAATTCAACAAAACACGTCAAGCTCAATCAAATCATTCAAAAATTAAATTTCACGATTTGGGCATTGCAGGGTTATGCCTTCGATGCGCGAAAAATAACCACAACGCAAAAGAATGTCGTACCAACAAAGCAAAACTTAAATGTTCCAGCTGTAACAAGAAAGGTCACGTAAGTAAAGTGTGTATTACTACGTTGATAAAATCAAATAAACCAGGTAATAATAATACAACAAATCATGTTAAAAATATCAATGAGGGTTCCTATGGCGTTTACAAAATTGTTGAAATATATCAAAATCAGAGTCAGAACCCATATGCTGAACGTTTTTATGCATCGATTTACATTGAAGGTAAGCCAGTAAAATTTGAAGTTGATTCGGGATCTGGCTATACGTTTCTTCCCAGAAAAATGTTTAATGAATTAAAACTTAACAAACAACTTGATACAACAAATTTAATGTTTAAATCATATACAGATGATACTTTTGTTCCTTATGGCAAAGTTCATGTTAATATTCAATTTAATGGTGTGTCATCTTCGGATGAATTATACATTGTCCCAGATAATCGTGCAGCTTTATTAGGTCGAACGTGGATTCGACGCCTCAAATTAAAACTTGAAGATGTAGATGAAATACAATCTGTTAATATAACAAACGTTTCTAAAAATGATAATGGAATCAAGGATATTATGGCCGAATTCTCTAGCGTATTCGAAGAGAAAATCGGTTGTATCCCTAATTATCAAGTGTCACTAAAATTACGTCAAGGTGCTTCACCTGTTTATACAAAGGAACGTCAAATTCCTTACGCATTAACAGAACGTGTTAATAAGGAACTTGACCATTTAGAAAGCGCGGGAATAATTTCAAAAATTTCAAACAGTGACTGGGGTTCGCCACTTGTGGTAATACCAAAATCTGATGGGGGAGTTCGACTGTGTGTGGATTATAAGGTGGGGGTAAACCAACGATTAGTAAATGCACATTACCCGATTCGGAAAATTGATCATATTTTTAATAGTCTTCGAAATGCAAAATATTTTTGTCGTCTTGATTTATACAAGGCATACCTACATATACCAGTTGATGATCAATCAAGCCTTATTCAAACCATATCCACACATAGAGGAACTTACCGAATGAACAGATTATCTTTCGGCATAAAAACAGCTCCTGCTGAATTTAATCGGATAATAGATCAAATTCTTCGTGATGTGCCCAATACAGAATCATACTTTGATGATATTATCATCCACGGCAAATCAGTAGAAGAGTGCAAATACAATTTAAAATGCTGTTTACAAAAATTGCAAAAATTCGACATACATTTAAATCGTTCAAAATGTTTGTTTTTTGAAAATAGAATTGAGTTTTTGGGACACACGATAGAACACAACAAAGTGTTAAAGTCTTCTTCAAAAATTGAAGCCATTTTACAAATGCCAGAACCAAAAACAGTTGACGATGTTCGAAGATTTCTCGGCATGGTAACTTACTATTCACGATTTATATTAAATGTTTCAACAATAACAACACCTTTACGAAAATTATTACACAAAAATTCAAAATTTAAATGGTCCGATGAATGCCAAAGAGCATTTAATACACTTAAACGTGAAATTGCTAGTGACCGCGTTTTAATGCCATACAATCCAGAATTGCCGCTCCAGCTAGCTTGTGATGCAAGCCCTACCGGTATTGCAGGCATATTGTCTCATCTAGTCAACGGCGAAGAAAGGCCAATTGCGTTTGCATCCAAATCTCTTACAACTGCAGAGCAGAATTATTCTCAACTTGATAGAGAAGCATTAGCTATTTACTATGCAGTGCAACACTTTCATGAATATCTTTTTGGTCGTGTATTTTATTTAGTTACCGACAACCAGCCGTTAATGAGAATTTTTCATCAGCATTCAAAGCTGCCACAAATGACGTCAGCCCGTTTACGAAGATACGCCGCATTCTTAAGCGGATATAATTACGAAATTATTCATAAGAGTGCTTCACAAAATATCAGTGCAGATTGTTTTTCCAGGGCGCCCGTGAATTCAAAAGGTAATGTTTCAAATTCAATTGATAATGAAGTCCATCAAATATGCAGTGCATCCATTCATCAAATCTGTTCGAAAAAATTAAATTACAAAATAATTCAAGATGAAACACAAAAAGATGCTACACTTTCAAAAATATTATACAACTTACGTCATAACGAATCACCTGATACAGAATATACAATTGATGGAAACGTTTTATTTAAAGGTCAACGAGTTATAATACCAAGCTCTCTTCAACAAGAAGTCCTAAAGGAACTTCATCATACACATACTGGAACTACAAAAATGAAACAGTTGGCTAGGCGCTACGTCTATTGGATGGCAATAGACAAAGACATCGAAAAATTTGTACGTGCCTGTCCGGCTTGCTCTTCTGTTCAAAACAGTCCAGCAAAAGCTACGCTTCATCCCTGGGAGGAACCAGAAAGCAACTGGCAGCGCATTCACATTGATTACGCTGGCCCATACCAAGGATATTTTTTTCTAGTTGTCGTAGATGCTAAATCAAAATGGATAGAAGTTGGTGTATGCACAGCAGCACCCTCATCAATGTCAACAATTGAATTACTTCTCAATATTTTTTCAAGGAACGGTTATCCGGATGTTATGGTTTCCGATAACGCAACAATTTTCAAAAGTGAAGAATTTTCAACTTTTTGCCAAGACTGTGGGATATTTCAAAAGTTCATTGCTCCTGGACACCCGGCTACAAATGGGTTAGCTGAACGAAATATTCAAACTCTCAAAAATAAACTATCAGCTATGGGGAGCGAATCCTCATCAATGCAAAAGAAGGTAAGAGAAATTATGTTTAAATATCGAACCACACCCTTGAAGAACGGAAAAACACCATCAGAACTTTACTTGGGCAGACAAATACGAAGTCGTTTGGATGCCTTAAAACCTCCAAAAATTAAAAGTAATAATTATGAACATTTTCCGTCGAGACAATTATGCGTGGGAGAAAGGGTTCAAGCCCGTTGCTACACCCCAAACAAACTAGTATGGAAACTTGGCACCATAATTAAAAAGTTAGGTCGACTTCACTATATGGTGAAATTGGACAATGGATACATATTCAAAAGACACATAGACCAATTACTTGCTACCAGTATTCAAAATCCTAACTTATCTAGCATCCAGCCACCAATTAATCATCAATCTTTCGAAGATAATGATAATCAACAAATTATATTTCAACATGAAAATTCATACGATCCTGGCGATTCTAACGAACGTAATGAAACATCTCAAGATGAGCCGATTCCAAATGAAAATCAGGAGCAATCAACTAATCAAGAGTCGTCTGGTCATGAACATTCAGCTTGTGAAGTTCCAACAACACGTTCAACTTTTACTTCGAATCCTGACTCAACTCGACGACGCAGACCTCCGAAATACTTGGAAGAGTACGTCCTAGATTAAAGTCATCAACAGATAAGCTTTCTTCAAGCGTGGGAGAATTGTTACATCCAGTTTTGGTTTTATACCATCTCTGATATATTATATACTATTTAATAACCGGTACTCATAAGTACTTATACTTTTATCAACACTCTCTTTTTTTCTTCTCATTCCTTTTTTATTGAATTGTTAAGACGCATTTTATAATTAATAAAATCTTATTGAAATTGAAGACTCAAATATACATTTATTTCAACCACCGGCTACAATAGTCATCATGAGTTTAATAAACCGTACTTAAGCTAGTGTCAACAGAATTTTAACAAAATGCATTTTTATGTAGGTCAGCATAATTGTATTGAAATACATTAGGGTGACATTTATTTATCTTAACATTCTCCCCCGCGTTGAACGACTGTTCAAAAAATAAGGCGGATTGTGCTAGTTAATAAAAAACGTTTTGTTATGTCTGAAAATTAATGCAAAATTTTATAAAGTAAAATAGATTACAACATTGAAAATTCTAAGTTAGCCAATTTGTAGGTTGATGCTGGCCTTCTAGTGTCAAACATCAAGGCTAAATTTAGAATGCTGGCGAGGCATTGGTACAGGTGTCATCTTGTGTTCGTTGATGTATTGTTGAAGTTCAATCTCCTCTTCAGTGGATTCAGTTGATGTAATAGGATGTGATTTTTGGGCAGCTTTACGTAACTTGCATCTTGACAGCAATATAATTAAGGCGATAATGCTGAATAACTCTGTGTCTGTTTTATAAAAATAGATACCTTGGGATGTTTTCATTGATTTAATCCGAATTTGACTAATTCCATTGAACTTAAAAGTCTATAAACTGTTTAAAAAATATCCTCAAGCTTTATAATCATAACAGAGCTAAAAGGTTTCTTCTGAGGTGATCGTTTATAACATAAAATATCAATTGTTTTGCTTTTATTTTTTCTTCAATTGCTGAAATCCTGTATATGTATCAATTAAGACAAGTGTGAAAACATCTGATTGATTTAGTAACATTAAAAACAACCGTAATAACTTTTGATTACTATTACTAATTGCTCTTTAAAATACAACCATAGTGGTTTCTGTATTTGATAACTTTTTCTGTGGCGCCATCTATTGCAAAATTGCATATAATAACCCAGCAAACAATTATATTGATCTATATCATCAACAAATTATTTTAATAATTTTATTTTATCATGGATTGCTTAAATACTAACTGCAACTTTACTGGTAATGGTCGAATGATTTCATGCTGGCTATGTTTAGGTAACTACCACATGAAGTGTACTGGACTTAAGGCACGAGACACGAGATGTGCTTGCTGACCCAGGGAAATCACTTCAATGGACCTGTCTTCGCTGCAAAAAAATCAATATTGATTTCTACAAATTTTTAAAGAGGAATTCGACCAACTTAATTAAGACTTTTTGTCTGTACAAACCAAACTATCCAAATTTGGTGAACTGTTTTCGAATTTGGACAAATTTGCCAATAACCAAGATCTTTCGTCCCCAAAAAGGAATAAAACGCCAAATAAGTCACCTATAATACCATCAATTTCATTTTCATCGGCTCCTGTAAATACTGTCGAAGTCATTGATGTCACCACTTTGCCATTTCCGTCTCTGAATGTAATCTTCTCTCAAGCTATCACTAGTGAATCACATGGTTTTGATAATAGTTCCTCCAAAGCAATTTTATCACCAACAATGCCTTTAATGAATAATCAATTTAATCATAACCCGTTGCGAGCTATTCCACCCAAAAAAAAACAGTTTTCATATCTCGTTTGGCAAGTGACACTTCTTCAGATGATGTAGATTATTACATAAAATCTAAGGTTGGCCTAAATGCTGATGTTTAAATTCATAAATTTCAATTTTCTGCACCAAGACCTATTGCATCTTTTAAAATTGCTGTTTCTGCTAACCTTTTTGAAAACGTTCTTGATCCTAACTTCTGGCCTGAAAATACTCTGGTTCGAGAATATATTTATAAGGAAAGACCACGATCTAATAATATTGGCGTTCTTCCACAACGTGAAAGGAGTAACGCAAAAAACTACTGTTAACACATTGTCTTTAGTTCACCAAAATGTTCGTTGTTTAAGGACAAAACTGTCGAATTTGTATTTAGAAAGCTTTAATATTAATCATCAAGTCATTGTATTTACTGAAACATGGCTTAATGATACTTATTATAATACCGAAATTCTTTGCAATAAATATAATATTTTTCGTCGAGATCGTGGTACTTTTGGTGGCGGTGTTCTTATTGCTCTCTCCAGTTGTTTGCCTGCTGAACATTTAATTACTCAATCATCTGTTGATATTGAATTTATATCTGTCATCATTAAACTAAAACATAAAAGGGTAGTTGTAACATGTTCCTACATTCCTCCATCATCCCTGCAGTCTTTATAAATTCAACATGCCGAAGCTATTAGATCTGTTTCGAGTTCGGTTAAGAGAAATGATTCTCTTATAATTATGGGAGATTTTAACATGCCATCAATATCCTGGAATTTTTTGGATGATGATATATATTATGTCCAAACCAATATACACGAGAATTGGAAAGATTTTTTTACATGACATGAGTCTTTTTTAAATAAACGGCATACTGAATGATTATTCTAGAATTCTGGATTTAGTATTTGTAAACGGTAGAGAAGATTGCTATATAAACCGGACAACACCGATTACGATTCCTGAAGACCGATATCACCCTGCTTTTGAATTAATTATATCTATCCCATCAGAACATTTATTAGTATCATCAAACACTACTGTAAACTCCTTTTCTTTTAAGCAAGCTAACTACTATGGGTTAAACGAACTTATTACAAATACAAGTTGGAGTAATATTTTATCATTTTCTTCTGGTTCATATGTTGCTATGTCTCATATATTTAATGTTTTTTACAATAAAATGTTTTCATTTATGGATTCCTGTATTCCTAAAAAGATAATTAAGCCATTATCTGGACCGCCATGGATTAACAAGGAACTGTCCCGTGCTAAAAAATAAAAAGAGTAAATATTACCACAAATTTAAACGATCTGGATCTTCTGTAGATCATCTAAGATATTATGTGAGCCGTGCTGAATATACGAGATTAAATAAAGTTTGTTACACACGTTATTTAAATAAAATTAAAAACAATTTAAAACACAATCCAAGGACCTTCTATAAATTCATTAACTCGAAGAAAAAGACATCTGGTTATCCTTACCGTTATTTGATACGTACACAGTTTCAAATGAAATAAAACGACTTAAATTTTCATTTGATTGTGGTCCTGATAAAGTTCTTAATTGCATCTTAGTTTACTGCGCTGAAGCCTTAGCCATCCCTCTGACACTTATGTTTAATATATCAATTAAATATGGGGTTTTTTCCAAAAATTTGTAAAGAATCTTATATTGTGCCACTGTTTAAATCAGGCAACAAATCAGAAATTGAAAATTACAGGGGTATTGCAAAGCTGAGTATAATACCCAAGCTTCTTCTACAACTTACGACCAACATAAATCGCGGCTTTTTTCAAAGAAAGCAAACTGATGTTATCTACACCGACTTCAGTAAAGCATTCGATAAAGTAAATCATTCACTTCTTATAAATAAACTACAATTAATGGGATTTACAAATCATAGCATAAAGTGGATACATTCGTATTTGTCAAATAGGTCACAAACTGTTCGATTTAACAAATTGTTTTTGAAAAGAATAAATGTACTGTCTGGTGTACACAGGGAAGTCACCTTGGGCTGCTACTATTTTTATTGTTTATTAATGACTTGCCAAACGTAATAAAGTTTTCAAATGTTTTAATGTACTCTGATGACGTCAAGGTTTTTTTAAGTTATAACCAATTTTTTGATCACTATCGCCTTCAAGAGGATTTGGATTTATTTTACAAATGGTGCAACGTCAATTTAATGGAGCTTAATTTGAAAAAATGCAAACTTATGCGATTTGTAAGAATTAATCAAATTACCGAAAACTATTTTCTGGGAGGTCATAAACTTCATTTGGTCGACAGTTTCCTAGATCCAGGTATTTTGCTTGACCCTAAACTAAATTTTATTGCACACACTACAAGTGCAATAAACAAGGCAAGGGGTACACTTGGTTATAAAAAACGCTGGTCAAAAGAGTTTAATGATCCGTACATTGCGAAAACTTTGTACATGTTTCTTGTGCACCCGATTCTGGAATATGAATCGGTAATATGGGATCCTATTTATCAAACACATTCTGATGCAATTGAATCCGTGCAAAAGCAGTTCCTGTTGTTTTGTCTTCGGGGATTACAGTTTAGTCCGTTTAATTTGCCTTCATACACCGCTCGACTTGCTCTTATTAGGCTTCCTACTTTAAAAAGCCGTAGAACTATGCTGAATGTGTCATTTATTTTGAATATAATTAATGGTGATATCTGCTCTGGATTTTTGATTAATTTTTTACCATTGTCGGTAAATTTTATTAGAGCCTAGTGTAATAAAAAACGCAATTATAATTTTTCTAAACTTTAGTTAAGTTATTTTAATATTAATATCTTTTAAAATGTCTGTAAGGAATAAAATTCCATAGATAAATAATAATTAAAAATAAATAAACAGTTACAGGTAACCAATGATATAGCTGTGCGTTTGGTGAGACCTTAATTTATTAGGTAACTCCGCGATGTCATGTTGTTCTAGCGATCTTTCATATTTTTGTCATATACTTCGTCAAAACTTGTTGAGAGTGATTGGTTGGCTCTTGTAGAGACTAAAGAGTTGTTTGGTAGTGATAAGTCTGAGATTTTGCCAAGCCTTGTGTATGAGGACCTCATTTTACTTAATATAGTATGTCGGCCATTCATAGTAATGAACTCGTGCTTAATCATGCATTCTGGGTCAAGTGTCAGCAAACCGGAAACCTTTAAGGATATGGGAATGATTTCTCTGTTGCAGACAATTGTGGCCTTTGAGGATGGCGATGTAGCATATATCCATTAGTTTCTTTTGTTGAGTGGTGTCCATCTGACATTAGTTTCTTCTAGGAGACAAGTAGGTGTCGTTTTGTTGTTGAATAAATTGATGTCGCATGAACAGACCTGGACCCGTAATTGTAACGAATTTGTATGTTGAGACAAATAAAATCGTCTTTGTTTACTATGTGGCACGAGCTTAACTCTTAATTTGTGAAAGGAATGTATTGGGATTGGGATCTCTTTATAGCCATGAACGTAGTACATGGCTTGATGGCTACCATTGTATTGTTCATCATGTTGGGTACAGGAGTCAAGTGAAACATGGTGAATTTTTCGCGTTCAGCCAGGGGTAGAGTTATTTTAAAAACAACATGGTTATGCGTCAGTCTGCCTGGAACCTTCATGAGATTGAATAATTGTAGCAAGTTAGTTGGTTCTGTCACAGGAAGATTCACTGAAGGTGGTGAATGGAGTGTGATTTGAGTGACTTCATTTTGTAGTTGTTCTGGAGTGAGTAGCAATGAACTTATTTTTCCATAATGGGTATCCATGAGAGAATCAAGGATTGATGATTGTATTTTCTTATGTTGTTGGCAATTAGTGTCAATTCAAGAACTGCTGAATTTAATAGTTGAGTAATGTGTATTTGGAATAACATATTGTTGATGTCCCGTATTTCTTCTGAGTGGGTTTTAATTTTCTGCTCCAATTGTTCAAATCGTGCCTTAGCTGCTATTTGGATATTAATTGTTGAGTCAACAATTGATGTTTGATTTTTCAGTAATTTTAACAAGAATGATTCATTCTCATTGACTTGTCTTATTGTTTCTGACATATGCTCGGCGTATTCAGAGTCCAAGATGCCAAATAATGAGTGCGCGACATTGCCAACTATGTTTGATGCTCCTCTTTTATTTCGTAACAGTCGAATATCTAGTTGTAACTTAGTCTGCATATGCTCAAAGTGACCAATGATGCTGTGACATGATGCGTTTGGTTTAATAATTTTACAGAATGTTTGCAACGACCTTGTCCCATTGACAAGAATTGATGTTTTGGACCAATAAGAATCTAGGTCATAGTAGACGAATAGATTCCATTCTGTGGTTGAGATAGCGGTTGTACCAATTCGCTCGAAATGCATTCCGACCTTTGTTCCAAACTTTTTATTTTCGACTGGTGTTCCAAGTATAACTGGCAATACAAATAGTATTGTGAGTAATGCAAGGGTCATATGATTTATTGGCATTTTTGGTCTCTTGGCCTTCGGTTGAGTGTCTCTTTGTGGTTATCAGTAGGGATGGTTGATTTCAGATCATCATTTATAGGTAGTAAGGCAAGTCGATACATTGGACGCTTGAATGTCCCTGATGCAGTTTTTACCTCAGCAACTCGTACCGCATTGTCGGCACCAGTGTGAACCTGAGTAATTCTTCCCAAAGGCCATTTCATAACAGGTACATTGTATTCCTTGAAGATAACCATATCGCCACTTTTAAGGTTAACAGACTGACTTTGCCATTTATAGCGCTGCTGCAGTTCACTTAGGTATTCTGTAGACTATCTATTCCAAAATTCTTGTTTAAGATGAGCTACAAGCTTCCAATGGGATAGTCCTGAGGACTTCATTGGTTGTGCTCTACTGTCTACTTGAGATGTAAGTGCTTCGCCAATGAGAAAGTGACCGGGAGTTAATGCCCAAGGTTATTTGGGTCATCAGACATGGGTTTCATTGGACGAGAATTAAGTATCGCCTCAATTTACACCACGATTGTTTCATTTATTTATGACAGACACTAAAAATTACAGAAAAAGATTTAATAGCACACATTATTCACACGGTAAAAATAGACTAAACGTTAGCCACACTTTAGTTCTTAGCACTCCAGCGTTTTATTTTATAAACTGAACTGCTGCGTCACCGAGTACCAGTATTTATATGAGTAGTCATGTATTCTAGTTATTTCCAGGTTATCACCACTCTAGATTTTTCCAGCTGTCAAAATCAGTGTGTGAGGTCGAACATTATCTCAAATACTTAAATATTTTTTTTTTTAATCAAGTTGGTTTTGAATTTTATTGAAGAAAAAAAGAAAAAAAAACTTTCAAAAATTTTTATTTAAAAACAAATTGTGTCTTGAATAGAGCAGAGGGAAAAATTAAACAAATAACAATAATTTTTTTAATTTAACAAGGAAACTAGATTGTGATTCACAGGAATTTTGGCCTAGAAGGTAAAATCTTATGAATATTTTTTCATATAAAAAAAAAAAATAAATAATGTGTGGAATATTCTTTTAATCCAAAAGGCCTGTTAATTTTGTATATAATCAAACTGCAACCATTTGTTATTTGCTAGAAAACGGAACATTTTTGGAAAATTCCTTAAACGTTGATGGCAGTATAAGATTGGATTGGGAGTACCATTCACATTTATTTAAAATATTGATTCCCCCATCTAATCAACACCACAATCCACAAATTCTAGATCATAGTTATCGATAATATACTGAAATTATAGCCATAGACTGTTATAGGACAAAAACGTTGAAGATAACGATAACCATTTCAAATCTTTGGTTTTTTTTCTGCATCTTAAGAAAGAGTGCCACTCATAAAAGATAAATGTATATTACATTTATTATTAATAGTATTCGTTATATTCATATTTTTTTTCATTCGCGTAATTAATTAATTTTATTCAATTCAATTTTGTTTTTTTTTTATTTTTTTACTCTAAATTTGGGAAATTTTGTTATTAAAACAAAACATCTCTTGACCCATAAAAAAATCATAAATTCAGAAAATATTTCAGTTAAATATCTTAAAATTACCGTAACATAATTCACAACTGAAAAACAAAATATTTTTTTGAGTGTATTAAAATAAAATAAAAATAATTTAAATAACGATTGCGGATGCAACTCAAGACATCAGGCCTGAGGTCAACGAGGAACGTAGTACGGTGAGTCACAAATTATTTATTTTATTACACTCTTAAATAACACAAAAAAAATAGAAAATATAAATAGAAAAGTCTGTATTCATACGTAAGTTATACCTATAAGGTATTTTGATTTCCTATCTGTCAAGTTTATCTTAATAACCATTTTTAAATTATTTTCCAAATACAAAATTTTTCTTTAAAACACAGATTAACGTACATTTCTTAAATTATATAATTTTTAAATTTTATCACATCCTCATTACACTCAAGAAAAAGGGAAGCAACGACTTTATGTTTGTTTTGTTTTATATAAAAAATAATAATAATAATAATAATTTTCTTATGTTAACATTTTTTCTTTAACTTCGCTATATTAATCATTCAACATTATTTTTATTTAAATTAATTTAATTTCGGTATATATATATATTTTTTTTTTGCTTATAATGATAATAGTGTTAAATATAATTTTTAGTATGTGTTTTTTCTTTATTTAAATAAAATTTGTAAGTAATTATGGAACTCTAAATTTATTTTTAATTTGCGAAAAGTTTAGGATTATTGGTTAGGTAAAGAAATGGGCTATCTAACTATGGAAATAGATGGCATAGGCTAGGGTGGGTATTGATAATAAAGGGTATAATTAACATCTTTGTTCCTCTTAAAAATTTAACTTTACCTCGTTCTAGTGGTAGGCTCTTATACTATCTAGAAGGAGACAAGATCTCCACCCAATTTCCCCGAGCACAGCCGGTACGAAAGGTAGCAAGGGTCTCCTGAGAGATAAGTCCCATCCAGGTGTTAAGAGTTGTCGCATAAATGGCGCCCAACGTGGGGCACAGCAGATTAGTTCAGTATTCTGAGTAAACGTTTCATAAGTATAACGCTTATGAAAGCTAAAATCTATTTTTTTTCCAACTTGCTGTAGCTCCAATTTTTATCTTCCGTGGTATCGATTCCCAATCTTTTTATTTCTATTTATCATTTGCTCTTGTATTTCTGTGTTTCTTGATCATTTTTGATTTTTTGATTTCTTATTATTAAATAAGATTTCATTACCGATTGATGAAAGTTACACATAGTGCGCATCACAGAGTGTGAAATATCTGTTGCAGATTTCTGAACTTGGTGACTATCGGGTTCATGCTCATAAAGTTTCGCACTAGTTTATTTTGCTTTTCGAATTCTATATTCAAAATTCTCCTAAGTTGATTATGATCGAGATTTTTGTATTTGGGTTTTATCGAATACTTACTCTCGTAAGAAACTTTAGGATATTCTATATACATCTTTTAGTAAGGAATTTTTGATTTCGAGATTTGTTTCTAAGATCAATTTGTATGTTTAGAAATGCTCAATTGAGAATTTCTTACCTGTTTTTCCTAAACGAAGTAGCGAGTTATATATATTAAATCTTTTTCCTGAACACAAAAAAAAAACATTAGTTTTAATAAAATGGTTTTAACTAAAAGCAGAAAATTTATTGAATTTAAAGGAGGCGACAAACGTAAGTTTCACTGTGGATGTAAATACGGGTAACTTTATTCCTGGGACTCAGGGTAATCCTGTAATTATATCAGTCACCTTCGGGTAATCCCCCCAAACGAGGAGCTCGTCCAAAGGGAAAACCTGTGACTCGTGGTAATCCTCGCAACAACAATAATGACGATTCACATATCAGACAAATTTTTTCTGATTCGTTAGATTCATTTCGTGGAGAAATATCTAATTTAATTACTAGCGAATCAAGATCTCTGTTTCAAAATATGAACGTTCAATCGAACATGAATATACCTGCTTGTACTAATGATTCAACTATTGTGAACAATTCTAATAATGTCCTCACTTGTTCTTCTTCACATAATACAAACACGTCCTCATCGTCTAGACTTAACTCACCCAGAGATCCCTTATCAGCGGAAAAGGTTTTAAATATTATTAGAAATTGGAAGATCAAATTTACTGGTCACGATAATGCGATGGCAGTAGACGAATTTATATATCGTGTTAATATACTAACTACTAAAAATCTGAATGGTGATTTCGGGTTATTGTGTGATCATGCCCATAGTTTGTTTGAGGGTAAAGCGTTGGTATGATACTGGCGATTTGAGAGAAGCAACAACGACATTGACTGGTTTTCCCTGACTACAGCTTAACGGAAAGAGTACAGAGAGGACTACAGTGACTTTGACATTCTCGACGACATATGGCGACGGAAACAGAAAGCAAACGAAAATTTTGACGATTATTTTGACGTTATTTCGGCCATGACCGATAAATTGGAAACTCCACTATTAGACAGAGGACCTTTGTGAAACAATATTACGAAATTTGAGAACTGATATACAAAATGAGCTTTTACACTTAGACATTTCAAGTGTTACTCGTCATCGAAAAGAAGTCAAGAAACATGAGAAATTTTAAAGAAATTTGCACATCGGGGATCCTCGTAGGACTATTAAAGGACGAATAGCCGAATTAAATGCACGTGACGAGGACAACGAAATTTTAGAGGACAGAGACTATGACGCTGATGTTTGTACAGTTCGTAGTGACGTAAAGGAATTGTGACAATCTAGGACATTCCTACATGAACTGTTTGGACATACGACGTGTGTTTTGCTACGGATGTGGTGTTAGGGATACATACAAACCTATTTGTCCGAATTGTAGTAAGACACAGGGAAACGGATTACGGGATGTCCGACGAAAATAGATTGGACATCCACGACTAAAGAACAGGAAAAGACTTCGGATATTGACATAGACTTACCCACACTCAAGACTAATGAAAACATACATCCATTGATGAAGCCGTACCATATCCGTCTAGAGGAATATAAGAAGGCTCGCGAGAGAATTTTTCGTCAACCAAAGAGGAAGTTGAGGACAGCAAACCATATTCGTAAATACTATCGGCAATTAGATAGTAGACCATACATAAACTTGAAGATTCTGGACACTTTTTATTTATCGTTGCTCGATAGTGGTGCCAATAAGAGCGTTATTGGAGGTCAGCTGGCATCTCAAGTTCAGAATGGTAAAAATTTTCGTAAAGGTTTAGACAATGTTCGGACAGCTGATGGACAAAGACAGAATGTTGTGGGGACAGTGACTTTGGACATTACATATCAAGAACAGACAAAACTTATTCAGTTTTTAGTTGTGCCAACTATTCAACAGGACGTAATATGTGGATATGACTTCTGGAAAGCGCTTGGACTAAAAATTTCAGTACCAACAATTGGAGAGATTGAATTTACTCAAACAGACCCGGACAAATATCAATTGACTTTGGAACAAGAGGAAAGGCTAGACAAAGTGATTGCAGCATTTCCAAACTCCGAAACTGATGGATTAGGTTGCGCATATCTGATGGAGCATTCTATCGATACTGGTGACGCGAAACCGATTAAACAGCGTTATTATCCAATTTCTCCTGCAGTGGAGAAAAATCTTTGCAGTAGCTAAACCGGGAAAGATCAGGGTGTGTGTTGACAGCAGAAAATTAAACTCCGTGACAGTCAAGGACGCATACCCAATACCGAACATTGACGGACTTATTTCACGACTTCCTCCAGTTTACTGCATTTCAAAGATTAATTTGAATGATGCATTTTGGCAAATTAAACTGGAGGAAAGTTCAAGACAGCATTCACAGTCCCTAATCGGCCGTTGTATCAATTTACAAGAATGCCGTTTGGACTGTGTAACACACCGCAAACGTTGTGCAGACTAATGGACTTGGTTATTCCGTACAATTTAAAATCTCATGTTTTCGTTTATTTAGATGACCTTTTAGTTGTAGCACAAGACTTTGACGAACATTTGACACACCTGATGGAGGTAGCAACCTAATTGAGAAAAGCTGGTGTAACTATTAATGTTGCTAAGAGCAGTTTTGTTGGAAATGGGACTTTACAGGTGAACCAGGACAAAGTTAGAGCAATACGGGACTTTCCAGTACCAAAATCCATCAAACATTTAAGACGATTTTTAGGCATGACAGGATGGTACCGACGTTTTATATAAGACTATTCGACGGTAACTTTTCCTTTGACAGAACTTTTGACTAAGAAGAAGACATTTACTTGGACAAACGAAGCACAGTTGGCTTTTGTCGAACTTAAAATTAGACTGACAACTGCTCCATTACTCATTCACCCAGATTATGGTAAGCCTTTTGTGCTACAGTGTGATGCCAGCACTTATGTGGTGGGTGCAGTATTGGCGCAGCAGGACAATGACGGGACAGAGCGACCCATTGCCTACATGTCTCACAAACTGAACAGGGCTCAAAGAAATTATACCATTACGGAGCTTGAGTGTTTAGCAGTGGTGATGGCAATAAAAAAATTAATGTCTTACATCGAAGGTCTGGAGTTTAAAGTAGTAACAGATCATGCCAGCTTGAAGTGGCTAATGGGTCAAAGGGACTTATCTAGTCGTTTGGCTAGGTGGTCGCTGAAATTACAGGGTTTCAACTTTTCAATTGAGCATAGGAGTGGGAAAGATAATGTCGTTCCTGATACGTTATCTCGGGCTCATGAAGGTGAGGACTTCCTTGATGCAATTAAAATTGAGACTCTTCCTATAATTGATCTTGACTCGGACGCATTTGATGGCAACGAGTATTCAAAGTTACGTGACAATTTCCAGAAGTCAGGACTTGCGGACTTCAAAATTATTGATACACAATTTTCATTGGGTCATATGAACGAATTGGATTCGTGGAAACTTTTAGTACCAACGGAACTAAGACATGGTGTTATTTTTTCGGCTCACGACATTCCAAATTCTTCTCATGGTGATATCGGAAAGACGTTAGAACGGGTTAGACGGTATTTTTATTGGCCAAGACTGGTAACTGACGTGAAGGACAACGTGCAAAATTGTGATCTGTGTAGGACATCAAAGACACCGACAATGACTTTGAAACCTCCGATGGGACAAATGGCACATAGTGACAGACTATTTCAGCGACTTTACATAGATTTTATAGGACCGTTACCGAGGACAAAGACAGAACACATCGGAATTTTGATAGTTTTGGACCACTTTTCTAAATTTACATTTTTACAACCGTTGAGATAATTTGCTTTAAAGGACATTATTGACTACCTAAGAACGGAAATTTTTGATTGTTACGGAGTTCCGGAAGTGAATGTGTCTGACAACGGCTCTCAGTTCAGAAGTAGAGAATTCGAAAATTTTTTGGTGAAATTCGGGATCAGACATATGTTCATCGCACTATACAATCCTCAGGCGAATGTGAGTGACCGTGTGAACCGTTCTATTAATGAGGCTTTGCGGTCATATGTGAGGGGTGATCAGCGGGAATGGGACAGATATATCAGCAGTATTAATTGTTCGCTGAGGAACAGTATTCACCAGAGCATGAATCGGACTCCGTATCAAATAGTTTTTGGACAGACTATGATAAACCATGAAAAGGATTACAAACTTTTAACTAACTTAAATTTGTTGACTGAGACGGACTTTGGAATTGAGAGACAAGACGAATTAACTTTTATAAGGGACAGTATAAGACATTACGCTAAGAAGGCATATGATAGAAATGTCAGGACTTACAATTTACGAACTCGTACTAGGGACTTTACGCAGAGTTCGAAAATTAACCACTTTAACTCAGTGGGTGTGAAGACGAGGGTATTGCGTAAAGTTGGGCATGTTAACTATGAATTACAAGACTTAGACAGTGACAACCGTGGCGTATATAATTCCAAGGACATTTGGATATGACCAAAAAATTAGGTTATAGTTAACAAGTACACTATGATTGTTTTTTTTTGTTTGCCCTTTACAGATCCAGTTTGAAAGCAATTATACTCTAAAACTTTATCTGTTTTGTGAGGTCGACCATTATCTCAAATACTTATATAATTTTTTTTTGAATTAAGTTGGTTTTGAATTTTATTGTAGAAAAAAAGAAAAAAAAAAGCTTTCAAAAATTTTCATTTAAAAAAAAATTGTGTCTTAAATGGAGCAGAGGAAAAAATTAAACAAATAACAATAATTTTTTTAATTTAACAAGGAAACTAGATTGTGATTCACAGGAATTTTATCCTAGAAGGTAAAATCTTACGAATATTTTTTATATAAAAAAAAATTAAATAATGTGTGGAATATTCTTTTAATCCAAAAGGCCTGTTAATTTTATTTATAATCAAACTGCAACCATTTGTTATTTGCTGGAAAACGAAACATTTTTGGAAAATTCCTTAAAAGTTGATGGCAGTATAGGATTGAATTGGGAGTACCATTCACATTTATTTATTATTGATTCCCTCATCTAATCAACACCACAATCCACAAATTGAATCAAGATCATAGATATCGATAATATACTGAAATTATAGCCATAGACTGTTGTAGGACAAAAACGTTGAAGATAACGATAACCATTTCAAATCTTTGTTTTTTTCTGCATCTTAAGATAGAGTACCACTCATAAAAGATAAATGTATATTACATTTATTATTAATAGTATTCGTTATATTCATATTTTTTTCATTTGCGTAATTAATTTTTTTCAATTTAATTTTGTTTTTTTTTTATTTTTTTTTTACTCTTAATTTGGTAAATTTTCTTATTAAAACAAAACATCTCTTCACCCATATAAAATCATAAATTCAGAAAATATTTCAGTTAAATATCTTAAAATTACCGCAACATAATTCACAACTGAAAAACAAAATATTTTTTTTGAGTGTATTAAAATTAAATAAAAATAATTTAAATAACGATTGTGGATGCAACTCAAGACATCAGGCCTGAGGTCAACGAGGAACGTAGTACGGTGAGTCACAAATTAATTATTTTATTACACTCTTAAATAACACAAAAAAAAAATAGAAAATTTAAATATATATATTAATAGAAAAGTTTATATTCATACGTAAGTTATACACCTACAAGGTATTTTGATTTCCTATCTGTCAGTTTTAACTTAATAACCATTTTTAAATTATTTTCCAAATACAAAATTTTTCTTTAAAACACAGAATAACGTACATTTCTTAAATTATATAATTTTTAAATTTTATCACATCCTCATAACACTCAAGAAAAAGGGAAGCAACGACTTTAAATTTGTTTTGTTTTATATAAAAATAATAATAATAATAATTTTCTTATGTTAACATTTTTTCTTTAACTTCAACGTTATATTTATTTAAATTAATTTAATTTCGGTATATATATATTCTTTTTTTGCTAATAATGATAAATATAACTTTTAGTATGTGTTTTTTCTTTATTAATATTAAATTTTTTTAAGCTAAAGATCTTTTTTTTATAAAATTTCTTATTTTATTTTCGATATTTCGCTAACAATTTGTTAGCATCTTCAGGAAAATCAAAATTTTAATATTTATAAAAAGTTGACAAACAAAAAAGTATTTAACATTTAAATATAAAAAATATTTAACATTTAAATAAAAAAAATATCTTACATTTAAATATAAATAAAATTTTTAAAAAATTAAATTAACATTTAATCAAATAGAAGTAGTAATTTTATAAACAACATTTTCCTGCTAAAGATCGTAAAAAATATTTTCATATTGGTTTAATACTTTGGTTTGTGAAATTTAACATAATAAATGTTGTTTATAAAATAAAATAACATTATGAAATTAAATTATCATTAAAAACATATCTATACATTTAAGTTTCCTAATTTTTTATTAATTAAATATCTATAATTCTGAGCTAAATTTTCTGTGTCAGCTTTAAAGTTCATTCTCTGTGTCAAAGGTGTATTAATGATTTCTAACATTTCTAACTTATAACATTTTTTATAATTATTTTCTGTTCTTAATATTGAAACATTTTCAAAGTTAGGATGGTGATTTAATATAGAACAATGAGATAACAATGCTGTTTTTTCCGAAATAATATTTCTATCTTTTTGGTCTGATTTATGTCCTGAAATTCTGGTTTTTAATTTATTCTTTGTCGTTCCTATATATACTTTATCACAATTTTCCTGATCATTTCCTTGACAAGATATCTTGTAAACTAAATTTGACATATCCCACTTATCAATTCTATCTTTAGTCTTACTAAATAATTTCCCTAATGTATTAAAATTACGATGAGCTATTCCACATTTCTCCTTATCAAAGATGTTAGATCTCGCCAATCTCTCTGATAATCCAGGGACATATGTTAAAGATTTAAAAATTCGTGGTTCAGTTATATATGCTCTATTTTGTGTTATCCTATTTCTATATTGACCTACTAATCTATAAGATAACTTAGTTGTTATCGTAATATATCTCTGATCTTTATAATGTTTCCTCTATAAAATTCTTTATCACTTATTGTCAATACTCTCTCTATAAAATTCTTAGCTGTGTTCATGATAATGTTCCTACTATCTTTAGAGTAATAATTAATTATTCTCCCTGATACAGTTGGTTTCTGATACCAATCCATTATTAATCTGTTGTCTCTCTTAATCATCAATGTATCCAAATATGGGAGTATCGAATTACATTCTCTCTTCATTGTAAATTTAATGTTTTGATCAAAACTATTTAATGTTGTAAGCATGTTGTTAACTGCTAATTCTGAAATGATACAAAATAAGTCATCTACATATTTCGTCATTATCCTTGGTTTTACACTTAATTTCTCTATAGACTCATCTAGCAATTTATCCATTATTATATCCGCAATGATTGGAGAAGCTGGAGATCCCAGCTAACAAATTGTTAGCGAAATTTCGAAAATAAAACAAGAAATTTTATAAAAAAAAAAATATCTTTAGCTTAAAAAAATTGAATATTAATATTAAAATAAGATCGAATAAAGTTATATTATTGTTTTTTCTTTATTTAAATAAAATTTGTAAGTAATTAAGGAACTCTAAATTTATTTTTAATTCGCGAAAAGTTTGGGATTATTGGTTAGGTAAAGTAATGGGCTATCTAACTATGGAAATAGATGGCATAGGCTAGGGTGGGTATTGATAATAAAGGAGATAATCAACATCTTTGTTCCTCTTAAAAATTTAACTATACCTCGTTCTTCTTTCCACTCTTATTTCTCTTTTACTGTGTATATCTTTTATCATTTCATTTGGGTTCGATAATTTATAGTTTGCTACCGAAATTTTATAGTGGTAGGCTCTTATACTATCTCGAAGGAGACAAGATCTCCACCCAATTTCCCTGAGCACGGCCGGTACGAAAGGTAGCAAGGGTCTCCTGAGAGATAAGTCCCATCCAGGGGTTAAGAGTCGTCGCAAGTGTGAAGAAATTTCTAGTTGTAGAAATTTCTTGTAACACTGCCGCCCACTTAAGCCTGTTCGTCCCGAACAGACATAGCTATTCCTCTTCCATAGTCGTTCTAGATGAATAAGCTCTGATCTTCCTGTATTCTGTATACCACATCATTCAATCTTTTAATTACCCTATCGTACCTCGCCTTCATCTTATCGCTGACTATTTTAATTCGATTGCGAACAAACTTATGAAGCTCGTTAAGGTCTTCTTGTTCCCAGAAAGCGTTGTCGTTGTCTTTATCTATAGCGGCGGGCTTAACACCAAATTCTAAATCTCCAGGCAATATAAGTTCCGTTCCGAAAATAATGTTTGCAGGTGTCCGGGAGGTGGAATCGTGAACAGCCGATCTATATGCCAGCAGAAACTTGGGTATATGTTCGTCTCAGTCCTTCTGATGAGTACTGACCACTTTTCTTAAGTATTCTTCTAAAGTGTGATTGAATCTTTCAACCATTCCATCAGATTGCGGGTGCAGCGGGGTGGTTCTTGTTTTTCTTATTCCATACAACTCACACATTTCCTGAAGATAGCAGATTCAAAATGCCTTCCCTGGTCAGAGTGTAATTCTAATAGAACACCGTAGCGGCACACCCAGTTGAGGTATAGCGTATACCTCAGGCCATTTACTGAAATAGTCGATCACCACAAGAACGTAACGGTTTCCGGAATCAGGGCCTGCTACATCCATTGCTTTCCGCTCAAATGGGGCACCCGAGTTGTATTGTTGAAGTTGCCCACGACTTCTCCTTACTGGTCCTTTAGCTGCGATGCATTGCGCGCAATTTGCTATCCAATCGCTTACAGCTTGTTGGCAGCCGATTCAGTAGAATCGTTGTTTTAACTTCTCTAGGGTTTTCGTGACACCGAGATGACCACCACTAGGACCGTCCTGGAACTCTTTTACTACATCGTCTATTTTGCTTGACGGCACCACAATTAGCTTTGTCTCAGTTTTGCCGGCAGCACTTTCCCATATACGGTATAAGCAGTGATTAATTACTCGTAGTCTGTTCCACTGGGCCCAATACGCCTTCATTAGCGGACTTTCAGCTGATATTTGTTTACGGTTAGGCCTCCTGTCCTAACAATTGGTGTCAGAAGTGGGATTGCAAAATAATAAGCAGTCATGAAATTGGAGGAGCTTAAGGTGGAACAGCTCAAGAAGGAATTGAGCAAGTTGGAGCTACCGATAGCAGGTAATAAGACGGAATTGCAAAAACGGCTGATAGAGGAATTTGAGCGGCGTAACATTGACATTGCAACTTACGAATTTGATAAAAAAGAAGCAATGGAAGTTAGTAGCCGTAAGACAGAAGGTAATATGGAATTAAGCGCAATGTTTGCTGTTTTGGTGAAAAAAATAGAAACTTCTCCAGCAGACAGTGAGAAACTGTTTACTAAGATGGAAATGAAACTTCAAAAAACTTTAGAGCAGACAACGAGAAACTGTTTGCTAAGATGGAAATGAAACTACTAGAAACTTCTAGAGCAGACAACATGAAAATATTTATAGCTTCGAGAGCAGACAGAGAGAAACTGTTAGCTAAAATGGAAACGAACCTGTTACTTAAAAAAACTTCAAGAAAATTCTAGAGAAGTTTCCGAGGTGGCAAAAAGAGTGACCGACTTAGAGAATGACGTCGAGAAAAAACTGCAAGATCTGGAAAGTAAAATAAATAATTCTCAATGTCAAGAGGAAACTTTTGGTAGAGCAAAGGACAGTTTGAGACAGTTGCCGCCAGAAATATGTGGAACAACGAAGAAAAGGCATAGAATTGATTCTGGCCTTAAAAGGAAACGCTGCAGAAGTTCTAGAAAGTGTGCCGATCACCTGCAGAAATAATTATGACGACATAATGGTGGCACTGCAGCGAAGTTATGGTGGGGAACACAAAAAAGAAATATATGGAATGAAATTAAGAGGTAGACTGAAGAAAATGAGTCATTGCAAGATTATGCAACAGAGATTGAGCGGTAGGTGCAACTAACTTATCCAGGCGAAAATCATCCATTCATAGATCAGTTCGAAATTGAAGCATTTGTGAATGGAATTCGGGATCCTGATGTGAGACATGCGGTATGTGCTACGCAGAAATCGACTTTTGCCGAAACTGTCTCATTCGCGCTGGCGCAAGAGACTGCGAAGGTGATTTCCAAGGCACAAATATTTAAGGGGCGTAACCTCGAAGCGACTGCTGAAAGAGAGCAAGATATAAGCACAAAGTTAACAGGATGATTCAAAGAAGTGCTCACGGATTTAAAAGATACATTTAAGCAGGCATTAGGGGAAAAGCAAGTCAAGGCCAAGGATAAATGCTACAACTGCGGTAGAGTGGGACATTTCCAGCGAAATTGCAAAGCACCAATCACCTAAAGAGTCACCGTTAAACTAAAAATATCTAGCACTACGGGGCATGAGCTAGCTCCCACAACCGATGGCCCAACAATCTCCATATCAGTAATACAGCAGGAGAAAAGCAATCTTACTGCTTATGGGTACATCAACGGGCGAAAGCACATTTTTACGATAGACACAGGAGCATCACAGTCAATCATTAGGCTCGATTTAGTGAAAAAGGCAGTTGAAACACAAGTCTGCGCACAGCTACTGGGGAGCCTGCCTCTGTCTATGGTAAAATAAATGTAAAACTAACGATTGCTAACATAAGCGTCAAACACGTATTTATTGTTGCCGATATTGTGGACGTAGTAATCATTGGTGCAGATTTCATGATTAGTCACGGCATAAATATGCATATGGAGCAAAAAGTTATAATTTGCCGCAATGTTAAAATACCCCTTGATGTTGGATATAAGCAAGCGGATCGATTAAGAAAGCTAGTAACCATGAGTCATCAAAAAATACCGCCACAGTCAGAAACTTTCGTATGGGTGCGCATGGAGATTTTGAGGACAACAGCTTGTGGGTGCTAGAACCAAAAAGAAACCTGATAACAGCGAAAGCCCTTGCCAAAACCAGCAAAGACAAAAGAGTTCTTGTAAGAGTATTGAACCTATCAAATTGTGAAAAAGTTGGGCAAGCGAACTCTGAAATAGCCAAATGCACTGCGCCAGAAGCAATAATCAGTTGCAAAAAGAAAATGGAACCTCGATCTTCAACGGACGCATTGGAATATGTGGGAAAATGGGTAAGAGAACTGGCACTGCCTGATAGATAAAAATCCAAACAGCTAATCAGGAAATACGGCTCTGGCTTCGCCATGCAAATCCAAAATCAAGGAAGTACGTCGATTGTAAAACACTGAATAAATACTGGTGAAGCTAGGCCAATAAAGCAGGCGCCCAGAAGTATTCCTCCAGCAAAATGAAGTAAAGGAGTTAGTCAACGAAATGGAGCGTAGTGGAGTAATCGAGCCATCTTTTGGCCCATGGAGCTCGCCTATATTTTTAGCTTAGAAAAAAGATGGCAGCACCCGATTCTGTGTTGATTACAGAAAACTAAACGACATCACCAAAAAGGACAGCTATCCACTACCGAGAATTGACGACACTCTAGACACGATAGCAGGAACCAAATGGTTCTCCACATTGGACTTACAATGTGGTTATTGGCAAGTAGAAATTTGTGCCAAGACAAGGAGAAAACTGCCTTTAGCGCAGGTGACGGACTATGGCAGTTTAATGTGATGCCCTTTGGACTTTGCAATGCTCTAGCAACATTTGAGCGTTTAATGGAAAATGTGCTGAAAGGACTCCACTGGAAAACTTTCCTAGTGTACCTTGACGACATAATTGTCATAGGAAAAACTTTCGATGAACACCTGAAGAACTTAGCAGAAGTCATAAGGCGAATATCTGCGGCTGGACTCAAGCTTAGCGCAAATAAATGTACATTATTCCAGAGGAAGTCAAGTATTTGCGGCACCGCGTAACCGCAGAGGGTGTATCAACTGATGAAGATAAAATTCGGGCTATAAAAGACTGACCTCGCCAGAAAACATATTCACGATTTGCGCAGCTTTCTAGGCCTCTGCATATACTACCGCCGATTTGTACAAAATTTTGCCAGTGTGGCTGCGAGTCTACAAGAACTGAATAAGAAGGCGCGACCATTTCAAGAACAAGCATTCTTAAGGCTCAAGGAGTTATTATGTACGGCACCGATTCTTGGATATCCTTTGGCCGTAGAAAAATTTGTGCTGGATGCAAGTTTTATTCTCAACTGAACTACTGTATCACCAAGAACCCGTATTTATATGAGTAGTCAGGTATTCTAGTTATTTCCAGTTATCACTACACTAGATTTTTCCAGCTGTCAACATTCGCGTGAAAAAAATTATATATTCCAGTAAAATGTCTTCAGTGTATACAGTAGATTAATGAAAAGTTTGAGGACGGTACCCAAAGTAAATAATATGCGCTGAATTAAGTAAAATGTCTTCAGTGTGACCAGTAGAATAATGAAAAGTTTGAGCACAGTCCACAAAATAACAAAATGTCTTCATAGTAACTTGTGGAACGAAAACCCGTCCCCGCAACTTTGAAGACATCTGTATATATATATATATGTGCACGGCGCATGTTGCGGGGACGGTTTTTCGTTCCACAAGTTACTATGAAGACATTTTGTTACTTTGAAGTCTGTCCTTAAACTTTTCGTTATTCTACTGTTTACACTGAAGACATTTTACTGGATACAGCGCATATTATAGGGACTTTTTTGGCTGTATATACAGATGTCTTCAAAGTATGGGCAATGAATATATATATATATATATATATATATATATAGATGCATTGCCCATACTTTGAAGACATCTGTATATACAGCCAAAAAAGTCCCTATAAAATGCGCTGTGTCCAGTAAAATGTCTTCAGAGTAAACACTAGAATAACGAAAAGTTTAAGGACAGTCCCCAAAGTAACAAAATGTCTTCATAGTAACTTGTGGAACGAAAACCCGTCCCCGCAACATGTGCTGTGCACATATATATATATATATATATATATATATATATATATATATATATATATATATATATATATATATATATATATGCACAGCTCATGTTGCGGGGACGGTTTTTCATTCCACAAGTTACTATGAAGACATTTTGTTACTTTGAGGACCGTCCTTAAACTTTTAATTAATCTACTGTATACACTAAAGACAGTTTACTGGATACACCGCATATTATAGGGACTTTTTTGGCTGTATATACAGATGTCTTCAAAGTATGCACAATGAATATATATATATATATATATATATATGTGCACAGTGCATGATGCGGGGACGGTTTTTCGTTCCACTAGTTACTATGAAGACATTTTGATTCTTCGCGGACTGTCCTCAAACATTTCATTAATCTACTGTCAACACTGAAGATATTTTACTGGATACAGCGCCTATTACATGGACTTTTTTGGCTGTATATACAGATGTCTTCAAAGTATGTGAAATGCATATATATATATATATATATATATATATATATATATATATATATATATATATATATATATATATATATATATATATATATATATGTGCACAGCACATGTTGTGGGGACGGGTTTTCGTTCCACAAGTTACTATTATGTGAAATGCATATATATATATATATATATATATATATATGTGCACAGCACATGTTGTGGGGACGGGTTTTCGTTCCACAAGTTACTATGAAGACATTTTGTTACTTTGGGGACTGTCCTTAAACTTTTCGTTATGCTAGTGTTTACTCTGAAGACATTTTACTGGACACAGCGCATTTTATAGGGACTTTTTTGGCTGTATATACAGATGTCTTCAAAGTATGGGCAATGCATATATATATATATATATATATCTATATATATATATAGATATATATATATATATATATATATATGCACAGCACATATTGCGGGGACGGGTTTTCGTTCTACAAGTTACTATGAAGACATTTTGTTACTTTGGGGACTGTCCTTAAACTTTTCATTATGCTAGTGTTTACTCTGAAGACATTTTACTGGACACAGCGCATTTTATAGGGACTTTTTTGGCTGTATATACAGATGTCTTCAAAGTATGTGAAATGCATATATATATATATATATATTCATTGCACATACTTTGAAGACATATGTATATACAGCCAAAAAAGACCCCGTAATATGAGCTGTATCCAGTAAAATGTCTTCAGTGTAAACAGTAGAATAATGAAAAGTTTGTGGACAGTCCCCAAAGTAACAAAATGTCTGTATCCAGTAAAATGTCTTTAGTTTATACAGTAGATAAATAAAAAGTTTGAGGACGATCTCCAAAGTAACAAAATGTCTTCATAGTAACTTGTGGAACGAAAAACCGTCCCCGCAACATGCGCTGTGCATATATATATATATATATATATATATATATTGCGGGGACGGGTTTTCGTTCCACAAGTTACTATGAAGACATTTTGTTACTTTGGGGACTGTCCTTAAACTTTTCATTATTCTAGTGTTTACTCTGAAGACATTTTACTGGACACAGCGCATTTTATAGGGACTTTTTTGGCTGTATATACAGATGTCTTCAAAGTATGGGCAATGCATATATATATATATATATATATATATATATATATATATATATATGTGCACAGCACATATTGCGGGGACGGGTTTTCGTTCCACAAGTTACTATGAAGACATTTTGTTACTTTGGGGACTGTCCTTAAACTTTTCGTTATTGTAGTGTTTACTCTGAAGACATTTTACTGGACACAGCGCATTTTATAGGGACTTTTTTGGCTGTATATACAGATGTCTTCAAAGTATGGGCAATGCATATATATATATATATATATATATATATATATATATATATATATATGTGCACAGCACATATTGCGGGGACGGGTTTTCGTTCCACAAGTTACTATGAAGACATTTTGTTACTTTGGGGACTGTCCTTAAACTTTTCATTATTCTAGTGTTTACTCTGAAGACATTTTACTGGACACAGCGCATTTTATAGGGACTTTTTTGGGTGTATATACAGATGTCTTCAAAGTATGGGCAATGAATATATATATATATATATATATACATATATATATATATATATATATTGTTTAATTGTACAATGTTTGATTGTACTAGAATTTTTTCTTGCGGCTATAATATGATTCAGTTCAAACACATAAATCTGAACTGAGACATTATTTGCCTTAATTGTCCTCCAAGCACTTTAACTTGTAGAACGCTAACAGATTCAGTCAATAAAACACCTTAAATGTCTTATAGTAATTGAACATCTTTCTCTATTTTTGTTCTTTCTTATATACTAAAATTTAATACATTAATTAAAGTTGAATGCCACTATTGCACAATTAATTGTTTGCATAATTGCTGACCAAACATTTCAATGGACAAAAAATAAAATTATGCTTAACAATTGTCTGGGATGATTGAACTTCAAGTAAACCAAATAAAATAATGCTATGTCAACAATTGTTTATAAACAAAAAAAGGTAAAAAAGCTATGTTATGTCAGCGATAAAACCCATGTAGTTCATTAACATTAAAAATAATAAAAAATGAAATTAAAAATAAATGTATGTTGATGTGAATGTCAACATTCTCCCCCGCGTTGACCACTGGTCGATGATAACCCATGTGGGTTAGGTGTCTATGATGTCAATGGTGACAGGTCGGGGTAATGGAACTGGATGCGGTGTTGGTTGGTTGGAGTTGTGGCCTATTCCTTCTTGATGGGTTGAGCTTCTTTTAATTAGTGTTATGGCTACCGCGATGAGCAAGGAATTTATAAGTGCGGAATAGCTTACTATATGGTGATGTTGGCTATTAGACTTGATTAGCTCTGGTAGACGTGTAATTGTCGACTCATTAAGTTGTTTTTGCAGGTTATTGAGTTGATTAAGGTGAGTCTCAAACTGGCTATCTGTAGTGTTAAGAATTTGTTTGATTTCCTGTGGTGTGCTTATACGGTCGATGTGCTCAAGATGGACATATGATGTGTGCAAACTGTTTGACGCACTAAAGTGACCTTGAATCGTGATGAAGTTGTTTTTGATTATGCAAGTTTGGTCTATTTGCATTATGCCAGTGCCTCTTATAAGGTGTTGTGAAGTTTCTGTGCCGCAGACTGCTGAGATTTCTACTTCTGTGGTGGAAACAAAAATCTAGTTGTTAGGATTTTTTAATTGTGTCCATGTTGTGTTGGATGGAATTCGGATAAGTTTACAGTTGGCCTTGTTCCGGTTGTTAAAAATGTTTATTTCACAGGAATTGGCAAGTGTGTCCCCCTTGAGCTTGACTTGATTGTTTTGACATATATATTCATCGGGTTTAGACATTATGCAGCTGGTAACATCTTCAGTTGAAAAGGGGATATATTCATCTCTGTGTGCATTAATTGCTAGAAATGATTTCTTTGAGTTGATAGATATTAGAAGGTTGTTTCTTATTGTTGGAAGCGGAATTACACTGAAGAGTTCTAGGAATTGCTGGTCGACAAGTGGCAACATAATTTCAAAGATAACTTCGCTCTTTGTTATCGCTCCACTGGCCTTCATTAGCTTATAAAGTTGTATTAGATTATCGTCTTCTACAGGAAGTGCACGTTGCCTTAGGATATGTGCCCTTATTACGGTTAACTCATTCCTAAGTTGATGAGGAGCTACTAGAAGCGGACTGATTTTTCCATGATGAGCATCGGTTAATACGTCTATTACTTCCCATTCTTTGCAGGTTTAAGGCGGTTAAGGTCAATTGGTTGGCGAGTAGTGACATTTGTTGTGTTTGGCTGATTTGTTCGGATTCCTTTGTTATTTCATTTGTTGCTTCGTTAAGAATTTTGACAATTTCTCTTAATTGGTTCTGTGCATTAAGCTCATCTTGTTTAACGATGTTAACAGTAGAATCAATGATAGACGTTTGGTTTTTTAGTAGCTGGAAAAGATAATCTGTTTCGATCTTGGACCTTTTAATGGTATCTGACATTTCATTTGCATAGTCTGAGTCCAGAACACCAAACAGTGACCTTGCTACATTTCCTACAATGTTAAATGCGCCTCTTTTTGTTCTACTAGTAACGAAAAGTGCCTTCTCCTCTAGCAAATCTTCCTTAATTTGAATAAAATTGTTTACCAACATGTTGCATGTTGACAGGTGTCTTATAAATGAGCACAGCTGCTGCAAAGTGGATATTCCAGACTGAAAAACCCTTAGTTTAGACGAAAAGGGTGTTCAGTCGTAGTATACCATGAGCTTCCATTCAGCCGTAACGAGTTTTACAGTTCCAATTCCTTCAAAATATAGTCCTGGATCAGAGCGAACGTTGGTGATATTGATGTTACTGCTTATGACCGCTGGAATAAGAAGGATCGCTATGATCGTTGCGAGAAGGATTGGGTTACTATTAGTCCTGCATCATCAGATGGCAATTGTGGCGTAGAGTGGGATGCTTCATTTTCTTTTAATTCGTCCTCGGGTAGTAGTGGGGCTAAATTGTGAATTGGCCGTCTCTTTATCCCTGATGCTGTTTTTACGTCTGCTACTCGAACCTTGCCATCATTTCCTTCATAAGTTTTAAGAATCCTGCCGAGTGGCCATTGCATAACCGGTAGATTATCCTCCTTTATTATGACTAATTTACCTTCTCTTGCATTTTCGGATGACCTTTTCCATTTTCGTTTCTCTTGGAGATGGTGCAGGTATTCCAATGACCAGCGTTTCCAAAATTCATGTTTCAGTTGGGAGACAAGATTCCACCTTTTTGACAGTGATGGGTTGGTAGGGTTGGGTGCTCTTGAATCTATTTGTGCCGTAAGTGGTTCTCCGATCAAAAAATGACCAGGAGTTAAGGCTGCATAGTCGCTTGATCATAGTTGCTTGATAGAGGCGTTAGTGGTCGCGAGTTTAGTATTGCCTTAATTTCGACAATGACAGTTTCTAGTTCTTCGTATGTAGTCTACACCTGATATCATGAATGGCCTTGTTGGAGTCACTCTAGTGGCGGGTAAGTCTCCCATAACTTGCTGCATTAGGATTGGTATTGATTTTGTACATCGGACACAGTTTTGGACGATGCTTCTGGCTACCGACTTACCCTTGATGATCCAAAACTGCTGTCTTGAGATGGCTAACAGTGTTTGTGGACCGCAGTGGTGGTTGTCGATGTGTAGCATCTTCATTATAAGTCTTGAGATCGGGTCATTGTATGGAAGGAGTATTGGGTGTTTTGCGTTAAATGAGAGGCAGGAGGCCTCCAGCCTTCCCCCTACCCTTATAATGCCATTCTCGTCCAGAAAAGGAGATAAACCACTTATTTGACTTGATTTTTCGATTTAACGCTCTTTCCTTAACTTTTTGAGCTCAATTTTGAATTCTGACGCCTGAATGGCCTTGGTGATTAGGTTAGTTGCTGAAGTGAGTTCGTGAAGGGTGAGTGTTTTGCTTATTGGTCGGGCGGCTTTGGATGTCTTAGCATTTTGGATGAAACGAAGTGTATATGCTACCACCCTTTGAAGAGTCTGGAATGAGTCGTGATTATTAATTTTGTAGATTATTTCTTCCAATCCAGGTGAAGTGGTAGATAGAGCCGTTACAGATTTTAGTTTGAATTCTTCGGAATGAGGAGGTGATTGAGATTTATTAAATTCTTTGTGCCATACGTTTTCACTGCCATGTAGGAATATTGGTCCGACCAACCACAGGTTGCATCGAGACAGTTTTTCTGGACTTATACCTCGAGAAATTAGATCAGCTGGATTTTGTTTCGAGCCAACATGTCTCCACTGTATGTTTGTTGTTAGCTCTTGAATCTTGCTTACCCGATTGGCGACGAATGTGCGAAGTGACGATGTTGACGATGTAATCCAGTGAAGAACTATTTCTGAATCCGACCTTAGGTATGTTGGGGTGTTTTCAGCTCGCAAATCCCTTTTTACTCTCCTGGTAAGTTCGGTCCCAAGGAGAGCAGCGCATAGTTCTAATCTTGGTAAGGTTACCTTTTTTAAGGGTGCGATTCGTGCTTTGGAAAATAACAATCTGACTATGATTCGATTATCCTTCAATTTGGAACGTTTGTAGACTGCGGCCCCATAAGCTCTTTCTGACGCATCTACAAAAGTGTGTATTTGCGTGTCTTTTGAGACTTGGCTATCAAAAATATGTCTCTTAGTAGATAAATTGTTTATATGTTTTAAGTTTTGCCGGAATGACCACCAATAGTTATAAAGATCTTCTGGGAGTACGTCATCCCATGCTAGTTCTAGCTGCCATAGCTGTTGGATAAACATTTTTGCGGCAACCACTACGGGACCAGCGACGCCCAATGGGTCAAATATCCGTGCCCCATCTGATGTTACTGTTCTCTTTGTGATTCCTTGGGTTTCTTGGACATCTGCCTTGAGGCAGAAGACATCTGCCTTGGGATTCCATGTTAATCCCAAGATTTTTGTGCTTTGATCGTCGATGTCTAGGTTTAGCTCCACGTCTTCAGGGTGTATTCCAGACAGCAGCTGAGGATGGTTTGCGCACCATTTTCTCAGTTTAAATCCAGCCTCTTGTAACAAACTACTTAGTTGTTTTTTTTTATATCGACTGCTGTTATTAAACTGTCTGAGCCACTCATGCCATCGTCGACATAAAAATCGTATCTTAGACTTTTAGCGCCCAGAGGATATTTTTCCATATTTTTGTCTGCGAGCTGCTGTAGGCATTTTGTAGCTAAGTATGTGGCTGCAGCCGTTCCATAAGTTACCGTATTAAGCTTGTACGTTTGCATTGTCTCAGTCGGATCCCTTCTCCAATATATGAGTTGCATATTTCGATCAGCCGGATCAACTAGAATTTGCCGATACATTTTTTCGATATCGGTGCAGAAAACAAATCCGGGGAATCGAAATCGTAACAGCATGCCAAAGAGATCTCCTTGAGTTGGAGGGCCAATGCTTAGTATATCGTGAAGAGAGAGACCTGTCGAGGATTTTGCTGACGCATCAAATACAACTCGGAGCTTCGTGGACTTACTTTCTGGTTTCAGCACACAGTGATGGGGGATGTAGCAATGGGGGTCATTGATTTCAGAAGTATCTATGCGAGTCATGTGGCCTAGCTTTTCATATTGGTCCATAAAATCAACATATTGAGCCTTGATGTCTTGGTTTCTTGCTAATCGATGTTCCAGGGCTATAAATCTTGAAAATGCAAGCCTTCTTGTGCTGCCTAAGCTACTTGGGTCTTCACGAAATGGTAGTCGTACTACGAATCGAAAATATGTTCAGAGTTTCTTTTTGTGGTTTGAATAAAGTGTGTTTCGCATCGCCTTTCTCCCTTCGTGAGAGTGTCATTAGACTCGAAGCCATCTAGTTTCCAAAAACGCTCGATGAGTTCGTTTGTGTCTGGGCTGCCTTTAGTATTTATTGCACATGTTGCTCATAGAATGGAGCCTTGTCTTAGCCTTCCGCTAACGACCCAACCGAGTCTTGTATTTATTAAACTTGGCAGTTCCGGTGATAACTTAATTTTACCGGAAATTATCAGATCATGGTAGTATTCGGCGCCTAAGAGAACATCGATGTTGTTGGGTTTGTTAAACTCAGGATCAGCTAATTGTATATTTTTGGAATTGGCCAGGTTGTGCAATTGAATTCCTCGGACGGTTGAATTGGAATAATGTTGGGAAGTACAAACGCTTCCAGTCTTGTGCTGAAGTTGGTTGACGTGGAATGAAGTCCTACGTTGATTTGTTCTGCGTGATTGACTGCCGACACCTTCGATGCATAGAGATGTTTCTGTGGGCTTGATGGACAATTGATTTACTAGTTGGTTTGTCACAATGTTGATTTGTGAGCCCGAATCCAATATTGCCTTGAAAATACCAGATTGCCCGTTATTGGCAGTGATTTTTACGCGTGCCGTTGCTAGCAGGACGTAGCCTTCCCGGGCCCCAGCCAAATGAGCCGACGCTACTGTTGATGTAGTTGGTACATTGGTCGCTGGTGTGTTACTCACAGAGGTTACCTTTTTTGATGTCGATGGTGCAGTGTTTGTGTTGTGTTGATAAATTTCCAGGTGAACTAGCGTGTTGTGCCTTTTCTGGCATTTTCTGCAGGAACTTGTTGTGCAATGTCTTGCTATGTGGCCAGGCTTGAAACAGTTGACACATAGTTGCTGCTGTTGAATTCATTTTAATCGCTGGGACGCTGACCTTGATAAAAATTGTTTGCAATGATACACCTGATGATTTCCATTGTCGCATAATTTGCATGAGTATGTATCTTGAGACGTGGTTGCTGCTGAAACCGTTTTTTTGGCATGTTTTGAATTCGACCGACTGCTTCTAGTGACTGGAATCTAGTTTCTAGGAAACCCAATAGCTCTTCTAAAGATGGTAAAGATTTGGGAAGCTGTATGGACTGCCCATACAGTACATGCGTTCCCTGGTCTAGTTTTTTAATCAATATATTGACTATTATTGGATCCCAAGTCGATGTATTGATATTCAAATTGTTTAGTGCTGCAATGGATTCGCGCGTCGTATCGTGCAGCCCTTTTATAGCTGCAGCAGAGGGATTTGCCGGTATTTTTTGCTGGCCTAACAATTTATTTATGATATTATTTGTTAGAATTCTTGGATTGTTAAAGCGGTTTTGAAGTGTATTCCATGCCGTCTCATAATTGGTTTCTGTTGGAGATAAATTTTGTATTAGTCTTGCGGCCTCACCTGTTACATTTGTTTTTAGAAACCACATTTTTTGTATGTTTGGCATTGCCTTTTTGTGTATCATTTCGTTGAACAAGTCATAGAATGGTTGCCAGCTCAGATAATCCCCATTCAATTTTGGTATTGTTACTTTGGGAAGATGATGCGGGTGGGTATCTTGATCAATTCTTACTTGGTTAATAGCTTCTGGCGTTAAACTAGCTTTTATGTCTTCAATTTGCATTATCTTCTCCGTTATTTCTGTTTGTTTTGCCAGAAATTGGTATATATCGTGCTCGATATTCTCCGTACAAATCTTATCCTGCAACTGCTGTATAGTTTTCATATTGTAATCGACTTCCTTTAGTTTTACCTCAATCTGCTGCCTTGTATACTGTACACATATGGATAGCATATCGTTTAATGTTCTGAAATTTTAAATATGGTGGCGTTCTGTATGTTTATAAAATTGTTCATTGTTGTCTCCGATTCCTGTTTCCCAGTGATGCCTGAGTTGCTTGATTGCATCTTTGATTGTTCCTTTATTATTTGAATTTTTTATTTTTTTATTTATTTCAATATAATTTTGGTACAAATAAGACTTTAAGTCTCTTAACAGTATCTCAGACATTGTAAAATTTATATAAGATATATTTTTAGAACTAAAACTAAGAAAACATTGCTATAAAATTTTGACAAAGGAAAATAATTTAATAAAAAAATAATAAAATATTTAAAAATCAAAAGAAATTAAATATCAAATATCAAACACAAAAAAAACATTAAAAATTAAACAATCTATTGTAATGTTTTATAATGTTTTATAACTGCCCTTTTAAAAAACAACACACGCGAATCGGTTTTTAGATTATGTGGTAAACTATTCCAAAGGTTTACAGCACTGACAAAAAACTTTCTGGAAGAGGAGAGATATGTATAATCCGGTAAAATAATGTTGCACGTGCGTGTAGAGTTTCCAATTGTCAACTTATTGTATAAATAATCTGGTTGACGTGTGTAAAAAATTTTGTGTAAAAAAATAACGTTTCGAATGTTTAAGTATGATGATAAACTACACCCCAAAATCTGCAAAGAGTATTGGGATATTCGATCGAATTTCCTTTTATTGAAAATATATCTTGCGCAATTATTAATAACAATTTGCAATTTACTCTTCGACATTGCGTCAAGATTACCATATACATTAGCCCCATAGGTAATAAAGGGTACAATTAGAGTTTTAACTAATTTTAATTTCGTATCACAAGGTACGTAGGAGGATGAATACCAAAGTTTTCTTAGTACTCTATATATCTTTATTATAGTGTAGTCGATAGGAGTTTATCATAAATCCGAGATTCTTAACTGCTCTAACATATTTGACGTGTGCAGTATCCATATAAATGTGTGGAAGTTCAGTTAAACTGTCGTCCTTGTAAATCGTAAGTGCCTGTGTTTTTGAAGCGTTGATGTAAAGATTATTTTCATGTGACCATCTGCAAATTTCATCTAAGTCCTCATTTAAACGATATACCAGATCCTCACGGAGTCCGGATGGACGAGATAAATAAATTTGTGCATCGTCGGCATAAAGATAAACCAAAGAATTTTTACAACAATAAACTATATCATTGATAAAAATACTAAACAATATTGGCCCAAGGATTGAACCTTGTGGCACACCAGAAAAAACTGGTTTCAAATTGGAAAATGTGTTATTTGAGCTAACCCGTTGATAACGTTGAGAACGATATGATTTTATAAGATCAGATGCAAATTTGCTAAAGCCATAATATTTTTCAAGTTTCAAAATTAAAACATTATGGTTTACAGTATCAAATGCTTTAGAAAAGTCAATTAAGACAAGGATAGTTACGTCACCCCTGTCATATGCAGGCCGAATATCTTCCATAACTTTTAGTATGGCAGTATTGCAGCTTCTTCCAGCACGATAACCCGATTGATTTTCAGACAGAAGTTTATTGATGGTCAGATGTTCAATAATTTGTGAAGAAAGAAGTCGCTCAAGAGCTTTTGATAGAGTAGGTAAAATACTGATAGGACGAAAATCTCCAGGAGCAGAAGGTGCATTCTTTTTAGCAACTGGAATGATATTAGCTATTTTCGAATCACATGGAAAAACAGACGTTGTTATAATGTGATTGAAGATATGAGTGATGGACGGTAGTATATAGGGTAGTATTAATTTTACGAATTTAAGGTTGATACCATCGTATCCTACAGCATTCGATTTAAGCTTCATAATGGCTTTACCAACATCCTCGACACTAAATTGCTCAAAGCTAAACAAGTTACCATAAAAAGTAAGATTAGTGCTGAGCTGAAAAGAATTACTCACATTTTCAGCAGTTGATTTTAAGAAGAATTCATTCATAGTTTCAGGGCAAAAATCACAATGGGTTTTAGTTTTCTTTATCCCAATATTACTAAGATTGCTCCACAAACGCTTTATTGGAAGACTACTGCTTAGCTTACTTTTATAATATACACACTTCATGTGCCTTGTAACAACGTGTACTTTATTCCTAGCAATCCTATAGTTATTCCAGTTACGGACCAATTGGTTCGACTTCCAAATGGAAAAAAGTCGATCACGTAATTTAATAGCAGCTTTGACTTCGTTGTTGAACCATGGATGCGTAGAATTATTTATTTTCAATTTCCTGATTGGAACATATTTTTCATATAAAAACAATATATTGCCAGACAATGATTTTAGTTTGTCATTAACATTTGTAAAAAACCAACAGTCATTCCAGTTTATCGTCACAGCTTCATTGTTAAGTTGCTCAATGTTAATTCTCTTAAAATCCCGAAAAAATACATCTTCATCTTTATTGGAATAACTGAGATTTATATCACTAGTGAGGAACAACATGTCATGATCGGAAACACCAGCAAGCGAAAATTGATCAAAATGTATAGTTGTAGAATCAAAGGAAGAGCATACAAGATCCAATAATGCAGATCTACTGTCATGGGCAAAACGGGTCGGCCAAGAGTTGATGACTTTTAACCCACAAGAGGTCAAATCATCAATTAGACTTCGCGACAGTGAGTCATTTCACAACAGATCAATGTTAAAATCACCACACAAGATAATGTTCTCATAATTATTAACATAATCAATGAATTTGTTGAAGAAATCAGAAAGACTATTAGATCTGTGAGGATTATAGACACAAACTACTAAACATTTTACATTATTAATACCTTCGAACTCAACGGCAAGAAATTCAACTTTACTACTTTCCTTAGAACAAAATACAACCCTGGATTTCAATCCCTTTCTATAATATATAGCAATACCACCTCCCCGCTTGTTAATAGTCCTATCGTGTCGAGTAATATCGAAATTAAACAGTCTGTACATATTATCATCAATATCCGGTTGAAACCACGTTTCGGTTACACAAAGTACATCTATAAAACATTTGGACAATATATAATTCATATAGTCAATTTTGGCGCTATTAAGACTACGTGAATTCATGTGACATAATTGGAAACCCTTATGATACTTACTCACAACCCCTAGAATTGTTTTTAAATTGTCATTAGTACTACTCGTATTAAATGTCATCGTTAAATTTTAAATAATGATGACATTTTAACGCATTTGTTGTAAAAAAATGGCAGAAAAATACAAAACAAAAATCAAAAAATTTAAATAGGCAAATGCTTTTTTAAGAAAATTAAATATAAAAATCAAAAAATTTAATAAAGGCAAATTATTTTTAAGAAAAGTTAATATTAGAATTATAAACATTAAAGCATCAAAATAAAAATTTATACAAGCGCAAAACATATTATATTGAAGGTGCTATTAATGCATTCACACTCGCTTTATCGGATACACATATAGATTGCTGATTCTTCTTGATTCTGACAAACACTCTTCCACGAATAGAGAAGGATGATGTTAATTTACCCCGACGTTTAAGTTCAGAACAATAAAACATTAATTCCCTGTTACCATCCGTCAGGCATTCATGAACATAAATGTTAAGGTCACTATTGCAACCGCCAATATCAGTCATGTTTAAAGACCTTTTGTTTGTCTTGCAAAAACCGGCAATAGAACGAAACAGCTGATTTCTATCGTGCGGTGATTGCAGCTTTATTAAAATAGAACTGGATCTTTTAATATTGTTGTTGTTTGATTTTAAACGAAACGCATCTTTTATTTGAGGTGGAATAAATTTTACACATTTACATATATTAGAGAAGAGAGTTTTGATGTTTTCATTTTCATACTCCTTAATACCAGTTATAATTAAGTCAGATGATACAGCATTATTTTGTAAATTTTCAAATTTGGATCTCAATGTAGATAAATCAGAGTTTAATTTTGCAATATCTTCTCTCTGACTACGTTCAACTACAGCCACACGGCTTTCAATCTCAGTTATAGATGTTCTTAAATCAAACAACTCACCAGATAATTCATCAATACGTTGCATTATCTTTCCCTCACTAGCTTCATATGTATGAGTGAGGGAATCCACTATGAGCTCTCTATGTTTCTCCAACTTCTCATCTAACAATTGCATCCAATTAGTACGAAAAGGGTGTTCAATCTCAGTACGTGGAATTTTAGATAAAGTTAGTTGAAGGGGAGGGGAAGTTTGTTTTCTCGCATTCTTATTAGCAGCAGCCATTGTAAAAAGATGATATACGTAGAGGGCAAAAACAACAAATTAGTAAACAGTAAAAATAGATAAAATAATCCTCCGCAACAAAAAAAAAAAAAAACAAAAAAGCAATACTTTATTTGTCTATTTTTATCTAATTTAATTTTTTTATTTTTATATATATTTTTTATTTGTTGTCCCGGCAACACTGAAGATTATTTTAACAAAAGATAAACAATAATAATTTTGTGTAAATTTAATAAATAATAAGTGAGGAGCACAAAAAAAACACGTCTACTCGCTGCACATATTTAACGTAGAAGAGGCTGATGTAGTCATCAGCCTCTCTATACCGTTTACCCGTCTCTTCGCGTAGTTTTTGTAAAAAATATGGATGATCTTCCTTTGCTGTCGAATCACTTCTTATGCGATTGTCTATCTTTTCGAAGCTCTTCCACAATTCTTCGAGCTCCTTAGATTTTCTTTCATAATATTCTACGGATCTCCTTTCTATAGGTGTCTTCCTTATAGTACTAATCACCCGATATATTTCTTCCGCCTTTCCGTCTTGTATCTTTACAAGATCGTTTAATGACGTCATTTTGTTTTATAGCTCCGTGCTACTGTTGTTTGTTTTGTTGAATTTTTTTTTTGTGTAGCTCTTGCACTACTGTTTGTATTGTTTTTGCTTCTTTGCTCCAAATTCTGAAGGGTTCACCAATGTTTTGATGTGTGAGGATTGTTGCGTGTTCCGCCTTTAGAGTTAAAAGTCCCTTACCTCTGGTGGGGGGAAACTTGAAATAACTAAAGACTCTGGGGTCACCAATGTTTTGATGTTTGAGGATTGTTGCGTGTTCCGCCTTTAGAGTTAAAAGTCCCTTACCTCTGGTGGAGGGAAACTTGAAATAACTAAAGACTCTGGGGTCACCAATGTTTAATTGTACAATGTTTGATTGTACTAGACTTGTTTCTTGCGGCTATAATATGATTCAGTTCAAACACATAAATCTGAACTGAGATATTATTTGCCTTAATTGTCCTCCAAGCACTTTAACTTGTAGAACGCTAACAGATTCAATTAATAAAACACCTTAAATGTCTTTCTTTATTTTTGTTCTTTCTTATATACTAAAATTTAATACATTAATTAAAGTTGAATGCCACTATTGCACAATTAATTGTTTGCATAATTGCTGACCAAACATTTCAATGGACAAAAATAAAATTATGCTTAACAATTGTCTGGGATGATTGAACTTCAAGTAAACCAAATAAAATAATGCTATGTCAACAATTGTTTATAAACAAAAAAAAAGGTAAAAAAAGCTATGTTATGTCAGCGATAAAACCAATGTAGTTCATTAACATTAAAAATAATAAAAAATTAAATTAAAAATAAATGTATGTTGATGTGAATATATATATATATATATATATATATATATATATATATATATATATATATCTATATATACCCAGCAAAAATGAAGCTGCCAAAGATGGCAAAGGCATCACTTCTTTTCTAATGGTTTCATCGATGAATTTAACATTAGCGTGTCATAGGATGGAAGTATTCAAATGTAGCTGCTAGCATTACTCATACTTTACTCTAAGGAAGCAATGATAATACAATGATTGGGTATTCTGATGCATGAGTGGAAAATGTTCATATACTTTGTAGTATTTAAGCTTTGATAAAAATTTAATTCATAAGAATGCAGAAAAATAAGTTAAAAGAAGCGAAATTTTTGCATTTATATGCAAATCTCTATTAAAACAAATAAATAATTCTGCATTAGTGAAAAAGCATTTTTGAAACATTTTTCAAAAATTTTAATGAACGTTTAGACAATTTTTAAAATATTTTTGGATAATTTAAAAACTGGCTGTACAACTTTGAAACACTTTTAGACAATTTTAAAATATTTTTATACAATTTTAAATCATTTTTGCACAATTTTAAAACATTTTTAAGCAATTTGAAATAATTTTTACACAACTTTAAAATTATTTAGATAAATTCTGAATTAAAACTGTGCAAAAATGCACATATTGCGCCCTCATAATGATATTTCAAAACTTTTATATAAATTGCAAAACTGCATAAATTCTAACCCTCATGAGATTTTAAACTAAAATATAAAAAATGATTTAATAAAAAAATTAAAAAATTTCATCAGAACCATTTTTTCAATTTGAATAAATGCTTTAGAATTAAAAAAATATACGATATACTATAACATATGCTTTAGAAGTAATGAAGAGTGATTTTTTAAGATATGCATCGGGTTTATATCCAGATCACTGCATTTGAAATATGAACACATGAATTCTTTTGGAAGTGCCTTAGAATAACACCAAAAAATCATAAAAGAATGTCGACTGAAGTTAAGGAAGCAATGAAAGAATATATAGTCACAGAATGACTTCCATTTTTTTTGCTGGGTATATATATTCATTGCTCATACTTTGAAGACATCTGTATATACAGCCAAAAAAGTCCCTATAATATGCGCTGTATCCAGTCTTCATAGTAACTTGTGGAACGAAAAACCGTCCCCGCAAAATGCTCCGTGCACACATATATATATATATATATATATATATATATATATATATATATATATATATATATATATATATATATATATTCATTGCCCATACTTTGAAGACATCTGTATATACAGCCAAAAAAGTCCCTATAAAATGCTCTGTATCCAGTAAAATGTCCTTAGTGTATACAGTAGAATAACGAAAAGTTTAAGGACAGTCCCCAAAGTAACGAAATGTCTTCATAGTAACTTGTGTAACGAAAACCTGTCCCCGCAACATGTGCTGTGCATATATATATATATATATATATAATTTTTACACAATTTTAAAATTATTTTGATAAATTAATAAACATAATGCAAAAATGCACAGCTTGCGTCCTCATAAATATTTAAGGCTGAAAAAATGCAAATGACAGGCCAGCTAGTTTCAATTAAAGGTTAAAAAAATCTGTTTTTCTTGATTTATCAAAACTTTTATAAAAATTGCAAAACTGTATAAATTCTAACCCTCATGAAATTTTAAACTAAAATATAAACAAGTAAGAGCGGCTAAATTCGACTATGCCGAATCTTATATACCCTTCACCATGGTTGGGAAAAAACTGAAGTTTATATATGGACATATATGAAATGGATTTATATACGGACGCCTTTAAGAGGAAATTAACCATTTAGTTTGGAGATAAAACTTGGACTCGGGAAGATTTATGGTTCCAGAAAATATGTATTTTAAAAAAATGTATGTTTTGGGCATAACTTTTTTGTATCTGAACCGATATTTCCGAGTTTTTCAGCAAATATGTTATACTAAAGATTTTCGATCTTTTGCTATATAAGACGTATCCATAGGTCATAATACAGCTCTAGAATAGTGTTTGTTGTTTGTGTATAAAAGGTTAAGAGGTGAAAGAAAAGAATTTCAACAAATCGTTAAAAGAAATCACTAGAACTGCATGTGTTTTATTTCTACAAAATAGTTTGATTTAGCTGGCAAATTTGCATTTAGGATTTTATTTCGCTTTTTTATTAGAAATATTTGTAATTTCTTTAGCTTAATTTTAAAAATTTGAAGGAAAATAGTTTATAATTTTTTTTTATAAATTATTATAAGTTATGACCTAAAATAGTTGCACTCAAAGGTAAATTATGTATAAAATTTTCTTAATATGTGAGAAATAAAATGGTTTAAAAATCTTTTTATAAATTCTTTTAAATCGGAGCAAAAAAAAGAAATAAAACCGTTTGTATTTTGTTTGTATCAGAGGGTTTTTATACAAATTTTTATGTTTTTAGCCTATTTATGGATTATTTAATTATTAATATAAAATTTTATTTAAATTAATTATTAAATGTAAAAAAAAAACAAAAAATAAACAAAAAAAAAATCTTAACGAACCCGCGACCCTTCCACCTGTGGTGAAAGGTATAAAAACGTTTGTATTTTGTTTGTATCAGAGGGTTTTTATAAAAATGTTGATGTTTTTAGCCTATTTATGGATTATTTAATTATTAATATAAAATTTTATATAAATTAATTATTAAATGTTAAAAAAAACAAAAATAAGCAAAAAAAAAAAGTCTTAAGAAAATAATAAAAAAAAAATGTAAAAAAAAGTGAATTGACCTCACCGAGATTTGAACCTCGAACCCCACGGCCTTAGAGAAAAAAAAAGTATTTGTGACACAGCGTCTAGACAACTGAGCTATTGAAGCTCACACAAAATCATCGTCAATAGAGGTACATATATAAAAGTCTTCGTTCATTAGAGATTTGTTTAGTTTTTATTTAAATGACAAATCTTTATATGTGTGTTGTTTTTGTATAAAAGGTGGAGATGAAAGAAAAGAATTTTAATTATTAATATAAAATTTTATATAAATTAATTATTAAATGTTAAAAAAAAAAAAACAAAAATAAGCAAAAAAAAAAGTCTTAAGAAAATAATAAAAAAAATGTACAAAAAAAAGTGAATTAACCTCACCGAGATTTGAACCTCGAACCCCACGGCCTTAGAGAAAAAAAAAAGTATTTGTGACACAGCGTCTAGACAACTGAGCTATTGAAGCCCACACAAAATCATCGTCAATAGAGGTACATATATAAAAGTCTTCGTTCATTAGAGCTTTGTTTAGTTTTTATTTAAATGACAAATCTTTATATGTGTGTTGTTTGTGTATAAAAGGTGGAGATGAAAGAAAAGAATTTTAATTATTAATATAAAATTTTATATAAATTAATTATTAAATGTTAAAAAAAAACAAAAATAAGCAAAAAAAAAAGTCTTAAGAAAATAATAAAAAAAAATGTACAAAAAAAAAGTGAATTGACCTCACCGAGATTTGAACCTCGAACCCCACGGCCTTAGAGAAAAAAAAAAGTATTTGTGACACAGCGTCTAGACAACACACAAAATCATCGTCAATAGAGGTACATATATAAAAGTCTTCGTTAATTAGAGATTTGTTTGGTTTTTATTTAAATGACAAATCTTTGTATGTGTGTTGTTTGTGTATAAAAGGTGGAGATGAAAGAAAAGCACATGGATGTGTTGTTATGCTCAAAATTCTACATACATATTAAACAAAGGGATTTTACTGGAAAAATTAGAGGTAGTCCTGGTTTTTTGCTAATATCTCAGCCATTTATTAAACGATCTGTCTGATTTTTAATAGCAAACAGAATTGGATCACATGTAACAGAAATAAAAAAGAATCAAGTCCTGATCATGTCTGGGTTCTTCGGAAACCCCATTTCAACACACAGACGGACAGACAGACATCGTTAAATCAACTTCGCTCTTCATAAGGACCCAGAATATATATACTTTATAGGGTCTAAGATCAATATTGTAGAAATTACAAACGGAATGACAAACTTATATATACCCTTCCACCTATGGTGAAGGGTATAAAAATGATTTAATAAAAAAATTAAAAAAGTTCATCAGAACTATTTTTTCAATTTGAATAAATGCTTAAGATTAAAAAAAATACGATATACTATAACTTATGTTTTAGAAGTAATGAAGAGTGATTTTTTAAGATATGCATCGGGGTATATCCAGATCACTGCATTTGAAATATGAACACATGAATTCTTTTGGAAGTGCCTTAGAATAACACCAAAAAATCTTAAAAGAATGTCAACAGCCAAAAAAGCCCTATAATATGCTCTGTATCCAGTAAAATGTCTTCAGTGTAAACAGTAGAATAATTAAAAGTTTGTGGACAGTCCCCAAAGTAACCAAATGTCTTCATAGTAACTTGTGGAACGAAATCCCGTCCCCGCAACATGCGCTATGCACATATATATGCATTGCTCATACTTTGAAGACAATCTGTATATACAGCCAAAAAAGTCCCTATAATATGCGCTGTAACCAGTAAAATGTCTTCAGTGTAAACAGTAGAATAACAAAAAGTTTAAGGACATTACCCAAAGTGACAAAATGTCTTCATAGTAACTTGTGGAACGAAAAACCGTCTCCGCAGCATGTGCTGTGCATATATATATATATATATATATATATATATATTCATTTCGCATACTTTGAAGACATCTGTATATACAGCCAAAAAAGTCCCTATAATATGCGCCGTATGCAGTAAAATGTCTTCAGTGACATTAATGTAAATTCTCAATAAGAATAGACGTGTTATTTATTCGGTCCGTGAATTTATTAAAATATCGGCTTATTAGTGTGTAAAAAATATATAAAAAAACAACAGCGCTTGGACGCTTAAAAAATAATATATTTATTACAAAAAACAAATAAACCGTGTTCAATTTAAAATTTAAATAAAAAAAAAACATTTTATAAAAAACCCTTAACAAACAGGGATTTGTCTTGTTTGTTTTGTTTATTTTTTTTCTTTTCTTTCTTATAAAGAAAAGAGTATATGAGCTCTATAATTCAAGAGGAGAGAAGGCTCAGTGCAAATGGCAGAAATGCCTACGTTTTTCTAAAGGGAGACAACATCAATGTTAATAAAAACATTAGTGATCCCAATTACAACAAAAATTATTTAACCGCAAAAACAATTGAGAGATCCCGTTCATGTTCTCCTTTACTCTCATGTGAAAAAATTAAAACCAATAACACAAAGGAACATGAAAATATAAAAGTACCAACAAATACAGTGCCTAGTTTAACAACAACACACAAAACGCTGTCTGCTTTGACTTCACCAAAACCTACAGCTACAATATCAACAAATAGTGAGACTATTAAAACACCAACAACATCTTCTGCTACGTTAAACAGTGATATTAATATTATGGCTCAACCTAATAACTTAAAACAGCCCCAAAGTATGCTTCACTTTCCGTCAGTAAGTAGTTTAACTATTAACCCCTCAACTGGCGCAACACCCAATGTTGACCTGCCAGTCATCATTACCGCCAAACCATTGGTACAGACTGGATTAGACAGGTATGTTAAAATAGTTAAAAGGAAAAGAAGCCCAAAATCGGCTAAAACAGCTCCCTATCCTAAGCTTAGTAGAGGTGAAATAAATGTCACTCAATCCCAAAACCGTTTTGCCATACTGGAAAGCGAAGATAATGATGCCCCGGTGATACCTAAACCACAAAGACCTCCCCCTATCTATCTAAGAGAGCAAAATTCAAATGAATTTGTTAAAACCCTAGTCAGCCTTATTGGGGAAAACTCTTTTTATATTGTTCCAATAAAAAATGGCAAAATTGTTGAAACTAAGATTCAAGTTCAATGTGAATCCAATTTCAGAAAATTAGTATCATTTCTTGAATCCAGAAAAAAAAATTTTTATACTTACCAGTTGAAGAGCAGCAAAGGTCTTCAGATAGTCATTAAGGGTATTGAATCATACAATGACCCACTTGAAGTAAAGAAGGCACTCGAAATCAACGGCTTTAAAGTAAAGTCCGTTGTTAATATTAGAAACCGGGATAAGCTCCCCCAACCCCTTTTCCGAGTTGAATTAGAGCCTGGCGATATCAAGTTGAAGAAAAATGAAACACACCCTATTTATCAACTTAGGTACTTGCTACACTATAGAGTTACAGTTGAAGCACCACATAAGCGACGAGGACCTGCTCAGTGTACGAACTGCCAGGAGTATGGTCACACTAGGTCTTATTGTAGACTACATGCAGTTTGCGTAGTTTGCGGTGAGCTGCATAGCACAGCTGACTGCACCAAACCAAAGACAGTAAATACTGAAAAGAAATGTAGCAATTGCGGTAACCCCCATACTGCTAATTACAGAGGTTGTGAGGTATATTTAAAATTAAAAAACTCAAATTTAAACAGAACCCGAAACCCCCGAATGAAATCACAGTTGGAACCCGAATTTTATATTCCACAATACCCACAAATTATCACCAACAGTGCTTCATACTCTGAAGTTCTAAGAGGACAACCACAGCCCCCAAAAACTCCAAAAGCCGCACAAGTCAATCCAAATGCTCCACTTTCTCAATCTGAACCCCAGATACAAAATTTCAGCAGACTTGAAGCATCCATTGAATCCCTGGTTCAAACTGTTACTAACTTTACAAACTCAATGAGTAATATGATGCAAGAGATGATGAGAAATCAGTCTATTTTGATGCAAGCTTTGTTAACTAAACCATGAACAGTTTGAAAATATGTTACTGGAATGCTAACGGCATATGCCAACATAAAGAAGAGCTCGAGTATTTTCTCAGAAATCAGCAAATTGACGTAATGCTTATTTCTGAGACCCATTTAACCCTGAGAAGTTCATTTTCAATTCGCGGGTACACAATGTATGATACTAAGGACCCAAGAGGCAGGTAATGTGGAGGATCAGCTATTCTCATTAAATCTAGATTGAAACATTTTCTTATGTGTGATCTTTGCGAAAATTATCTTCAGGCCACTACTATATGTTTTGAAGAATTCGATAGGGACTTGGTGATTTCGTCAATTTATTCTCCCCCCAGATTCTCCATAACGGAGGATCAGTACACAGTCTTTTTCGAATCATTAGGACCGCGTTTTCTGGCAGCTGGAGACTATAATGCCAAGCATACATTCTGGGGGTCACGGCTTGTTACCCCTAAGGGCCGTGTTTTGTTTAATACAATTTCTAAGCTGGGTATGGATGTGATCTCTAGTGGAGAGCCCACGTACTGGCCAACGGATCGTCGGAAAATACCCGATCTGATAGACTTTGGAATAACAATGTCTATTGCGAGAGAATTGGTCCATGTAGAACCATTATTGGATCTCTCATCTGATCACACACCTACAGTTGTTACTATTTTAAACCCCCGAGGAATTGTACCCCCCTCTGGTGACTTAGCACTGACAGGCAAAACAACAGATTGGTTGAAGTATAAAAAATTTATCAGTACACATTGCTCGGAAAACATACCGCTAAGAACACCGGAAGATATCGACCTCTCGATTCAAAATTTTGAACTAAATCTCAAACTTGCTGCTCAACTTGCTACCAAACCCCCCCGACACAACAGACAAAATATTATTTTGTCTGCCGATGTCGAACGACTCTTAAATGAAAAAAGAAGAGCTCGAAGAGAGTGGCAACTGCACAGATCTCCTCAACTTAAGGAAAGGTTGAAAGAATGCACTAAAAAATTAAGAAAGCTACTTGAACATAAGAGAACTGCTTCATTAAACAGATATCTTGAAAATTTAGATCCAACATCAAGAACTGATTACTCATTATGGCGTGCAACGAAAAATTTAAAAAGACCTGTCTTATGTAAGCCTCCTTTGAGAAAATTAGACGGAGGTTGGGCTAGAAATGATACTGAAAAAGGAGATCTGTTTGTAGAACATTTAAGAAAAGTATTCACGCCAAATATAACAAGTTCTGTAACAGAGTTGCCACCGATTTTACCCCAGCACCGAGCAGCTACCCGATTAACGTTTGAGATGAGAGAGGTCGAAAAGGCTATTTTTGAACTAAACCCCAAAAAAGCTCCTGGTATCGATGGAATCGGTAACAGGATGCTCTTGGAGTTACCCCGTATAGCATTAAAGATAATTCTCTTTATTTTTAATGCTATTATACGCCTTGAATACTATCCCCCAGAATGGAAAGTTTCACTCGTTAGAATGATACCCAAGCCAGGCAAAGATTACACAAAAGTGGAATTGTATAGGCCTATAAGCCTATTATCCAATTTGTCAAAGCTGTTCGAGAAAATCCTAATGGAAAAGATAACTGTTTATGTGGAACAAAACAACTGTATTCCATCACACCAATTTGGCTTCAGGAGAAAACACAGCACCATTGAGCAAGCCCACAGGCTGGTTACTGTTGTCAGAAAAACGTTCGAGGAGAAAAAATACTGCTCTGCCCTTTTTATCGACGTTTCACAGGCTTTCGATAAGGTTTGGCATGAAGGTCTACTGTTTAAAATAAAACTTTTGTTACCAACAAATACTCACAAGCTACTCAAAAGCTATATAACAAATCGAAAATTCACTCTTGCTGAAAAAAGTTTTGTCAGCTCTCCTCAAGATATACAAGCCGGAGTTCCACAAGGTAGCATTTTGGGTCCTCTGTTATATATCATTTATACTTCAGACATGCCATTAGATATTAATACCCACACATCGACTTTCGCTGACGATACTGCAATCTTAAGCGTCCACGATGACTCAAAAATAGCGTCTAGAATGTTACAGACTCACATTTCACAATTGGAAGCTTGGTTGGATAAGTGGAGAATTAAGGTGAATGAACAGAAATGTATCCATATTACTTTCACACTGAGAAAAGAGACGTGTCCACCCATTAAAATTAATAATCTGAATATACCCCAACACACATGTGTGAAATATCTAGGTATTCACCTTGACCGTCGACTCACGTGGAAAAATCATATAGATGCGAAAATAACTCAGATGAGGCTAAAAACTGCTCAACTCGCTTGGCTTACTGGCAAAAACTCTAAACTAGGCCTGGACTGCAAATTACTCATTTACAATTCGATCATGAAACCCATATGGTGCTACGGAATTCAGCTCTGGGGTACTGCCTCTGCGTCCAATATAGGGAAAATTCAGAGAATGCAAAATAAATTCTTGAGGACGATCACGAACGCACCCTGGTATGTTAGGAATTACAACATACATAAAGACCTGAATGTACCCCTGGTCAAAGATGAAATTATTAGACACTGTCAACGCTATTTAACAAAACTGGAAACACACCCCAACATACTAGCCCGTAACTTAACTGATAATCACGGCCACCAGCGTCTTAGGAGGAGGGACACTGCGGATCTGGTCCGCTAATAATAAGGGGAAATAATGGTCCCAGTTGAACCACACAACATCAGTCTGGCACTGGCTGGACTTAACAATTAATATTTAGTTTTAAGATTTGGATAATTATTGTTAGTTCACAGTTTTTAAAAGTGAAGATTCAATAAATAATATAAAATATGGAAAAAAAAAAGTGTAAACAGTAGAATAATTATAAGTTTGAGGACGGTCCCCAAAGTACCAAAATGTCTTCATAGTAACTTGTGGAACGAAAACCCGTCCCCGCAACATGCGCTGTGCACATATATATATATATATATATATATATATATATATGCATTGCCCATACTTTGAAGACATCTGTATATACAGCCAAAAAAGTCCTTATAAAATGCGCTGTGTCCAGTAAAATGTCTTCAGAGTACACACTAGAATAATGAAAAGTTTAAGGACAGTCCCCAAAGTAACAAAATGTCTTCATAGTAACTTGTGGAACGAAAACCCGTCCCCGCAATATGTGCTGTGCACATATATATATATATATATATATTCATTTCGCATTCTTTGAAGACATCTGTATATACAGCCAAAAACGTCCCTATAATATGCTCTGTATCCAGTAAAATGTCTTCAGTTTATACAGTAGATAAATGAGAAGTTTGAGGACGGTCCTCAAAGTAACATAATGTCTTCGTAACAAATGTCTTCCACAAGTTACTATGAAGACATTTTGTTACTTTGAGGACCGTCCTTAAACTTTTAATTAATCTACTGTGTACACTAAAGACAGTTTACATGATACAGCGCATATTATAGGGACTTTTTTGGCTGTATATACAGATGTCTTCAAAGTATGCACAATGAATACATATATATATATATATATATATATATATATATATATATATATATATATATATATATATATATATATATATATATTCATTTTATATATATATATATATATATATATATATATATATATATATATATATATATATATATTCATTTTGCATACTTTGAAGACATCTGTATATACAGCCAAAAAAGTCCCTATAAAATGCGCTGTGTGCAGTAAAATGTCTTCGGTGTAAACACTAGAATAACGAAAAGTTTAAGGACAGTCCCCAAAGTAACAAAATGTCTTCATAGTAACTTGTGGAACGAAAACCCGTCCCCGCAACATGTGCTGTGCACATATATATATACATATATATACACATACATATATATATATATATATATATATATATATATATATATATATATATATATATATATATATTCATTGCGCGTACTTTGAAGACATCTGTATATACAGGCAAAAAAGTCCCTATAATATGCGCTGAATCCAGTAAAATGTCCTCAGTGTAAACAGTAGAATAACAAAAAGTTTAAGGACAGTCCCCAAAGTAACAAAATGTCTTCATAGTAACTTGTGGAACGAAAACCCGTCCCCGGAACATGTGCTGTGCACACACATATATATATATATATATATATATATATATATATATATATGTGCACAGCACATATTGCGGGGACGGGTTTTCGTTCCACAAGTTACTATGAAGACATTTTGTTACTTTGGGGACTGTCCTTAAACTTTTCATTATTCTAGTGTTTACTCTGAAGACATTTTGCTGGACACAGCGCATTTTATAGGGACTTTTTTGGCTGTATATACAGATGTCTTCAAAGTATGGGCAATGCATATATATATATATATATATATATATATATATATATATATATATATATATTCATTTCGCATTCTTTGAAGACATCTGTATATACAGCCAAAAACGTCCTATAATATGCTCTGTATCCAGTAAAATGTCTTCAGTTTATACGGTAGATAAATGAGAAGTTTGAGGACGGTCCTCAAAGTAACAAAATGTCTTCGTAGTAACTTGAGGAACGAAAAACAGTCCCCGCAGCATGAGCTGTGCATATATATATATATATATACAGTCCCCGCAGCATGAGCTGTGCATATATATATATATATATATATATATATATGTGCACAGCTCATGTTGCGGGGACGGTTTTTCGTTCCTCAAGTTACTACGAAGACATTTTGTTACTTTGAGGACCGTCCTCAAACTTACCATTTATCTACTGTATAAACTGAAGACATTTTACTGGATACAGAGCATATTATAGGGACGTTTTTGGCTGTATATACAGATGTCTTCAAAGAATGCGAAATGAATATGTATATATATATATATATATATATATATATATATATATATATATATTATATATATATGTGCACGGCGCATGTTGCAGGGTCGGTTTTTCGTTCCACAAGTTACTATGAAGACATTTTGTTACTTTGGGGACTGTCCTTAAACTTTTTGTTATTCTACTGTTTACACTGAAGACATTTTACTGGACTCAGCGCATATTATAGGGACTTTTTTGGCTGCATATACAGATGTCTTCAAAGTATGCGCAATGAATATATATATATATATATATATATATATATATATATATATATATATATATATATATATATATATTCATTGCCCATACTTTGAAGACATCTGTATATACAGCCAAAAAAGTCCCTATAATATGCGCTGTATCCAGTAAAATGTCTTCAGTGTAAACAGTAGAATAACGAAAAGTTTAAGGACAGTCTTCAAAGTAACAAAATGTCTTCATAGTAACTTATGAAACGAAAAACCGTCCCCGCAATATGCGCCGTGCACATATATATATATATATATATATATATATATATATATATATATATTAGGGCTGGTCGATTTGTAGGGAGGCAAAAAAATCGCTCAACGTACAAGGAAAATCGTATTCTAGGGATCAAAATAAGAAACTTTGCCGAAGGAACCATACCTTTAAAACGAATTCTGATGTCCCGACTTTTGACCCTTATGGTCAAATTTTGAAAAATCCCACTTTGACCCATTTAGGGTGCCCCAATCGAGTCCAAATATATGACCGACCCCCACTAACTTTGTAGGGCCGACCCACCCATGGCAGTGGCACACCTCCTGGAACCACCCTGGGGGGTTCCCCATACAAACATTTAAAAAAATCACCATTTTTGGCACTTTTCATGAAAAAGTCAGCGAAATGGCTATCTTTTTTTCTTTTTGGAGTTTATTTTTCTCTTTAGAACATATGTAAATGAAAAAATGAATTTAACTTAGTAATAGAGAAGAAACTAAAAAAAATATATTGTTTCAAGTCTTTTTCTAGGCAATTTTACACGGCACTCTAATGTCGTCGCCGTAACAGCCTCTACATTTCCCGGTATAACTTGTTTGAAAACGCTAGCTAGCAATTAAACGTGTCGTTCCGTTCCTTGTATGTATATATATATATATATATATATTCATTGCCCATACTTTGAAGACATCTGTATATACAGCCAAAAAAGTCCCTATAATATGCGCTGTATCCAGTAAAATGTCTTCAGTGTAAACAGTAGAATAACGAAAAGTTTAAGGACAGTCTTCAAAGTAACAAAATGTCTTCATAGTAACTTATGAAACGAAAAACCGTCCCCGCAATATGCGCCGTGCACATATATATATATATATATATATATATTAGGGCTGGTCGATTTGTAGGGAGGCAAAAAAATCGCTCAACGTACAAGGAAAATCGTATTCTAGGGATCAAAATAAGAAACTTTGCCGAAGGAACCATACCTTTAAAACGAATTCTGATGTCCCGACTTTTGACCCTTATGGTCAAATTTTGAAAAATCCCACTTTGACCCATTTAGGGTGCCCCAATCGAGTCAAAATATATGACCGACCCCCACTAACTTTGTAGGGCCGACCCACCCATGGCAGTGGCACACCTCCTGGAACCACCCTGGGGGGTTCCCCATACAAACATTTAAAAAAATCACCATTTTTGGCACTTTTCATGAAAAAGTCAGCGAAATGGCTATCTTTTTTTCTTTTTGGAGTTTATTTTTCTCTTTAGAACATATGTAAATGAAAAAATGAATTTAACTTAGTAATAGAGAAGAAACTAAAAAAAATATATTGTTTCAAGTCTTTTTCTAGGCAATTTTACACGGCACTCTAATGTCGTCGCCGTAACAGCCTCTACATTTCCCGGTATAACTTGTTTGAAAACGCTAGCTAGCAATTAAACGTGTCGTTCCGTTCCATGTATGTGTGATGGAATTTTTGGATCAAAAAACGGTGGATCATCTTGATTTAAATATTCTTTCAATGTATCGTACGGAATGCTCCACGTGAATGGTGGTTCAAATACGTTATTTACATCATTCAAACTGAGCATTTCCGTTTAACTTGTGCAATTAAAGTTTATATCTGGTTTTTTATAAACTCTAAGTTTCGTTGGGTCGTCAACATCAGTTCGATAGCGTAGAATTTTCTTGATAGCACAGTCGCGCTTTTCTTTCCTATCATCAAACAACATTGATAACAAGATATTTTCCGAATGCGCATAATATGAATTATCTGTAATTACTTGATTGACAATTCTTTAATTGATTTACCAAGAGAAATAAAACGAATAATTGAGTTTTTTTTACTTTTACACTTGTGTGCTCAACAAAAGCCGGTAGAACAATCTCCACAAAAGTTTTTATTTTTAGAGTTGTTAACTTTTGCTAAACACAACAGCTATCGAGTACCGAACCAAATACTCGTTACCATATAAATGCCTTTTATTAGGGTGCCACATTAATCCCCCGCTGGAGGAGGTTCACCTGAACCTTAAAGGAACAGTAACCGGTCTACCACTTGTAGTAGCCTTAGAGAGTTGCACTTCAGGTGAAAAACTGACAGTTGGGCTGGAATCTGATGATGTGTTTAGATCGGTGTCACTAGGAGCTTGTTGATTTTTTAAATTATCAGGTAAATTTGTAGAAATATCAGGCGTGTAGTTTTCCGAGGCATTACCTGCTACTGCCTCGGAAAACTAAAGTTGAGCCGTATACCAATTCAGCTGGTGAAGCATTTATGTTGGGTTTGAAAGCAACTCGTAGTCCAAGCAAAATTGTTGGGAAATGATGTACGCATCTTGCTGAATTATGTCATTAAATTGCCGCTTTAAACGTTCGGTGCCACCTCTCAATAATCCTATTTGACTGTGGGTATTACGGTGTAGTACGATGATGAGTTACACCAATTGTGTTAACTAATTCAGCAAAAACTAACGACTTAAATTGACGACCACGATCAGATGTTATTCGAGCTGGAACACCAAATTTGGAAATCCACTGTGCCAAAAAAGCTTTTACGATTGTGTCGGCTGACATGTTAGGGATTAGAATTGCTTCCGGCCAGCGTGTAAAGCGATCAATTATCGGAAGGCAATATCGTTGTCATTCACATAATTGAAACGGATCAACAATGTCGATGTTGATATGAGCGAAACGTTCTTTTGGAGGTTCGTATTTTACAGGTGATAGTCGAGTGTGACGTTGTACCTTTAATCGTTGACATTGCAAGCATTTTCGTACAAAAACTGCAAAATTTTTTCGAATTCCCGGCCAACAAAATCTGCATGTGACCAATTTGGATGTGACAAATTATGAATCATTGTTAAAATTTGTTGACGGAATGCCTTTGGAATATACGGGCGAACACGTGATGACGTTGTGTCACAGAATAGTAGTTGGTCGTTGCAGCCTGGGATTTAAAAAAAAAATTGTTTTAGTGAACTCATTTGCGTACCTGAATTTTAAAGCAATTGCTGGATCATCATCATTTTGTTAGGCACTTGCTATGCGGGAGTAGTCTTAAATGTGGTTAATTGATTCTATGCGAGAGAGAGCGTAAGCTGTTGCGTTTTCCAAACCAGGCCTATAGCGAATATCGGTGGAGAACTGGATGTTGAAATCAAGTTGACGAATTCTACGAGGCAAAGCTTTTTCATTTCATTTTTGTCGAAAGGCAAAAATCAGCAGGCGTCCTTCTCTCATATACCGCAAATGGCACACAGCTTGGTACACAGTTTTCGTAAATTTTTTTGAATAAAATACTAATGGTTGTAAGTCACAGTAAATTTTTTGCTGCAGTGCTGCCCCCACAACCGTATCCAAAGCGTCTACGTAAATTGCTAAATCGGCTTCGGCAGCAAGGTGTGCTAACAGCGTTGCGTTGACTAATTCGCTTTTACAGCGGTCGAAGGCAGCCTCTGCTGCTGAAATCCGCGTTATAGGTGTACGATCGTTTCTTTTGTTGCCGGGGATTAGTTGTTGTAGTTGCATTTGATATGAAATTGCATGTGGCAAGAATTTTCTATAAAAAATTATCGTGGCGATAAATCTTTTAAGTTCTTGTGCCACCTTCGGCTTCGGAAAATCGTGTATAGCAGCTACTCACAGCCATCAGCGTTGACCAGATGACCAAGGAATTTTATCTCATTTTTGCCAAATTCGCAATTTTTAAGTTGATGACAAGATGATTTTCACGAAGGCGACGAAAAACTTCGGTAAGGTCATGCCGATGCTGTTCAACCGAAGACGATGGGACACAAATGTCGTCGATGTATGGAAAAACCAAATCCAAATGGTCTCCAAGTTCTGTCGCTTTTTTGACTGAACTGGACCAGTTGCTGTTTGAAGGTCATGCCGATGCTGTTCAACCGAAGACGATGGGACACAAATGTCGTCGATGTATGGAAAAACCAAATCCAAATGGTCTCCAAGTTCTGTCGCTTTTTTGACTGGACTGGACCAGTTGCTGTTTGACGGCGCTGACAAATAGCGGCCTTCATCAAAAAATCGAATTCTTTCTTAGCAGCTGCGAGCTTTTCCGGAGATAGACGTCGTGAACAACAAAAAACTGGTTGGCTTGTCGTTCCAATTTTATGTGAAATTGAAGATTTCGTCGTAGAACCATATGGCGAAAGTTTGGTGACATCAGAAAACTTTTTTAAAATGTCGGCAAAAGGATCGGTTGCGTCGAAAGTCTTGATAAAAGCTGCTTCGAAAATGATGATTATGTAAGCTGTACCACAAAACCAGTGTTGTTGTCGATAAGTCGGCCGCGTCGTAAATCAATAACCAAATCATAATATTTGATAAAATCGGAGACGATGATAGGTGATGTTACGTCTGCGATCACAAATGACCAATGAAAATCACGGCGTAGACCAAGGTCTAATTTTAAACGCTTTTCCCCTATTACCTTAATAGAGGAACCATTGCCGGCATATAACATCATAACAGTAGGCCGGGCATCAAAAAACTTCGAAGTCGGGGCAGGACGGAAACATCGGCGCCACTATCTACAAGAAAATTTTTTGGGTGTACTTATCTCTACTTGTAGGCGAAATACTTGACACCTGCTGGGGGAGCTTTTGCCGGGATCCTCCACCGGCCCATTAATTCAATTGGAAGATGACGGGGTATGAGTAGACACCACGTTCTCTTGGCGGTGTTTATGTGTACATGGTCTGCGACACTTTTAGCATTTCAACCGTATTTCTTATGATACCAGCATTCATCCCCAGTCGTAACGTTGGAATAAGCAGGACGATTCTGCGGTCGGTTGCGTGTCACTGATGGCATACGGGAGCGTGAGCATGACTGAGATCGTGTCCGTGAACATGTCGAAAAATTTTCAAATTTTTTGCTTAGTTCGACAACGGCTGCCCGTAATTCGTTCATTTCATTTCATGGTCGTGCTGTACACGAGTTATTTGACTGAAAGCCATTGCGTCTACGGTGGAGTTGGCAATTTTCGTAAATACGGCAGGAGTACCAGTTGACGATACCTGGTTGTGCAAATTCAGGCAAACGTTTTGTCCATAAACCTTTTAACGCTGCATCCCCCAGGGTACTCCCGGCGACACGTTTTATTTCTAAATACATCTCTGACGGCTTTTTGTCGCCAAGAGGGAGTTCCGACAGTAGCAGGTTGAGGCGACGTTGCTCACTGTCAGCAAAATGTTCAATTATTTTAATTTTTATATATTCGTACCTGTCAGCGGGTGTCATGGAAACGATGACGTCGGCCAATTGCGCTATTACGTTTGGATTCAACGCTGCCTAAATTGTTGCAGTTTTCTGTTTGTCTGAAATGATACCCGATGCCGTAAACCAAAAATTCATTGTGGTGAACCACGCCTCAATGTTGGAGCTGCACATCTGAGGAAAGTGCAATCTTACATAAACCACTGAAACGTGTGGTGCATTGTTGTCACCATTGTCGGTGGCCGATGAAGTACCGCTGTCGTTGGAGTTTATCAAGAAAAAACCACAATTAAAACAAAATTATGTAATCCTGCGTACAACAGGAAAGAAAAAGATATGGCGGCTAAAATAACGCCACTTGATTTTTTCTTTTTTTTTTTTTTGCAGAAAAACCCAAAATGGTCGAAAACCACCACCGAAATTTTCAAATTTCACAAATGGCACGTGTCACAAATTTTCCAAATCAGAATGTATTCACGGGGTCACCGGTTTGGTTAATTGATTTAGCAAGAGAAATAAAATGAAGAATTTAGTTTTTTTTAACCAAAGTTTAAATTATTTTATTTCTTGAATTCACTTTAATGCTTTTTACTTTTACACTTGTGTGCTCGACAAAAGCCGGTAGAACAACCCTACGGGAAATGGACCAGTCACAGAGTTAGTCACGTGACCGGAACTTTGTGGCAGAAAACGGTCCTCGAGTTGGTTCACTTATGTGAGAGTAGCCGGTAACTTTAACATGGGCTTGCCATAGGAGGTGGCAATTTCTACCTTTTAAGCTACATGCGACATATCTCTGACCTTGTGTAGGGTACTATATCACTGCATTAGTGTAAGTGAATGCGCAACAGAACAGGTTTGAATTATCTTACCCTTAACTAGTCTAATGTTAGACACTACGTGATGTGTATCAGAACTAGATCATCATGAAACGTTACGTGACTGGCTCAAATATACATACCACAGTCCTATAAACGATAATGCTCTAAGACGAAGTTTTACACTTAAAATCGTATCCGATCGCCAAAAAAATATTTTTCTAAAAAGAGAATTTTTGAAAAATATCCAAGAGAGAATGATAAATCAATATCAAATAATTCAATTTCTAAAAACTATCAAATAAAATTGTTTTTTATTCACGATCTAAAATAGATTGCTTATGAATTAATGTATTTTATATGTAATAAATGAACTTATATTTTATACATTCATTTAAAAAAAATTATAAATGCAAATTAAATTTACTCCTAATAAATCAATGTTTAAATAAAAATCGAGTACTTTAAACAAATTAAGAATTAATATTTCGCAAATCAAAAACGTTAGTTATTCTGGAATTAGTGCGAATTTAAAAAGAATTTTTTTTTTTAAGTTCACGATGTTAATTAATTCGATCGGTTTTGGTTCATGTTCAAAAATATTTAATATAAAATAAAATATTTAATTTGAAATCTATAAATTTCAAACAAATTGTCCAATAGAAGTTCTCATATTTTAGTTGTTTTTCTCCAGCAGAAAATTCATTTGATTCAATAAAATTTTTAGACTTAAAAGATATTCAAGTCAGTATCAGGTTTTCTACGGACAAAAATATAAGTGGCATAAGTAAATAATTTCGCGAATTTTTGACTCTTGTGCAATTTTTGCGATCGTTACATGTTTTAAATTAATATACATCATTGAATCAACTTTAGCAAATCATTTCAACAAAAAAAGGTGTATTTGATATACATATTTTACGAATTAAATTATAAAACAATTACAGTTGTAAAAATTTTAGTTCAAATAATTCTGAAAGTGTATTAATATAATTTAAACAAATAAAGGGCCAGTATAATAGTAATAACTTATTAGGATTTTTGACTTAAGTTTAACTTAAGAAATTTTCAAATGGATAGCCGTTTTAAATTATATAGCCGTTTAAATAAAACAGTGTCCATAATGGAGTTAAGTGAAAATTTATTTTTATATATTTTAATTTGATGAATTTTGTAATAAAATTTTAACAATGTTAAGAGAAAAGAGTCGTCGATCGAAATAATTTTACAGCAATTACTACTTCTTCACACCCTGAAAAAGCATTCTGACATGTCCCTCATTTATCTATCACAGATTTATCACCTTGGATCAACCGACCCTTCATTTCCCGTAGGGAATCTCGACAAAAGATTTTATTTTTAGAGTTGTAAACTTTTGCTAAACACAGCGTATACTACGGGGACTTTTTGGCTATATTGTAACGTGACGTTACAAATAACCTAATACAGTTACTGATTGTTGTTAAACCTTCCTTTTTAATGTTTATTTGGGTCACAAAATCAAACTATTATTGTTTTTAGTTTTTAAAATATACCGATAATGATTTATGTTGTTGTACACTTGTTTTTTTTTTCTTTTAATTTTCACTGCTTGCATTTCGCTGTTTATTGTCCACTTGTTGAAACTAGAGTAATTTTGTGTGTATTAACTCTATTTTCATTTAGCTTTAGCAATAACAACAATAAAAATACCGGTTTTGGTAAACAAAAGGATTAACAAGGAAATGCAAAAGATCATACATTGGGCAGCATCAGTATAGGGGCATACTAATGGGCATTAATTTAGGGGCAGCTCTAAACATTCTCTCCCCCCCCATAAGATGGTGTAGTTTAATTTAAATACAAATTTTTCAGCGGGTCAACGCAACCATCGGGTTTCTAAAGCTCCGTCACGCCGTATGGTTTGATAAATATCTGATCCTGGTTCGATATCAATTGGAGTTTTAGCGCTTGGGTCAATGTTAGCTAAAGTAATCTCAGAAAAATCGATCTTCTGGTCTTCTGGGCAATTTTTTGGTTATAAATGCCTTCAGTTCGCGCACCCAACGGTATTTATTCTGACGTGCTCTGACTTAAAATTTTGCAAATTGATAGCCATTAATTCGTCTGTTTAGTAGAAATAATCTTTATACGCAAGATTTCGATACGCGTGACATTGATAGCGATTGGTTGATAACCGCTCATACAGGATACCAAATATCCATTTCCTTACATTTGTCCAAGGAAACTTTGACTTATCAATTGGTACCAGGTACATTTTATTGGACAATTTTTGTTCTGGCTTTTTGAAAGGTTTGTGTGGATGGTAGATTTTACCTTTGAAGGTTCTGCCGTTAGAATGAAATCAACTTTTCTTGGGGAATCTTTGTTGGCACCAGCCATGATGTTTTGGGTTACGTTCGTTTTGTTGACGAACTCGTGCCCTGGTCATAGTGTTATGACCAGGGAAACCGAAATGTGCAATATACTGTTTTTTTCTGTGCGTCGTATGGGCCCATGGATAAACTATTTACCCGATTCAGAACAATTTAGGAATTCTGGCATTGATTTGTTAGAGCATATTTTATCCTTAAGAGCATATTTTTGTAAAAGCATATTTTTAGGGCATATTTCTAAATTTTTAGAAGATATTTGTGTCTTTTAGGGCATATTTTGACTTCTTTTATGTATACTTTTTTTATTTTAATATACTATAAGCTAATATTCGTTAGCGCTCCCCTGCCCCTCCCCCTCCCAAACCGCCATTTGTTGATCAATATGGGTTAGTAAGAGAAACAATCGAAAATATTAACAAAGGTACCAGAATGCTATACCAACAAAATATATTAAGAACAAACTTGAACAGATTGTATCAAAAAACGATGGTATGCAAGTAATAAAAAGAGTAAGCAAACAACTGACTGGATCTTGAATAAAATCAGTAATTGGCGCTAAATGGTATAACCAGGTCTGTACAGACCTATATGGGATTTGTATGGAAATGCATAGTCAGTTGTCCTAAAAGTGTCTATAAATGCATTTTATGCTAGGAAAACCACAAAACGAACAATTAAAACGCATTCCTGTACATCTTAGGTAGCTATTAACGCTATTTTATTATTCATACGGCATTCAACGCATGAGTACCTAGCATAAGAGTGTTGTTGAAATATTCGATTTGGTGACGGTACCACGAGATTCACTCGACTTGCAGAAAGGAAAACGGCCGCCATCGACGATATTTGGAACATGCTCATGTACAACTTAGAGCGTCGATATGTTCCGGGTGCCCAAATAACTGTGGATGAGCAATTGTTTCCGTACCGAGGCCGCACGCGCTTCACCCAATATATTTCTTCAAAACCAGCCAAATACGGCATAAAAATCTGGTGGGCGTGCGATGCTAACTCAAATTATCCATTAAAAGGAATTTTTTATTTTTTTGATCGTTATTGGCAACCCTTGTCATGAGCAGATAAAAAAAGAGAAAATTTATTGTTTTGTTAAAAATTTTTCTGAAAATTTTATCTAATAATTTAATTCTGGATTAAATCATGCAAGGAAGTGAATAATTAACAGATAATTCAAATTAATTAATATAAATAATAAGTTCTGTTGTCGTTGTTGCTAATTGTTGGTGCCATCATTATAACAGTATTTTCTAGGCGACTTCTATCAAGCTGTTTAATATACATACATATGTACATAATAAATAAACAAAATTGGAATTACCTTTTACACACAAAATTGAAAATCTCTTTTAATACGTATCATTCCTGATAAACAGACCCAACATAGATCTTAACATACAACTATATTATTGGAATAAATTGCATAGTATTGCATTATCTTGGGAGTCTCATTTGTTGACGGCTGTTTACATAAAAGATTTCAGTAGTTTAAAAGACTCTATTCTTTATTTTTATAAACTAACAATATGGGGAATCGTAAGGAAACAATTATATGTTCTATATGCTCAAAAAAATAACAAAATCAAAACCAAGTATTTGTTGTGGTTATTGCTTTAAATATTATCATCTGGAATGTGCCAATATAAATGAAGACAAGTTGGAATTTTCAAAGGAAAACAAAAATTTCAAATATACGTGTGGTAACTGTAATGAGGTTCCACCTGCCAGCTTTATTAAGAATGAGTTTCATAAAGGTTTTAAAAAATTGAGGATATATATGAACAGTGAACTTGAAAATTTTAAAGTTCGATTTGAGAAAAAATTGTTTAACAGCATATCTAAATTAGAAGCCAAATTTGATCATTACTAAGATACGAGCTGAGAATGCTAAGGAAATTGAGATGATTAGATCTGATATGTCGCATTGTTATGCAATGGTTAAACGGATTGACCAAACAGCCAAATATAAGTGCATTGGAAATGCGTAATAGCATTCTACAACGACGACTTAATAGAACCAATATTATTGTAAAGGAAACTTAAGGAAAACGATCATAAAAATAGCAAAATTTTTCGGGTGGTAAATGTGTTTTAGTTAAATTGAATTCTGTGTATTTAAGGGATTTAATAATGATGAATCATGTTAAATTACGTCAAACAATAATGCTTAATACTGAATTCAAATCGAATTCAAAAATATTCCTTGATGATCACTTAACCCCTGAAGCCTTCAAACTAGTAATGATGTGTCGCAATCTTCGCAATGATGGTAAAATTGGTAAATTCTCCTATATAAACACTGACATTCCTAAAGTAAAACTTTCTCTTTTGGATGGAACTGTAAAAGTGTTTAATATGCAGCAATGTATTGATTTCCAGAGAGGGCTAACATATAATGATCATGATGTTGGAATAATTCTATGATAATAAGTAGAGATCTGTTGTAATCTAGTTTTCAATGATTGATACAGTTTACGATCTTATAATTATTCATAAAATTTGCAGGCTATTTGTAAATACTTTTGATTCTTTTCATAAAATTTGTTGGCAAACTAGAAATATATTATTGATGGTATTCTTTTTCTAAGTTACGAGATTTTTACTTTTTGGATTTTTAGCGGAAATTAACTTTATTGTAATATTATTTTCTTGGTTTATTAAAAATTCTAAAAATGATTGCTTTAAGTAGCGGTTATAAAGTTCAGTAGTTTTTGTTTGTTGTCATTAGACAGCTTTAGTTACGGCTTAAGACAACTACAGACTTATATGGACAGTTGCCATGTAGTAATTGTCTAACTTTTTTGAGTGTAACATTCAAATATTGTGCGGTAGGCAATTGACATTAGCTTGTGTCATTCCCATGTATATTTGACATAAGCCAACGTTTAGTTTTTGCTTTCGTAAAGTTTGTATGGGCGTGGCATATGCTAGCGTTGATGCTTGCCACATGAACACAATTAATTGTAAATTATTGTAAACAAAATTAAATTTCAATAGTATTATACTTTTCATTTATAATTTATCATATTTATGTTTTTTGATCGTAAAATTTTATTATAGGTAATTCAGCATTATTAAATATATTTTTTGTAATGTGTAGGATTTTTTTTATTGTTGAATAAGTTTTTCAGAAATTTTTTGGTTATAACAAAACTATTTTTAGTTCTGCAATTTATATTATTGTTAAATCATTAAATGTATATAAATATTAATCTAGGTAACTCTGTCAGTGATAGTTCATTTGTTCGCGCACAATTAAGTATTGGTGATTTAAATGTTGCTCACATAAATTGTCAAAGTTTTAAAGTTAATAATAATTCCGTTAAATTTGATGAAATCAAAAATGTTGTTCAGCGGTCACTTTTTGGATGTTATTGAATTTAGTGAGACTTGGTTAAAGAAAAAATATCGTCAAATGTATTTAACATTCCGGGATACATATGTGTCCGTAATGATCGTCCTGAACGTAGGGGTGGTGGTGTTGCTATTTACATAAGGGATTCAATAAAGGTTAAGGTGGTTTTTGCTAGCAAAAGCTATGGCATTGTAGAGGCTATTTTTGCTGTATTGATTTTTGATAGAAGGAAGGTTCTTGTTGGTTGTATATATTTGCCTCATGGTAATATTGTTGCATTGGAGGATTCGATAAGTGACTTGATAGTAAAATATTAGGACGTTTTAATTATGAGAGATTTTAATTGTAACATGTTTGATGGTACCTGTTCCAACCTGATGCGCAGAATGTGTATTCGGTTGAACATTTCATGTATTCATGGATCACTTCCTTCTCATTATGACTTAAAACATCACTCCACGTCTTTAATTAATTACTTTTTAGTTTCTTATTGTAATTTAGTATCAAGATTTGGTCAGGTTCAATGTCCGGGCATATCTCACCATTCCTTAATCTATGCTGGCATTAAGATACCTGTTCCTACGAAGGACAATTGGATAGAGTTCTATGATTATTGGCGAGTAGATATTAATGAGTTGCAGAATATTTTTTCAAATTGTGAATTTGTCCCAATATATGAAACAAATGATGTTGATGTGCAAGTTAAAATTTTGGAAGATAATCTATATATTTTGCATTCTGTAGTTGCGTTGGTGAGAAAAGAATTATTAATAGGGGTTATGATTGGTTTTTGAGTGATCCTGAGATAAAGTATCATTTGTCCATACGTGACCTATGTCATAATGCTTATATGAATGATATGACTGATCAAAATTGGAAAATATATTGTAAGGCTCGCAATAGAGCCAAATCAGTCATTAGGAAGGTTAAAAGGAGAGTGAATAGTAACATGTTTGATGGGCTCAACAGTAAACAGTTATGGTCTAAGCTAAGGAGTTATGGTGTGGCTGAATGTGACAGTGATCTTGATAATCTTGACTATCCGGATGCTAATTTATTAAATCATTATTTTGTGAACACTCAGGCTAATAATAGTTAACGTCAGGATATATTATATACTGATAACTGTGATGGTTTCGTGTGATGGTCGGCGTTGATGAATTAGTTTTGGGTTTTTCAGCAATTAAGTCAAATGCTTCAGGATCTGATGGATTTTCTTTAAAGTTTTTAAAATTAGTTTTTCCTTTTTTAGTTGACCACATTTTGCATATTGTGAACTGTGTTTTGACTACATCGTGCTTTCCTGAGCGCTGGAAATTGGCTAAGGTAAGGCCTATTATAAAACAGGGTAGTTCTACTGTCCCCAGTAATTTGCGACCTATTTCCATGAAGGATCAACTTGTTCAATATAAAAACTTCAGTCGTATGCTTCATAATTGTCAGTTTTGATTTAGGCGTGGACTTAGCACTTCATCACTCTTACTGAGTTTAACGGATAATGTACGTTCTACTTTGAGTAAAGGAGGATTATCAGTTTTATAGTCTCTCGACCTAAGTAGGGCATTTGATAGAGTTTCTCATTCGAAACTAATTGAAAAACTTAATACAAAATATTCAATGTCATCAAGTGCATGCCGTCTATTGTTATCATATCTTTGTGGCCGTCGGCAATTTGTTTCAATAAATTGTATATGTAGTGAGACTCTTCAGGTGCTGACTGGTGTACCTCAAGGTTCTGTGTGTTGGGTCCACAATTATTCATTTTGTTTTTGAATGACTTATTTGATATTTTTGATGGTAATTTTTGCTTGCCATTTGCTTTTGCGGATGACTTGGAATTGTTATTCTCTGGTGAACCACAATTTATTGATGTCCTTAAATCGAATATTGATTTTTATGTTGATGAAACCTTGAGTTGGATGAGACGTAATGAATTTGTTATTAATGCTACTAAGACTAAAAGTGTTTTTTTTTTGGTCATCCTGTATTTAGGAATGAAATATCCATTATTGTTGATGGTGAATCAAAAGAATTTGTAGATAATCTGTTGTGTTTGGGAGTGCTTATAGATAGCCAACTTAAATTTGATGCCCATTTGGATTTTTTAGCGCGAAGGGTGAACTTCTCTCTTCGAAAGCTATATAATGTTAATTTATGTCTTCCATTAGAAGTTAAAACCCGTATTGTTCATGCATTCTTACATAATCCCCATTTTTTGTATTGCATCGAAGTTTATACTGGAACCCTGGGCAATAATTTAAAAAAGTTATTGCTGCTAGTTAATCGAGTCATGCGTTATCTTTTCTCCTTAAGATGTCATGATCATATATCTTCTTATGTTAACAGATTTTTGGGTTGTACTTTCCAGAGTTTTATTAAGGTCCGTATTTTACTTAATTTCTTTAAGGTATATAGAAATAAATCACCACTCTTTTGGATTTTAGATTTAGCAAATCAACACGAAATTCATAGTTGTTGTATCCAAAACTAACCCAATGTGGAAACGATCATATTTGTGAGAGTTGCTAAAGCATATAATTCCCTTCCTAGAGATTTAAAAAGTTTTAATGTTTCTTATGGTGTCCAAAAAGGTAAACTAATTGATTTTATGCATGAAAGTAATTAATGATTTGTAGTTTTCGAGTATTGACGTTAATAAATTATTAATCTATTACTGGCGAGTTTTTGGTTTAATATTATTTTTTTTAATTGTTTATAATTTATTTAATTCTGATACTTATAAATACCATATAAATTATATAAGGTGTTGCTACATTTTAAGGAGATTTTGTAATTTAGATTAATTGGCCTATGGGCTTTAAAATTGCAAATAAATAAATCAATTGAATTGAAAACAACCAAACGAAACAGTATAGTGGTTCTGGCCGAGCAATATATGCCGATAACTTGTTCTCATCATACGATCTGGCCACGTTTTTGATGACAAAATGGTTGGCTTATGTAGGAACAATAAGAAAGAACAAGGCCTGCATACCGAAGGAGATGTTGGACTCTAAAAGAGAGGTGTTAAGCACATTATTTGGGTAAAACAACAATGTTGCACTATGCTCATATGTGCCAAAATAGAAAAAGCAGTGGTTCTCATCTCCACGGAACACTATAATTCCACCGTCGACATATCAAAACCAACGCAGAAGCCGTTCCAAAGATTGGACTATAAGATATATAAAGCAGGAGTGGACACCATGCACCAGATGGTTGGTGGTTACACCTGCAAACGGGCCACAAACCGATGGCCGTTTGCCATCTTTTTCAATATGCTGGACGTTGCAGGATTGGCTGCATTTGTCATACATGACAAATTGGGGCACGTAAAACGGAATGATAGTAGACGTATGTCCCTTATGGAATTGGCCGAGCAGTTGGTGATTCCTTACATGGAAGAAAGGGCAACAAACTCAATTGTAAGAGGAATGCAACATGTGAAACAGTCCATGGCGTTATTCGGTGTATAGGTAAGCATTTCATTTATTCATTCATTAAATTCAAATTGTAAATCAATTTTTCAACTTTGTTTTTTTTGCAGGTAGCTGCAGGCCCGCTCATAGATGACCAACCAGGCTATTCCGCATCCAGCCCATGCCGCATCCTCTGTGTTATAAGTTAGAACAAAAAACAGCGAAAAACACGCTCTCATTGCATGCATTGCAAAAAGCCGGTATGCAAACAACACTCACATGCCAGGTACTCCTGCCTTGAATGCCGTATATAAAATGTATTTTTTTACATATGAATAATGAAATAGTGTAAATAGCTACCTAAGGTATATAGGAATGTGTTTTAATTGTTCGTTTTGTGGTTTTTCTATCATAAAATGCATTTATAGACACTTTTAGGACAACTGACTATGCATTTTCATACAAATCCCATATAGGTCTGCACAGACCTGTGTAGCATGATTGCATTATTTTAGTAATGATGAACTTATTACTTTAAGTGACTGACATCCAAATATCGTATGTCACACTAAATATAATCATGCTTAATGTTAAAATGTTACTTGAAACCCATTTGTTTCCAACGTGGGAAACTATTTAAAATACACACAAACTTGTATTATTATTAGGTTAAGCTAAATTCTCATAAGTAGTATATAAGCTAGAATAATTTATAATTTAAGTCAAATAAATAAACAAAGACGAAGAGTGCAAGTCATTTGCACCTTCGAATTTAAAAAGTAATAGTTTTAATCTATACCTGGTTATACCATTTAGCGACAAAAACCCTTATACACTCACCAAAAAAAGTTTGTAATGGCAACTGAAAATTTTGCTGTTATTACGGGAAATTCTGCTAATTCGAGCCCAGCGGTATTTTTTGCTAATCTTAGCAACACATGTCTGCTGACGTGTAGTATAATGAAATTAGTAGAAAAATTAGTACCCGCTACTAAATTTTAGTTGACTTTTTGTAAAGTGGAATTTAAAATCTGTTTGCTAAAATCAGCAAAAAAATTACTTAATTTTATTAATATTAGTAAAAAGCTTTGAATTTATTTTTCTTATCGAGTTTCAAAAATTTTGAATATATTTAAAAAAAAAAACGAATTAATCATTTTGTTTTAATTTGGTAATTTCTGTTTTGAAAAATATTTTGGTCATTTTTTTTTTTACTTTTAAGGTCAAATTCTAATTGTTTTTAGGGCTGATTTTTATAACTAAAAAAAACTTTTTAGTACTGTTTTAAGTGGATGTCCCATTTTCAGACATGAGTCGGTATATTCACTTCCGATCCCTTTTTTAATCTATGTAGCATTTTAAGGTAATTTAAGTTTGTAGGTGTAAGTTTTAATTAGAAATAACATTTCCTTTAATATCCACTTTTTTAAAATTAGTAATTTTTTTGCTAATTTTAGCAAATCGGGTTTCAAAAATTTGTAAAATGATTTCTGAAATTAGCAACAAAAATTTGTAAATATTCTGTAAAAATTCTGTAATTTGTAAAATATAAATAGCAAAAAGATTTGCTAAATAATAATTTTTTACTAAAAATCAGTACAAAAATAGTAGAGTGGGATTGAAAACTGTTTACAAATTTTTCTACTAACTTTTTTTTCTGAGTGTACTTCCTGGGGTTAAAAATAAAAATCAAAATTTTGTAGTTTTTTGCAACAGCAATCTTTATGGAAAATCGTATTTTTTTTATAAAAAACAGCCAAAAATTTAAAGGCTGGTATGATGTAATTTTTAAACATTTTCCTGTTCCTTTGTTCTACTTATTGTTTTAATCAAAAAGAAGAAACCGCTCAAAAAAAAAAGATTTAAAAAAATAAAGACGTGAAAATCAGACACGAAAGAGACATCTAACCAAATAAAAAAAATGTTTATATTTTTTTACCAAATGTAGAATTGACTAAAATATAGAAAAATTTACAGTTTTTTGTAATACCTTTTAAAAATTTTGTTCCTATTGCATTGCATTTCTTTGTTTTAGCTATTATGTTTATCTAATTTTTTTCCATTATTTATTTATTGAATCTTCACCTAATTTTGTGAACTAACAATAAGTATGCAAATCTTACAACTAAATCTTTATATTAAGTCCTGCCAGTGCCAGAAGAAATTTTTATTTGTTCATAAATTTATGTTCATAGATATGTATGGCATCAGAAAATTTTTCCTTCATATGTTTGATAGGTCTGTCGCCTATGCCCATCATTATTCAAACGATTCCGTGCTAGATCATTGTGATGAGTTTTCAGTTTCTTCAAGTAGTTGTTGCTATATCTAGTGATTTCGTTACTAACTAAGGGTATATTATGAATTTTTTCATTCCTAACATATCAGGGGGCGTTTGTAATAATTTTCAAGAGCTTGTTTTTCCTTCTCTGAATTTTTTTTTTCAATTTTAGATGATGAGGTATTACCCCAGGGCTGAATTCCATAGCACCATATGGGTTTTATAGTATAGTAATAGTTTACAATCCAAGGCAAGTTTAGAGTTTCTACCGATTAACCAAGGGAGTTGAATAGTCTTTAACTTTATTTGGGTAAGTTTCGCTTCTATATGACTTTTCCATGTGAGACGACGGTCAATATGGATACCAAAATACTTTACATATGTATCTTGGGGTATGTTCCGACCATTATTCTGGATCGGCGTTCAAGTTTCTCTTCTCAAAGTAAAAGTCATATGAATACATTTCTGCTCGTTAACCATAATTCTCCATCTATCTAGCCAGTCCTCTCAAACTGTTGTGTGGTTCTGAAGTAATCTAGATGCTATTAGCGGATCATTATGAACGCTAAGTATTGCTGTATCATCAGCGAATGTTAATGTGTGAGTGTTTTCATTCAATGGCATGTCCGAGGTGTATAAAATATACAACAGTGGACCCAATATACTACCTTGTGGGACTCCCGCTTGTATATCCTGGGGGGAGCTGATAAAATTTTTTACCGAGAGGGTAAATTTTCTGTTTGTAATATAGCATCTTATGGTTATTTAGGGGTAACATAAGTTTAATCTTATATATTAGTCCTTCATGCCAGACTTTATCAAATACCTGAGATACGTCAATATAAAGAGCAGAGTAGTATATTTTATCCTCGAAGGCTTCTCTAATAACGGTTACTAATCTATGAACTTGATCAATGGTACTGGGTTTCCGCCTGAAACGAAATTGGTGACCTGGGATTAAGTTACCTTGATCTATCAGTACTGTCAGCTTTTCAATTAGTAACGTTTTAAACAACTTAGACATATTTGAAAAAAGACTGATTGGTCTATACGATTCAACCTTTGAGTGATCTTTACCTGGCTTGGGTATAATTTTAACGGGTGAAACTTTTCATTCTGAGGAATAATATTCTAGGCGCATTATACCATTAAAAAAAAATAGCATTATTCTTAATGCCACACGGGGTAGCTCCATAAGCATCATGTTACTGATATTATGAATACCAGGGGCTTTTTTTGAGTTTAATTCAACAATCGCCTTTTTGACCTCCCGAATCTCAAACGATAATGGGGGGTAATCTGCTATGTACTGGGGTACAAATGGTGGCAACTCTTCTAAAGAATGTGGTATATTTGGCGTGAATACTTTTTTCAAATGTTCTACAAACAAATTTTCTTTCTCGGTATCATTTTGTGATTTACGCAAAGGAGGCTTACATACGACAGGTCTTTTAAGATTTTTTGTAGCACGCCATAACGAGTAATTGGTTGCTGATGTAGGATCCAAGTTCTCAAGGAATCTATTAAGTGAAGCAGTTGTCTGGTGTTAAGTAACCGTTGTAAGTTTTTTGTACATTCTTTCAAGCGTTTCTTAAGCTGTGGAGATCTGTGCAGTTGCCACTCTCTTCGAGCTCTTCTTTTATCATTTAAGAGTCGTTCGACATCCGCAGAAAAAATTCAATACGTGTATGTATATTTGAATAATTTGTTTTATTTTTATCGAAATAAATTTGTATTTTAAACATACTCCTTTTACAAAAAAACAAAATGTAATTATATGAATTTCTATTTTAGAAACAGAGAACAACAAATTTTACATTTAACTGAAATAATCAACTTCTTCTGAACGTCTGTATTTTTTATAGTTTGGTTTTTGACTGAATCAAATAGTTAAAAAATATATTTCTATGAATTTCAATTGATTTTTCATTTAAAAACAAACTCTATGTATTACTTTTTAAATATACTACAGTCAGTAACAGAAAATATATTGTTAGTGTGTATATTAAATTGAATTGTTTTGATTTTTTAATAAAAAATATTTTTTTGTTTAAAAAAATATATAATATTTTTATTTTTAGAGCATATTTTAAGAGCTTATTTCTATATTTATAGTGCATATTTTATGCGCATAAAACACTTTTTTACAGCATATTTGCGGTTTCCCTGGTTATGACGTTTGTTATAGACATGACATCCAAATTAAATTTACATTCTTGCGGTCGAGTTGATCTAGAAAGGCAGATGAGCTTTTTTAGACGTAGCCGCTAGCGAATGTAATTTTGCTACAGGTTTTGAGGGCGTCATAATCCTGCCTGATGCCACATGACTAATGCCAATCCATGGGTCGAAGTTGCAAGGGTATGGAGACCATGGCTGCAAGTATAAAAAATTTTATATTAGTGTGGAAAAATTTTAATTAAAGATAATGGTGTTAATACAACTATTTTGGTCAGGTCCTGGTATGTTTTGACAATACGACCTAATTTCCATTCGTTTTTTGTCTTTGATAACAGCGAGATCATTTACTTTAATGTTGTCTCTTTGATTTTTCCATTTATATCTGCGGTGGAGTTCAGTCAGATATTCAGATTTCCATCGTTGGCAAAATAAGTGATAGATGACCTTAAGGCGTCTCCAGCGGTTGACTGGGGTCAGATTTTCATAGCATAAATCAGGTTTAGCTGGGGTTATCATTGGGGCACCAATGAAAAAGTGTACAGGGTCAATGGAGGTCATTAGGGTAATCGCTATTAGGGTCAAAATTGTAGATAGCTCTTCGAAAGTAAATTTCAAATTTAGGATAATTTTTTTAAAATGTGTCTTGAAGGATTTCACGCTTGATTTTGTGTCTGTTTTTATATAAAACTCAAGTTTTACAGTTGTGGATGACTCTTTTGTTTAGGGGCCTCAGCCTACATATCCAGTATTCAGTTTGTAGAACTCGAATCAGTAGTTTATTTCCACCGCGAAGCAAAGAGTCTTTATAAACCGTAGTGGTTAAAACTTTTATTGGTATCTATAGTACGTTTTTGAACTGGCCATTGATTTTTCGGTAGTTTTAGCCATTGAGGTCCATTCCACTATAGTTGATGGGTTTCCAGTTCTTTTATTGTATATCCGTGACTTGCGACATCTGCTGGATTTTCTTTGGATTCGAAATGTTGCCAATTAAGGGTGACAACTTTCTGAGAAATTTCTGAAACTCGATTTCCAACAAATGTGTTCCATGAACATGGCTGCTTCTTTAACCAGCCTAGTTCGATTGTTGAGTCCGTTCAAAAATAGGTCTTTAAAGGAGGTATCTGAAGACCAGAAGTTAGGTTTGCCAACAGAATGGATCAGCATAGCTCCAAGCGAGGTAATGAAACCTTTATGATAGGGGCATCAAGATCTTGGCAGCCAAAAGAAGTGTGATCATCAAGGTTCTCAAGCTGAATTCTGATGAATAAGGTCGCAGAATAACCTTTTTCTGAGGCGTCGCAAAATCTATGGATTTCGACATATGTTCATCTTGCAGCATCACGGGTAAATTGACCTCCCAATTGCATGAGAGGATTAACACCACCACAATCTCCTTCAACCAATTGCCTTAAAGACATTTTTGCGTAATTTTTTTAACTTATTTAAATTATAGTTTATTAATTGGAATGTTTCTTGCTAAATACACAAAGTTATGTGTAATAATCTTAAATGAGATAATGTGGGAAAAGTCTAATATCCACAAAAAAAAAACTATTTGTTTTTATCAATCGGCTGTGTTCAATAATAAGTGAGGCTATATTAAATCCAACGTGGTCGCAAAATCCATGGATTTCCTCATTACAAGTGGGGCTATATTAATCCAACGTGGTATCTTTAGAATATTAATTGAAGGGCAATTTTAGACAAACTTTTGCCATTTTATACATGTAAGAGTTTTTACGATGTTATCCCAGTCGATTTTATTTATCTAGCCAAATTTGTTGCATAATTAATTTGGCATCTATAATGATTGGGGCCAGCCATCCGCAAGGGTCAAAGAATTTTGCAGTTGCAGATAAAACTTCGCGCTTAGTGTACGATTGATTTATTTCGACTTCTGGTGCTGTGAAAGTGAAAGAGTCGGAAGAAATGTTCCATTTTATTCCAAGGGTCTTCGGTCCAGCATTTTCAGATTTTTATAACAAATGAAGAGGTAGTAGGGTCCCGATTGTCAAATCCTGCATAACTCGTGGGTCATTGGAGGACCATTTCATTAGGTAAAAACCGGTAGATTTTAATACAGTAGACAGTTCTTTTCTGGATTCTATGGCATCGTTTAAGGTGTGCATATTTTGTTCTAAAATATATGATGCTAAGGGGTGTGTTGTCTTTAAATCTTGGGGCGTGGGGCGCAGTTAACTACAAACATCAGTGTAAGGAGCTCAAAATCTTCAATAGTGTCACTTGGAGATTTTCGAAATAATATCCTTCTATATTTAGTTTCAGTTGGGTCAACTAGTATTTACCGATACATTCTTGTTATATAGGCGTTAACCCTTCGTCAGGCACATATTTTGAGCCCTTAGTTCTGGCACATGGTGTCTGGCCAGACCCCTATACATTTACATGCATTTGTATGGAAATAAGGGCTGTTTGCCGTTAAATTTTTTACTAAGATAGGAAAATATTTGTTATATTTTGTGTTTCTATTTCTTTTTACTATGTTATTAGCTACCTGAGGAAGAAAAAATATACCTGAAAAATTCTTTGGAATGAAAAGGGCAACAATTTTTTTGTTCTATATATATTTCTCTTTTTATGGGTAAAGTAATAAATGTTTATGACAAAATAGAAAATTATTATGAAGAATACATTGATTTTTTTATTCAGAATTTTGCGGAAGGCAACAAAAACATAAATAATCTACTTTTGAATGTTGCTGAAAAACAGGATTGTTGCATTTGCAAAAAAAGCGTGTCTTACGGCGTATTTTGTCACCTTGCTGCAGGCAAATTCTGCAATCTTTTTTGGCAACCACTGCGTGAAGCCACATTACGGTTTGCTATATTGAGAGGTCTCCCAAAGTACGCTTCAAATGCTATACGAGTTGTTGGTTGAGCCACAATGTGCGGATTATTGATGCGATTTTCAACGTTGGCCAGTACCAATTGCTTTGCAAGTTTATATAAAAATATGCGTCTTCTTTCTTTTCTTGTATTTTCATCATTTAGCTTACATATAATGTAACTTGCCAATGCCATCACATCAATCATGTTGCAGAAAAACGCGTATGTCCAGCGTCTGGTTGACCGTTTTGTTGTGTAATGAGTTAGCATTTGATCCATCGTATCGACTCCGGCTTTAGTTGAATTATAAAATAAAATTGCTTCCGGTTTCATGGCTACGCCTTCAACATATTTCGTGTAATGCACGGTTGAAATTAAATTGACTGCCTTATTTTTTTTGGGCACGTAGCTGCAAAGTGCAACAAGATTTTCATGAAAACCAAACACACTTGAAAGAATTGGTCGTCTGGTGCTCTTCATAACTTCCTTAGGAAGACATCTTTTGTTTGCTCGAATGGTGCCTACAAATGCCAGTCCCATAGCAGCCAGTCGTTTAGCGCCGTTCAATGAGGTGAAAAAATTATCAGAAATAATTGTTCTGCCGCTGTTTGCGTAACAATTTGCGAAATACAGAACGTTTTCACCTTGATTTATCTCCCGATTGTCTCCTTCCTTTCCAGTGTATAGTTTTCCTTTCAATGGAAATTTAGTCTTAGCATCGCATGCCCAATAAACTTTGATCCCATACCTTGCAGGTTTTGATGGGATATATTGGGTGAACTTTGTGCGCCCACGATACGGAAACAACTGCTCATCGATGGTGATATTTTCATAAGGTTCATAATAATTTTGCAGATTTTCATTGAGAAAATTCCAAAGGTCCCGGATAGGAGCTGCTTTATCTGTTTGCTGTCGGAATGCCCGCGTACGACTATATCGAAACGAATATATCGCGACATAGCCGCACGGAATATGGGCAGCGAATCAGAACGCCACAATATACTGGAGTCTTGCAAATTATTATGGCTGAGACCAGAAGCCAACAAAATCCCAATGAATGCATCTAGCTCAGAGCTTGTCAAATCAATCCATTTTCTTTGGGTAGACTCTGGATGTTCTTCATTCCATTTTCTAATTGATTCTCGCCCATGCCGATTTGTTTCACTAATGATGACGAACGTAATATTGGTTGAGAAAAATAGCTTGAATACCTCAACTGGATTGGTGAGCCTTGTTTTTGTTCCAGATCGAAAACGCATGATATTATGCTGGCGCAAACGAGATGCAGGGGGTTCAGTTTCGTTCCATTTAGTACCGTCTTTACCATAAAAACAGCCTGAGTCGTCTTCATTTGCTGTTTCAGCATCATTTCCACTTTCTTCTTCTTCATCTACGTCTTCATCACTATCATAAAGCTCGTTAGGTTCAATTTCCAAATCATTTTCTATGTCTGATGCATCATCTTCTGGCACATAATCAGCAGTGTCGTCACCATCGTTTTCAAAAACATCATAATTTTCATCAGCTTCTACCTGACTTTGAAAATCACGCACTAATGCCTCTGGCAATTGGGGTTGCGAGTTCGCGCTACGCAATAATAATATACTAACACCATGTCATAATATACTAACACCATGTACCAAAAGTAAGGTGAAGATTTTTTATTTGGCTTTTTTGTCCTGTTCCAAGAACTTTTTTTCAATTATTAATTTATACATCGAAAGCCAACAATATTTTGGGAGATTACCTGAAATTACAGCCATGTACCTAAAATAGAAGTATGCTAAATTGAAGCATGAGAATTAAATATGTCTGGCCAGAACCATGTGCCACTTCGAGGGTTAAAGACGAACCGAAAGAATCTCCACTTCAGTATTTGGAGCACTAAGTGCTGTTGAAGTATGGTTACTGGATGTAAAATGTAGTAGGCACGAGGCGTTAAAAACTGCTCTAAATTTTGAGGTCAGCTTATCTAGTTTTTTTAGAATCCGTTCCATTCTTAAATATTAGGCCATGGGGATATTTCTTGAATTCCCTATGTCTTTGTAATTTTTAAAGGGTAGGTATTTTAAGTGCCTTCCATTTTCTACTCTATGAGTTGTAGATTGGAAGATTTTTTCATATAATGTGTCCTCATCTGACTAAAATCTTCTTTGGGTTTTCCTCTACCTCCCAGAAGCGTGTGAGGATTTGGTCAAGGGATTTTGTATTTAGAAGTGAGATAGCATTAGGTAAACGATTTGATGTACCTGACGGTGCTCCCACAACCTAGCAAAATATAAATGGGCCTATGTGAAATGAGGGTCTGTAAGTTCTAATTCTGCAACCTCACTGATATTTGGTGAACTTAACGTTTGGGTAGGCAAAAGTGACGACATGTTCTTTACCACTTGGGGTCAGGTCTGGAGCAAAGATTAAACAAACAGGCTTTAATCGATATACCTTAATCCTCAGTCATACCGTTTTTGTTTTTTATTTTGTCCGATGTAAACGTTGTTTGGGATCCAGGGTCGATGATAGCTCTTGCCTGGAATCGTTCGCCCTTCTACAATTGCATTGAATAGTAAAGTTTCCTCGCTGCTTGGGAGTTTTATTCTTAGGTCGTTGTATTAGGAATTGCAAAGTGGGAATTCGGAGTGGACTGTATATTTTTCAATTTTGTCGCTTCTTACACATATTGCAGTGAAAAGGTCCCTAAAGTTCAAGAAATGTAGGAAAAATATAGCAATAGGTAAAAAACATGAATTAATTAATATCCATTGAAGTTGATACTCTCGAGAAGTCTGTGAAGTTGATGCTCTTGGTTTTTTCATTGGTGGTTTAGGTCTATAATGTGAATCATAATAAGATACAGATGTAAACTCTATGCGACATATACACCCTCATATCCACGGAGCAATTCGTACTTGGACATATGTATAATTGATTCAAGAATAGCAATTCATAAAAATAATGATTCCATAAATTGTCTGGAAGCGCTTGAATATGACAGTGACCACAACGCGGTTAAGATTAAAGTATTAGGGTTCGAGAATGATCACCCAATCACGTTCTTTAACGAATCTCCTAGAACCAGATTAAACTATAGGAAAGGAAATTGGAACAAATTTAAAAATTGCTTATTAAGAGAGACCAATGGGAATTTTATAATACCGAGTGATAGAAATCTGAGTAATATTGAAATAGATTTTCATTTGCGTGAATTAAATGATTATATTATAAATGCCATGGATATGTCAGTCCCTAGCTATAAGTCTCTTGATTTGATAGAAAAATTCACGAATCCGACTATTAGGAAACTACAGTCTGAGAAAAGCAAAATTGTCACCTTTATAAAACGTTTTAATAGATTGGAAACTTTTTTAACACAAACTGAACTTAATCTACGTAAAACGAAACTAAAACTAATTAGAAAACGTTTGAATGAAAATTTTACGATTTCAGTAAACAATAATTTTCATAACAGACTTAAGCGAATCAGTCCAAAGGACGGCCCAAATATGTTTAATGAAGTGAAGAAACAGTTCAAGATGGCACAGCCTCTTGGCTTAAGTGTTCTGAGAATTCCTTCAGAGGATGAATAATTAATAAGAACGCTGGTATTAACCCTGCAGATTTAGAAAAAGATAATGACATACTAACTACTTGATTACCGAAGAAGTGCAAAAGTTGAACACAATTGGTTCTTTTTTGGGATCGGTTCATTCCTATAAAGAGATTGTTCCCGATAACTCTGTACATATACAAATAAATCATTGTTTTTTTAGATGTGTAAAATCAGTACGAAGGCAATGACTCAACCATAACGACGTTTACAGCATCGAAAAGGGCAGACGACTTAAAAGATTTTCAACTGGATAATTTTTTTATCTCAAAAGATGAAATTTTATCAATTTTTGAAAACTTAAGGCCAAAACTGTAAACTGGGGTCGATAAAATACCTAACGTGGTTTTACGTAATTTACCGGATGAATTAATGTCCGAGTACGGAACACTTTTCAATAACATGTTGAATAATGCTTACTTTCCTCGTGCTTGGAAGCAAGCTAAGGTGATCATTTTACCTAAAAAAGATAAGGATACGGGCAATCCGAAAAATCTTCGTGCAATTAGCTTGCTTCCAAACATCAGCCAAGTATTTGAAGTCTGTATCAATATCGACATCGTAAAGTTTTGCGAGGACAAAAATATAGTTAGCGAAAGTCAATTCGGTTTTAAACACAAGCACTCAACGATACATGCAGCTCATTTGCTTGTTTCAAATGTTCAGTGGAACCTAAATAAATCGTTATACACCGGTGCCTGTTAAGTAGACTTTGAAAAAGCTTTCGATAGTATTTGGATACCCGGTTTAATATGTTAATTATTAAAATTTAGGTTCCCATTACATTTTGTAATCCTTATACATAATATGTTGAATAACAAAACCTTTTCCGTTCATGATAAAGAAATCGTTGGCACAAGAAAATACACAATTGTCAATGGACTACAACAAGGTACCGTAAATTCCCCTATACTATTTAACTTATACCTTTTCGATTTACTAAATAAAGTGACAATATTATTGCTTTCGCAGACGACATTACTCTCTTCCACGCCAACGATACCATTGAGAAAATTAATTGCGGTTTGCAAAATAAATTTTTAGCTATCGAAAAATATTCCGTAGATTGGTATATGAAAATAAATTTGAACAAATGTGAGTGCATTCTTTTCAGGCCACCAGTTGGGAAATGTAACAACAATATAAGAAGAAACTGGAAATCTTCTGATATTATATCAATTAATAATATGAATATTCCAGTAAAACAAACTGTTAAGTTATTAGGTATTCACTTAGATAAATTCCTGTACTTTGACAACAATATAAGCCAGCAACTTACAAAGGCAAGGAAAGCATTTTTTTATGTATAAAAAATTATTTTTTTTAAAACATATACATTCAAGGGTGAAAGTTAATATGTACCAAGCTTTAATAAGACCAATTCTATCTTATGGTTGCCAAATATGGTTCAACATATCACCTTCTTACATGGAGAATATACGGATATTTGAAAGGAAATGTTTCAGATGTTGCACTTCTTTATACAGATCCCAAACAAGTAACCACAAAAAATACATATCAAACAAAATACTGTTGAAATAGCTGAAATATCCAGATTTGATAACTTTGGTATTCATTTTATAAGAGATCACATTATAAGCTGTATGAATATCATTGAAAATAACCTCATTATGGCTAGCTACTATGTTTCAGAAGACTACATTTCAAAAACATATATATATATATTTTATATATTCATTAAATAAACGTTAAAAAAAATGTGAATCATCATTTGATCCTGATAGCACATTAAATGACATGTCTCTTTTGGTGTGTCCTTCATATCTTTCGTCCTCCGCTACTTCGGTGCCTGCATCTTCATACTGGGATACCTTATGACTCCACCAACAAACTTCTGCAAGCAATGCATCCAGCTTTTTTCCTTTGTATCGTATTTCCATTGGCATGGTGACCTTATGAAATCGCTCTCCTTGTTCGTCCGATTCGGTTGGCAATTGGTGTAAGAAGTCATCAAAGTGGTGAGGCAGAAAATGTAATTTCAATGTCATAGATGCATTTCTTTGCTTCGTATGGCTGTACACGATTCTTTCCTAAAACGCCCTCGAATACAGCTTTTAGTGCATCCCAGGCGCTCCGGTAGTAGGGCTAGTTCAAGTTTTATATAGGGCTAGTTCAATTTTTGTATGCACATGCAACAACGCCACATTTGGAAAAAAAATTGCACATAGTTGACAAACAAAAATCTTGAATTTTCGATGTAAAATATAGCTGTTCTGAAGAATTATGAATTGTATTACAAGGAATATTTTTTCTGAAGACTACTTTACTAAATTTCCCTCAGATTGGCAGCTATGGGCCAAAAGAGATGAAAAAATAGAAAAAAAAAAACTTTTTAAACATTTAAGAAATTTTGAGCCACTTGATGCAGTTTTTGCGGGTTAGTTTGTTTTGTCCTTTCTTCCTCCCTGTATATATTTAAAATTGTGCCGAACACAGGAAAACAAAATCCTAATGGTTTCCGAGATATAGCCGTGAGAATAACTGCATGTTTAAGCCAAAATATACATAAGGCCATACAATCCGAACCCAAATGGGGTTTTGATAGTTTCGATAAGTACTTCGAAAAACCACACACGAGATGGAGTTTGCATTTCATGTGTAGCACTGTGCTTTTGTTGCTCAAAATGGAAGAGTTGGAATTGGTTGACATGTGGTTTCAACAAGACGATGCCACACGGCATGCGATTCCATGAACGCATTGAGAGGAGAGATTGATGAGCAATTAATAACACGTTTAGGACGAAAAGATCATGCGATTTGACCCCTCTAGACTACTTTCTTTTATGCAGAGACAAGCCAGCCACAATTTCAGCCCTCTAAGACAACACTACAGTTGCCATTGGTGAGATACTGGCCAAAATGCTGGAAAAAGTATACCAAAATTTGAGCTCACGGGTGGACAACCTACGGCGTAGCCGCGGGCAACATTTACATGAAATAATATTTGAAAAGTAAATGGCAAGCATTCATTTATCGCCCCAAATATATATCTCTTTCACTTTTGCAAATTTTCTGTTTTTTTTTTCAATTTTCAAAACCTAAACGGTTAAAAACCACCATTTATATTAGGGTGGATAAAATTGTATGGGTAAAAAAAAGCTAAAAAATCGTATAGCAAAAATTAAATCTACTGAAAATTTCTAAGAAACTTTTCCCAAGAAACCATATGTCTAAAATCAAAACCTCTTGACGATTTGTCCATATATGTGGACATCTTTGAAATATTTTATATAAAGAAAAAATACTATTATATTGTTACACGAAATTTCTACACCTAGAAATTTCTTCACACTAATTTTAACAGCTGGGAAAATCTATTGTCGTAATAAACTGGAAATAACTAGAATACCAGACTACTCATATAAATACTGGTACTCGGTGACACATTAGTTCAGTTTATAAGTAAAACGCAGAATGTGAAGATCTAAAGTGTGGCTAACGTTTAGTCTATCTAAATCGTGTAAATAAAGTGTATTTCTGTAATTTTTTTGTAACGGTTATAAATAATAAATAATTCCAGTGTTTATTATTTGCAATATAGAAAGAACTCGATTTATTTAAAAGGTAAAAACAACGATTTTATAAAGAGTAAAATCGTAACAATTGGTGTCAGAAGTGGGATTGCAAAATAATAAGCAGTCATGAGATTGGAGGAGCTTAAAGTGGAGCAACTCAAGAAGGAATTGAGTAAGTTGGAGTTACCGACAGCAGGTAATAAGACTGAATTACAAAAGAGGCTGATAGAGGAATTCGAGCGGCGTAAGATTGACATTGGGACTTTCGAATTTGATGAAAAAGAAGCAATGGAGATTAGTACGCGTAAAACAGAAGGTAACTTGGAGTTAAGCGCAATGTTGGCTGCTATGATGGAAAAGATGGAAACGTCTAGAGTGGACAACGATAAATTGTTAGTTAAACTTCAAGCAACTTCTAGAGCAGACAACGAGAAACTGTTAGCTAAGATGGAAACGAAACTGCTAGAAAGATCGAGAGCAGACAACGAGAAATTGCTAATGAAAATGGACGAAAAGTTTCAAGATACTTCTAGAGAAATTTCCAAGTTTCGACGTACAAACCAAAGATGTTGAGAGAAAACTACAAGATTTAGAAAATAAAGTAAATAATCGCCAATGTCAAGAGGGTCCAGTACGAATTATTCAGGAAACTTCTGGGAGAGAAAAAGGCCCCTACTTTTGATGGCAGCACACCGTTTAATGTTTTTAAGTTCCAGTTCGAGACAGTCGCCGCCAGAAATATGTGGAACATCGAAGAAAAAGCTATATATTTGATTTTGGCCTTAAAAGGAAACGCTGCAGAAATTCTAGAAAGTGTGCCAATCACCTGCAGAAATAATTATGACGACATAATGGTGGCACTGCAGCGAAAGTATGGTGGCGAACACAAAAAAGAAATATACAGAATGGAACTAAGAGGTAGACTGAGTGGTTGGTGCAGCTGACTTGTCCAGGTGAGAATCATTCATTCTTAGATCAGTTCAAAATTGAAGCATTTGTGAATGGAATTCGGGATTCTGATGTGAGACATGCGGTGTGTGCTACGCAGAAATCGACTTTTGCTGAAACTGTCTCATTCGCGTTGGCACAAGAGACTGCGAAGGTGATTTCCAAGCCCCAAACATTTAAGGTGTTACGCACCTTGACTGCTGAAAAAGAGCAAGATATTAGCACAAGGCTAACAGAAGGATTCAGAGAAGTGCTCACGGAGTTAAAAGATGCATTTAAGCAGACATTAGGGGAGAAGCAAGTCAAGGCCAAGGATAAATGATACAACTGCGGTAGAGTGGGACATTTCCAGCGACATTGCAAAGCACCAAGGAAGAGCCTCCGGGCCGATCAGCAATCACCTAAAGAGTCACCGTTAAACTAAAAAGAGCTAGCACTACGGGGCATGAGCTAGCTCCCACAACCGATGGCCCCACAATCTCCATATCAGTAATACAGCAGGATAAAAGCAATCTTACTGCTTATGGGTACATCAACGGGCGAAAGCACATTATTACGATAGACACAGGAGCATCACAGTCAATCATCAGGCCCATTTTAGTGAAAAAAGCAGTTGAACCACTATACGGGGTAAGTCTGCGCACAGCTACTGGGGAGCCTGCCTATGTCTATGGTAAAATAAATGTAAAACTAACGATTGCCAACATAAGCGTCAATCACGTATTTATTGTTGCCGATATTGTGGACGATGTAATAATTGATGCAGATTTCATGATTGGTCACGACATTAATCTGCATATGGGGCAAAAAGTTATGATTTGGCGTAATGTTGAAATACCCCTTGATGTTGGATATGAGCAAGTGGATCGAGTAAGAAAGCTAGTTACCATCAGTTATCAGAAAATACCGGCACGGTCAGAAACTTTATTATGGGTGCGCATGGAGGGAGATTGTGAGGACAGCAGCTTGAGGGTGGTAGAACCAACAGAAATAAAAAGTAATCTGGTAACAGCGAAAGCCCTCGTGAAAGCCAGCAAAGTTCCTGTAAGAGTACTGAACCTATCAAATTGTGAAAAAGTTGTCAGAGCGAACTCTGAAATAGCCAAATGTACTGCGTCAGAAGCAATAATCAGTTGCGAAAAGAACTTGAAACCATCCAGTGCGTCCGTTAAAGATCGAGAGATGCTGGCAGAATATGTGGAAAAATGGGTAAAAGAACTGGCGCCGCCTGATAGAAATAAAGCCAAACAGCTAATCAGGAAATACGGCTCTGTCTTCGCCATGAAAACCCAAAGTCAAGGAAGAACGGCAATTGTAAAACAGCGAATAAATACTGGTGAAACGAGGCCAGTAAAGCAGGCGCCCAGAAGTATTCCTCTAGCAAAACGAAATGAAGTAAAGGAGTTAGTCAACGAAATGGAGCGTAGTGGAGTAATCGAACCATCTTCTAGCCCATGGAGCTCGCCTATAGTTTTAGTTAAGAAAAAAGATGGCAGCACCCGATTCTGTGTTGATTACAGAAAACTAAACGATATCACCAAGAAGGACAGCTATCCACTACCGAGAATTGACGACACTCTAGACACGCTAGCAGGAACCAAATGGTTCTCCACTTTGGACTTGCAAAGTGGTTATTGGCAAGTAGAAATTTGTGACCAAGACAAGAAGAAAACTGCCTTTAGCGCAGGTAACGTATTATGGCAGTTTAATGTGATGCCCTTTGGACTCTGCCATGCTCCAGCAACATTCGAGCGGTTAATAAAAAATGTGCTTAAAGGACTCCACTGGAAAACTTGCCTAGTGTACCTTGATGCCATAATTGTCATGGGAAAAACTTTCGATGAACACCTGAAGAACTTAGTAGAAGTCTTAAGGCGAATATCTGCGGCTGGACTTAAGCTTAGCGCAAAGAAATGTACACTGTTTCAGAGGAAAGTCAAGTATTTGGGGCACCGCGTAACTGCAGAGGGTATATCAACCGATGAAGAAAAGATTCGGGCTGTTAAACATTGGCCTCGCCCGAAAAATCTGCACGAGTTGCGCAGCTTTATAGGTCTCTGCACATACTACCGACGATTTGTACCAAATTTTGCCAGTGTGGCTGCGAGTTTACATGAGCTGACTAAGAAGGCGAATTACATAAAAACAACTTGGTTGTTCGTTGGGTTTTTAAAAACTAAACTTTTATTGAAATAAATATTAAACTTAAAACTATGAATTGCAGATATTTTGCAATTCAGCATAAACTTATGTCTACAAAGTAATAGATATTGAAAAGCATTCTCACAGTCTTGATATTATGAATAGTCATAATAACAATACTATCAAGTTGCTTTGACATACAAACAAATGACAAAGTTCTGGTTATGTATATGTAACCCTAAAATCCGTACATTTGGTTATATGTAACTCCTCCAACCTTAGTCTAAAAAAAATTCTCCTGAATTTGTGTATATTTTTTCTTTTTTTAAATATAATGCTTTCTAAATTATACAACAAACACATTTGTTTCTTTTACAAATACAGTTACAAGCTTAATACAAATAAAAAATATATATGCCTTCTAAAGTTTTATAAAACAACATATATATGAGTTGCCAAGAGTATTTAAAAACTAAGAAAAAACAAACAAAGAAAAAATATTATTCAAAATAATAAAAATACATATGGTTTTAATTAAAATGATAATTATAAAATATAATTTGCCACTTTTTCAGTATATGTATATAGAAATGCTTTTTTTTTTGTTTTTTAGCTTCATAAACTTAAAATAATTAAAACAATGCACTAAAAACGTTCAATGGTTTTATTAATCTAACGGTTCCATATAAAAACTTTAACGGTAGGTTTCTGCATTTTACAGTGATTTTAAAACAAACGTGGAAATCACAATGATTATTGTCGACTAGTTTTTTTTTATCACTTTCAGTTAACGTTTTTTCAGAGGCTTTCAAGCTAAATTCAATAAAGATATCAAAGTAATACAAACAATTATTATCGATGGCTAAAATTTAACAAAAAAAAAAAAATCAAAAATTATCTGGAAGGGATTTTTTTACAAAATGTTCAAATTATATTTTTCCTACTCGACTTACATCAAACTTTCTAAATATGATAAAAATAACCACAATAATCCACCACAGTTTAAAATTCAAAAATTGTTTGAAAATTTCAAGTATTTTCGAGAAAAAAAATTTTTTCATAACTTTCGTGAAAAACTATATAAAATCTATATCTTCTACAATGATGTTGAAATCATTAGTGTTTATCATATGGAGTACTGTTACGGTCTGATTAGCAATTTTTATAGGTCTTATTTTCATTTTAATAAAACCCGTTTCACTAGTTATTGGGTTCAATACATAGCTGTTAATTTTGGATTACGATTAGTAATCAATTAGATTACATTTTAAAAATAATTTAATTGATTATATAATTCTCTTTTGAAAAATTTTTGATTACTAATTGATTACGATTACAAATAATCTCAAATAATCTCAAATTAATCAAGATTACTTGCGATTACGATAAAATAATCAAAAGTAATTAAAAGTAATCAAAAAGTAATCTGATTACTTTCAAAGATTATTTTTGATTATTTTAGATTATTTTCCAAAAATTTTGCATTTACATCATTTTATTTTCAAAAATTTGCATTTACAACGTGAAAAAATTCTAAACAAATAAAACAAGATTAGAGGTTTTTTGTATAAAAAAATGTACGTAAATTCATTTCAATAATAACACAAATAATAACAAATTATGAATTCCTAACTCAACAAAAAAGGGAAAAATACATGAATAAAATAAAAAAGAAAAACAAATACATTCAGTGTACATTATTTTATTTTTTTAATGTTTCGTTGTTCATATTTCTTTATGATAAAAAAAATATAAATACCTTTTTAGATTTGTTTTTTTTTTTTAATTATTTAGAACAAATATATTCAGAAAATTAATTAAATAAAAAATTTCATTGTTTTTTAATAAAACAATAAAATAAAATGTCGTTCTCGTCGGGATTTGAACCTTGGACGCCGAATTTCATTGGTGATTAAAATAGTATTTGTTACATTTAGAAAATATGAAGGTACAGAGCAGTCTGTTATGTTCATTTCTGAATATAAAAAAGTAACATCTTAAAAGGGCTAGTGCAACATTTTTGAAATGGAACACTTTTTTTAGAAACAAAAACGCCATAAAATTCAATACAGGTTGAATTTCATGTAAACAAAAGTGTTCGTGACTACATTTGTTCAAGAAAAAGACAAAATGACTTTGGAAATAATCAAATATATTCAAAAGTAATCTTTAAAAGTAGTCGAATTATTTTTTAATTACTTTTAATTCTTTTTGATTATTTTCTCGTAATCATTAGTAATCCTGATTATTTTTGGATTATTTGTAATCGTAATCAATTAGTAATCATGCTAAACTAAATATAATCGTAATTTAATCATTACTTCACCTTTCGAAAAAAAGTAATCTAATTACTAATTATTATGATTAGTAATCATTATTTAACAGCTATGGTTCAATAATAGCAAGCTCCGAGTTGGGGCTATTTGTGACATGATCATCATTATTGTTATGAAAATCTGCAAATGATGTTGTTCAACTTCAAAAGGAGTACATTTAATTGTTGAATGGAAGGTATTGTTGTAAAATTTGATGGCCTTAGCCATTTGGTTGATTATTGGCACATTTTAAGACTCTAATTTTTTCAGAAATTGTATTGGTTAATCTCTTAATATCTGAGTTTCCCGTATGGCTGTTAGGCTTTGTAGCATGATATTCTATTCTATGTTTTCTTGATCCAAAAATCTGCGAACGTTAATGGTATTAAGCTCATTATCAAATACAAACTTATTTATTCTTCCTTTAATTGCTAAAAATTCTCTTAATTTTTGAATAATAGTTTGATTATTTCTATCAGGAGAGAATTTATCTATAAAAATTATAAATGATTGTCGGCTATTAACATAAGTATCTACATGTACAATCAAATTTGTGGTAGATGGGGTTTCAGTAAGATGAAATTTGTGTTTTATTGGACTTCTGTCATATTTTGCAGATGAGCAAAAATCGCAATTATTTATAATTCTATGAATTGTTGTTTTCAACTCAGAGTTGTAAATCTTGTGTTTGATTCCCTCATAAGTCGGAATAATTCCTGAGTGACCTGTTTCGTTTTTGTGATATAAAGCTATTTGTCTATTCAACTCCTCTTGGTTTTCTATATCTTTTGCAAAAAGAGAGCACTTCACAAACTTAACATCCGACCTGTTTTGAAAAATTTCTTTAATTGCTTTCTGAAACTTATAATAAGTTCTTTTATCTACTTCCGAGAAAATTGCCACCCGGCCCTTTAAAGGGTGATTATAAAGTATGTTACCGATGCTCTGAGAGTCCAAATCTGCCCTGTCTATATATATTCGTTGATATAAGACTAACGCATATTGAGTCAAGTGAAGCCTGGTCGGCGGCGCAACAGAATGACCCCATACTGTCAAAGATTATATCAGCCAAAGAAGAAAACCGGAGGTCTACCCGCGAGCAGATATCAGCTGAGAGTCCGCTGATGAAGGCATATTGGGCCCAGTGGAACAGTCTACGGGTAATTATCACTGCTTATACCGTATATGGAAAAGTGCGGACGGCAAAACAGACACAAAGCTAATTGTGGTGCCATCAAGCAAAATAGACGATGTATTAAAAGAGTTCCATGATGGTACCAGTGGTGGTCATCTCGGTGTCACGAAAACCCTAGAGAAGTTAAAACAACGATTCTACTGGGTCGGCTGCCAGCAAGATGTAAGTGACTGGATAGTTTTTAAGTTCCAGTTCGAGACAGTCGCCGCCAGAAATATGTGGAACATCGAAGAAAAAGCTATATATTTGATTTTGGCCTTAAAAGGAAACGCTGCAGAAATTCTAGAAAGTGTGCCAATCACCTGCAGAAATAATTATGACGACATAATGGTGGCACTGCAGCGAAAGTATGGTGGCGAACACAAAAAAGAAATATACAGAATGGAACTAAGAGGTAGACTGAGTGGTTGGTGCAGCTGACTTGTCCAGGTGAGAATCATTCATTCTTAGATCAGTTCAAAATTGAAGCATTTGTGAATGGAATTCGGGATTCTGATGTGAGACATGCGGTGTGTGCTACGCAGAAATCGACTTTTGCTGAAACTGTCTCATTCGCGTTGGCACAAGAGACTGCGAAGGTGATTTCCAAGCCCCAAACATTTAAGGTGTTACGCACCTTGACTGCTGAAAAAGAGCAAGATATTAGCACAAGGCTAACAGAAGGATTCAGAGAAGTGCTCACGGAGTTAAAAGATGCATTTAAGCAGACATTAGGGGAGAAGCAAGTCAAGGCCAAGGATAAATGATACAACTGCGGTAGAGTGGGACATTTCCAGCGACATTGCAAAGCACCAAGGAAGAGCCTCCGGGCCGATCAGCAATCACCTAAAGAGTCACCGTTAAACTAAAAAGAGCTAGCACTACGGGGCATGAGCTAGCTCCCACAACCGATGGCCCCACAATCTCCATATCAGTAATACAGCAGGATAAAAGCAATCTTACTGCTTATGGGTACATCAACGGGCGAAAGCACATTATTACGATAGACACAGGAGCATCACAGTCAATCATCAGGCCCATTTTAGTGAAAAAAGCAGTTGAACCACTATACGGGGTAAGTCTGCGCACAGCTACTGGGGAGCCTGCCTATGTCTATGGTAAAATAAATGTAAAACTAACGATTGCCAACATAAGCGTCAATCACGTATTTATTGTTGCCGATATTGTGGACGATGTAATAATTGATGCAGATTTCATGATTGGTCACGACATTAATCTGCATATGGGGCAAAAAGTTATGATTTGGCGTAATGTTGAATTACCCCTTGATGTTGGATATGAGCAAGTGGATCGAGTAAGAAAGCTAGTTACCATCAGTTGTCAGAAAATACCGGCACGGTCAGAAACTTTATTATGGGTGCGCATGGAGGGAGATTGTGAGGACAGCAGCTTGAGGGTGGTAGAACCAACAGAAATAAAAAGTAATCTGGTAACAGCGAAAGCCCTCGTGAAAGCCAGCACAGTTCCTGTAAGAGTACTGAACCTATCAAATTGTGAAAAAGTTGTCAGAGCGAACTCTGAAATAGCCAAATGTACTGCGTCAGAAGCAATAATCAGTTGCGAAAAGAACTTGAAACCATCCAGTGCGTCCGTTAAAGATCGAGAGATGCTGGCAGAATATGTGGAAAAATGGGTAAAAGAACTGGCGCCGCCTGATAGAAATAAAGCCAAACAGCTAATCAGGAAATACGGCTCTGTCTTCGCCATGAAAACCCAAAGTCAAGGAAGAACGGCAATTGTAAAACAGCGAATAAATACTGGTGAAACGAGGCCAGTAAAGCGAAATGAAGTAAAGGAGTTAGTCAACGAAATGGAGCGTAGTGGAGTAATCGAACCATCTTCTAGCCCATGGAGCTCGCCTATAGTTTTAGTTAAGAAAAAAGATGGCAGCACCCGATTCTGTGTTGATTACAGAAAACTAAACGATATCACCAAGAAGGACAGCTATCCACTACCGAGAATTGACGACACTCTAGACACGCTAGCAGGAACCAAATGGTTCTCCACTTTTGACTTGCAAAGTGGTTATTGGCAAGTAGAAATTTGTGACCAAGACAAGAAGAAAACTGCCTTTAGCACAGGTAACGTATTATGGCAGTTTAATGTGATGCCCTTTGGACTCTGCCATGCTCCAGCAACATTCGAGCGGTTAATAAAAAATGTGCTTAAAGGACTCCACTGGAAAACTTGCCTAGTGTACCTTGATGCCATAATTGTCATGGGAAAAACTTTCGATGAACACCTGAAGAACTTAGTAGAAGTCTTAAGGCGAATATCTGCGGCTTAGCGCAAAGAAATGTACACTGTTTCAGAGGAAAGTCAAGTATTTGGGGCACCGCGTAACTGCAGAGGGTATATCAACCGATGAAGAAAAGATTCGGGCTGTTAAACATTGGCCTCGCCCGAAAAATCTGCACGAGTTGCGCAGCTTTCTAGGTCTCTGCACATACTACCGACGATTTGTACCAAATTTTGCCAGTGTGGCTGCGAGTTTACATGAGCTGACTAAGAAGGCGAATTACATAAAAACAACTTGGTTGTTCGTTGGGTTTTTAAAAACTAAACTTTTATTGAAATAAATATTAAACTTAAAACTATGAATTGCAGATATTTTGCAATTCAGCATAAACTTATGTCTACAAAGTAATAGATATTGAAAAGCATTCTCACAGTCTTGATATTATGAATAGTCATAATAACAATACTATCAAGTTGCTTTGACATACAAACAAATGACAAAGTTCTGGTTATGTATATGTAACCCTAAAATCCGTACATTTGGTTATATGTAACTCCTCCAACCTTAGTCTAAAAAAAATTCTCCTGAATTTGTGTATATTTTTTCTTTTTTTAAATATAATGCTTTCTAAATTATACAACAAACACATTTGTTTCTTTTACAAATACAGTTACAAGCTTAATACAAATAAAAAATATATATGCCTTCTAAAGTTTTATAAAACAACATATATATGAGTTGCCAAGAGTATTTAAAAACTAAGAAAAAACAAACAAAGAAAAAATATTATTCAAAATAATAAAAATACATATGGTTTTAATTAAAATGATAATTATAAAATATAATTTGCCACTTTTTCAGTATATGTATATAGAAATGCTTTTTTTTTTGTTTTTTAGCTTCATAAACTTAAAATAATTAAAACAATGCACTAAAAACGTTCAATGGTTTTATTAATCTAACGGTTCCATATAAAAACTTTAACGGTAGGTTTCTGCATTTTACAGTGATTTTAAAACAAACGTGGAAATCACAATGATTATTGTCGACTAGTTTTTTTTTATCACTTTCAGTTAACGTTTTTTCAGAGGCTTTCAAGCTAAATTCAATAAAGATATCAAAGTAATACAAACAATTATTATCGATGGCTAAAATTTAACAAAAAAAAAAAAAATCAAAAATTATCTGGAAGGGATTTTTTTTACAAAATGTTCAAATTATATTTTTCCTACTCGACTTACATCAAACTTTCTAAATATGATAAAAATAACCACAATAATCCACCACAGTTTAAAATTCAAAAATTGTTTGAAAATTTCAAGTATTTTCGAGAAAAAAAATTTTTTCATAACTTTCGTGAAAAACTATATAAAATCTATATCTTCTACAATGATGTTGAAATCATTAGTGTTTATCATATGGAGTACTGTTACGGTCTGATTAGCAATTTTTATAGGTCTTATTTTCATTTTAATAAAACCCGTTTCACTAGTTATTGGGTTCAATACATAGCTGTTAATTTTGGATTACGATTAGTAATCAATTAGATTACATTTTAAAAATAATTTAATTGATTATATAATTCTCTTTTGAAAAATTTTTGATTACTAATTGATTACGATTACAAATAATCTCAAATAATCTCAAATTAATCAAGATTACTTGCGATTACGATAAAATAATCAAAAGTAATTAAAAGTAATCAAAAAGTAATCTGATTACTTTCAAAGATTATTTTAGATTATTTTCCAAAAATTTTGCATTTACATCATTTTATTTTCAAAAATTTGCATTTACAACGTGAAAAAATTCTAAACAAATAAAACAAGATTAGAGGTTTTTTGTATAAAAAAATGTACGTAAATTCATTTCAATAATAACACAAATAATAACAAATTATGAATTCCTAACTCAACAAAAAAGGGAAAAATACATGAATAAAATAAAAAAGAAAAACAAATACATTCAGTGTACATTATTTTATTTTTTTAATGTTTCGTTGTTCATATTTCTTTATGATAAAAAAAATATAAATACCTTTTTAGATTTGTTTTTTTTTTTTAATTATTTAGAACAAATATATTCAGAAAATTAATTAAATAAAAAATTTCATTGTTTTTTAATAAAACAATAAAATAAAATGTCGTTCTCGTCGGGATTTGAACCTTGGACGCCGAATTTCATTGGTGATTAAAATAGTATTTGTTACATTTAGAAAATATGAAGGTACAGAGCAGTCTGTTATGTTCGTTTCTGAATATAAAAAAGTAACATCTTAAAAGGGCTAGTGCAACATTTTTGAAATGGAACACTTTTTTTAGAAACAAAAACGCCATAAAATTCAATACAGGTTGAATTTCATGTAAACAAAAGTGTTCGTGACTACATTTGTTCAAGAAAAAGACAAAATGACTTTGGAAATAATCAAATATATTCAAAAGTAATCTTTAAAAGTAGTCGAATTATTTTTTAATTACTTTTAATTCTTTTTGATTATTTTCTCGTAATCATTAGTAATCCTGATTATTTTTGGATTATTTGTAATCGTAATCAATTAGTAATCATGCTAAACTAAATATAATCGTAATTTAATCATTACTTCACCTTTCGAAAAAAAGTAATCTAATTACTAATTATTATGATTAGTAATCATTATTTAACAGCTATGGTTCAATAATAGCAAGCTCCGAGTTGGGGCTATTTGTGACATGATCATCATTATTGTTATGAAAATCTGCAAATGATGTTGTTCAACTTCAAAAGGAGTACATTTAATTGTTGAATGGAAGGTATTGTTGTAAAATTTGATGGCCTTAGCCATTTGGTTGATTATTGGCACATTTTAAGACTCTAATTTTTTCAGAAATTGTATTGGTTAATCTCTTAATATCTGAGTTGCCCGTATGGCTGTTAGGCTTTGTAGCATGATATTCTATTCTATGTTTTCTTGATCCAAAAATCTGCGAACGTTAATGGTATTAAGCTCATTATCAAATACAAACTTATTTATTCTTCCTTTAATTGCTAAAAATTCTCTTAATTTTTGAATAATAGTTTGATTATTTCTATCAGGAGAGAATTTATCTATAAAAATTTTAAATGATTGTCGGCTATTAACATAAGTATCTACATGTACAATCAAATTTGTGGTAGATGGGGTTTCAGTAAGATGAAATTTGTGTTTTATTGGACTTCTGTCATATTTTGCAGATGAGCAAAAATCGCAATTATTTATAATTCTATGAATTGTTGTTTTCAACTCAGGGTTGTAAATCTTGTGTTTGATTCCCTCATAAGTCGGAATAATTCCTGAGTGACCTGTTTCGTTTTTGTGATATAAAGCTATTTGTCTATTCAACTCCTCTTGGTTTTCTATATCTTTTGCAAAAAGAGAGCACTTCACAAACTTAACATCCGACCTGTTTTGAAAAATTTCTTTAATTGCTTTCTGAAACTTATAATAAGTTCTTTTATCTACTTCCGAGAAAATTGCCACCCGGCCCTTTAAAGGGTGATTATAAAGTATGTTACCGATGCTCTGAGAGTCCAAATCTGCCCTGTCTATATATATTCGTTGATATAAGACTAACGCATATTGAGTCAAGTGAAGCCTGGTCGGCGGCGCAACAGAATGACCCCATACTGTCAAAGATTATATCAGCCAAAGAAGAAAACCGGAGGTCTACCCGCGAGCAGATATCAGCTGAGAGTCCGCTGATGAAGGCATATTGGGCCCAGTGGAACAGTCTACGGGTAATTATCACTGCTTATACCGTATATGGAAAAGTGCGGACGGCAAAACAGACACAAAGCTAATTGTGGTGCCATCAAGCAAAATAGACGATGTATTAAAAGAGTTCCATGATGGTACCAGTGGTGGTCATCTCGGTGTCACGAAAACCCTAGAGAAGTTAAAACAACGATTCTACTGGGTCGGCTCCCAGCAAGATGTAAGTGACTGGATAGCAAATTGCGCGCAATGCATCGCAGCTAAAGGACCAGTAAGGAGAAGTCATGGGCAACTTCAACAATACAACTCGGGTGCCCCATTTGAGCGGATAGCAATGGATGTAGCAGGCCCTTTCCCTGTCAGTGATTTCGGAAACCGTTACGTTCTTGTGGTGAGGCCTGAGGTATACGCTATACCGAACCAGGAAGCCAGAACGATAATAAGCGCATTTATGAACAACTGGGTGTGCCGCTACGGTGTTCCATTAGAATTACACTCTGACCAGGGAAGGAATTTTGAATCTGCTATCTTCAAGGAAATGTGTGAGTTGTAAGGAATAAGAAAGACAAGAACCATCCCGCTGCATCCACAATCTGATGGTATGGTCGAAAGATTCAACCGCACTTTAGAGGAATACTTAAGAAAAGTGGTCAGTGCAAATCAGAAGGACTGGGACGAACACATCCCTGAATTTCTGTTGGCATACAGATCGGCTGTTCACGATTCCACCTCCCGGACACCTGCAAAAATAATTTTCGGAACGGAACTTAAATTGCCTGGCGATTTAGAATTTGGAGTTAAGCCCGCCGCTATAGATAAAGACAATGCTTCCCAGGAACAAGAAGATCTTAACAGCTTCATGAGTTTGTACGCAATCGAATTAAAATAGTCAGCGATAAGATGAAGGCGAGGTATGATAGAGCAGCAAATTCTGAAGGATTTAATGAGGGTTCTACTGTTTAACCCGCAACGAAAGAAAGGATTATCTCCCAAACTACAAACGCATTGGGACGGACCCTATAGAGTAATTAAAAGGTTGAATGATGTGGTATACAGAATACATAAAGATCAGAGCCCAAGGTCAAAAATGAAGGTTGTTCATCTGGAACGACTAGCCAACTATGGAAAAAGAATAGCTATGTCTGTTCGGGACGAACAGGCTTAAGTGGGCGGCAGTGTTACACGAAATTTATACACCTAGAAATTTCTTCACACTAATTTTAACAGCTGGAAAAATATAGTGTCGTAATAAACTGGAAATAACTAGAATACCAGACTACACATATAAATACTGGTACTCGGTGACACAGTAGTTCAGTTTATAAGTAAAACGCAGAGTGTGAAGAACTAAAGTGAGGCTAACGTTTAGTCTATCTAAATCGTGTAAATAAAGTGTATTTCTGTAATTTTTTTGTAACGGTTATAAATAAATAGAGCTATAAATAATTTCAAACAGTGTTTATTATTTGAAATATAGAAAGAACTCGATTTATTTAAAAGGTAAATAAATCAACGATTTTATAAAGGGTAAAATCGTAACAATATTCTAATGAATCCTACTAATCGTTTTAAATAAAGTGATAAGAGAAACAATTTTTGGTTATCAAAAAATATAATCTATTAATAACTTATTTTTTTTTTTACTGTTATTAATGTTTAAAAAGAATAAATTTTCATTTTATTATTAGCATGTAAATTATGAACCTTTATGAATTAAACACACCTTTTACTGCTGTGAATTAAATTCTGATTTCATTTATTTTGTTTCTTCTTTTATATCATAATTTTGCTTATAATTATAATTATGACGCTTACATTTCATTTTTGCATCATTCTTAAGCTACTTCATAATAATTTTGTTTATATTTGAATTTTTTTATGTTCTTTTTATTTTAATTATTTCACAATTACTTCACAATGCTTATATTGGTTTTTATGGTTTATTAACTTTAATAATAACCTAATTAAAGGTTAGTGTAAAAAAGTGTGTATTAGGTAAGTGCAATACTTGTTGAAACAGTGTGTAAAAACTCCCTCCTTCTTAAGCATCAGCGTCCCGCTGGTTGAATGTGCAAAGAAGAAAGAAAAATATTATGGATAATTTACTCTGATTTCAGGGAAGTTTGTTGAAGTTGGGAACCGTATTGTCTGTTAATTGTTCTTACATTTGGAATACAACTGAAATGTTAATATAACTCAAAAGCCAAGTAAAAGTAATGCAAAATTGGAACGCCTCTGTACGTGAGGCTAGCTAAATGTCTGATATTCTTCAAGTGAAGATGATGGAGGTATTGCAAGTCTAATTTGATTTCTCTTTCCGTTAAATTACTCGTGAGTATTGGTGGAAGAACTTGCGTGGATGTTGTCAGCCAGTTTGAATATCCGACATTGTTGAGGGTGATGGTTTAATTGAAGAAATTTATAATAAAAGTACCATTTCGGACTTGTGAAGTATTGGTGTACGTAATGTTCTCAATGTAATTTGTCAGAAATATTGTGCCCTCAAGTATAAGTTCAGTTATCGGTTGGTTTTCTATCTGGTATTTAAAAGTTGCCTTTCCCCCCATTAAGTAGATTAAAAATGCAACGATTTAAATCTAATCTTTCAACCTGGTTCGCCTTGCAGATTGTCACATCCTCAATTACTAAGTATTCTCCTTTAATTCCGTATTTTGCCGTATGAGATACGAACAAGTTAGTAAATTCAAGGTATATTCTTTTGTTGTTGTTTACCGTTGACCCAAGAATTATGTTATTTAACAAGGTTTTCCCTGTCTGGTAAAGAAATAGTATACAAGAGAAGAGAATCTTTTATGACCGTTGAAGGTTCTGCAAATTGAAGGTCCTGTTACTCGTTTCTATACGAGTTTTAGTTTGAGAGAGTATTCTCGCAATATCGCCCTTGTTCAATATTTCCGTAGGGTATGATGGAATTGCAGTTGGTTGTGAATCTTTTGATTAGTCTTCCGATTTTTAGGAAGTAATACCATTTTCATAATTTGAATTTTATTTTCTTCAGAATTCCTATGAGCTCGTTTGTGCTCGTTTTAAATCTCTACTAATCTCTTCGCGATTCTTATTCGGAACTTAAAAAAAATCCTTACAAACTTCCTGTAGTAAAGCAAGGTTTATTTCAGTGATCTTAATCCTATTTAACAGTGTGCGTCTCAAGTTTTCCTTCAGTATTTGCGTCAATTTATTTTTGTTGATATTTTTTATTTTAACATAATGTGTATGAAAGTTCTCATGGGGGAATCTACTTTGTCAGAAAATATTATCTGCTTTCTAAAAACATTTATTGGTGCTTCACAGTGTGGCATGAGATGGGTACTATCTTCTTCGGCGCTGTGTTGAGAATTATCGTCGGATGATGAAGAGATATTTAATTCAGGTGGTAACCTAGAAAGCGCGTCAGCTTGTAATTATATTCCTCGATCTCATAAGTTTTGCGTTGTTGTTGACATTACTTAAGGCGAATGTTAATGGTTGATGATCAGTAAGGATCTTTATTTCCCTAGCTCCATAAAGGTAGGCACGAAGCTTATTGAGAGACCATATTATGGCCAACATTTCCTTTTCAATGGTAGAATAATTTTTCTAATTTTAAACATCGGTCGTGAGAATGAAAGGCTTCCCAAAATCTGGAAAGGTTAGAATTTTCGACGAAACAAGTAGTTCCTTTAAGTCCCTAAATTATTTTAGAGCTTTATTGCCCAATGTTACAGTAGTTTTTTTCGATTGATTTGCCTTAATTTGCGCATTTTATCCTCTCGTTAGGTTCGTTAGGAGTTTTGCTACTTCAGCAAAATCCTTTATGAATCTCCTGTAATAAGATGCTAGTCCAAGGAAGATTTTTAAGTCCTTGAGGTTTTCTGGAGGTGGAATTTGTTGTATTGCGATAATCTTAGCGAGATCAGATTGTATACCGATTTGGAACACAACAACAATTTAGATTTTTCGATATATATTTTTAAATTAGCCTTATCAAGTAAATTAAATACTTCCTTAGGATTCCTGATGTGTTTTTCTCTGTTTTTGGGATCCCTGTGTCGTACAAGTAGCAAGCTTTCCCCGACAGTGGGTGAAGTACGTCGTTCATCATTCGCTGAAATATTGCGGGTGCATTTTTTAGACCAAAAGGCAGTCTCGAAAATTGTAACTTCCCGTTGTTCGGGGAGAAGGCGGTTTTCTCTGTCTTTATCCCTCATTTTAATTTGAAGGAATCCAGAGGTCAAGTCAAGGGTAGTAAAAAACTTACTTTCCACCAAGTTGGAGAGTGTGTTGTTAATGTCGGGAATTGATACACATACGAAATCGTTACGGCGTTTAACCTTTTAAAATCTATAACTATCCTGTATTGTTTTTCTCCACTGGGCTTGGATTTCTTATCTACAATCCACAGGGGTGAGTTGTAAGGACTTTTCTATGGCCTTATTATACCATGTTCAATCATCTTCGAAATTTGTTTTTCTAATTCTGATCTAAGGTGACTTTGGTATGCATAGGACTTGATGTAGATTGGTTCATCAGTTGACGTCCTTATCTCCGCACGCACATTAGTTTCAATAACTCCAAAATCAGATACAGGTCTGAATAAATTAGCGTTTTCATTTATCAGACTTTCGATATCTATTTCCTCGTGCCGAATGAATTTAAGGTTAATAAACCTGCCTTGATACCCTCGCCCTTGATACATCGTCGAGTAGATGCAAAACGTGTTTTTTTCTATCGATTCTAGCCTCTAATTCTTTAAGGGTGTCGTCGCCTATAATGCCATCAAATGACCGCAGTGCAGGTAGTACAAAGAAATCGATGTTATTTCTTATTCCCAGACTTTTAAAGAATTGTCCCGTAACTCTTCGAGTGATGGGAATTTCACCTGCTGGGGAATGAATTCTAAATTCAGAATTTAAGGGTTTAGAGTTAAATGAAATTTTCTGACACAAAGTTCTTGTTCGCCCCAGTGTATATTAGAAATTTAAGGGCTTTTCCGTTTTATGTATGAAGTTTTATGTAAGGTACGCTAGAGAGGCTTTCGTCATAAGATTTAGTTGCTTTCTTTAGTAATCCTTGTCGTCATTTGCCAAGGCGTTGTTGTCCTCGTCCTCTTCATATATTTCGTAGTTCTCGTCATGATCTACATTGTTCGTAAGATTCTACAACTTCCGTGTTAAATAAACGTTGTTGTTTTTTTATGTTAGAGGAGTAGGCTGAATCCGGTAAGGGAGACTTTTCAGGTATGTTCATATAATTTATGTGTCGAGTTTTAACGGATAAATCCACCTCCATTAGTACGGGTGGTTTGGGTTGAGTGGGTCTAGGTGGTGGCAAGTTTGGTGCGTGTTGCGGTGTTGATGTGTTATAAAAACGAATTCCCTCGTTTGGATTTAGATTTCCCAGTGGAACATGCTGTCTATTAGTTTTATACATTTGATTAAGTGGTGAGGTAATAGTGTTAGAATAACGTAGGTGAACGGAAGTATTCCTGAAGTTCAAGTTCTGAAATTCGAGGTATGAAGTGTAGGCCTCAGGTACGGTTCTAGGTTTCTGAATCGCAAGCATTCGAGAAACATCTCCATTTATTTCCCGGATAAAGACATCCAAAACTCTATTTCTATAGATTAAAATTAGGGCTTCAACAGTTTCCTTCGAATAGTTATCTGTCTTAATTTTATTTGTTATGAGAGATAATTGATGGTTTATTCTCGCATAGAACTCATCAATTGTGTTGTTAATTCGTATTATAATGTTTGAATGTCCCTTTTATCAGCATAATGTAGCAACAAGCAGTTCTTAATTTTTTCCCAACTATCATCAAAAATATTATAAGAGATTAAGGCTGTGTCCGCGGGATCACTAACCTTTTGACGGATATGTTGTAAGATTGCTCTGTATATAGGTTTGTGTTTAACAATTTCGTATTCCTCCAAGATGGATTCCACGTTGTGAATCCATGAAATGTATTGTACAGGATTCCCATCAAAAACTTGGAGATCCCTAACACAGTCTGGGATTTTTCTTATATATTGTAGGTCTGTTTCCGTTCGTGGGACGGGGAGTGTCATTTGTTCAGGATGGGGACGATGAATTGTCTTTTCCAGGTCTGCCATTCTATTGTTGAGAGCCTAAGGGCACCAGTCAGTTGGGTTATCTGTTACATTTTCGCTGAAGAAGGTGTTTTAAAATATGTTGAAATGTGTTTGTGTTTTGTTATATACTGTTATATTTAGTTTTTTAAAGTGATTCTCTTGTTTCGTATTTTTTGGCAGAAATAGAAATACCGAAGTTTATAGAAAAAAATTTTAGGTTTTTTAGGATTGTAAAAATATTTATAAATTTTCCTTATTGTTCTAGTTTAGGCTTAATAATAAAATAGGTTTTCTGAATTGTATATAAAATAAAATAATTTTTGCTTACAGCAGTGCGAAGATCAGCATACTAATGGACGGCCCGTAGAATCCCTTTTGATAGGCTTGGCTGTGTACTCAGACGCAGCAAGTGCAGTTTGCAAATCCTTTTTCCTGTATAAAAGGATTGCTCTTAAAAGTTCAATTTTTTTTGGATAATATTTTAAGAGATTTCTTTTCTTCAAAATTCACTTTCCAAAATTTTTCACTCAAAGTTTTTTCCCTTTTTTAGGTTCAGGTTTTTTTGGATTAACTTTGTCCACTTTAAAGTTCAGTTTTTTAAGGATTTTTCTTCCTTAAAATTTACTTTCCAAAAAAATTTTCACTTTAATGTTTTATTTTTTCACAAAAAGGGTTTATTTTTTCGCTTTTTGGTTTTATTTTTTCACAAAAAGGTTTTTATTTTTTCAGTTTTTGGTTTTTATTTTTTCCACATTTGCTCGGGCGGCAGTTATGAACCTTTATGAATTAAATACACCTTTTACTGCTGTTAATTAAACTCTGATTTCATTTATTTTGTTTCTTCTTTTATATTTTGCTTATAATTAAAACGCTTATGTTTGATTTTTGTCCATATTTTTAAATTACTTCATAATAATTTTGCTTATATTCAAATTTCGTTTGGGTTCTTTTTATTTGAATTATTTCACAACACTTGATGCTTATATTGCTTTTTATGGTTCATTAACTTTAATGTGTAAAAAAGTATATATTAGGTGTGTTGAAACAACTTACCACAAATTATAAATAAAATAAATAAAACTTACCACAAATTATAAATAACTCAATCAATAACACAGTACAACAGCCAATCTGGGGGGTGAGAAATTCCAAGTCAGGGTGATGGTACTAGGTCAGTATAGAAACCCTCAAATGGTTTGGCGTTCGTATGTGTCAGTTTTAAATTTTTTCCTTATCTTGATGTTTTTTCGCTTAGTTGTAACATTTTGGCAAAAACGTAGTTTAACATAACTCGAGAACCACTTGTCCGATTTTGAATTCAGCGTCAATCAAAATATTGTTAAATGCGTCACTTTTAATCAGCTTTCGTATATCTGGACCACTTACTACGCCTGATTGGAAAAAATTAATTTGTTAAGATGGAAAATCATGGGAAATGAATGTGATATTATAACTTACCTTCTTTAATTTTACTTTCGCTGAGTTTCGGGTAAATTAGTTTCAACACAAGAAAACTTCATCTCTTTTGGCGACAGTTTTGATAAAATTCTTAACAATTCCAAGTTTAATATACAGTGGAGGCAGCAATATCTTCTCCTTCGGCACTAGAGGCTCACGAATAATATTGGCCGTTTGTAACCTGCTGTGCTCTCTGAGTTTCCATCCGTGGCATGCATATTGGTCACCGGAAAATCGTGTGTCCCAATCGCACAAAAAGCACATATATTTTATATAGCCGCTTTGAAGACCGCAAAGCATTGCTACAACTTTTAAATCGCAGCATATGCGCCACATATGTTTGGCGTAGTTAACCATTTTTAAAATATTTTCCAGTGCATCATATGTTTCTTTCGTTTCTGTACTATAGGCGATTGGAACTGAAGGTTTTTTATTGGTCTTATGCAGTAAAACCGCCTTCAAGCTGAGTTTTGAACTGTCAATAAATAATCTCCAGTCATCTGCTTTATATTTTATTTCCATTGCGTCCATCAATTTTCCTACATTCTGGCAATATGCAGAAGTTTTTTCATCATTCACAAGGAATAAACTTTGGAGTGTTGCCTGACGACTTCGATAAGCTGTGACTTTCACACCGGGTTTGATTTCAAAATGGAAGCCAGCTCTTCCGATTTATGCTGTGTTAATTCCAACTTGGCAACAATTGAATCAAGCTTATTTTGATTTATTAAAATTGGCTCATTGGATACTGATGGCTCATAGTGGGGATCATCAAAGAAGTAATAGAAGGCTTGTTGGGAAAGCATCGTTCTAACAACTACGATGTTTCTGTCGCAAGGATGTTAAGAGCATTCTCGGAAATTGGTGTCTACATGTCCTTGAAAATCCATTATTTACATCATCATCTGGACTACTTCAGCAAACAATTGGCTACCGAATCTGATGAACAAGGTGAACGCTATCATCAAGTTGCTATGCCATTTGAAATGAGGTAATACTGATTTTTTATTTTTTCAAACTCATTTTAATAAAACAAAAACTTACAGATATAGAGGCAAAAGGTCGCCGAGTGCAATAATTGTGGACATTTGCTGGTGGAGTAAGCTTGTGTGGCAAGACAAGGATGATCTTGATGATAAAGAATTTTCAGGAGATGCAGAAGGGCCAACAGTGGAGTCACACATTGACATTATGTGTGGTTCAGAAACTGATGATAGCGATGAATGCGCTGCCACTAGTCCCGAACAACCACCATCGAAAAAGTCTAGGCAATATTTATTAAAATAAATAAAAATAAAAAATTATAAAAATGTCATTAATTTTTTTAGTAGTTTATGGCCAGAATTCTGGAGTTATTAGGGAAAATTTAAAAAAAAGGCGATAAATGACACTTTTTTGAATAAAAACAAATATCAATATTCTTGTCAAAATGGGATACCTTCACTTAATTGTAAATAAAAGCAGAACGCGTTAATCGATTTCTATGATCTATGTCGCATTTTGTTTATAGGTTATGTGACTTTACATGAAATTAATAACACTTGATCCTTTTTTCCGTTTTGGATTTTTTATGAATTTAAAAAAAAAATTTTAATTTTTAGGCAAAAAAATATTTTTTTTTCTCCATAAATTTATTTTTACCGGCAAAACTGTTAGTTATAAAGAAAAACGTTATATGAGCGGATTAAAGAAATTGTTATTCTAAATTTTTTTGAGTTTGTTTTAGCAAAATCGGACAAGTGGTTCTCGAGTTATGTTAATCTACGTTTTTGCCAAAATGTTACAACTAAGCGAAAAACATCAAGATAAGGAAAAAATTTAAAAGGTCATAAAAAAAACTGACACATACGAACGCCAAACCCTTTGAGGGTTTTACTATACTGACCTAGTACCATCACCCTGACTTGAAATTTCTCACCCCCAGACAATAATCCCAAAAATGTTCCATAGTGTAATAATGCATTTTTTGCTCATTCCGCAAATATTTTATTGTCAATGCTGTTTGACCAGCTGTATGACCCAACTAAACATAAAGTTTATAAAAAACAATAAATTAACTTCAATTGCACAGATTATGTTAATTTGGTTGACTTAGGTTGACATATGAGTCTGATGATCCACCACTGCCTAACCCAGGAATTCCATCGCACATTCAAGGAATTGAGCGATGTGCTCAACTGCTAACCAATGTTTGATGACGCGTTATACGTACCAAAGGCTAGATATGATGTTATGGCAGTGACTATATAAAGTGGTACCACTATACCCCCAATGGAGAGTAAAAAAAGATTTAAAAATTAAAATGTTCTCAATGCCAAAGCAAAAATGTAGATTTAGCCTCCTTTCCTTTATTTCAGTTGTGTTATTTTAAGTAAAAAACATTAATTTATAAAAGTAATTTGATTTTTAAATACGTAATTTGATTTTTAAATACGTAACAAATTATACAATTTGCGTTTTTTCTATGAACGTTTCTTTCTTTAATGAATTAATTGCAAAATGGGATTAAAAATTGTGTAAAACTATTAAAATGTAATATATATAGGATCAATGTAAAATGTACAAATATAGTATAGGATCATTTGCCAAAACTCTTGATTAAATAAATAAATTACTATAAAACTTTTTTTTACAGGATGTTGCCTTTATTAATCCAGCTAACGTTGTTTTTGTCTATATGCTTGTTCGTGAATTGGTGAACGGTGATGAAACAAAAGAATCAGATTTGCAAGCTGCAGTACTGACGTGCTTATATTTATCTTATTCCTACATGGGAAATGAAATAAGTTATCCTCTTAAGCCATTTCTGGTTGAAGATTCCAAAGAAAAATTTTGGGATAGGTAAGTTTAAAAAATTAAGTATAAAAATTAAAACTTCCCAGGTGAAAATGTTCATATATGTTCATATATCATCATATATGTTTTCATATATGATCGTATATGTTTTCATATATGAGCATACATTTATGAACATAAATGTCATGTATGGAAGCATATATGGGCCAATACATTTAAAGATGAAGTTCATACATTGTAATATATGAATCCATATATGGCAATATATGGTTATATATTGCATATGTTGGTTCATATACGCCATATATGTTCATATATGAGTACATATATTATTCCATATATGGGGTAGTATATTTAATTTTTTATCAGATATTGCCATATATGAGGGAAATTTAAAACTTTGTTCTACCGAATTAAGATACAGTTTGAATTCTTAAATGAACATATAGGCAGAAACGTAATTAGATTAAGTGACTTATACTAGGTATTGTATTTCCGTTATAAAAAAAAAATTAAAATTAAAAATTTGTATTTCCAAAATTTTGTTTGATACCAAAACAAAGCTTAAGTCACTTAAGCCAAATGTAGTTGGGTCTTAAGACTATTAATAATTTTCAGTCTTTTTTATCCTTCGCCTCTGGCAGAGTAATACGTAACCAAAAAAAAAAAGAAAAGGATTGAGATTAATAAAACAAATTTTAAAAACTTTCTTGTTAAAGAAATATATATGAAATTATTATTATTATTATTAATATTATTAATAATATTAATATTATTTTTAGATTATAGTACAACAACTCTTCATTTAATGTAACAATTCATACTTTGTTTTTTTTTTATTATCTAATCATTCTATTTTTAATACTGTTTTTTTAATAATAACAAGAAATTTTGAATTGTTATACAAAATGAACATATTGAATAATATATGAACCCATATATGTAGACATATATGACCATATATGAACCTTTTCACCTGGGTTTGATAATTATACGTGGATCCCAATCTAAATTACAGAGATGTAATAAATATTTTTTTTTCTAAAATAAACCTTAAAATAATATTTTGTATCAACTACACTTTTCGGTTATTGTGAAAAAATCTCCCACGTCCAGTCCTGCACAAAAAAAAGGAAACATAGCTTAATTAAAATAATGCGATAAACATGTTATATTCGTAGTTATAATCCATTTAGCGACATAATCCACATTATACGCTTTTACTGCCTTTAAAACATTGAGGTTCGACTGCTGCTTTGTTGCCATTTCGTCAAAGTAAATCAAATCATTTGCCGTTCAGCACTTATTAAAGCAAAACCACAATGCGCAACTTTTTAAAATACACTGAACAAAAGGTTTGAAAACACTGTACAACAGTATCTTATAGTAACATAACATAGTCTGAACCTTTATCCAGTAGAAAAAAATTTGCAAAAGTGAATGAAATGAATGAAATTAGGGGCGATAAATGAATGCCTGCCACTTACTTTTTAGAAATTACTTCCTGTAAATATTGCCCTCGGCTATGCCTTAGGTGGTCCATCCGTGAGCTCCAATTTTGGCATAATTTTTCCAGTATTTCGGCCGGTATCTCACCAATAACAGTTGTAATGTTGTCTTCCAGCGCTGGAATTGTGGCTGGCTTGTCCCTGTAGACGAGATACTTCACGTATCCCCACATCAAATCTCTTGAAATTGGCGACGAATGGACTGCTCCAAAACTTGAGAATAAATGCTCACCAAACTCGCCTCTCAATAGGTTCATGGTGCCATGTGGCACCGTCTTGTTGAAACTACATGTCAACCAAGTCAAATTATTTTATTTTGAGCAAAAAAAAGTCGGTTATTATCGCTCGGTACCTTGCTCCAATGACTGTAACGTTGCGATTTTCCCCGCTATTGAAGAAGTACGTTCCAATAAGTCCCACAAGCCGCACCAAACAGTAAATCTTTCAGGGTGCATTGGCAGCCTCTGACTGCTCTTCAAACCAAATTCGGCAATTCTGTTTGTTGACGTAGCCATTGAGCTAAAAATGAGCTTTGTTGATGAAGACAATTTTCTATAATTTTAAACATTTCTCACACAGCTCGAATTTTGATAATAAAATTCAATGACTTGCACACGTTGTTGGTTTATTACTCTATTCATGGTGAAATGGCAAACGGTACTGAGCATTTTTGCCATTGCCACATGTCACGAATCTTTTATTACACTAAAAAACCAAATAGCAAAAAAATCAACCTTTATAACCACTTATATGGAAAATTACTATCCCTACATACCTGACTTCTCTTTATTTTTTGTAAACAAATACAATTTCAACATTTTTGGCCACTTTTGTACGAAAGCTGTTTTCATAAACGGACTTCGCCGTAACCCGTAATATAGCAATTATATTGTTTATCCTGCTCTACCTTTACTAACAAACATATAATTAATTTGTTCGCTTTTGTTGTTTTTAATATTTTTTAACGGCCCGGTAGGCTAGTTGGTAGCGTGCTAGCTTATCAGTGCAAGGATCGTGGGTTCAATTCCCACCAACGGCTCTGGTCTGTTTTCGCTACGACGAGCCGATGGCTTATGCTGATAGTGATCGGTTAGGACATTAGGATATAATTTGTAATTATATGATTAACATAAATAAAAATTTTTAATAATTTTTGTGACAAATATTTTTATTTACAATTCAAAGAGAAAACCTAAGAATTTCCAAGACTTGGCAGCATTTTTATTCTTAGCTGCTTAAGTTCGTATGGAATATTTTTATAAAATTCGAAAAAAACTAAAACTAAAGGTTAACAAATGCATAAGTGTAGCATGTATCATGTATATATAAGGACAGATATGTTGAATGAGAAGTTGGATACAATTTAAAACTGGCAAATGAAATATAAAAAAGGAATGGCAAATTTTATTAAAAAAAATACAGAAAACCTAAATGTCAAACGTCAAGGAATATTAATAGCTTACACATATAACGATTCCTTTAATTATTCATTAAGGATGGGGCGAACTGGCTAAATAAAATCTAAACTAAAATCAGGTTTCTAAATTTCTTTGAAATTTAAAATTATTTTCCAATATTTTTCAACCAATTTTTAATCCCTTTTGTCAAGTTGTATTTAGTTTAGATTTTATTTAGCCACCTCGCAGAGGGCCTAAATATTTTTTAATTATAAATATATGTTTTTATATAAAAAAATAAACTCATAATTCTGAAATTTCGGGGATTCCAGTTAAGACTTTATGTAGTATTGGAATCTCAGATTTTTAATTTTTAAGTCGAATATATATATTTATTATATATATATATATACTATGAAGACATTTTGTTACTTTGGAGACTGTCCTTAAACTTTTCGTTATTCTACTGTTTACTCTGAAGACATTTTACTGGATACAGCGCATATTATAGGGACTTTTTTGGCTGAATATACAGAAGTCTTCATAGTATGGGCAATGAATATATATATATATATAGAGAGAGTTTCCATATGAAAACGATCAAAATTGGCAAATTTTTGGACGACCCCTCTCCGATTTTAAAATAAATAGTCTCAATCGATTGCCCAGCAAAAAATAATGTACCTACATATATTTTTTTTTTTTTTATAGTGACTGGTTTAGTGGTGGTGTACACCACTGTCATGTGACAAAATTGAAGAATTCTTCATAAGGGACCTCATTGAAAGTTGTTTTAAAAAAAAACTACTAAAGCGATCGCAACGAGTGATAGCTCGTTGGAAAGGTATTGACTGCTGACTGGTTTAGAGGTGGTGTACACCACTGTCATGTGACAAAATTGAAGAATTCTTCATAAGGGACCGCATTGAAAGTTGTTTTAAAAAAAAAAACTACAAAAGCGCAACGAGTGATAGCTCGTTAAAAAGGTATTAAATCAGGCTTTAATTGAAAAATAAAATTTTCCTAATTTTTCTCAGAAATTTACCTTTTTTCCCATGAAAATTAAATTTTCCCATGAAAATTAAATTTTCCGATTTTCCACAGAAGCTCCTAAATTTTCCGGCTAATTTTATTTTTTTTTGGATTCCTCATAATTTTTGCTTTAAGAATCAGCAATAAAAAAATGGGCCCCGACTCCTTGTTTGGACAGGAGAAGAGCATTTAAGAGACCACCTTGTTCTCATTGTTTTTATATTTTTTATAATTGAATTATTTTTAATTATTTAACATTATTTTATTTTATTATTAAAAATACATTTTAAAAATTATTTTACAGTTAAAAATACATTTATGAAGAAAAAATCTTTCTTATTTTGCTGCTTATACTTAATTACAGTATTTATTAAAAATTTCAATTGTCTTGGCATCATTATAAAATTAAAGTAACTTTAAATTTAGCACGTCGGCAGACGAAGAGTACCGCTTTACATTAATTGACATATCAGAAATATTTGGTATGAAGCAATGAAACTTTTGCGTTCCAGTTATAGTTTTGACATTATTATATCTGTTTTGAAGTCGTCGCTCCATGGCATCGTGTTCTTTTTGAGTGCATAAAACTGTGTTAATGGCAATTTCCTTGCTTTGAATCCACGAAAACAAATGTTGTACATTTAAGATCTGGTCAGTATATGGCCTTTGCAAACTTGCCTTAGTCGCCATGCGTTTTAGGGTTCCCCCTAACGCATCGCATGGGCCCTTACCGTGGGACGTCGCAAAAAAGTGCAATTATGCAAAGATTGTAAAATTTTTTTTTATTCTTGTACTGAGAAGCCGCGCCGTCTGAGAAAAACGTTACTTTGTCGATTGCATCGAATTTTGATCTTAAGAATTCAAACAGTTTCATTTGAAATAAATAAACGGACACATAATTATGAGCTAAACTCTCCGCGACAACAACAAGGCTTACGGTCTGTAGTTCGTTATCTTCGTTTTTGACATTTTGTTACTTTGGGGACTGTCCTTAAACTTTTCGTTATTCTAGTGTTTACTCTGAAGACATTTTACTGGACACAGCACATTTTATAGGGACTTTTTTGGCAGTATATACAGATGTCTTCAAAGTATGGGCAATGCATATATATATGTATGTACTGAAACCACCATTCACGCAAAGCATTCCGTACGATACATTGAAAGAATATTTAAATCAAGATAATCCACCGTTTTTTGATCCAAAAATTTCATCACACATACAAGGAACGGAACGACACATTCAATTGCTAGCTAGCGTTTCCAAACGAGTTATACCGGGAACTGTAGAGGCTGTTATGGTGACGACATTAGAGAGCCGTGCGAAATTACCCAGACTTGAAAGCAAAAAAGACTTCAAACAATAATTTTTTTTAGTTTTTTCTCTATTACTAAGTTAAATAAATTTTTTCCTTTACATATGTTCTGACTAAATAAATTTCTAAAGAGAAAAACAAACACAAAAAAGAAAAAAACATAGCCATTTCGCTGATTTGTTCATGTAAAGTGCCAAATAAGGTGATTTTTTGGAATGTTTGTATGGTTCCTTCGGCAAAGTTTTTTATTTTGATCCCTAGAACACGGGTTTCCTTGTACGTTGAGCAATTTTTAAATCGACCCGCCCTAATATATATATATTGTTACGATTTTACCCTTTATAAAATCGTTGATTTGCCTTTTAAATAAATCGAGTTCTTTCTATATTGCAAATAATAAACACTGTTTGAAATTATTTAAAGCTCTATTTATTTATAACCGTCACTAAAAATACACTTCAATAGCACACTTTGTTTACACGATTTAGATACACTAAACGTTAGCCACACTTTAGTTCTTCACACTCTGCGTTTTTCTTATAAACTGAACTACTGCGTCACCAAAATACCCGTATTTATATGAGTAGTCAGGTATTCTAGTTATTTCCAGTTTATTACAACACTAGAATTTTCTAGCTGTCGAATTTCGTGTGAAAAAATTTCTTGTAACACTGCCGCCCACTTAAACCTGTTCGTCCCGAACAGACATAGCTATTCCTTTTCCATAGTTGGCTAGTCGTTCTAGATGAACAACCTTCATTTTGGACCTTGGGCTCTGATCTTTCTGTATTCTGTATACCACATCATTCAACCTTTTAATTACTCTATAGTGTCCGTCCCAATGCGTTTGTAGTTTGGGAGATAATCCTTTCTTTCGTTGCGGGTTAAACAGCAGAACCAGCTGGCCCTCATTAAATCCTTCAGAATTCGATGCTCGATCGTACCTCACCTTCATCTTGTCGCTCACCATTTTAATTCGATTGCGGACGAACTCCTGACGTTTCTTGGGGTCTTCTTGTTCCCGGAGAGAGTTGTCGTTTTTACTGTCTGTTGCGGCGGGCTTAACACCAAGTTCTTCTTTGGCTGATATAATCTTCGCTAACATGGGGTGGCTCCGTTGCGCCGCTGACCAAGCTTCACTCGACTCGATATGCGTTTGTCGGATGTACACGATACGGTCTTTTCCTTCAGCCTTTGAACTGTTCTTGCCATGTTTCCTACCCTTGCTGTGCTCAATGGTAACCGGTTTTCTTACTTGAGCCTTGTGCTCATATCCAACATCAAGGGGTATTTTAACATTCCGCCAAATCATAACTTTTTGCCCAATATGCAGATTAATGACGTGACTAATCATGAAATCTGCACCAATGATTACTTCGTCCAGAATATCGGCAACAATAAATACATGATTGACGCTTACGGTGGAAATCGTTAGTTTTACATTCACTTTGCCATAGACAGTATCAGTCTCCCCAGTAGCTGTGCGCAGTCTCACCCCATACAATGGTTCAATTGCATCCTTAACTAAATCGGGTCTGATGACAGACTGTGATGCTCCTGTGTCTATAGTACAAATGCGCTTTCTGCCGTTGATATATCCACAAGCAGTAAGACTGCTTTTTCTCTGCTGTATTCCAGATATGGAGATTGTGGGGCCCTTGCATGTATGAGCTGGATCGTGTTCCGCAGTGCTAGCTGTTTTTGGTTTTAACGGTGACTCCAGTGCTAATTGATTAACCGGCCGGAAGCTTTTTCTTGGTGCTCGGCAGTTCCGCTGAAAATGTCCCACTCTTCCGCAGTTATAGCATTCGGCCTTAACTTGCTATCTCCCTAATGCCTGCATAACTGCCTCTTTTAGCTCTGTGAGCTTCTTTTTGAACCCATCAGCTAACATAGTGCTCATATATTTTTCTTCAATTACTCCGAGGTTTCGCACATTAAATATTTGCGGCTTAGCAATTATTTTCGCAGTCTCCTGTGACAGCGCGAATGAAAGAGTTTCCGCAAAAGACGATTTTCTTGTAGCACACACCGCGTACCTTACATCAGGATCATGAATTCCCTTCAAAAATGCTTCAATTTTGAATTCATCTAATAATGGATGATTTTCGCCCGGATATGACAGCTGCACCAACCGCTCAATTTCTGTTGCAAAATCCTGCAACGACTCATTTGCTTTCTGCAGTCTACCTCTTAGTTCCATTCTTTATATTTCTTTTTTGTGTTCGCCACAGTGCCACCATTATGTCGTCATAATTATTTCTACAGGTGATTGGCACACTTTCTAGAATTTCTGCAGCGTTTCCTTTTAAGGCCAGAATCAACTCTATAGCTTTTTCTTCAATGTTCCACATATTTCTGGGGGCAACTGTCTCGAACTGGAACTTGAAAACATTAAATGGTACGCTGCCGTCAAAAGTAGGGGCCTTTGCTCCACCAGAACTTTCCTGAATAATCCGTACTGGGCACTCTTGACATTGAGAATTATTTCTTTTACTCTCCAGATCTTGCAGTTTTTTTCTCGACGTCATTCTCCAAGTCAGAACCTCGTTTTTCAACCATAGAAATTTTTTCATTAGTAGCTTTAGAAGTTTCCTGAAGCTTTTCTTCCACCTTATCTAACAATTTCTCGTTGTCTGCTCTCGATGTTTCTAACAGTTCCGTTTTCATCTTAGTTAGCAGTTTCTCGTTGTCTACTCTCGAAGCTTCTAACATTTTCATGTTGTCTGCTCTAATTCCTCTATCAGCCGCTTTTGTAATTCTGTCTTTTACCTGCTGTCGGTAACTCCAACTTACTCAATTCCTTCTTGAGTTGCTCCACTTTAAGCTCCTCCAATCTCATGACTGCTTATTATTTTGCAATCCCTCTTCTGACACCAATTGTTACGATTTTACCCTTATAAAATCGTTGATTTATTTGCCTAAATCGAGTTCTTTCTATATTGCAAATAATAAACACTGTTTGAAATTATTTTTAGTGCTTTGTATTTATAACAGTCACTAAAAATTACAGAAAAACACTTTAATAGCACACTTTATTTACACGGTGCAGATAGACTAAACGTTAGCCACACTTTAGTTCTTCACACTCTGCGTTTTACTTATCAACTGAACAACTGCCCATACTTTGAAGACATCTGTATATACAGCCAAAAAAGTCCCTATAATAAACCCGTCCCCGCAACATGCGCTGTGCACATATATATATATATATATGCAGGAAATAGTATATAACTCTCCCAAAAGCTGTGGGTTTCTGATACCAATCTACTAATAAATTTTCACACCTTCTTTTTATCAATGTATCTATATAAGGAATTGTAGAATTACATTCTTTCTCAATTGTAAATTTTATATTGTCATGAAATGAATTAAAAGTTGATAAAATATCATTAAAGGAATGATCCGAAATAATGCAGAATAAATCATCAACATATTTTGTGATGATATTTGGTTTTACATCCAATTTTTCTATACAAAAATCTAATAACTTCTCCATTACAATATCAGCTGTAATTGGAGAAGCTGGAGATCCCATTGGAAGCCCTTTTTGTAGTAAATATATTTTATTATCATATTTAAAATATCTCTTGTCCATTATACAAAATTTCAGAATACGTATAAAAAGGTTATTTTCAATTTCTGTATAATCCTTTATAATATCCCACTTTTCTTCGATAATATTTAAAGCTATATCAATTGGTATTTTTGGAAATAAAGATACAACATCAAGTGAAATTAATTTTTCATTAAGGGTTTTCATTCTTAGTAGTATATTTACAACCTTTGTATATTTACAACGATTTTATACTACAAAGCGTGAACGACTTTTTCGTTTATTTACTTCCCGCATAAAAACAGTTATTGTAAATTAATCAATCAGATGATTTTTGTTTTGTTTTTCATCAATTTGAAAACTTAAAATATCAAAAAGAATTTGAAGTTAACAAAAATGCCTATAATTACGGAAATATATAAATTTTTTAGTGCAAAATGCAATTGACCAAATAGAATTTGCAGAGATTCTGTGTTTGAAGGTACGGTATTACTTGTAATAATAAAATCCAATCGGTGCGAATTTCACTATCGGTCCATTTTTTTTACTTATTTTTTCACGCTTTCGTTTTAAGTTGGGGTTTTCATTATTTTGATCCACTATTCAACTTTATTGTAATAGTGACCACAAAATGAAAAATAAAAAAATCAAACAATAGTTTCGGCAGCTAAACGATCAGCTGTATTTTAACCACAGCCTAGTCAATTTTAGTTCTATCCATTTTGTTGTTGTGGTCTACAAGGGTAGTTTACTACCAAGAGTAAAAACCCTCATTATACTGTATTTCTATAAATTCAAATTATTTATTTAAATAAAGAAAGTTTAACAAATAGGGATAAATTTTTGTTAGATAAGGTAGATAGGACTAGAAAATTCTTAAAAAATAATAAGGATCTACTTATTTTAAATGCAAGCAAGGGAAATACCACTGTGGCAATAAATAATTGTGATTATATTTTAAAAATGAATAATATTGTGGATGATATTACCACATACAAATTATCAAATAGGAATCCAACAAACAAATTACAGATTATAAATAATATATATGTTGATGATTTATTCTGCATTATTTCGAATGATTCAATTAATGATATTCTATCAACTTTTAATTCATTTCATGACAATATAAAATTTACAATTGAGAAAGAATATAATTCTAAAATTCCTTATTTAGATACGTTGATAATAAGAAAGGATGAAAATTTATTAATATATTGGTATCAGAAACCAACAACTTCTGGGAGTGTTATTAACTATTTTTCTTAACATCCCAAAATAATCATACTTAACACAGCTAAGAATTTAATTGAAAGTATATTAAAGATTAGCGATACAGAATTTCATAAAATTAATATAGAAAAGATTAAAAATATTTTGTATGTAAATTTTGAATATTATTTGATCTATCTGCTTTAATTATATTTTTAATTCTATCAGGCTCAAGATCATAATTTTTTTAATGATACTAACGAATAGTAAACACTAATTTTTTTTATTAAATGGAAAAAATTGTAAGGATCAGCGCTAGAGGGAGTGCACACTTTCGACCCGAGCGAAGAGGTCATCTTCAGGTTATGAACAGGCATTTATATCACACACTCTAACGAAAATGACTATGTGAAATTACATTTTTCAGTTAGTGAATGATTACCCGTACAAATTAGTTTTTCCATCCATTTATAGAATTACGCTTTGGCAACCATCTTTGATTTTCGAAGCACAAATTGACAGGGTTGCCATTCCAAATGTTAATGTTTCCATTTCTGGGAACCAATTGGGAATCTGGCATACTAATATTTTTTTCTTTCACAACATATTTGAGCATTGTTTATTATATTAGTCGGCCAGACAGTCCGCCCTTTCGTTGCCCCTCATGGCATGAGGGCAATTGTAGTAAAGTATATGTAGGTACAACAAAGAATAAATTAAAAACAAGAATTGCATGACATAAATCTGATCAAAAATACAGGGACACTACTTCTACACAAAAAACAGCATTATCATTACATTGCATGAATTTTAATCATTATCCTGATTTTGATAGGACGTTAATAATTACAGACGCAGATATATGTTAGAAATGTTACAAATTATGAAAGTACCATCTACACAACGACATAGGAAATATTGCAAAAAATTACAGACATTTAGTTAATAAAAACTAGGATAAATATTATTATGTTAAATAACACGTATATAAAATATTTGTGTTCATGTAATATATTAATTTTTCAAATATTGTTATTTTTGTTTTCTGTGATATTTTTATTTTTTAGTATTGACAAAAAATATTTTTTTAAAAAAATTGTTATATATATAAAGTTTTCAATTTATAATTTTCATTTATTAATTATAAAAAACAATTTCCCCTGAAGAAGTCTGTGGTGACTAAATATTGGGATAAAAAAATATTTATAATTCATTTTTTATAAATAAAAGATCTTTAGCTCAATAAAAAATATTACACAAATCAAGAAGATCGAAGAAAACTAAAAGAATTATTATTGTTTGCAATATTCAGATTTTCACAGGTTCCAATCAATAAATAATTTATATATATTAAAGTGAAAAAAAGAATAAAGTGAATATTTAAGCGAATATTAAAGTTAGAAAGTTAAAGAAATAAATAAAGTTAAAGAAATCAAAGAAAAAATTAATTCAAGAGGACAACAAAAGTTATATCTGCTCGATCATGGCGAAAGTTAAATTGTCGGTACTAAATTACCATCCAATGAACAAGTTTTGCGCGTATTATTTTACAATATGCGCAAGGTAAAGCAAGTGCTTTTCTTGTCGTGAAAGAAATAGAGGGTTTATGAAATAAAGCACGAATTCCAATTAGAGCTTTTGACAAATGTGTCACAAAATTTTAGAGTTTATACTTTGAATTGAGGAAATTGCAGAAAAATTTCAAACGCCGATATTAATAGAGGAAATACAAGAGAAAGTTTTCTTAGACAAATTACTAATGCCAATGCTCTAGATATGATTAATATCGAGCAAGATAAGATATTTTTATTAAATCGAAGGAAAAAAGGAAGACCTGTTGCAATGATAGGTAGTGATTTCATTTTAGGAAAAGAGAAAAAGAAAAACTCTTCGACGAGGAAAAGAACGTCGCACGAGTGATAAATGTGCATCCGCTTGGGAAGGTATGTAACAGAATTACTGTGGGTTATCAACTTCCCAACAAAACTTTGGTAAACACTCGAAAAAGTTTGTTACTAACTTAATAAAATTAAACTTTTTAACCAATAATGATGTATTACACATTACCATGTCATTACCAGTAAGGATATATCATTACCTCCAATTGTATGGTGCTAAAATAAAGTACAAGAACAGCATCATTTTAGTGCACCAAAACTAATACAAGTATTAAATGAATGAAAAATAAGTAATCGTGCCGCAGTACGAATCTTTATACCATGTACAAACAAGCAACTAGCTACTCATGAAACCTAAAGAGTTATTTAGTTTATCTGTCGCTAAGACATAAAACTTAAACCGTACAAACAAACAACCAGCTACTCATAAAACCTAAACAACTATTTATTTTATCTGTCGGTTTAGGCACAAAACCTAACCTTTATTCCTAGAATGCATTTTATTTATATTGTTACGATTTACCCTTTATAAAATCGTTGATTTATTTACCTTTTAAATAAATCAAGTTCTTTCTATATTGCGAATAATAAACACTGTTTGAAATTATTTATAGCTCTATTTATTTATAACAGTCACTGAAAATTACAGAAAAACACTTTAATAGCACACTTTATTTACACGGTGTAGATAGACTAAACGTTAGCCACACTTTAGTTCTTCATACTCAGCGTTTTACTTTATAAACTGAACTACTGCGTCACCGAGTACCAGTATTTATATGAGTAGTCAGGTATTCTAGTTATTTCCTGTTTATTACGACACTAGATTTTTCCAGCTGTCAAAATTCACGTAAAGAAATTTCTAGTTGTGGAAATTTCTTGTAACACTGCCGCCCACTTAAGCCTGTTCGTCCCGAACAGACATAGCTATTCCTTTTCCATAGTTGGCTAGTCGTTCTAGATGAACAACCTTCATTTTGGACCTTGGGCTCTGATCTTTCTGTATTCTGTATACCACATCATTCAACCTTTTAATTACTCTATAGGGGCCGTACCAATGCGTTTGTAATTTGGGAGATAGTCCTTTTTTCCGTTGCGGGTTAAATAGCAGAACCAGCTGACCCTCATTAAATCCTTCGTTATTTGCTGTCCTATCATACCTCGCCTTCATCTTATCGCTGACTATTTTAATTCAATTGCGTACAAACTCATGAAGCTCGTTAACGTCTTCTTGTTCCTGGGAAGCGTTGTCTTTATCTATAGCGGCGGGCTTAACACCAAATTCTAAATCGCCAGGCAATTAAAGTTCCGTTCCGAAAATAACTTTTGCATGCGTCCGGGAGGTGGAATCATAAACAGCCGATCTGTATGCCAGCAGAATTTAAGCGATGTGTCCGTCCTAGTCCTTCTGATGTGCACTGACCACTTTTCTTAAGTATTCCTCTAAAGTGCGATTGAATCTTTCGACCATACCATCAGATTGTGGATGCAGCGGGGTGGTTCTTCTCTTTCTTATACCATACAACTCACACATTTCCTTGAAGATAGCAGATTTAGAATTCCTTCCCTGGTCAGAGTGTAATTCTAATGGAACACCGTAGCGGCACACCCAGTTGTTCACAAATGCGCTTATTATCGTTCTGGCTTCCTGCTTTGGTATAGCGTACACCTCAGGCTATTTACTGAAATAATCGATCACCACGAGAACGTAACGGTTTCCAGAATCACTGACGGGGAAAGGGCCTGCTACATCCATTGCTATCCGCTCAAATGGGGCACCCGAGTTGTATTGTTGAAGTTGCCCACGACTTCTCCTTACTGGTCCTTTAGCTGCGATGCATTGCGCGCAATTTGCTATCCAGTCGCTTACAGCTTGCTGGCAGCTGACCCAGTAGAATCGTTGTTTAAACTTCTCTAGGTTTTTCGTGACACCGAGATGACCACCACTGCGACCGTCATGGAACTCTTTTAATACTTCGTCTATTTTGCTTGACGGCACCACAATTAGCTTTGTCTCAGTTTTGCCGTCCGCACTTTCCCATATACGGTATAAGCAGTGATTAATTAAGCGTAGACTGATCCACTGGGCCCAATACGCCTTCATTAGCGGACTTTCAGCTGATATTTGTTCACGGGTAGGCCTCCTGTCCTATGCTTTGGCTGACATAATATTTGACAGTATGGGGTCATTCTGTTGCACCGTCGACTAGGCTTCACTTGACTCAATATGCGTTAGTCTTATATCAACGATACACTCTTTTCCTTGAGCCCTCGCACAATGTTTGCACTCTAAATTGCAGGGGCGTCTTGAAAGGGCGTCCGCATTGCAATGCTTTATGCCTTACCTATGCTCGATGCTGAAATCACAACTTTGAAGTCGTTCAATCCAACGAGCTAGCTGCCCTTCTGGTTGTTTAAATTGCAGCAGCCACCTGAGTGCAGAATGGTCGGTTCTTAGTTGAAAGTGCTGACCATACAGATACTTGTGGTAGTGCTTTACACATTCTACCGCCGCCAAGAGTTCTCGTCGCGTTAAGCAGTAGTTTCTTTCAGGCTTCGAAAGTACTCGACTGTAATAGCATATGACTTTTTCGGTTCCATTAATAACCTGCGAAAGCACACCTCCTATTCCGTATCCGCTTGCATCGCTATTCAGCACAAAATTTTCCCCGGTCACAGGATATCCAAGAATCGGTGCCGTACATAATAACTCCTTGAGCCTTAGTAATGCTTGTACTTGAGCTTCACCCCAATGGTCGCGCCTTCTTAGTCAGCTTATGTAGACTCGCAGCCACATTGGCAAAATTTGGTACAAATAGTCGGTAGTATGTGCAGAGACCTAGAAAGCTGCGCACCTCGTGCAGATTTTTCGGGCAAGGCCAATCTTTTACCGCCCGAATCTTATCTTCATCGGTTGATATACCCTCTGCGGTTACGCGGTGCCCCAAATACTTGACTTTCCTCTGAAACAGTGTACATTTCTTTGCGCTAAGTTTAAGTCCAGCCGCAGATATTCGCCTTAAGACTTCTGCTAAGTTCTTCAGGTGTTCATCGAAAGTTTTTCCCATGACAATTATTTCGTCAAGGTACACTAGGCAAGTTTTCCAGTGGAGACCTTTCAGCAAATTTTCTATTAAACGCTCAAATGTTGCTGGAGCATTGCAGAGTCCAAAGGTCATCACATTAAACTGCCATAATCCGTCACCTGTGCTAAAGGCAGTTTTCTCCTTGTCTTGGTCACAAATTTCTACTTGCCAATAACCACTTTGCAAGTCCAATGTGGAGAACCATTTGGTTCCTGCTAGCGTGTCTAGAGTATCGTCAATTCTCGGTAGTAGATAGCTGTCCTTCTTGGTGATATCGTTTAGTTTTCTGTAATCAACACAGAATCGGGTGCTGCCATCTTTTTTCTTAACTAAAACTATAGGCGAGCTCCATGGGCTAGAAGGTGGTTCGATTACTCCACTACGCTCCATTTCGTTGACTAACTCCCTTACTTCACTTCGTTTTGCTAGAGGAATACTTCTGGGCGCCTGCTTTATTGGCCTCGCTTCACCAGTATTTATTCGGTGTTTTACAACTGCCGTTCTTCCTTGACTTTGGGTTTTCATGGCGAAGACAGAGCCGTATTTCCTGATTAGCTGTTTGGCTTTATTTCTATCAGGCGGCGCCAGTTCTTTTACCCATTTTTCCACATATTCTGCCAGCATCTCTCGATCTTTAACGAACGCACTGGATGGTTCCAAGTTCTTTTCGCAACTGATTATTGCTTCTGGCGCAGTACATTTGTATATTTCAGAGTTCGCTCTGACAACATTTTCACAATTTGATAGGTTCTGTACTCTTACAGGAACTCTTTTGTCTTTACTGGTTTTCACGAGGTTTTTCGCTGTTACCAGGTTACTTTTTATTTCTGTTGGTTCTACCACCCTCAAGCTGCTGTCCTCACAATCTCCCTCCATGCGCACCCATAATAAAGTTTCTGACCGTGCCGGTATTTTCTAATAACTGATGGTAACTAGCTTTCTTACTCGATCCACTTGCTCATATCCAATATCAAGGGGTATTTCAACATTACGCCAAATCATAACTTTTTGCCCCATATGCAGATTAATGTCGTGACCAATCATGAAATCTGCACCAATTATTACTTCGTCCACAATATCGGCAACAATAAATACGTGATTGACGATTATGTTGGCAATCGTTAGTTTTACATTTATTTTACCATAGACATAGGCAGGCTCCCCAGTAGCTGTGCGCAGACTTATCCCGTATAGTGGTTCAACTGCCTTTTTCACTAAATCGGGCCTGATGATTGACTGTGATGCGCCTGTGTCTATCGTAAAAATGTGCTTTCGCCCGTTGATGTAAGCAGTAAGATTGCTTTGCTCCTGCTGTATTACTGATATGGAGATTGTGGGGCCATCGGTTGTGAGAGCTAGCTCATGCCCCGTAGTGCTAGCTCTTTTTAGTTTAACGGTGACTCTTTAGGTGATTGCTGATCGGCCCGGAGGCTCTTCCTTGGTGCTTTGCAATTTCGCTGGAAATGTCCCACTCTACCGCAGTTGTAGCATTTGGCCTTGACTTGCTTCTCCCCTAATGCCTGCTTAAATGCATCTTTCAACTCCGTGAGCACTTCTCTGAATCCTTCTGTTAGCTTTGTGCTTATATCTTGCTCTTTTTCAGCAGTCACTTCGAGGTTACGCACCTTAAATGTTTGGGGCTTGGAAATCACCTTCGCAGTCTCTTGTGCCAACGCGAATGAGACAGTTTCAGCAAAAGTCGATTTCTGCGTAGCGCACACCGCATGTCTCACATCAGAATCCCGAATTCCATTCACAAATGCTTCAATGGATGATTCTCACCTGGATAAGTCAGCTGCACCAACCGCTCAATCTCTGTCGCAAAATCTTGCAATGACTCATTTGCTTTCTGCAGTCTACCTCTTAGTTCCATTCTGTATATTTCTTTTTTGTGTTTGCCACCATACTTTCGCTGCAGTGCCACCATTTTGTTGGCACACTTTCTAGAATTTCTGCAGCGTTTCCTTTTAAGGCCAGAATTAACTCTATAGCTTTTTCTTCGATGTTCCACATATTTCTGGCGGCCACTGTCTCGAACTGGAACTTAAAAACATTAAACGGTATGCTGCCATCAAAAGTAGGGGCCTTTGCTCTACCAGAAGTTTCCTGAATAATTCGTACTCAACCCTCTTGACATTGGCGATTATTTACTTTATTTTCTCAATCTTGTAGTTTTCTCTCAACATCTTTGGCTTGTACGTCGAATCTGTCTACGCCGTTCTCTAAGTCGGAAACCTCGGAAATTTGTCTAGAAGTATCTTGAAACTTTTCTTCCATCTTCATTAGCAATTTCTCGTTGTCTGCTCTCGATCTTTCTAGCAGTTTCGTTTCCATCTTAGCTAACAGTTTCTCGTTGTCTGCTCTAGAAGTTGCTTGAAGTTTAACTAACAATTTCTCGTTGTCCACTCTAGACGTTCCCATCTTTTCCATCATAGCAGCCAACATTGCGCTTAACTCCAAGTTACCTTCTGTTTTACGCGTACTAACCTCCATTGCTTCTTTTTCATTAAATTCGAAAGTCGCAATGTCAATCTTACGCCGCTCCAATTCCTCTATCAGCCTCTTTTGTAATTCAGTCTTATTACCTGCTGTCGGTAGCTCCAATTTGCTCAATTTCTTTTTGAGCTGTTCCACCTTAAGCTCCTCCAATTTCATGACTGCTTATTATTTTGCAATCCCCCTTCTGACACCAATTGTTACGATTTTACCCTTTATAAAATCGTTGATTAAAAGGAAAATTGAAATAAATCGAGTTCTTTCTATATTGCAAATAATAAACATTGTTTGGAATTATTTATAGCTCTATTTATTTATAACCGTTACAAAATTTACAGAAATACACTTTATTTACACGATTTAGATAGACTAAATGTTAGCCACACTTCAGGTCTTCACACTCTGCGTTTTACTTATAAGCTGAACTACTGTGTCACCGAGTACCGGTATTAATATGAGTAGTTCCATTAATAACCTGCGAAAGCACACCTCCTATTCCGTATCCGCTTGCATCGCTATCCAGCACAAAATTTTCCCCGGTCACAGGATATCCAAGAATCGGTGCCGTACATAATAACTCCTTGAGCCTTAGTAATGCTTGTACTTGAGCTTCACCCCAATGGTCGCGCCTTCTTAGTCAGCTTATGTAGACTCGCAGCCACATTGGCAAAATTTGGTACAAATTGTCGGTAGTATGTGCAGAGACCTAGAAAGCTGCGCACCTCGTGCAGATTTTTCGGGCAAGGCCAATCTTTTACCGCCCGAATCTTATCTTCATCGGTTGATATACCCTCTGCGGTTACGCGGTGCCCCAAATACTTGACTTTCCTCTGAAACAGTGTACATTTCTTTGCGCTAAGTTTAAGTCCAGCCGCAGATATTCGCCTTAAGACTTCTGCTAAGTTCTTCAGGTGTTCATCGAAAGTTTTTCCCTGGACAATTATTTCGTCAAGGTACACTAGGCAAGTTTTCCAGTGGAGACCTTTCAGCAAATTTTCCATTAAACGCTTAAATGTTGCTGGAGCATTGCAGAGTCCAAAGGTCATCACATTAAACTGCCATAATCCGTCACCTGTGCTAAAGGCAGTTTTCTCCTTGTCTTGGTCACAAATTTCTACTTGCCAATAACCACTTTGCAAATCCAATGTGGAGAACCATTTGGTACCTGCTAGCGTGTCTAGAGTGTCGTCAATTCTCGGTAGTAGATAGCTGTCCTTCTTGGTGATATCGTTTAGTTTTCTGTAATCAACACAGAATCGGGTGCTGCCATGTTTTTTCTTAACTAAAACTATAGGCGAGCTCCATGGGCTAGAAGATGGTTCGATTACTCCACTACGCTCCATTTCGTTGACTAACTCCTTTACTTCATTTCGTTTTGCTAGAGGAATTCTTCTGGGCGCCTGCTTTATTGGCCTCGCTTCACCAGTATTTATTCGGTGTTTTACAACTGCCGTTCTTCCTTGACTTTGGGTTTTCATGGCGAAGACAGAGCCATATTTCCTGATTAGCTGTTTGGCTTTATTTCTATCAGGCGGCGCCAGTTCTTTTACCCATTTTTCCACATATTCTGCCAGCATCTCTCGATCTTTAACGAACGCACTGGATGGTTCCAAGTTCTTTTCGCAACTGATTATTGCTTCTGGCGCAGTACATTTGGCTATTTCAGAGTTCGCTCTGACAACATTTTCACAATTTGATAGGTTATGTACTCTTACAGGAACTCTTTTGTCTTTGCTGGTTTTCACGAGGGCTTTCGCTGTTACCAGGTTACTTTTTATTTCTGTTGGTTCTACCACCCTCAAGCTGCTGTCCTCACAATCTCCCTCCATGCGCACCCATAATAAAGTTTCTGACCGTGCCGGTATTTTCTGATAACTGATGGTAACTAGCTTTCTTACTCGATCCACTTGCTCATATCCAACATCAAGGGGTAATTCAACATTACGCCAAATCATAACTTTTTGCCCCATATGCAGATTAATGTCGTGACCAATCATGAAATCTGCACCAATTATTACTTCGTCCACAATATCGGCAACAATAAATACGTGATTGACGCTTATGTTGGCAATCGTTAGTTTTACATTTATTTTACCATAGACATTGGCAGGCTCCCCAGTAGCTGTGCGCAGACTTATCCCGTATAGTGGTTCAACTGCCTTTTTCACTAAATCGGGCCTGATGATTGACTGTGATGCTCCTGTGTATATCGTAAAAATGTGCTTTCGCCCGTTGATGTAAGCAGTAAGATTGCTTTTCTCCTGGTGTATTACTGATATAGAGATTGTGGGGCCATCGGTTGTGGGAGCTAGCTCATGCCCCGTAGTGCTAGCTCTTTTTAGTTTAACGGTGACTCTTTAGGTGATTGCTGTTCGGCCCGGAGGCTCTTCCTTGGTGCTTTGCAATTTCGGTGGAAATGTCCCACTCTACCGCAGTTGTAGCATTTGGCCTTGACTTGCTTCTCCCCTAATGCCTGCTTAAATGCATCTTTCAACTCCGTGAGCACTTCTCTGAATCCTTCTGTTAGCTTTGTGCTTATATCTTGCTCTTTTTCAGCAGTCACTTCGAGGCTACGCACCTTAAATGTTTGGGGCTTGGAAATCACCTTCGCAGTCTCTTGTACCAACGCGAATGAGACAGTTTCAGCAAAAGTCGATTTCTGCGTAGCACACACCGCATGTCTCACATCAGAATCCCGAATTCCATTCACAAATGCTTCAATTTTGAACTGATCTAAGAATGGATGATTCTCACCTGGATAAGTCAGCTGCACCAACCGCTCAATCTCTGTCGCAAAATCTTGCAATGACTCATTTGCATTCTGCAGTCTACCTCTTAGTTCCATTCTGTATATTTCTTATTTGTGTTTGCCACCATATATTCGCTGCAGTGCCACCAATATGTCGTCATAATTATTTCTGCAGGTGATTGGCACACTTTCTAGAATTTCTGCAGCGTTTCCTTTTAAGGCCAGAATTAACTCTATAGCTTTTTCTTCGATGTTCCACATATTTCTGGCGGCCACTGTCTCGAACTGGAACTTAAAAACATTAAACGGTATGCTGCCATCAAAAGTAGGGCCTTTGCTCTACCAGAAGTTTCCTGAATAATTCGTACTGGACCCTCTTGACATTGGCGATTATTTACTTTATTTTCTAAATCTTGTAGTTTTCTCTCAACATCTTTGGCTTGTACGTCGAATCTGTCTACGCCGTTCTCTAAGTCGGAAACCTCGGAAATTTGTCTAGAAGTATCTTGAAACTTTTCTTCCATCTTCATTAGCAATTTCTCGTTGTCTGCTCTCGATCTTTCTAGCAGTTTCGTTTCCATCTTAGCTAACAGTTTCTCGTTGTCTGCTCTAGAAGTTGCTTGAAGTTTAACTAACAATTTCTCGTTGTCCACTCTAGACGTTCCCATCTTTTCCATCATAGCAGCCAACATTGCGCTTAACTCCAAGTTACCTTCTGTTTTACGCGTACTAACCTCCATTGCTTCTTTTTCATTAAATTCGAAAGTCGCAATGTCAATCTTACGCCGCTCCAATTCCTCTATCAGCCTCTTTTGTAATTCAGTCTTATTACCTGCTGTCGGTAGCTCCAATTTGCTCAATTTCTTTTTGAGCTGTACCACCTTAAGCTCCTCCAATTTCATGACTGCTTATTATTTTGCAATCCCCCTTCTGACACCAATTGTTACGATTTTACCCTTTATAAAATCGTTGATTAAAAGGTAAATTTAAATAAATCGAGTTCTTTCTATATATACTAAATTGTGATGTAATAACAGATTTAAATGATTATGTCGAAAACTATGACAAATGTTTGGAAAATACAATTAAAAAATTTACTGTTAATAAGAAAATTAAATACAAAAGCAATAACACATGGTTTAATAACGAACTCAGAACACTAAAACGGGAAAAAGTATTTAAATATCAAAATGCAATTACTGAAAATACTATTGAGGCCTGGAATAGTTATAAATCAATAAGAAATACATATAAAGTAAAAATTGAAAATGAAAAAAATAAATATATAAATAATAAAATAAACAGCACGAACAATCAAAAAGAAATGTGGAGTAAAATAAAAGAACTAGTTCTAAAAAAACCCAGAAATACAATAAAAACTGTGATATTTAAACAAATAGAGTATAAGGACAATTTTCAAATATCTGAAAATTTTAATAATTATTTCGTGGATAGCATTAAAGAAATAAGAATTTCCATTAATGAAGTGCAATATGAAAATAAAATAACTGTGATAAATACAAAGTTGAAATTCCGTGCAATATCTTTAGAAGAGCTAAAAATTATATGTAAGAACATCAAAAAAAAACCTGACTATAATAGAATATCGAATAATATAATTTTAGATAACTGGGACACGACAGGCAATATTATGCTTAACATTATAAATAAATCTTTAGAAACAGGAATTTTCCCTAACAATTGGAAAGAATCAATGATTACACCTATCGAAAAAGTAAAAAATACTGTGAAGTGTGAAGAATACCGGCCAATTAACACCCTCAAAACATGTGAAAAAATTAGTGAAAAGGTAGTGAAAACACAATTAGAAAACTACATGGAACAACACAAATTATTATCAAAATACCAGTCAGGTTTTAGAAGAAAACACTCGTGCGAAACTGCAGTAAATTATATTATAAACAAGTGGAAATACATCAAGAGAAATAATAAAATAATCGCAATTTTTCTAGATTTCAAAAGGGCATTTGAAACTATTGATCGAGATATCCTAATAAAAAAACTATATAAATACGGAATCCAAGATACTGAATTAAAATGGTTCCAATCTTACTTAAATAATCGCAGGCAAACAACAAAAGTTAACAATGTAAAATCTAATGCAATAGAGAACGATTTTGGCGTACCGCAAGGTTCAATTTTAGGAGCTCTTCTATTTATCATATACATAAACGATATGGAGAATGTTTTAGACAAATGTGAAATTGTTTTATACGCAGATGATACTCTGATTTACTCAGAGGCGTCAACGGAAGAAAGATGTTTTGAGAATCTAACAAGAGATATGGATAATATAAATAAATGGTTAAAAATGAACAAATTAAAATTAAACGAAAGTAAAACCAAAATAATGGAAATAAATATGAACACTGATATAACATTCAAAATAAATAATATAATAATAGAAAAAGTTAATAATATTAAATATCTGGGTTTTGTAATAGACAAAGACTTGAAATTCAAAGAACATATTGAATATATATGTAAAAAAATCGGGAAAAAAATCGGATTTTTTAAACGTTTAAGAAATAAAGTATCAATTATTACGGCAATAAATATATACAATACAATTATTAAACCACATTTTGAGTATGGATCAACTGTGATATATACATGCTGTTCAGATCAGCAAATAATGAGACTACAAAAACTACAAAATAAAGCTATGCGCGCAATATTAAAATGCAACCGATTTACATCAATAAAATTTATGTTGGACACTCTGAAATGGCTAAATATACACCAAAGATTAGAGCTTAATACAATAAACTTAATCCGAAAAATGAAAACAGGAGATGCACCCGATTATCTGGTCGAACAACTACATTATGTTGGGGAGGTACAACCGTATAACCTGAGGAACGCTCTAGACTTTAGACTTCAACGAGCAGATACTAATGCAAGGCAAAGGTCACTGTTTTATAAAGGATTAAATCTGTACAACAAGATGCCAAATGACGTTAAGAATGAAAGTAACACTAACAATTTTAGGAAAAAAACTGTTAATTTTATTAGAAATGTTAATATAAATCAGAGCTTGTAAATGCAATTGTGCAAAACGAATTTTTAAATTGTAATTTAAAAGTATTAAAATACTACTAATAAACTTAATAATAATAATAATATTGCAAATAATAAACATTGTTTGGAATTATTTATAGCTCTATTTATTTATAACCGTTACAAAATTTACAGAAATACACTTTATTTACACGATTTAGATAGACTAAATGTTAGCCACACTTTAGGTCTTCACACTCTGCGTTTTACTTATAAACTGAACTACTGTGTCACTGAGTACCGGTATTAATATGAGTAGTCTGGTATTCTAGTTATTTCCAGTTTATTACGACACTAGATTTTTCCAGCTGTGAAGAAATTTCTAGGTGTAGAAATTTCGTGTAACAATATAATGGTATTTTTTCTTTATATAAAATTTTTCAAAGATGCCATATAGCTTTAAATTTATTGTGCGATCAAAAACAAAAGTTAAGTAAAGCGAAAAGTAAACATCCACATATATGGACAAATTGTCAAGAGGTTTTGATTTTAGACATATGGTTTCTTGGGAAAAGTTTCTTAGAAATTTTCAGTAGATTTAATTTTTGCTATACGATTTTTTAGCTTTTTTTTACCCATACAATTTTATCCACCCTAATATAAATGGTGGTTTTTAACCGTTTAGGTTTTGAAAATTAAAAAAAAAACAGAAAATTTGCTAAAGTGAAAGAGATATTTATTTGGGGCGATAAATGAATGCTTGCCATTTACTTTTCAAATATTATTTCATGTAAATGTTGCCCGCGGCTATGCCGTAGGTTGTCCACCCGTGAGCTCAAATTTTGTTATACTTTTTCCAGCATTTTGGCCAGTATCTCACCAATGGCAACTGTAGTGTTGTCTAAGAGGACTGAAATTGTGGCTGGCTTGTCTCTGCATAAAAGAAAGTAGTCTAGTGGGGTCAAATCGTATGATCTTTTCGTCCTAAACGTGTTATTAATTGCTCATCAAACTCTCCTCTCAATCCGTTCATGGTATCGCATGCCGTGTGGCACCGTCTTGTCGAAACCACATGTCAACCAATTCCAACTCTTCCATTTTGAGCAACAAAAGCACAGTGCTACACAAACTCCTTCTCGTGTGTGGTTTTTCGAAGTACTTATGGAAACTATCAAAACCCCATTTGGCAGTTATTCTCACGGCTATATCTCGGAAACCATTAGGATTTTGTTTTCCTGTGTTCGGCACAATTTTAAATATATACAGGGAGGAAGAAAGGACAAAACAAACTAACCCGCAAAAACTGCATCAAGTGGCTCAAAATTTCTTAAATGTTTAAAAAGTTTTTTTTTTCTATTTTTTCATCTCTTTTGGCCCATAGCTGCCAATCTGAGGGAAATTTAGTAAAGTAGTCTTCAGAAAAAATATTCCTTGAAATACAATTCATAATTCTTCAGAACAGCTATATTTTACATCGAAAATTCAAGATTTTTGTTTGTCAACTATGTGCAATTTTTTTTTCCATATGTGGCGTTGTTGCATGTGCATACAAAAATTGAACTAGCCCTATATAAAACTTGAACTATCCCTACTACCGGTGCGCCTGGGATGCACTAAAAGCTGTATTCGTCTTCAGAAAAAATATTCCTTGTAACACAATTCATAATTCTTCTGAACAGCTTTATTTTACATCGAAAATTCAAGATTTTAGTTTGTCAACTATGTGCAATTTTTTTTCCATATGTGGCGTTGTTGCATGTGCATACAAAAATTTAACTAGCCCTATATAAAACTTCAACTAGCCCAACTACCGAAGCGCCTGGGATGCACTAAAAGCTGTATTCGAGGGCGTTTTAGGAAAGAATCGTGTACAGCCAGACGAAGCAAAGAAATGCATTTATGACATTGAAATTACATTTTCTGCATCACCACTTTGATGACTTCTTAGACCAATTGCCAACCGAATCGGACGAACAAGGAGACAGATTTCATAAGGTCACCATGCCAATGGAAATACGATACAAAGGAAAAAAGCTGGATGCATTGCTTGCAGAAGTTTGTTGGTGGAGTCATAAGGTATCCCAGTATGAAGATGCAGGCACCGAAGTAGCGGAGGACGAAAGATATGAAGGACACACCAAAAGAGACATGTCATTTAATGTGCTACCAGGATCAGATGATGATGATTCACATTTTTTTTAACGTTTATTTAATGAATATGTAAAATATATTTAATTACAAACTCCAAATAAACACGAAGTGTAAAGATAACTTATTTATATATACAAAGTCCCATTTAGCGAGCTCTCAAGTATAATATTTATTTAAAAATAAAGATATTTTTTATTATCTAAATCTATCTACATAAATATAAGGAAAATAACTAATATCACAATCAATGTAAGCAAAAAGGTTAACAAAAAACTTACTTTTATTTTAGTAAGGATAAAAAAAGGTCAAGGGATAATATACAAAGAGTTATTATTGAGATAGCCACCAATACTTTTTAAGGTTTAAATTAGGTTTAGTATTTTTATCACCCGAATATATACTTGTGTCAAAACGACACAACGTAAGTTATTTCTTTGATATTGGCACGTCTATATATATGATAAAAAATAGGCACACCATCATCATTTTGAATGAAACCATTTCTATCCAGAAAAAGAAAAGCCTCAGGTGGAACGTATCCAATTTGTAATATTCATATTATTCACCTTGCTTCACTAGTATTTATTCGGTGTTTTACAATCGCCGTTCTTCCTTGACTTTGGTTTCTCATGGCGAAGACAGAGCCGTATTTTCTGATTAGTTGTTTGGCTTTATTTTTATCAAGCGGTGCCAGTTCTTTTACCCATTTTTCCACATATTTTGCCAGCATCTTTCGATCTTCAACGGACGCATTGGAAGGTTTCAAGTTCTTTTCGCAACTAATTATTGCTTCTGGCGCAGTTCATTTGGCTATTTCAGAGTCCGCTCTGACAACTTTTTCACAATTTGATAGGTTCAATACTCTTACAGGAACTCTTTTCTCTTTGCTGGTTTTCACGAGGGCTTTTGCTGTTATCAGGTCACTTTTTATTACTGAAGGTTCTACCACCCACAAGCTGCTGTCCTCACAATCTCCCTCCATGCGCACCCATACTAAAGTTTCTGCTCGTGCTGGTAGTTTTTGGTGGCTGATGGTAACTAGCTTTCTTACCTGATCCTCGCGTTCATATCCAACACAAAGGGGTATTTCAACATTCTGCCAAATCATAATGTTTGCCCCATATGCAGGTTAATGCCGTGCCTAATCATAAAATCTGCACCAATAATTACTTCGTCCACAACATCGGCAACGATAAATACGTGACTGACGCTAATGTTGGCAATTGTTAGTTTCACATTAACCTTACCTTAGACAGAAGCCTGCTCTCCAGTAGCTTACCACGTGCAATGGTTCAACTGGCTTTCTAATTATATCGGGCCTAATGATGGACTGTGATGCTCTTGCATCTATGGTTAAAATGTGCTTTTGTCCGTTGATGCACCCATAAGCAGTAAGATTGCTTTTCCCCTGCTGTGCTACTGATATGGAGATTTTGGGGCCATCGGTTGTGGGAGCTAGCTCATGTCCCGTAGTGCTAGCTCTTTTTAGTTTAACGGTGACTCTTAAGGTGGTTGCTGATCGGACCGAGAGCTCTTCCTTGGTGCTTTGCAGTTTCGCTGAAAGTGTCCCATTTTCCGCAGTTGTAGTATATGTCCTTCAGTTTTAACTGCCTCTGTTAACTTCGTGCTTATATCTGCCTCTTTTTCAGCAGTCACTTCGAGGTTACGCACCTTAAATATTTGTGGCTTGGAAATCACCTTCGCAGTCTCTTGGGCCAGCGCGAATGCGACAGTTTCAGCAAAAGTCGATTTCTGCGTAGCACACACCGCATGTCTCACATCTGAATCCCGAATTCCATTCACAAATGCTTCAATTTTGAACTGTCGCAAAATCTTGCAATGACTCATTTGCTTTCTGCAGTCTACCTTTTAGTTCCATTCGGTATATTTCTTTTTTGTGTTCGCCGCAATACTTTCGCTACAGTGCCACCATTATGTCGTCATAATTATTTCTGCAAGTGATTGGCACACTTTCTAGAATTTCTGCAGCGTTTCCTTTTAATGCCATCATCTCTATAGCTTTTTCTTCGATGTTCCACATATTTCTGGCGGCAACTGTCTCGAACAGGAGCTTAAAAACATTAAACGGTATGCTGCCATCAAAAGTAGGGGACAGAACTTTCCTGAATAATTCGTACTGACATTGGAGATTATTTACTTTACTTTTCATATCTTGCAGTTTTTTATCGACGTCATCCTCTAAGTCGGAAACTCGTTTTTCAACCACAGAAATTTTTTCATTAGCAGCTTTAGAAGTTTCCTGAAGCTTTTCTTCCACCTTAGCTAACAATTTCTCGTTGTCTGCTCTCGTTGTTTTTAGCAGTTCCGTTTTCATCTTGGTTAACAGTTTCTCGTTCTCCGCTCTAGAAGTTTCTAGCAGTTTCGTTTCCATCTTAGTTAGCAGTTTCTCGTTGTCTGCTTTAGAAGTTTCTAGCTTTTCCATCATAGCAGCCAACATTGTGCTTAACTCTATGTTAGCTTCCGTTTTACGGGTACTCACCTCCATTTCTTCTTTTTCGTCAAATTACGCCTCTCAAATTCCTCTATGAGCCTCTTTTCCTGCTGTCGGTAGCGCCAATTTGCTAAATTCCTTCTTGAGCTGTTCCACTTTAAGCTCCTCCAATTCCATGACTGCTTATTATTTTGCAATCCCACTTCTGACACAAATTGCTACGATTCACCCTTTATAAAATCGTTGATTTATTTACCTTTTAAATAAATCGAGTTCTTTCTATATTGCAAATAATAAACACTGTTTGAAATTATTTATAGCTCTATTTATTTATAACAGTCACTGAAAATTAAAGAAAAACACTTTATTAGCACACGATGTAGATAGACTAAACGTTAGCCACACTTTAGTTCTTCACACTCAGCGTTTTACTTTATAAACTGAACTACTGCAGCACCGAGTACCAGTATTTATATGAGTAGTCAGGTATTCTAGTTATTTCCAGTTTATTACGACACTAGATTTTTCCAGCTGTCAAAATTCGCATGAAGAAATTTATTGTAACAATATATTACAAACATAAACTCTTCAAGGTTCAATTAAATAAATGATAAACTGGTAAAAGTAATAAACAACTAAACTATCTTCAAGGTTAAGAAAATGAAAATTGATAAAAGTACTAAATATTCTAACCATGTTCAAGATGTTTAAACATTCTGCCGAGGCACACGAAATATAACATCCACTCTTCTACCATCTTTAGTACGTATCAGGAAAATCACAAACATTATCAGAAATATAAAAATCAGGATCAGAGAAGAGTGATTTCTTCCAGCAATTCCTTAATCTCGGCGGTGTAGTTCATCTTGAAATAATTCAGTGCCTTTATTTTCTCGACCTATTGGACTTCATTGAATAGATGGGACCTGAACCCGTTAACTTTTTGGGACCTTTGTTTAATGGTGCTGTCAGGGTAGTACATCCAACGCGAGCCGTACATCCTGCGTTTAACGTTAACACTCCCTGTGAAGGCTGCTCTATTATCGTCTGCATCTTCGGGTCACATACGATATGTGGCGTAGGGTTTTCGTATGCCCGGAACAGCCAATTACCTTCTAAATGTAGCGATAGATACTGCTCGGCTTGAGCGCGGATAGCTTTCAGGAATTATCGTTATCATTCCATGCCCGATTTCCTTGACAAATGTACTCGTCCTCGCCTTCCTTCAGACTAATTCATAATTATATACCAAAAACTGTTGTCTTAGGGTTGGTAACATTTTCACGCCATTGTTCTGTTCGGCGTTTCTTTGCCAAACTTTGAAAAATAAAAGAAGGCTTTTGTTGCTACTGTTCAACTGAACTTCTTTATTCAATATCATTTATAATTATACTTTTCGTTACAATAATAAATCTTAAGACTTAGCGAAAAGAAGGGTAAGTGAGAATACACAATTACTTGTAAATAATTGTATGTAATTTTACCAAACGATGCTATGAAGTGTTTGAACTCAAGGTGTGCCAAATAAACGTATATCAAATTATATATTGAATTATGATACCATCTTGCATTTCAAGAATGTCATTCAACTATTACTCATTGGAATTCTCACTACACCTCCCCTTTTGAAGAGAAAGTTCTTATAGAGATTATTGATGTCGATAAGAGCTTTCTACATATAGTTTTTTTTTTAATAATAATTTCACTTATATCTACCTATACATAAATTTGTTTTCAATAAAAATATTCTGTAACATAAATTTGTCATATATAAAAATAAGTTCAGTAGTCGTTATTATAATAAGTTTAGGCTGTTTAATCAATATTATATTTTGTTTACATTAAATTAGCTGAAATTAGCATTGTAAAACGTTTCTAGATGCTATGGTTAGATATATTTTGTTTATTAATTTTTTGATTTTTTCCCTTTATGTTTACGAATACATTGTTTTTATCATCAATATAAATAATTTTAAAAGGCCCTTTGTAAATTGGTTCTAATTTGTATGCTGTGTGATTTTTAATAAATATTTCTTGACCTATGGTAATTTTAGTATTGTTTGTGTTTTTATCATGTGAAAATTTTTGGCAATGTTTTGTTTTGTCAATTAAGTGTTGTGCCCTATTTAATTCTGTTTGTAGACGGAATTTAACTTCCTTTGTATAGTCATCAAAATTATATATGGTATCTATTTTATCGATCAAGAGAAGATCAATTGATCGATCTTTTTTATATACTTCATCTTATTCTATTAAAAAAAAAATTTCTAATTCTTAATTTTAATTTTATTTTGATTTATTTGATATATATCTTTTCTTTTCGTAAATAAAGTCATTTTAAAAAAAGTTTTTTCTTATCGCTATTTTAGATTGCAATCTATTATATAAAAAAATATTATATAATTTATAACTAAAATTAACCTTATATTTATTATGGATTTCACAAACTGTACTTAGAGATAGAATTTATATTAGGGAGATATTTCCTTTTTTTCCATTGGTATAAATTTTAGTTATAACTCTATGCACAGTTTGTGTTTTTCCCTTTTCATTCTCTATTTTAATGTTATTATTTTGTAACAATTTTATGACCTTGAAGGGTCCTATGTATTTATTTTCCCACTTATTACCTGATCGTTCCTAAGAAACACTAGGTCTCTTACTTTAATATCTAATTGATTTTTATTCATATCATAATTAATTTTTTTGTTTTTCCTTATGTTTCTTTAATAAAGACTTAGCTCTAAGATAAGCTATATCTAATCTATTTTTAATTTCCTTACTATAGCTATCTATGTTGTAAATTGGATCTATCCCTTCTATTGAGTTGAATTCATGGAAACCGTTTAGGATTCTTCCGAATACAAGTTCATACGGGCAGTATCCATGTGTCACCGATGGGGTGGTATTAAAACAGTACGTGAAGTACTTTATCCACTCATCCCAATCGTCCCTTTCAACTGATATGCATGATCGTACATACTCATTAAAAGTTCTGTGACTACGTTCCACGGTCCCCAAAGTCTGGTGATGGTGAGCCGTTGACGTTATGTTCCCTATCTTTAAGTATTTCGATAGGTCACTCATTATTGAATTTTTATACTCTGTTCCCAAGTCCGTAATGAACGTCTTCATTGGACCATGCAGAAGTATAAAAGTATCTAATATAGCGCTCGCAACCGTTTCCGCACTTTTGTCTTATATTGGTATAGTAACCAAATACTTTGTTAGGTCACATAAAAGTGTGACTGCGTACTCATTGCCATTCCACAATGTCGACAACGTTTGTTGAAGTTTCCGTTATTACCATGGGGCTTTTCGTATGCCTTGTAGTCTTGGCTTGTTGACTCTTCCGACATGATTTGACGTATTTCGATATGTCTTTAATCATGTTTGGCCATCGGAAGTATCTCATTATCTTGTTTAATGTTCTTATTATCCCAGTATGCCCTCCTTGCACTTTGTTATCCCGCACATAAACTGTTTCACAGTGTAATAGTGCAGGAGTGTCTTTGAATCGCTCAGTGATTTAATCCGGATTTGACTAATTTTCATTGAACTTAAAAGTCTATAAACTGTTTAAAAAATATCCTCAAGCTTTATAATCATAACAGAGCTACAAAGTTTCTTCTGAGGTGATCTTTTACAACATAAAAATCAATTGTTTTGCTTTTATTTTTTCTTCAATTGCTGAAATCCTGTATATGTACCAATTAACAAAAGTGTGAAAACATCTGATTGATTTAGTAACATTAAATACAACCGTAATAACTTTTGATTAAAATACAACCATAGTAGTTTGTGTATTTGATAACTTTTTTCTGTGGCGCCATCTATTGCAAATTTGCATATAATAACCCAGCAAACAATTATATTGATATATATCATCAACAAATTATTTTAATAATTTTATTTTATCATGGATTGCTTAAATACTAACTGCAACATTACTGGTAATGATCGAATGATTTCATGTTGGCTATGTTTAGGTAACTACCACATGAAGTGTACTGGACTTAAGGCACGAGACGCGGATGCGCTTGCTGACTTGCAAAAAAAATCAATATTGATTTCTACAAATTTTTTAAAAGTTTTAGAGAGGAATTCGACCAACTTAATAAAGACTTTTTGTCTGCACAAACCAAACTATCCAAATTTGGTCAACTGTTTTCGAATTTTCCGAATTTGGACAAATTTGCCAATAACCAAGATCTTTCGTCCCCAAAAAGGAACAAAACGCCAAATAAGTTACCTATAATACCATCAATTTCATTTTCATCGGCTCCTGTAAATACTGTCGAAGTCATTGATGTCACCCCTTTGCCATTTCCGTCTCTGAATGTAATCTCCTCTCAAGCTATCACTAGTGAATCACATGGTTTTGATAATAGTTCCTCCAAAGCAATTTTATCACCAACAATGCCTTTAATGAATAATCAATTTAATCATAACTCGTTGTGAGCTATTCCACCAAAAAAAACTGTTTTCATATCTTGTTTGGCAAGTAACACTTCTTCAGATGATGTAGATTATTACATAAAATCTAAGGTTGGCTTAAATGCTGATGTTTTAATTCATAAATTTCAATTTTCTGCACCAAGATCTATTGCATCTTTTAAAATTGCTGTTTCTACTAACCTTTTTGAAAATTTTCTTGATCCTAACTTCTGGCCTGAAAATACTCTGGTTCGAGAAGAGAGATAATATTGGCGTTCTTCCACAACGTGAAAGGAGTAACGCAAAAAACTAAATAGTGCTACTGTTAACACAGTGTCTTTAGTTTACCAAAATGTTTGTGGTTTAAGGACAAAACTGTTGAATTTGTATTTAGAAAGCTTTAATATCAATCATCAAGTCATTGTATTTACTGAAACATGGCTTAATGATACTTATTTTAATACCGAAATTCTTTGCAACAAATATAATATTTTTCGTCGAGATCGTGGTACTTTTGGTGGTGGTGTTCCTATTGCCTGCTGAACATTTAATTACTCAATCATCTGTTGATATTGAATTTATATCTGTCATCATTAAACTAAAACATAAAAGGGTAGTTGTAACATGTTCCTATATTCCTCCATCATCCCCGCAGTCTTTATATATTCAACATGCCGAAGCTATTACATCTGTTTCGAGTTCGGTTAAGAGAAATGATTCTCTTATAATCAATATCCTGGAATTTTTTGGATGATGATATATATTATGTCCAAACCAATATACACGAGAATTGGAAAGATTTTTTTAATATCTTATATGAGTCTTTTTCAAATAAACGGCATACTGAATGATTATTCTAGAATTCTGGATTTAGTATTTGTAAACGATAGAGAAGATTGCTATATAAACCGGACAACACCGATTACAATTCCTGAAGACCGATATCACCCTGCTTTTGAATTAATTATATCTATCCCATCAGAACATTTATTCGCAATAGAGTGCAACAGGGCATATGTTTAGAATTTAAGAAACAATGTAAAAAAAGTATATAAGCGAGAACAATTTTTAAATAAAAATCAATCTTAAAAAACGCTTCATAAAGTTAACACGACTATTGTTCTATTAAGTCTGTTAATCTTTTACATGGTGTTCCTCCTTTAAAAAATTTTCTGTTTGTGTTTACAAGAATATTCCATGAAAGATACAGAATTTTGTAATTTTATTCCGTGTAGACTATACCCGTTTCAAAAATTTCTCCTGCATTAAACAAATTTCCTCCTATGGTTGTATCATGCCACACACTTTGTGGTTCACTTATACCTATTGTCCTTCGGAATTCTCTTTATGCAACTTCTTCCTCAGCTGTTAAAATTGGTTCCCTATAATTCCAATCAATTTTGTTCTTTGTACTTCTTTTATTTTTCCTTTTATCCATTATACAAAAATATTTATATTAAATTCTCTCGTTGTGTAGAGTTGCCCTAATAGTATTAAAGGTTCCTATTAAATTTTGGATATGTTTATCTAATGTTTCTGGCCCTATTGGCATATTTTGATTTATACATTTATAAGTTTGATTGAATTTAACTTGTAAAGGTTCTAAACTTTCTACAATATTTTCCCATTGCATTATATATTTGAAACTTAAAATATGAAAACTTGATTTCTATGCTTACTTACTTACTCTTTGTTGTTGTTGATGCTGATAATTATAATGACCATGTTGTTGTTAATGATGATGCTGATGCTGATTATGATTGTGATATGAATTGGCTGCCTTCCGTTAGATAAAACTTGCTGATGTTGTTAAGGTTGTGTTCTTTCTTATATTTGTTGTTGGACTGCAATGCCATTTCCGTTTCTTATAGCTTTGGCAATAAATTTTAGCATGTAAATCATTGCTATTGTGCTTACTACTATTATTGAAATGATTTCAATATAATTCATTTTGTCTTTTTCATCATTATTGGGTTCAATTTTTTGTAGAATATTGGTGGGTAAAATTTCTACAAGTTCTTTGTTGTCATTTTCTTTTTTCGATTTACCTACTTCGTATCCAGCAATAAGTAGCGGGATTGTTGACAGTACCTTTTTCCACTAAGTCATTTTAAACACTTTTGTTGTTCTTTTATTTTTGATTTTTGAAGCTTTACTTTTCTTAAAAAATTCTTTTACTTTGTTTTTTTTTTTTTGTTCTTTTTTTCTTTTGATTATTTTCTTAAAGCCAGCAACTGAATGTGGGTTTGTATGTGAGTGTAGTAAGTCGGTTGCAAAAATTTTTCTGAGATCGCAATTCACCAGAAGTTTACGTGATGACTACATTCGAGAGCAGTTGCTACAGAAACCAGAAGCAACATTTGCACAAATAGTAGAAAAAGGAACAACATTAGAGGCGGCGAAAATAGACAGCAAGGTAATTTCCAATAGTGCGTCATGTTCAAAGTGACCCTACGGGAAATGAAGGGTCGATTGATCCCAGGTGATAAATCTGTGATAGATAAATGAGGGACATGTCATAAAACTGGTGTAAAATATAATTCAGTGTCTGAAAAAGTGGTAATTGCTGTAAAATTGCCAGTGACCCAAATATTGAAATTGTGGCAGAACATTAACTGGTTCTCTCTGGATATATCATGTAACTAAAGAGAAATGAACATAACACCAAGGTGGAAATAATGACAGAACACGGAACTGGTTCAACAAATTTTGCTGTGTATAAAAGAATGTCAATCGGTGGCGAAAATCCCAATCCCGCGACTGTTGCAAAGCTGACAAGCTGATTTGAACAGAATCGACTTTGTGGCTGCAGAAATGTCATTAAATTAAAATATATTTTAATTATTATTATTTTTTACTTAACTCCATTATGGACACTGTTTCATTTAAACGACTATATAATTGAAAATGGCTTTCTTTTTTTAAATTTCTTAAGTAAAATTTAAGTCTAAAATCCTAATAAGTGTTACAATAGTACTGAAACTGGATGTCGCTGAAACACTCCACCCTAGCTCAGCTCATTTTAAAAGAAATTTGAATTCAGCTTGTCTAGTTTAAAACATAATTTTATTAGGAGTAAATTTAATTTTCCTTTGCAATTTTTCTTAGATCAAATAATTTAATTAATAATTGTTAGAAATTGAATTACTTAATTTTCATTTGTTATTTTTCAATTGAAATTTTCCAAAAATTCTCTTTTTGGAAAAATATTTTTTTGGCGATCGGATGCGTTTTTAAGAGTAAAATTAAAGGAATAGTCGGAAAAACATTGGCAGCCAAAGTGCTAAACTTCGTCGTAGCGTGAATAGGATTGCCTGGGCAGACTAGCCTCCACATACCTTCTTTTAACCCTACCCATAATTTGGAAATTTTGAATATATTTTTGTTTAATTAAACAGAAAACAATTTTTTGTTCTTCAATTTTGCTAAAATTTTAAAAATATTTACATTTTTGAGGAAATAGTTTAAAATCGCGAAATATAAAAACTTTTGTAATAAACATTGCAGTGACTGGACCTTATGGAATCTTTCAGAAACACGTTCTTAATATGAGACACGCGGAAAAATATTGACAAGTTAAATGATAACTAATTTTCGTTTGCTCTATGTCATGTTCACATAACACATTGTGATTGATGCGAAACTTGTTGTTTCTTAACTACTAGTCCTCAGTCCTGTGGTATGTTCATTTGAACCAGTCACGTAACGTTTCATGTTGCACTAGTTCTGATATACATTACGTTGTGTCTAACATGAGACTAGTTATGCGTAAGATAATTCTAACCTGTTCTGTTGCACATTCACTTACACTAATGCAGTGATATGGTACCCTACACAAGGTCAAAGATATGTCGCAAGTAGCTTAAAAGGTAGAAATTGCCACCTCCTATGACAAGCGCATGTTAAAGTTACCGGTTATTTTCATATAGGAGAACCAACTCGGGGACCGGTTTCTGCCACAAAATTCTGGTCACGTGACTAACTCTATGACTGGTCCATTTCCCGTAGGGGACTTACATCAAGTGCGTTATCAACATATGGTTTTTTTAAAGGAAGAAGTCGAAATCGTAGCATCTCTAGGAATAGAAAATCAAAGTCATCAAATAGAGTTAATTACAGCGAGTTAGGCATAAAAGGGCTGTGTCTTAGATTTGGTCGTAATAATCATTTGTCAAATCACTGCAAAACAAACAAAAATAAATTGAAGTGCAAGTCTTGCGGTAAAGTAGGTCACGTTACAAAGGTTTGTATAAATAAATAAACGTTATACAAACAATGCCAATGCGACATCAAATGCAGTCGAGTGATATACAGCAACAGAAGAAATTTTTTTGGGAGTTAATCAAATCGTTGATATTTACGATAACAATACTTTACAAATGTCATCAAAAGTAATACCAAAACCCGACGGCAATGTTCGATTGTGTGTAGACTATAAAGTTGCTGTTAACCCTCAGCTAGAGGCAGCGCATTAACCCATCAAAAGAACCGATAAAATTTTTAATAGTTTAAAAAATTCAAAGTATTTTTGCAAACTAGATTTATACAAGGCATATCTTGATGTCCAGTCAGATGATGATAGCAAACAAATTCAGACAATTTCGACACATCGAGGTACGTATCAGATGAATCGTTTACCTTTTGGAATTAAAACTGCTCCAAGTGAATTTAATCGCATTCTACATCAAATATTACAAGGTGTTTTAAAGTACAATTTCGTATTTGTTGTAGCAATTTTATCCAGGTACTTAACCGTTCCGGTCCCAAGATCTCGTACCGTTCCACCTGTGCCTATTTTGCCGCCTAAGATCAACAACAGAAACCACAGCAGACGTAACGGATTTAACTGCTGGCGGCTATTTACGGACCGCTTGATGAGAAAAGCAGATGCTGTGGAAGGAGTCCGATCCTCGCTCTCCTTTTGCACTTCTAGTGGGCAAAGCTTTTGAACTGGACGCTTTAACACCCCATTCTGCATCTTCAGTGTCTCCTGCAAGGTGGCCGCTGGGCCACCTTGCGAGCTCATCCTTAACAATTATGATTTCATTCAATCTTAAGTTCTCCCAATCACTGCGCCATTTGTACCCATGCTGCAACATAATAAGATACTCATCTTTCCATCAGAGCCAGAAGTCTCTTTTAATCTTTTGTACCATCTTCCATCTATCTAAGGAACCAATGCTTCGGTTTTCTATCATTTCAGGACTTCCAATCAATAGTTGACCAATCAGGAAATGCCCACGGGTAAGCACGTCCAACTCATCTGGGTCATTGCTGAATGCATGTATCGATCGTGAATTTAGCACGGCTTCAATCTGTGCCAACAATGTAGCCATTTCTTCGAACGTCAACATAGTATTTTTGGCCTCCCAAATCCCTCCGAAATGGCGGCTTGCCGGGGGATAGCCCTTGAACTATTTTTGTCCTCTACCTTTAGAACATCTCATCTGTATGGGTCCTGCATAGTCAACGCCTGTGTGTGTAAAAGGATGCGCCACCGACACCCGCATTTGTGGAAGGTTTCCCATAATTTGATCAACACTTGATTTCCTAAATCTAATGCAGCGAAGACAGCTCATTAATACTTTTTGATTGTGTTCATAAAACCGATTATCCAATACTTACGGCTAATTATGTATGCCACAAGCCTCCTCCATACAATGTAACCCCATGAACTTGATTTATTATTTTCTATCAAAATCGGGTGTTTGTGATCATATGATAATTAGGAATCTTCTAGTCGACCACCCACTCTAAGAATTCCATTTTTGTCTAAAAACGGATGTAGATCCGCTATCTTGATTTTAGGATCGACTTCCATCTGATGCTCTAACATCCCTATCTCAGAGGAGAAATGTTCCTCCTGATGTTTCAGTATGATTACGTCATTCGCATTTCTAATCTCTTCGGTGGTAAGCCAGCTTGGATACCTATTCTCTTTTGCTATGCCTACAAACCGCTTCACATACGCCATTACCCTTTCCAATTTCTGAAAGGATGAACATCACTTGGACACAGTTTCAGCCAATTTTCCGGTTATAAAACTTGCCGCTTGATGATCTTGCTTAGGCCAGTTATTTTCGTCACCCTTGAGCTAAGAAGGACCATTCCACCACAGCGTGGATAGCCGCATCTGCTGGATTACTCTTAGTATCGACATGCCTCCAGATCGCCTTCGGCAAAAATGTTCTAATCTCATCCACCCTAGAACGGATAAATCGATCCTTACTTCTGTTATTGCTTATCCAAGCCAAGGTTATTGTTGAGACGCTCCAAGTGTTAACTACCACTTGCCGTTGTATTGTCGATAGAATTCTTTCCACCAATCTTGCCAACAAATGATCTGCACATATTTCGAATTTCGACAGCGCTTTCCCAGTTTTCACAGGATTAAATTTGCTTTTCCCTGCTACTAAATTTACCATAGATCCCACCTTCAGGTACACCACAGCTGCATATGCTTTCTGGGAGGCGTCATGATTTTCTTCTAATGGAAACCGCACTATAAACCTGCCATCGTTACTGGTTGTTGTTACTCGTCCTTCTCTGCCGCAGCATCCTTCTTTGGGATTTCTTCTATCTTTCAAAATTTCTCCAAAGTTGTAGCAACTGTGGAATACGCCTTTGCTGTTTCTCTGGGTCGCTTTAACAAACCTGACAACATCTAACCAAGCTCTGTTGCCTGACCAACCATCGTGTCAATTTTCCTTATACCCTCTTCCAGTATTTCGTGATATACATCAGGGCCAATTAGAATATCAATCCTATCTGATTTGTAGAAGTTGGGATCAGACAAGCAATAGTTAACTCATTTGAAAAAACCATATTCGACTGATGCATATGGATGTGGCTTTGATAATAATATGTCTCATCTCCAGTATCATCTTTGATTTGGATACACCAACCAATGTATCTCCAAGCCCATATAATTCCGTTTTCGCTCTTATTTTTGGCAGCTGTAAAATCTGAGCTGCTTCCTCAGATATAGCGGTTTTTTGTGAGCCTTGATCCACCAAAGCTCTTAACGTTACAAAATCTTCATGTATTGTTTTAACTCTTACCAACGACGTGACTGATAAGACTGATGTTGGGTCATTTTTCTTCATCACATGTACGCCTGCCTTCTCCTTCTTATCTGATGATTGCGGTGCATTTTCATAATACAATAGAGAGTTGTGCTGCTTACTACTTGCATCTAACTTTTGATCCGTAGCATTTGTTACCCTTCGTGTGATATAAACAAATGAAACACGCTCTTGAACTGCTAGCCCATTGACGCCTCTCCTGCACATTTAGCTGCTCAAACCTACAGAAATTAAGGATTTTGTGTCCTTTCTGATCACAGAACACACATGCTCCTTTCATTGTAATATTGCTTAATTGCCTCATACCTGCTTTCTGCTGATGACCTGTCGTAACTTTATGTTGATTGTAAGCTGCACCCTTCCTACTCTTCAAAGATTCCTTGGCTTGTGTCATCTGCTCTAAGAAACCCAAGTCATCTTCCAACTTGTGAACTTGCCTAGTTTTCTTGATACTTAACTCATACTGCCGCAACGCCTCGCTGTCAAATTTCCTCATAACTATTCTGGCAATAAACAATTCTATTTCGTTACCTAGGGCTTCAATTGCCCTTATACACTCCTTAGTGGTGTCCAACAGCTGCCTGATGCTAGCCGCTATTTAAGTTTGGTTAATCTAACAACCTGTCAACCAGCGTATTCAACAGCACTCTTTGGTTATCAAATTGATCCTTTAATATCTCTAGAGCAACTTTATAATTGTATTCCGTAGCATTTGAATGTTATAAGAGCTTTGCAGCCTCGCCTGCTCATGCCTTATTTAACCGGTACATCTTTTCCACCTTGCACTTGAGATTTTTTTTTATGAACCACTAAGTTGAATGTCATAAAAAGAAGTCCATGCGCTTGGATCTCCTCATGCAATTTAATTGTTGGTTGTGGAGCTGATGAACCTTGCTCAGTGTCCATTTTTTGCCTATCTTCGTGAGTACTTAATAACACAGCTCACGCACTTCCGCAGACGCCTTTGTATTTATACCCTCCTCTTCCACCAACCTATCAAATTTTGAGTCAAGCTTGAGAAATATGTTTTGAATCTCCATCTTCATTATCTCGACCCCTGCTTTAGATTTCTTACGTACCTCGATTGTAGCCTTCTCTAATCGATGCATAAAGCAGTTAAAAGCTGCTTACTCGATACGGTCATTATCACCTACTAACACTGTTTTATTCTGCTGCAATGGCAGCGCGGCTCCAACTAATGAACCGCCTCCCGCAACATTCCGTTCACTTATTTTCGCATCCCCTTCAGTGACGAATGCCTCCAAGGATAAGTTCTCCTCTCTTTTCTTTAGATGCTGACGCATTTTTTGAACTTCTTCTGATACCTGGTTAAAGTATCTCACTTCAAAATAATGCCTAACGTCCATTTCATAATTATAACGTCACTTTTCTTTTTAATATAACTTTTTCAATATATATTGATTCCCTTAGGTCTCTTCGGATAAATTACTCTTCTTTGAATAAGCTCTTGATTGATAACTGTTTTATATTTCTAGTTGTAGTTGTTGTATTTGTTTTTTGTAATTTACCGATTGTTCGTGTTCCATAATTATAACGTCACTTTGCAAAAAATAGGAAAATGAGATTAATAAGTGAAAAAAACTTCGGTGACATTAGATTGATTTAAAAATATTTCTTTATGTCATCATATGCCTCGTGAAAAATACTGTCCGACCTTGAAAAAGGTCAAATTTTGGCTTTCAGAGACGAAAATGTGAGTTTTCGAGAAATTGCTCGAAGATTGGGTCGCAGTCTAAGGGTAGTTCAAATTTTTTTAAAGAATCCCACAAATTATGGAAAATCAAAAAGTGCAGGTTGAAAAAACATTCTGTCGCAGCGCGAAATAGTTCATATTACCCGACTGGCAAGTATCTCCTCATCTAGTATTGCAAAAATTCGAGCCCAATCTGGAGTCTTTGCATCAAAAACAACTGTTCGTTCTAAAATGGCCATATTTCAGAGGTCACTACCACGTCACATCGCTGCTAGAATGCATTTTGCACATGACAGCATGTGTACGGATTGGAAACAGGTACGATATAATTATAAAAAACATAATTGAAATGAAACTTAAAATGGGTTCAAACATCCAAAATTTCACACTTGGTCATATTCTCCGACGATAAAAAATGGAATTTAGATGGCCTAGACGGCAACCGAGGCTACTGGAGAGACATAAGAAAGAAACCCCTAACTTTCACAAAGAGAAATTTTGGAGGAGCATCATTGATGGTGTGTGGAGCATTTTGTACCGATGGTACAATAGAAATTCAATTTGTTTCATGTAGAACGAATAGTGCTGACTACATGAAAACATTGGAAATGAGTTTAGTTTCATATCTAAAAAAAACTCCAAACAAAAGCTTAATTTTTCAACAGCATAACGCGGCTATCTATAATAGTGCGGCAACTTCCAAAAACATTTCTGTTTTGGAATGGCCTGCGTGTTTCCCAGATCTTAACACAATGGAAAACGTATGGGGTATTTTGTCAAACGGGGTTTACTCCGAAAATCTCCAATAGGTTAACGTGGCTTCGTTGAAACCCGCCATATTGGAACAATGGGAGAGAATAAGGGAAATTGAAATAAAAAATTTAGAAGAAAGTATGCACAATAGAGTTTTTACTTTAATCAAAAATAAAGGTGAAACAATTCCTTATTTATTTTATTACAATTACGTTTTAAAAAAAGGTATTAATGACGTCATAATTATGAAACACGAACAATCGGTAAAATACAAAAAAAAAATACAAAAACTACAAATACAAAACAGTTATCAATAAAGAGCATATTTAAAGAAGAGTAATTCATCCGAAGACACCTAAGGGAATCAATATTGTTACGATTTTACCCTTTATAAAATCGTTGATTTATTTACCTTTTAAATAAATCGAGTTCTTTCTATATTGCAAATAATAAACACTGTTTAAAATTAATTATAGCTCTATTTATTTATAACCGTCACTTAAAATTACAGAAATACACTTAAATATCACACTTTATTTACACGATTTAGATAGACTAAACGTTAGCCACACTTTAGTTCTTCACACTCTGCGTTTTACTTATAAACTGAACTACTGCGTCACAGAGTACCAGTATTTATATGACGACACTAGATTTTTCCAGCTGCCAAAATTCGTGTGAAGAAATTTCTACAACTAGAAATTTCTGGTAACAATATATATTGAAAGAGTTATATTAAAATGAAAAGTGACGTTATAATTATGAAATGGACCTTATACCACATTCTAACAGCTTGGCATGGCTGCCTTGGAATTCCTTCCAATAATCTTTCGCTCTATTCCGAGCTTCTTCAAACTGCTCCGTCCGTATTTCATCATTCAGGAACTTGGTTGAGATAATCTTTATCTCTTCCCCAAGAAACTGCTGACGTTCCAGCAACCTTTTCAACTGCTCCTATGATACCATACTTCAGACTTTTTTTCTTTTTGTTATTCTACCCTATTTCAGAGTTTAGAATTCGGCTATGTCTTATAAGACTGATTCAAGATTCTCAGAGTCTCTTACCACTGGTGGGGGAAAAACTGAAAAGAAATCGAAGGACCAATTGAACAAATTAAAATTTGATACAACCTTTCTTTTTGAATGTTTGTAAGACACTGTTTTTTTATTTATTAAATATACGCCTACGTGCTAAACATGAAAATTCTTAAAACAAATTAAATAGCTAATTATCTCGTCTGTCGCCGAGACAACACCCTAAACTATTTTTAGGAGCAAGCAACCAATTACTCTGTCTAGACATAAAACCTATCCGTTCTTAATGTATAAACAAGCAACTAGCTTGTTTGTACCTAAACCAGCTACTCATAACACCTAAACAACTAATTACTTTATCTGTCGGTTTAAGCATAAACCTAACCCTTATTCCTAGAATGCATTTTATTTAAATATAACAAACATAAACTCTTCAAGGTTCAATTAAATAAATGATAAACTGGTAAAACTAATAAACAACTAAACCATCTTCAATGTTAAGAAAATGAAAATTGATAGAACTACTAAATATTCTAACAAGGTGTTCAAGGTGTTTAAACACTGTTTAATAGATTTAGAGATGGTTGGAGTAAAATTAATAAACATAACTTTAAGCCTAGTTTTGAGAATTTTTTTTTTTTTTTTTTTTTTTTTTTTTTTTTATTTTAGAACTAATACTACAACTAGTCCCTTAGGACTAACTAGCAGTTTTCTTTTTTCATAAAATATTTATAAAGTTGATATTAATTTACAGGTTTATGAAGTTTGTTTCTTATTACAAAACTATTCCTGGTTAAAACGTCCAATCAAATCATGGGGTTTAAAACGGTTTAATCTTCTGATTAAGCCTGATGTGTTTAGAAGAATTGGGATTTCCTCATTTGTGTGGTTTAACAGCCTAAGCTTATGTGATTCCGCATGCCTTCGAATTTCATCGGTCACTAAAGGTATCTTGAGGTCGCGATGGATGTCAGAATTTCTGATATACCAAGGAGCTTTTACAATATTCCTCAGCACTTTATTTTGAAAACGTTGTATAATTTTGATTACATCGTTTTTAGCACAACCCCATATCTGAATTCCATAGGCCCAGATTGGTTTTAAGATCTGTTTGTAGATCATTAGTTTGTTGTGGATGGATAGTGTGGATCTTCTACCTAGAAGCCAGCTCATTTTGCTATATTTTATATCTAATTGGTCTCTTTTCTTTTTAACGTGCTCCTTCCAACGAAGTTTGGCATCTAGGTTCATACCCAGATATTTAGCTGAGTTTGAGAATGGAACTGGTTGTTGATCAATAAAAACTGGAACATAATAAAACGCTGAGTTATTATTTGCCTTTTTGTACGAAAAGTTAACGTGAACTGATTTGCTGCTATTTAGTTTTAGGCGCCACTTTTGAGTCCATTGCTGAATTTCATCCAAAGAAGACTGAAGTTTATTTGAAGCTAATTGAATTTTTGCTGCTGTTGATAAAACTACGGTATCGTCTGCGAAGGTTCCCACAACACAGTTTTCGTTTATTGGTAAATCATACGTATATAAAAGGTATAAAATTGGACCTAATACGCTCCCCTGTGGTACACCTGCCTTTATTGGGCATAGTTTCGAATAATCGCTTTCTTGTCGAACTCTAAAATACCTATTTTCAAGATAAGACTTTATAATATTACAATAATGTGCTGGTAATAGTGTGTTGAGTTTGTTTTCTAAACCAGCATGCCATACGCCATCGAATGCCTTTGACACATCGAGGAATACTGCACAGCATACCTCTTTTTTCTCAAAAGCTATTTCTATTGAGTGTGTAATTCTGTGTATTTGCTCAATAGTAGAATGTTTTTCTCTAAATCCAAACTGGTGATCAGGTATTATATTATTTAAGTAAATGAATGATTTTAACCTTTTTGATAAGAGTTTTTCAAACAACTTTCCAATTATTGGTAATAAAGAAATCGGCCTGTAAGAGCTGACTTCATCTGTCCTTTTGCCTGGTTTTGGTATCATTATGATTTCTGCTACTTTCCATATACTTGGTATGTAGCTAAGTTTAATTGCTGTATTATATATTGAAGCCAGTTTAACAAATCCTCTATGAGGCAAGTGTTTTATTAGATCTCCTGTAATCATGTCATAACCGGGAGACTTTTTAGCTTTTAAATACCTTGATTCTTTCTTAATTTCAGTGACGGTAACGTTTGGTATGAGTTGTAAATCACGGTTTGTTGTAGTTTCTAGATTAGTTGTGCTAGATTGATCATTATTGAAGACTTCACTTAGGTATTCTGCAAAAATATTCGCTTTTTGTAGGTCTGTTTTAGCCCATACGCCATTTTTTTTTATGGCTGAGTTTTGTTGAATCGGTCTTTTTATCTGCTTTGTAGCTTTCCAAAGGGAAAAATCAGTCTTATTATCATAAGTTAAATCCGACAGGTATTTATGAATATTTTCATTTTTGAATCGTTTTATTTCTTTTCGTAACTTATTGGTAGCATTATTTAACAATCGTTTATCAGTTTCGTATCTGGATTGTTGCCATTTCTTTCTAAGTCTGCGTTTTGAAGATATAAGTTCCATTATCTCCTGGGGGTATGAAATATGTTTTTTAAATTTGTTCAATAAAGGTGTGCAACTCCATGCACTTTGTTGAATTAATGAAGCTAAATTGTTAGCCTCATTATCAAGTTCTTCTGGATTGTTAATAACCGAATTCGTATTAAGTTTTTCATTAATAAGTTGTTTGTAGTAATTCCAATCCGTGTACTTGTTTGTGAGTCGCGAACTTTTTGCTTTTTCGTATACATTGCAGTTTAAATTTAAGTATATTGGGGAATGATCGGAATTCAAGTCAAACCCTTCCTTAATTTCAAGAGATGATTTTGCGATTTTTCTTGTAATAAAGAAATCAATTAAATCTGGTTGTTTTCGTGGATCCGTTGGCCAATAAGTTGCACAACCAGTTGATAAAAATTCGCTACCTGAAATTTCGATAGCCCGGTACAGCTCTTTTCCTTTTGTGTTTGATAAGCGTGATCCCCAGAACACATGTTTGGCATTAAAGTCGCCTCCCATTATAAATTTATATTTATGCTTATTAATTAATTGTAAAAACTGATTACATTTAATATTATGTTTTGGAGGTAAATAGACTGATGTAAACGATACTAAGGACAAACTTGTTTTCACGGTAATTGTTGTAGCTTGGAACTCTTCTAAGCATAGACTTTCTTCCTCGTAATGGTCAAGGTTGTTTTTAATTAATATTGCGCTACCACCTCTAGCATTATTACTTGGGTGATTAGTGCAATATAGTTGGTATTTTTCAAATTTAAAATAGGATTCTTTTGTGAAATGTGTTTCACATACTAGGCATATGTCTATATTTTCTTTATTCAATAGGACTTCAAGCTCATTTTTATGATTATGTAGTCCATTGGCATTCCACTCCATTATTCTAATTAAGGAAGTCATTGTTTAATATTTATTTTCAAGTGCTGTAAGACGACAATTAATTGTATCATTAACTGCCTCTATGTTTTCTAGTTTTTGTAAAATTATTTCAAGTGCTTGATTTGAACCATTTTGAAAATTTTTTAAATTGCCTTTTAGTGCATCTGAGTATGATCTTTTATTTGGGTAATTTTTGATATTTGTTTGGGAATTTTCTCGCACATTATCCATGTGATTATTTTTATAATGGCTAAATTCAGGGTTTTTTTTTATGAAACTCCTATGAGCGGTTTTTTCAGACATTTTGTTTTTTTGATTACGTAGTTTTTGCAACTCTTTGGGCACAATACATCCCCTGTAGCTTGCAGGATGTTTTTCACCACAATTGCAGCATTTAATATGCGTATTTGATGTCATGGTACATTCTGTTGATTTATGCTTACCAGCGCATTTGACGCATTTTGGAGGTTTTGCACAATAATTTTTTGTGTGATTAAAAGACTGACAATTTTTACACTGAGGTATATCTTTCGGCAGCTTTATTGGTTCTATTTTAACAATAGTATTTAGGATTTTTTTAATTTCATATAGTTTTTGTATATTTTCCGACGAATCAAACGATAGAATAAACATATCTAAAGGCTGCTTTGTTCTGTGTTGGAGTTTATTGACAGCTTCTAAAATATTAAATCCTTTGCTTTTAAGGTCTTCTAAAATCTCCTTTGGTTCACAGGAGTGTGGAAGATTTTTGGCCATTAGTCTAATTGGACGGTTTTGTTTATCTTCATAAGTATGCCATATCATTTTCTTTTCATTAAAAGTTTTAGTAATTTGACGATAATCGTCACTATTAAATGTGTTTATCTTGTACATATCCTTACTTATAAGTTTAATGGTAAAATCATTTTGAATGTAATTTTTAATTATGCTGTACAAGTCATTAAATTTTGGTTGATTACATATCATAATAGGTGGAGGGCGTAGTGCCTTTACTGGTTTACTACTTTCACTCAATGTAGCTTCCGTTAGAGTTGGAAGATTTTCATCGTTAGAGGCATTGGCTTCTACCTTCTTTTTTGTTAACTTTTTTCTATTTCTTTTGACTATCCAGTCAGTTTCTTTAGCCAATTCCTCTTCATCAGTTTCATATATTGGTTTGGGTTCGATATTTGAATTACTATCATTTGAAATTATATTTTGATTTTGAGGAGTAATCAATAATTTTAACTTTTGGTTTTCTTCTTTCAGAGAATTGTTATCTCTATTTAGCTGGGCACATAAAAATTCTAGGTCATTCAGCCTTTTTGTTAACAAATTATTACTTTGCTCTAATTCCTTTATTTTATTTATATAAACATCCATGTTTCAATAAGCATTGTTAACTTTACGTATTTATAGTTTAACGATATGATGGTTGGCAACACCTACTAAACGAAACAAATGGCAACCTCTTATTAAAAGTTACCAGTATTTTGCACGAAAGAATCAGCTGGTGTTTGTTTATTTTGTTGTTATATACTGTCTCTATCAGTGTGAATAAATTTTTTATTTTTTTTCTCAATTTGAGTTTTTTTTTTTTAATTACAATATTTAATTTAAATTTTCTCAAGCAAACGTTGCGACCCGCATTCGAGGCAAACAACACCGATACATACAATATTTCATCAAGTGTTGAACTACTACTCGAGACGATACATTCAATATACATCCGTATTTTCTCGTTGCAACCGGAGCAAGACTTTACATCGACCGACCACAAAGTTTTGAGAATTAGCACGTGAAAAATGTACTTGGTGATACAACAAAGATAACGGACTTTGCAGAAGAAAGTCTTAAAGAAAAGCAACCACGGCACGATTACAAGGAACTTATCCATTTAGCAGTAGTTTTTCTTAGAGAAACGGTTTACTTTTCGGATTCCGGGAGCCTTTCACCATGCCCGATGGATGTTATATTTCGGGACTATTTCAATTTGATTTGATTGTTGCTGCAAGAGCTCCTAATCAAGATTTAACTTTATTAAAAACATTATATGCTTACAATTCAATTGATGAAAATATAAGTAGAGAAGTACTAAGCAAATCTTGCAATCATTTATGGTATTTATCACCAGAATCTGCACCTCTGGCTTTTTTCGATGATAAAATTTCTTATGCATCAAAAAAACTTATGGTAGAGGCTTTAAATCAATCTAATGATAGTGACAACAAAAAATTGACAATTCTTCCCCATCAAATTAGCCAGTACGCCGATAAAAAATTTGAGGATTTTGTTTCGCAAAAAGCACTAAACTTTTTTAAAAGATTTTCTATTTCTACGGAATTTCTAAAGAAAGATCCTAAGTAATCTGTTATAATATTGGTTTGGGCATAGTAAGTAAGTTGAAAGTTGTTAATGACTCAACAGAACGGGGAGTAAAGCTCATGGAAGAATATAATCAAGTGTTGTTACGAGACGAAGAAGAGAAGCAATTGATAATGCAAATTGTGGCAGATTATAGGAAACAATATCCTGACACAACCAAATCAGGTCTTTCAGACTGATGTATATAAATATTAAACACTTATTTTAATTAGTCAGCATTTTATGTAGACATAGATTTGAAAATAAGAAATAAACTTCAGAATTGTAATGTTCAACATAATAAAACAAGTAATAAAAAATTTTTAAATAATTTTATTTTTATATGAAAATTTTAAAATTCAAGGAAGTCCTTTTGTCATAAGTAAACGTATTAATTTTTGTGTAAAGTGATATAAAGTGAAACATTTCAATAATTAATAGCGACTCCCGAATAACTGATAGCGACCCTTGAAGGAATATAATTTTTTTAAGTGTTCGTAATGGGAGGTTTTACTGTAGTATAAATGATTTTGAATTACTTTTAAAAATATGTGCATATTTTTAATGCTTACAGAATCGTTGTTTTTTTACCTTTTAAAAAGTTTTCAGAAATCAATTTTTTTCAAATAAAAAATACCATAGCTCGAAAAGTTGAAGCGTTATGAAAATTTAACTGGCAGATTCTGATTCAGCATTTTGATCCACCTTAAAATATTTCAGTTTGTTGCATAGGTGTAGCTCAAAATTAATATATAAATTGATTCGAAAAATGGCGCATCGAATTAAAAACCGCAATATATTTGGGGATTTAGAAGGACCTAAATTGATCCAAAAAAAGTGCGGGTCAAATTAGATCCAGCAATATATTTTGGGATTTAGTAGGATCTAAATTGATCCGAAAAATGTTTTAGATCGAATTGTATCGGATTAGCTAAAACAGTATTATATATACGGAATGTAGTTTATCAAAAAACGTAAAAAAATTTAAATAAAAAATATTAAAATTGAAGATTTTATGTATTGTTGATCTATTATTTTGTAAATGAATAGTATTAGTAGGATTTTAGATCATATAATCATATTCTTTTTATAAATTGTTTTTATTGCAAAGAAACATGTAAATTTTTATTAGTAAATTATAGAGAAAAAAAATTAAAAAATTCCACAGGCAGCGGGATAGAATAATTGGTATTTTCGGTTGATGCTACCCAACCTTCTCAGTATCCACGCTCTTCCCTATTGGGTTTTGCTTATTGATGATTGTCTATTTATAACGATTCTCAGTATCCACGCTCTTCCCTATTGGTTTTTGCTTATTGATGATTGTCTATAAAAACGAACAAGCAAGATCTGAAGATAATTCTGGTCATATTATCACATACGCCCAAGCAATAAAAGCTAACAATACAGCTAATACAACAAATATTTCCACAACAAGTTCTACCTTAAATTGTAATAAAAACACAACGAATAACTCCACATCTAGTTCCGTACTAACCCCTAGATTTCAACAATCAAATAATGATATGCAAGATATCAAAGATATGATGAAACAGCTTATAACACAAGTATCTAATATGATGAATATAATCACAGTTCTACTTTCAAAAATTGATGGACAGACAAAATGATTTAAAGATTATCCTTTGAAATTCGAATGGACTAGGTCAACACGTCCTTGAACTAAAAACTTTTATATATAGGAACTCTGTAGATATTTTATTAATATCTGAGACACACTTCACACAAAAAAGTTACTTAAGTATACCTAACTTTACAATATTTAACACAAATCATTCTGACAATACCGCCCATGGGGGTACAGCAATAATTATCAAAAACTCAATTAAATGTACGGAACTTGAAAGTTTCAGAAAAGATAACCTCCAAGCTACCTCAATATTAATTGAAAACTTGTCCGGCCCACTCGTGTTGTCTGCTGTGTATTGTCCTCCCAAACGCAATAACACTAAAATTGAATACATTAATTTTTTAAAGTCAATTGGTAATCGTTTTATTGCTGGAGGAGACTTCAACTTCAAAAACACTTTCTGGGGCTCGAGAATAACTCTTACAAAGGGCCGACACTTACTTGAAGCAATAAGAGAAACAAATAGCAAATTTTTAAACAAAAAACCTGATTTAATTGACTTCTTTACCACGAAAAATATAAAACATGAACATTTAAAGATAGAATCGTGCTTCGAACTATCCTCCGATCACTCACCCATAATACTCAAATTCGAAAGTAATGTTCTTCTTGCGACCCAAAACAAATTTTCTTACAACAAGAAAACAGACTGGGAGTGCTTTAGAGAAATAGTTAAAAATAAACTTGATATACAGATATCACTAAAAACCAAAGATGAAGTGGACAGTTCAATAGCATATTTTAATGACACACTTTTGTATGCTGCAATTGATTCTACACACATAATAACCCACAAATCAAACAAATATAGTATATCACCATTCATCAAAGAAAAGATTAAGGCAAAGAGAAAACAAAGAAAAAAATGGCAATCAACAAGATCACCCTTTGATAAAACAATCCTTAACAAACTAACCAAGGAATTAAAGGATCTTTTGAAAAAGTACAAGCAGGATAAACTGAAAAGTTATCTTGAAAACCTTGATTCAACCAAGACAACAAACTACTCATTATGGAAAGCCACAAGAAAAATTAACAATGCTATTATTCATCAACCGCCAATCCAAAAATCTGACAACGTGGGCCAGAAATCATAACTAAAAGGCTCAAATATTAGCTAATCATTTTTACCGAACTTTCTCTAATGAAATGGACAAACAAAATATTACTCTGCCAAATATCATTTCATCCACAAACTGCCACATCAAAAACGTTTCTCTACATGAAGTTAAAACTACTATTAAAACAAGAATTGATGCTAAAAAATCCCCTGGCTATGCCAGAGTAACGGGCAAACTATTAAAAGAACTACCAATGAAGGGACTTATCTACATAAGAAATATCTTCAACGTTATAATAGCAATGAAATATTTTCCTAAAGTATGGAAATTCAACTTTATCGCTATTGCAAAGCCCAACAAGGACGCCACAAGGGCTACTTCATACAGGCCAATAAGTCTATTACCACTTTTATCTAAATTATTCGAAAAACTTATTTTTGATCGACTAGAACCAATACTTATAGAAAGAAATCTTATACCAGCGCATCAGTTTGGTTAAAGACCCATGCACTCTACGATCCAACAAATACATAGAGTAACTAACAAAATCTCATCTGAAATTGATAAGAAAAATTTTTACGTGGCCACATATCTTGATGTAGCGAAAGTGTTTGACAGTGTGTGGCATGCTGGCCAACTTTATAAATTGGAAAAAAATCTACCAATGGACTTTTTTCTTATTCTACAAAGTTATTTAACTGACAGCACTTTTATGTTAAATTATAAAGATGAATGCTCAAGCATAATTAAAATGGAAGCGGGAGTTCCGAAAGGTAGTGTCCTTGGCCCTATCCTATACCTTCTGTACACAGCAGACATTCCTACTCCAACAAGAAACACAGATATGATTGCAACATTTGCAGACGACACTATCCTTTTGTCATCAAATAAAGATATAACTTTGGCCATATCAAACAGTCCAAGAAGTCATAAGGAATTCCAGTTTAAAACATACATTTAAACTTACAACTCATTCTAACAATGAAATTAGACAACTACCCTATAACGAGATCACAGGTTCAAGAAGACTTAAGCGATGCACTCCATCGGAGCTATTTGTCCGATTCTTATAATTGATAATTTGGCAAAATATATTTTATATAATTTAATATAAATGTTTACTTACACTAAATATAAGTTATCTTAAGTGTTGATTTAAGTTAATTAATACCCAAACCTCAAAACTAATTACTAATTGTCATATAGACAGGTGTAAATAAAATGGGATGTTAAAAAAAAAAATTTTTTTTGTACATTCAAAGAAGGCAGCTTGCGAATATTGAGACGTTTGCCACTGTGTAAATTTTAAATTATTATACCCTTCACCACAGGTGGTGAAAAAGGGTACATATAAGTTGGTCATTCCGTTTGTAATTTCTACAATGTTGATCTTAGGCCCTATAAAGAATATATATTCTGGGTCCTTATGAAGAGCGAAGTTCATTTAATGATGGCCGACTGTGTGATGAAATGGGTTTTCCGAAGACCCCAGACATAATGAGGACTTGCTTGTTATATATTTCTGTCACAAGTGATCTATTTCTGTTTGCTATTGAAATTAAGCCAGATCGGTTCATAAATGGCTAAGATATGAGCAAAAAAATCACGACTACCTCAAATTTTTTCCGTAAAATCCCTTTATTTAATATGTATGTTGAATTTTACGCATAACAGACAAATCCACATGCAATCACATGATTTGCCGCTATTAGTCAACAAATAGACTTAATATATTTTAATTTAATGCATTGTTAGTAATAGAGTTCATGGCTCAGCTGTGTAGGTTGCTGCCTAAGACACAGCAAGTGCCAGTTCAGATCACAATTACTCTTTCAAAATAAAAATGTTTTTTTTTTCAATGTTGTTAAAATTACTAAGCAGTTTTTATTACATTGCAGTGTGTTAAATATGTATGTAATTGCAAAAGTTTCTTATGTATGTAGGTAGGCATTGTTTTCGTAATTGTTGTTGTTTTTCGTTTTAGAAATGGAAGCTTGTTGCTGTGTCTAGTATATTTCTATTTTTTGCTCCGACTTAAAAGAATTTATGAAACGATAATTTCTCTTTGAGTGCAACTATTTAAGGTTATAACTCATAATAATTTATAAAACAAATTGTTATAAACTATTTTCCTTCAAATTTTTAAAATTAAGCTAAAGAAATTAACAACATTTTTTAAAATAGCTAAATCAAACGTTTCTGTATATATAAAACACATGCAGTTGTAGTGATTTTTTTAACGATTTGTAAACAAATATTAAATAAAATCTATGTTTGGACATAACTTTAAGCAAAAAATTTAATGAAGTTTTATAAATTGTTTTATTGCAATGAAACATGAAAATTTTGTTAGTAAATTATAGAGAATAAAAATTGTAAAATTTCACAGAGCCAGCAGGATAGAATACTTAGTATTTTCGATTGACGCTACCCAACCTCCTCAGTATCCACGCTCTCCCCTATTGGTTATTGCTTGCTGATGATTGTCTATTATATATTGAGTATTTGGAATCAAATTAACAAACTCGAAAACAACACACAATTAGACTAACATCAACGAAATTTAACAATTTATCCTCTATATTTTACAGTTTTTTTTTTTGTTATGAACTTTAATTCTTAAAGTATCAAATAATAAAGCTTTTATGAAGCCGTTAATTTCAGGTGTTTGTCCTAATCCTTATTAAATCTGCAACATAATCTATGTTGATAGTTAATGATTAGACAATATTTTGAATTATATTTTGCACTATATCCTTGTGTTTAAGGTAACGAAGTTTTTATGTATTGTTGATCTGTTATTTTGTACATGAATAGTATTAGTAAGATTTAAGATCATATAATCATATTCTCTTTTATAAATTGTTTTATTGCAAAGGAACATTGAGTGAATTGAACTATTTTGTCAGTAGTACATAAAAAATTCCAATGAAATTCCAACGGGCTAACGGTTCATCGAGACCAATGAAGTTAATTAACTGTTTCTATAAATGATCTTATGTGACTCTTGCTATGTAATGTACAACGCACCCAATACAATCAGTTTACTCTTTTTATTTTTTTTTCTAATCTAAAAAAAATGTTCCTCCTGCGACAATGAACTCAATTTAATATTACGCACCTTTTCCTTTGATCTTCAGTGTCCAAATAATCCACGTTTTATGTCAGCTTAGGAACCAACTTTAGTTTTTGGGGCACTAAACAAATTTATTTGTTGATTGCAATTTCTCGTCTCCAAATAAATATGATTGTTTGTTTTTGTGTTTTTTTTTCTCTTGAGGCAATAGGTACATAAAATATGTACATAAAATTTATTTGTTAATTGTATATTTTTTTACAGTATATACACTTTGATTTTTCCACGGTTCGAAAAGGACCAACTGTTTTTTCAAAGAACTTTTAATTTATAAAATTTTTTTATGACGCGGAGTGACAATAAAACACGCTACTGCACTGGTTGGTGGTTTTATTAAATTGCCAACAAACAAGAACTAATAATTATACATACATATGTATACAAACAAATGAGAAAGAGCAGAGAATAAGAAAACTAAACTTAAAAGGGTTACCGTCGTTCAAGGTCCAGTATGCAATTCAATATGGTAATTACCCTTATGTGGCATGAACAAATAATTTTTTTAATTGCGTTTGGTATTTTTTAATTTTAATTAATTTTTTAAGTATCGATTGCGAACCTTTGAATTTTATTTGTAATTTTTTAATTAAAATTGTGTTCTTTTATTTCGGTTTTTTTTTTTTTAATTTTAATTTTCGTCTATTTTTTTATAAAAAGCTTTATTTTAATATCTTTATATCTATAACTACTTGTTTTCATAGTATATGGACTGCAACGGAACACAAAATATAGCAATTATGTTGTATGCCCTGTTGTACATTTACTAACAAACAAATAATTTATTTGTAAGCTTTTGTTGTTTTTAAAATTGTTACATAAATTTCTGTACTAAAAATTTCATCAATAGTAAATTCTTTGAAAGCTAGAAAATTCTAGTGTAGTAATAACCGGAAACAACTAGAATGCCTGACTACTCATATAAATACGGGTACTTGTTGATGCAGCAAGAATGTTTTAAATAAAACGCTAAAGTGTTAAGAACTAAAGTGTGGTTAACGTTTAGTCTATTTTCATCATGTAAAAAAAAGTGTGCTATTAAAGTGTTTTTCTGCAATTTTAGTGCCTGTTATAAATAAATAGTGCTATAAATAATTTCAAACTGTGTTTATTATTTGGATAGTAGAAAAAACTCGATTTTATAAAGGGTAAAATCGTAACAATTGGTGTCAGAAGTGGGATTGCAAAATAATAAGCAGTCACGAAATTGGAGGATCTTAAGGTGGAATAGCTCAAGAAGGAATTCAACAAGTTGGAGCTACCGACAGCAGGTAATAAGGTCGAATTGCAAAAGAGGCTCATAGAGGAATTCTAGTGGCGTAACATTGACATTACGACTTTGATGAAAGGTAAGTACCTTTAAAACAGAAAGTAATACTGAGTTAAGCACAATAATTGCTGCTATGATGGAAAAGTTGGAAAAATGAGAAACTGCTAGAAACTTCTAGAGCAGACAACAAGAAACTATTAGAAACTTCTAAGCAGAAAACAAGAAACTTCTAGAGCAGACAACATGAAAATGTTAGAAGCTTCGACAGCAGAGAACGAGAAACTGTTTGCTAAGATGGAAACGAAACTGCTAGAAACATCGAGAGCACACAACGAGAAATTGTTAGCTAAGATAGAAGAAAAACTTTAAGTATCTTCTAGAGCCACTAATGAGAAAATGGACAGATTTGACAAAAAGTTGTCCGACTTAGAGAATGGCGTGCAAATACAAGCCAAGGCTGTCGAGAAAAAACTGCAAGATCTAGAAAATAAGATGAATAATGTTCAATGTCAAGAGGGCGAGCGCGGATTATTTCGGAAATTTCTGGTATAGCAAAGGCCCCCACTTTTGACGGCAGCATACCATTTAATGTTTTCAAGTTCCTATAGAAGTTGATTCTATAGAGTTGATTCTGGCCTTAAAAGGAAACGCTGCAGAAATTCTAGAAAGTGTGCCAATTACATGCAGAAATAATTATGATGACATTATGGTGGCACTGCAGCGAAAGTATGGTGGCGAACACAAAAGGGAAATATACAGAATGGAACTAAGAGGTACACTTGAAAAAGTAAATGAGTCATTGCAAGATTTTGCGACAGAAATTGAGGTGCTGACTTATCCAGGCCAAAATCATCCATTCTGAGATCAGTTCAAATCTGAAGTATTTCTGAATGTAATTCGGGATTCTGATGTAAGACATGCGGTGTGTGCTACGCAGAAATTGACTTTTGCTGAAACTGTCTCATTCGCACTGGCCCAAGAGACTGCGAAGGTGATTTCCAAGCCACAAATATTTAAGGTGCGTAACCTCGAAGTGACTGCTGAAAAAGAGGCAGATATGAGCACCAAGTTAACAGAGGCAGTTCTGAAGACATTAGGTGAAAAGCAAGTCAAACCGAAGGACAAATACTACAACTGCGGTAAAGTGAGACACTTTTAGCGGAACTGCAAAGCACCAAGAAAGAGCCTCCACGCTTATCACCAATCAACACAGGAGTCATCTTTAAACTAAAAAGAGCTAGCTCTACGGGACACGAGCTAGCTTCAACAACCGATGGCCCCACAATCACCATATCAGTAGCACGACAGGGGAAAAGCAATCTTACTGCTTATGGGTGCATCAACGGACGAAAGCACGTTTTTACCATAGACACAGGAGCATCACAGTCCATCATCAGGCCCGATATAATTAGAAAGCCAGTTGAACCAGTGCACGGGGTAAGTTTGCGAACAGCTACTGGAGTGCAGGCTTCGGTCTATGGTAAGGTAAATGTGAAATTAACAATTGCCAACATAAACGTCAATAACGTATTTATTTTTTCCGATATAGTGGCATTGACAAAAAAGATATGATTTGGCAGAATGTTGAAATACCCCTTTGTGTTGGATATGAGCGCGAGGATCAAGTAAGAAAGCTAGTTACTATTAGCCACCAAAACTACCAGCACGGGCAGGAACTTTAGTATGGGTCCGTATGGAGGGAGATTGTGAGGACAGCAGCTTGTGGGTGGTAGAACCATCAGAAATAAAAAGTTACCTTATAACAGAGAAAACCCTCGCGAAAACCAACAAAGACAAAAGAGTTCCTGTAAGAGTACTTAACCTATCAAATTGCGAAAAGTTGTCAGAGCAAACTGTGAAATAGCCAAATGTACTACGCCAAAACCAATGTTGCAAAATAACTTGGAACCTTCTAATGCGTCCGTTAGAGATCGAGAGATGCTGGCAGAATATGTGGAGAAATCGGTAAAAGAATTGGCGCCGCCTGATAGAAATAAAGCCAAACAGCTAATCAGGAAATACGGCTCTGTCTTCGCCATGAAAAACCAAAGTCAAGGAAGAACGGCGATTGCAAAACACCGAATCAATACTGGTGAAGCGAGGAAAATAAAGCAGGCGCCCAGAAGTATTCCTCTAGCAAAACGAACTGAAGTAAAGGAGTTAGTCAATGAAAGGGAGCGTAGTGGACTAATCGAACCATCTTCTAGCCCATGGAGCTCGCCTATGGTTTTAGTTAAGAAAAAAGATGGCAGCATCCGATTCTGTGTTGATTACAGAAAATTAAACGACATCACCCAAAAGTATAGCATCCGTTACCGAGAATTGACGAGATTCTAGACACGCTATCAGGAACCACATGGGTCATTCCATGTCAAACCGCACAGAAACCTGTCATTTTCGGATTTGTCATCTCCGATTTTAACGAAATTCGCCACAAACATTGTAAATGGGTAGTGTTTATTAAATCATTAACATGACACTTTTTCGATATTTTGACGATATTTTACCAATTTTCATGACGTCATATTTCGAAAATCGAAAGGGTTTGGGGTCGAAAGGTTAATGATTTGATAAACATTACCCATTTACAATATTTGTGGCGACTTTCATTAAAATCGGAGATGACAAATCCGAATGCTGTGCGGTTTGACTTGGAATGACCCATATGGTTCTCCACATTGAACTTGCAAAGTGACAAGTAGAAATTTGTTCCAAATGACAAGGAGAAAACTGCCTTTAGCACAGGTGACGGATTATGGAAGTTTAATGTGATGCCCTTTGGACTCTGCAATGCTCCAGCAACATTCGAGCGCTTAATGGAAAATGTGCTGAGAGGACTACACTGAAAAACTTGCCTAGTGTACCTTGACGACATAATTGTGATGAGAAAAACAGTCAAAAGGGCAGCTAGCTCGTTGGATTGAACGACTTCAAAGCTATGATTTCAGCATCGAGAATAGGAAAGGCATAAAGAATTGCAATGCGGACGCCTTTTCAAGACGCCCCTGTAACTTGGATTGCAAACATTTTTTGAGGGCTGAAGGAAAAGAGTGCATCGTTGATATATGACCCAATACTGTCAAAAATTATGTCAGCCAAAGCAGAGGACATGGGGCCTACCCGTGGAGAAATATCAGCTGAAAGTCCGCTAATGAAGGCGTACTGGGTACAGTGGAACAGGCTACGGGTAAGTAATCACTGCTTATACCGCAAATGGAAAAGTTCGGACGGCAAATTTCAGACAAAGCTAATTGTGGTGCCGTCAAGCAAAATATACGAAGTATTGAAAGAGTTCCATGACGGTCCCAGTGGTGGTCATCTCGGCATCACGAAAACCCTAGAGAAGTTAAAACAACGATTCTACTGGGTCGACTGCCAGCAAGCTGTAACCGATTGGATAGCAAATTGCGCGCAATGCGTCGCAGCTAAAGTACCAGTAAGGGGCAGTCGTCGGCAACATCAACAATACAACTCGGGTGCCCCATTTGAGTTGATATTAATGGATGTAACAGGCCCTTTCCCTGTCAGTGATTCCGGAAAAAGTGCTATAAATAATTTCAAACTGTGTTTATTATGTGCAATATAGAAATAACGATTTATTTAAAAGGTAAATAAATCAATAATTTTAGAAAGGGTAAAATCGTAACAATATTTCATCAAATTACAAATGGAAAAATTTCAAATATTTTTATGACAAATATTTTTGTTTACATTTAAAAGAGAAAAGCCGATACTTGGCAACATTTTTATGAAATCTTATTTCTTAACAACTATAACTACTTTGAAAGTCTATATAAGTGTTGTTAATTAAATATTTTCAATTTTAAATACATAGGTTTTGATATAAAAGTAAATTCATAAATCTGAAATTTTGGGGATTTCAGGTAAGACTTAATGTTGTATTTGAATCTCAGATTTTTAATTCAAAAAATATAATACAATTGGAAACACGATTTTTTTTTTGTGTTAAAACAAAATACACAAATTAAATAATTCCACTTAGGATCTGTGCGAGGTAGCTAAATTAATTCTATACTAAATACAAATTGACAAAAGATTTTAAAATTTCTTTGACAAAATATTTGAACAATTTTTAAAAATTCATAGAAATTTGGATACCTGAATTTAGTTTAGATTTTATGAAGCCAACTCAAACCCACACAAAATACAACATTTAAAAACAATAAAAAAAACTTGAGTTATTTTTGGGACCACCCGCTGGGCACGCCACTGATCGTACATATTGAAATAATAATGCAGCATCTCTTTCTATTTGAGTTGTTAGTATCAAAATATTCTTAGATGGATAAAATAAGTACACATCATCCGCAAACATAAATAATTACCTAATAAATCCAAGATTTTTTAAATCATTCAAATAAATAGAGAACAGTTCTTTTTCACAACTTCAAAAAATGTGATTTTGAATGAAATTAACTCTTTTTCAGTTCCATGACAGGTAACTTTTTTTTAAAAACAACCAAGGATAACAATTAACCGTAGATATTTCTATAAAAATTTGACATTTATAACTATGGTTAAGTACTAAACTTTGGTTATTTTGAAACAAGTTATCAACTTAAAGTTATTTTTATCCATTTTTAACTTACAATTTACCAGATTTTATATTCTTCACATCGTAGTTAGCAATACAAAAAGTAAAAAATTTATTGTAGTAAAAATTGCAAGAATTTTGAATAAAGTAATTTAATAAATAAGGCCCGATTACTAAATGTCCCGCTATAATTTAACCAACAGTCCACCTCAAACTTTATGTGGAAAACAACAACATATGTTTCAGTTAAATTCCCATGTAGAAGCCAACGAGACATTGTGAAAATAGGGCTAAGGCCCGATTACTGATGTCGTGTTATAATTTAATTCAAAGTTTATTTGGGAACATCAAAAAATCTCATTTCAAACTAACCCATAAGAACAGCTTAGATGTAATAAAAAAGGATCAGAAAAGAAAACTTCCACCATATGACACCCCTATGTAAAATTCACTGGCTCCAATCCAAATTTTCATAACACCGGAATTAAATTCAGTGCTACTTTTTCTCTTCTTTTCCAAATTTTTTTGCCGAGTTCATTTGTAACTTTATCAGGTTCGAGATCATGATATGGAATAGTAAACACTAATTTATATATGTAAGAGAATATGAAAAAATTGTAAGGATCAGCGCCATAGGGAGTGCGACTTGAGTGACCAGGTCATCGTCAGCCGCCTTCTGAACCACCACCCTCAACAACTTATGGTTTGAAACACTAATATACTATAATATATACAAAATTTGCATACAAATCATAAGGAACGCTGTAGTTTATAATTTAATACAAGATACATCACTCAGTATATTGTGTTGAAAGGTATTAGTATAAATGCATGATTCCCAATTCGTGCCCATAAATGGAAACATTAACAGTTGGAATGACAACCCTGTTAATTTGTGCTTTGAGAATCAGAGATTATTGCCAAAATATATGGAAAAAGATAATTTTGTAATTATGGAAAACTAATTTCGCACTGTATGTTTTTTGTTGGATTAGTAGATGTGTGAAATTATTCGTTTTTTGATAATGTTTTCATTAACAGCATGTCACCATTTCAAAAATTTCCAAAAACGGATTTTTAAAAAATGGCATAACTCAAAAAATTGATGTGTAATGATAATTTTATTAACATATTCGGTCAATAACCCACATTTATACAATTCCGTTTTTTTCCATGTGCGTAACCCAAAATTAATATTTTTGCAAAATTTTACATATTTTTCTAACTTTGGGGTGGATGAGCCAATTTTTTGCAAAATTTATTTTTACACTAATGGTAATATGGACGTATATGATGTCTTTGTAGGATGCTATAACAGCCCATGCATGACCTACATGGTCATATTATTTCGATTTTTACATGGGTGGGTAATATGCTATTGATTTGTATTATATGCATTTTTATGACATACAAAATTTGGGTAATTCTTTATGTAAATTAAATAAATTTCTTACATTTTATTTCAGATGTCTTGTAATCGTCAACCGCTTAAGTAATAAAATGTTAAAAATTAACGCAGAACCTGGATTCTTCACAGAAGTGTTTACTGAATTAAAATCTTGTGGCCAACTTTTAACAAGTTCCAATGGTACTGTTTCTTGTGGAGCTGCTTGACGTATTGACGAAGGCGATATCATTATTAAACTTTCACTATCTGCACAACATAGCTTTCGATATAATAAAAAAACAATCAACTTATTCTAATAAATAGACCTGGTTCATTGGATTCTAGCAGAGGACAAGACAACCTATTGTGAATCGAATACACAAGGATTGTAAAGAAAAATTTTTGAAAAATTTAGAGTAAAACAAAAACATTAAAACAAGATACCTTATATTTTTTTATTATAATATCCAAAGTCAAAATTGTAGAATATGTTTGATTTAAAGAATTTCTTTTAAGCTCTTGTCCATTTATTTTTCACTTAACTTATGTTTTCAAATCTAAAAACTAAAATTAAATATTAATAGCCTGTTCCTCGATTTCGAACAAAAAATTAATCAAACAAAAGCAAGTCACTCGAATTCGAATCAATTTGGGTTTCTCTATTTCGAAAGCCTTCGATCGTATTTACTTACGTTTGTCAATTTTTGTTTATTACGCTTTTGCAAATCACAGCGATGCCATATTATATTATTTTGAGCATTTATTATAATTTCCTTCCAAAGGTCCAAAAATACTACTAAACTGCTTTAGAACAAAAACAACCCTATTTTACAGTGATAAATGAAATAAAAAAATAACAATAAACAAATCAATTTTTATTTGAGAAAGTGTTTATTTGTGAAATTTTTTGTTATGGATTGGTTATGGATGGGATTGGTGTTCGGGGGCTTTTGTTGCCTGCTGCTATTGTCTGTTCGGTGTGGTCACTGCTACAGTCCTGTTAGCTCTTGTAAAATAAAAAATGTAAATATGAGCTGCTTGGAACAAACGTAAGCCACAAACAAAAATTTTAACACCCTTTCCTTTTACCACTCAGCAACAGCGTAATAGGGTGTGAAACGGAGTTGTTTTCTGGTTAAATTTTCCTCCTCTGCGAAAGATTTGTTTGCTCCGAACACCGCAGTCCCTCTGGCAAAGTCAGGCCATTCTTCCATATAAAATACAAGCGTCTTCGGCTGGTACATGGGCGATTTTTTAAACTGAAATTTTAAGTTTTTAATAAACTATTATATTGTAATTACCTTTTGGTATCAATTACTCTTTTTTACGTTATTTTGTTTTTAGAATATATCAAATTTATATTCACTCGACAAAAAAATAGCAAGTGACTGATTTTTACATTTGCGTTCGCACTGTTCGAAATAGAGAAACCAAATTTTGTATAAAAACAGTTTTTATTCGACTTGTCCTTCGAGTCATCGTTCGCGAGGAAGTAGAGTAAGTGAAACCCAAAACAGTTTTCTTTAGCTTAAAAAGCGAACGAACGTGTTCTTTCGAAATAGAGGAACAGGCTATAAGTTCAGCTTCTATATATTCTTCCTTCATATAGTTGACAGGTCTGAAGTGTCCCTCCCTCTTAAACGCCGGTGCCCACCATTAATAAAAAGATTTATAGCGTTTTTTGACAAACGGAAGATCACGAACCAAAAATTACAATCACGCACGAAGATATTTTTCTAATCACGACTCGCGAAGTAATCCCTATCCATCACTATGGTTGTGCCACATTGAAAATCATGAAAAAATGAGACAAAATTTTAATTTAGGTTTAATTGGTGGTATTTATGACATGTTGTAGCACATAGTCCAAATTCGCACATTTTTTTTATAAAATCTATTATAAACTGTAGAACAATATTTTTATTTGCAAAACTGTATAAATTTGCACACATCCTCGTAAAAATTGTTTTAAGTTTCGTAAATATTTACCTGATCGATTTTTAAATATTCGTTTTTGGCAACAAAACGAATCCAAAAGCAACGGAAGAAAACTGATGAAAATCGGTGAATTCCGTATTTGACAGCACAGAATCGGATACACCAAAACGCAGACAACACGTTTTGCTCCCGAAAGCTCAAACCTATTTTCTACCAGCAGAATTATACAGGCCAAAAATTCTACATCTACAAAAGATGATCCTTTCTCATTTTGTTCCATCTTACACCTTTCGTTATTTTAAGTGTCATCACTAAAAAAAATGACAAAAAAATCGATTTTCTTTGTGCCACCACTATCAAACTGACATTGCAGAAAATAAACAAAAAAAAATGTATTCAACAAAGGAAAATGAGCGGCACATGTAAGAATTTCGTCTACCAAAAAATTCGTGTTTGTTCTTGCAAAGCAGCAACTACTCCATTGACTAATGCTTTCTTTAAATCCATTTTTTATTTTTAACAAAAATTATGCGTCTTTTTCTTTTATTTTTTTTGACAGCTAAATAAATAACAGATGAAAGATGTTGCCAATGTTAACACGTGTTTCGCGTTTTCAACATCTTCCATGCGTTTCACAAAGATGTTGTTTAGTGTAAAAAGCTTATTAGGATCTATATATCCTTCCTTCATATAGTTGACAGGTCTGCAGTGTCCCTCCTTCTTAAGATCATCATTATGCAATAGATTCCGTCGTAGAGTATTGGGATGAAGTTGTAGCTATGTCTAGTGTTTTCGGTACTGTCCAAGGGTACATTGTGATCTTTGTAAATGTTATCATTGCTAACATACCAGGGTACGTTCGTTATAATCCTCAAGAAGTTCGGCCTTCTCCGATTTTTTCACTGTTAGACAATGAGGCAGTACCAAAGCTGAATTCCATAGCACCGTATGGGTTTTATGATCGAGTTGTGCAGTAAAAGTTTACAATCCAAAGCAAGCTGAGAGTTTCTACCGATTAACCAAGTGAGTTGAATAGTTTTTAACTTTATATGGGTAAGTTTTGGTTCTATATGAATTTTCCATGTGAGATGGATTCCAAGGTATTTCACATAAGTATCCTGTAGGCAATTCCTCTAACTTCAGAATCGAGGAAGTTTTTGCATGAAACGCATGGATTAAAACAAAAATGATATGAATTGACACAAAATGTCATATTTCTCACACGATCGTTTCTATAACTTTTTTTTGTGAAAACTTTCTGTCACCTAAGGTTTTTTTCCACCATTATTGGAAAAATGTGAGAAAAAGTGTTTCTGTAAACATTTAAGGCGAAAAGTTTTTCATTTCAACTGTCAAATTCACGCACAATTTAAAACGGTGCGAATTTTCTGTATTTTAGTTGAGTTTGCCATTATCGTTCATGTTGGTGTGAAAAACTACATCTTTATTAAAAATAAAAATGTTTCAGGTACAATTTAAGGTCATGTCACCGATTGAGTCCGTGGGTTTTATTTTTTTCCCGGGGAAGATGTATATCGGCATTTATTTCGGGCAAAGTTCAAAAATGGACTTAGCTATCTTCTTCATTGATGGTCGGATTGAAACAACATGTACATCAACAAAAAGGTAGTTTAAAAATTAATTAATATAATTAGTTTGAAAATCTTTTAGATATTTTTATTTGTTAACCCATTACGGAAGAAATTTCCAATCTTTTGGCGTTCTTAAATGTTTTTTCATAAAAATTAAATTTTTACCTTATACGAAATAAAGCCTAAAGTCTTGAATTTTCCCCTTACAAAATCCCCTTTTAAAAACTAAACAGAAAAATAAAATTCCTTCGCCGGACTGTAATGGGTTAAAAAATTAAAAAAGTCAAAAGATGTTTTTATTACCTTTCCTATGATGTACATATTGTTCCATTCCGATCATAAATGACGAAGAATAGCCAAGTCCATTTTCTAACTCTGCACCGAAGTGACTCCCGGCACGGACTTTTTTCCAAAATGTAATATCTGGGAGCGATGGGAGAGAAATCGGGTAGGTGCCACTAAAATATATTTGTTTCAAAGAACGATTAACTACTTGATATAGATCAATTCAGTAAATTGTTTAAATGAACTAGTCATCACGTAGAATATATTAATTTTATTAGTATATAGAGGCATTCCTCAAGGTTCTATACTTGGGCCCTTGCTATTTCTATTGTATATAAATGACATTTTTCAGAATTTATCTTTTTTGACGTGTTATACGTATGCTGATGATATTCAACTTTTAGCAACTTCAGAGTTTTCTAATTTACATCGGTTTGAGAATCGTGTTAATAGTGATCTTGGTCGTATAGTGGAATGGTCTAAGGCAAATTTTCCAGAACTTAACCCATTAAAGTGTAAAATCATGATTTTTTTCAAAATATTCTGATATAAATTAAAATATTTTGCTGGACAATGAGCCTTTGGAAATTGTCTCACAATATAAATCATTGGGTCTTATGTTGGACAATAGTCTTTATTTTGATCAACATGTAAATTTGGTAATATATAGAGTCTGTTGGGCACTGCGTAGACTTTATAATGCTGCTTGTTACTTGCCGTTCGCTGTACGATATCGTGTCGCACTATCGTTGTGTCTTCCACATTTTCTTTATTGTATTGAGGTTTACTCATGTACATCTGCTAGAAATATTGATCGGTTGGAAAAATGCTTCAATAGAGTTATTCGTTACATATATGGACTTCGTTTTAGAGATCATGTTGCTGAATATCGAAGACAAGTATTGGAATGTGAATTTAGTCAATATATAGACTTAAGGCAAATTTATTTTTTCTATAAAGCTGTAAAATATAGTGTTTTTTATAATAATTATGATTTTAAGAAGTACTGCCCACTTTGGCCCTATGGGCTTGCGGCATTTTATTATAAATAAATAAAAAAAATAATTACTAAATAAAATGGATAGTAAGAAGGTAAGTAAGACAGAGAAGGTATTTATATTAAAAACTTTTTAATTTTTTTTTTTTTTTTCAGAAAACGGAACAAATTTCCAAGAAGCAGAAAGCGAAATTAGTGGACCATATGAGCTCTAATTTGGAATCTGCCAGAGGGCAACTTGGTGGTATAAATAGCAATATTCATTGTAAAGAGCAGTGGGAGTCCCTTACTAAAAAATTAAACGACATGGCCGGAAGCGCTTATCAATGCAACACCATACATTTTTTTACATTTTTTGTTTTAATCAAATAACTTTTTTTATTTAAAAAATATATTTTATATCGCAGTTGATGTTTTTTGATAATGTTTTCATTAACATTATGTTATATATTTTAGCATGTCACCTTTTCGAAAATTTCCAAAAACGGTTTTTTAAAAAATGGCATAACTCAAAAAATGTATGTGTAATGATTATTTTATTAACATATTCGGTCAATAACCCACATTAATACAATTCCGTTTTTTTTCCATGTGCGTAACCCAAAATTAATATTTTTGCAAAATTTTACATATTTTTCTAACTTTGGGGTGGATGAGCCAATTTTTTGCAAAATTTATTTTTACACTAATGGTAATATGGACGTATATGATGTCTATGTAGGATGCTATACCAGCCCATGCATGACCTACATGGTCATATTATTGGGTGATATTGCTATTGATTTGCTATTTTTGGTTAATTCTTTATGTAAATTAAATAAATTTCTTACATTTTATTTCAGATGTCTTGTAATCGTCAACCGTTTAAGTAATAAAATGTTAAAAATTAACGCAGAACCTGGATTCTTCACAGAAGTGTTTACTGAATTAAAATCTTGTGGCCAACTTTTAACAAGTTCCAATGGTACTGTTTCTTTTGGAGCTGCTTGACGTATTGACGAAGGCGATATCATTATTAAGCTTTCACTATCTGCACAACATAGCTTTCGATATAATAAAAAACAATCAACTTATTCTAATAAATAGACCTGGTTCATTGGATTCTAGCAGAGGACAAGACAACCTATTGTGAATCGAATACACAAGGATTGTAAAGAAAAATTTTTGAAAAATTTAGAGTAAAACAAAAAATTAAAAAATAAGGAAAAAATTTTTCATTTGAAAAAAACTTTTCCTATGATCTCGAGTCAAACTAAAAATACATTTTCATACGTAAAACAAAAAACATTAAAACAAGATACCTTATATTTTTTTATTATAATATCCAAAGTCAAAATTGTAGAATATGTTTGATTTAAAGAATTTCTTTTAAGCTCTTTTCCATTTATTGTTCACTTAACTTATGGGAACTAACAATAAGTTTTCAAATCTAAAAACTAAAATTTAATATTAATAGCCTGTTCCTCGATTTCGAACAAAAAATTAATAAAACAAAAGCAAGTCACTCGAATTCGAATCAATTTGGGTTTCTCTATTTCGAAAGCCTTCGATCGTATTTACTTACGTTTGTCAATTTTTGTTTCTTACGCTTTTAGAAATCACAGCGATGCTATATTATATTATTTTGAGCATTTATTATAATTTCCTTCAAAAGAACCAAAAATACTACTAAACTGCTTTAGAACAAAAACAACCCTATTTTACAGTGATAAATGAAATAAAAAAATAACAATAAACAAATCAGTTTTTATTTGAGAAAGTGTTTATTTGTGAAATTTTTTGTTATGGATTGGTTGTGGATGGGATTGGTGTTCGGAGGGCTTTTGTTACAGTCCTGCAGCTCTTGTCCTGTTAGCTCTTGTTAAATAAAAAATGTTAATATGAGTTGCTTGGAACAAACATAAGCCACAAAAAACAATTTTAACACTCTTTCCTTTTACCACTCAGCAACAGCGTAATAGGGTGTGAAACGGAGTTGTTTTCTGGTCAAATTTTCCACCTCTGCGAAAGATTTGTTTGCTCCGAACACCGCAGTCCCTCTGGCAAAGTCAGGCCATTCTTCCATATAAAATACAAGCGTCTTCGGCTGGTACATGCGCGATTTTTTTAAACTGAAATTTTAAGTTTTTAATAAACTATTATATTGTAATTACCTTTTGGTATCAATTACTTTTTTTTAGAAAGTGACTGATTTTTACATTTGCGTTCGCACTGTTCGAAATAGAGAAACCAAATTTTGTATAAAAACTGTTTTTATTCGACTTGTCCTTCGAGTCATCGTTCGCAAGGAAGTAGAGTAAGTGAAACCCAAAACAGTTTTCTTTAGCTTAAAAAGCGAACGAACGTGTTCTTTCGAAATAGAGGAACAGGCTATAAGTCTAGCTTCTATATATTCTTCCCTCATATAGTTGAAAGGTCTGAAGTGTCCCTCCCTCTTAAACGCCGGTGCCCACCATTAATAAATAGATTTATAGCGTTTTTGGACACACGGAAGATCACGAACCAAAAATTACAATCACGCACGAAGATATTTTTCTAATCACGACTCGCGAAGTAATCCCTATCCATCACATTGAAAATCATGAAAAAATGAGACAAAATTTTAATTTAGGTTTAATTGGTGGTATTTATGACATGATGTAGCACATAGTCCAAATTTGCACATTTTTTTTATAAAATCTGTTATAAACTGTAGAACAATATTTTTATTTGCAAAACTGTATAAATTTGCACACATCCTCGTAAAAATTGTTTTAAGTTTCGTAAATATTTACCTGATCGATTTTTAAATATTCGTTTTTGGCAACAAAACGAATCCAAAAGCAACGGAAGAAAACTGATGAAAATCGGTGAATTCCGTATTTGACAGCACAGAATCGGATACACCAAAACGCAGACAACACGTGTTGCTCCCGAAAGCTCAAACCTATTTTCTACCAGCAGAATTATACAGGCCAAAAATTCTACATCTACAAAAGATGATCCTTTCTCATTTTGTTCTATCTTACACCTTTCGTTATTTTAAGTGGCATCACTAAAAAAATGACAAAAAAAATCGATTTTCTTTGTGCCACCACTATCAAACTGACATTGCAGAAAATAAACAAAAAAAAATGTATTCAACAAAGGAAAATGAGCGGCACATGTAAGAATTTCGTCTACCAAAAAATTCGTGTTTGTTCTTGCAAAGCAGCAACTACTCCATTGACTAATGCTTTCTTTAAATCCATTTTTTATTTTTAACAAAAATTATGCGTCTTTTTCTTTTATTTTTTTGACAGCTAAATAAATAACAGATGAAAGATGTTGCCAATGTAAACACGTGTTTCGCGTTTTCAACATCTTCCATGCGTTTCACAAAGATGTGGTTTAGTGTAAAAAGCTTATTAGGATCTATATATCCTTCCTTCATATAGTTGACAGGTCTGAAGTGTCCCTCCTTCTTAAGATCATCATTATGCAATAGATTCCGTCGTAGAGTATTGGGATGAAGTTGTAGCTATGTCTAGTGTTTTCGGTACTGTCCAAGGGTACATTGTGATCTTTGTAAATGTTATCATTGCTAACATACCAGGGTACGTTCGTTATAATCCTCAAGAAGTTCGGCCTTCTCCGATTTTTTCACTGTTAGACAATGAGGCAGTACCAAAGCTGAATTCCATAGCACCGTATGGGTTTTATGATCGAGTTGTACAGTAAAAGTTTACAATCCAAAGCAAGCTGAGAGTTTCTACCGATTAACCAAGTGAGTTGAATAGTTTTTAACTTTATATGGGTAAGTTTTGCTTCTATATGAATTTTCCATGTGAGACGACGGTCAAGATGGATTCCAAGGTATTTCACATAAGTATCCTGTAGGCAATTCCTGTAACTTCAGAATCGAGGAAGTTTTTGCATGAAACGCATGGATTAAAACAAAAATGATATGAATTGACACAAAATGTCATATTTCTCACACGATCGTTTCTATAACTTTTTTTGTTGTGAAAACTTTCTGTCACGTAAGGTTTTTTCCACCATTATTGGAAAAATGTGAGAAAAAGTGTTTCTGTAAACATTTAAGGCGAAAGTTTTTCATTTCAACTGTCAAATTAACGCACAATTTGAAACGGTGCGAATTTTCTGTATTTTAGTTGAGTTTGCCATTATCGTTCATTTTCTACCAGCAGAATTATACAGGCCAAAAATTCTACATCTACAAAAGATGATCCTTTCTCATTTTGTTCCATCTTACACCTTTCGTTATTTTAAGTGGCATCACTAAAAAAAATGACAAAAAAATCGATTTTCTTTGTGCCACCACTATCAAACTGACATTGCAGAAAATAAACAAAAAAAATGTATTCAACAAAGGAAAATGAGCGGCACATGTAAGAATTTCGTCTACCAAAAAATTCGTGTTTGTTCTTGCAAAGCAGCAACTACTCCATTGACTAATGCTTTCTTTAAATCCATTTTTTATTTTAAACAAAAATTATGCGTCTTTTTCTTTTATTTTTTTTGACAGCTAAATAAATAACAGATGAAAGATGTTGCCAATGTTAACACGTGTTTCGCGTTTTCAACATCTTCCATGCGTTTCACAAAGATGTTGTTTAGTGTAAAAAGCTTATTAGGATCTATATATCCTTCCTTCATATAGTTGACTGGTCTGCAGTGTCCCTCCTTCTTAAGATCATCATTATGCAATAGATTCCGTCGTAGAGTATTGGGATGAAGTTGTAGCTATGTCTAGTGTTTTCGGTACTGTCCAAGGGTACATTGTGATCTTTGTAAATGTTATCATTGCTAACATACCAGGGTACGTTCGTTATAATCCTCAAGAAGTTCGGCCTTCTCCGATTTTTTCACTGTTAGACAATAAGGCAGTACCAAAGCTGAATTCCATAGCACCGTATGGGTTTTATGATCGAGTTGTACAGTAAAAGTTTACAATCCAAAGCAAGCTGAGAGTTTCTACCGATTAACCAAGTGAGTTGAATAGTTTTTAACTTTATATGGGTAAGTTTTGCTTCTATATGAATTTTCCATGTGAGACGACGGTCAAGATGGATTCCAAGGTATTTCACATAAGTATCCTGTAGGCAATTCCTGTAACTTCAGAATCGAGGAAGTTTTTGCATGAAACGCATGGATTAAAACAAAAATGATATGAATTGACACAAAATGTCATATTTCTCACACGATCGTTTCTATAACTTTTTTTTGTGAAAACTTTGTCACCTAAGGTTTTTTTCCACCATTATTGGAAAAATGTGAGAAAAAGTGTTTCTGTAAACATTTAAGGCGAAAAGTTTTTCATTTCAACTGTCAAATTCACGCACAATTTAAAACGGTGCGAATTTTCTGTATTTTAGTTGAGTTTGCCATTATCGTTCATGTTGGTGTGAAAAACTACATCTTTATTAAAAATAAAAATGTTTCAGGTACAATTTAAGGTCATGTCACCGATTGAGTCCGTGGGTTTTATTTTTTTCCCGGGGAAGATGTATATCGGCATTTATTTCGGGCAAAGTTCAAAAATGGACTTAGCTATCTTCTTCATTGATGGTCGGATTGAAACAACATGTACATCAACAAAAAGGTAGTTTAAAAATTAATTAATATAATTAGTTTGAAAATCTTTTAGATATTTTTATTTGTTAACCCATTACGGAAGAAATTTCCAATCTTTTGGCGTTCTTAAATGTTTTTTCATAAAAATGAAATTTTTACCTTATACGAAATAAAGCCTATAGTCTTGAATTTTCCCCTTACAAAATCCCCTTTTAAAAACTAAACAGAAAAATAAAATTCCTTCGCCGGACTGTAATGGGTTAAAAAATTAAAAAAGTCAAAAGATGTTTTTATTACCTTTCCTATGATGTACATATTGTTCCATTCCGATCATAAATGACGAAGAATAGCCAAGTCCATTTTCTAACTCTGCACCGAAGTGACTCCCGGCACGGACTTTTTTCCAAAATGTAATATCTGGGAGCGTTGGGAGAGAAATCGGGTAGGTGCCACTAAAATATATTTGTTTCAAAGAACGATTAACTACTTGATATAGATCAATTCAGTAAATTGTTTAAATGAACTAGTCATCACGTAGAATATATTAATTTTATTAGTATATGGAGGCATTCCTCAAGGTTCTATACTTGGGCCCTTGCTATTTCTATTGTATATAAATGACATTTTTCAGAATTTATCTTTTTTGACGTGTTATACGTATGCTGATGATATTCAACTTTTAGCAACTTCGGAGTTTTCTAATTTACATCGGTTTGAGAATCGTGTTAATAGTGATCTTGGTCGTATAGTGGAATGGTCTAAGGCAAATTTTCTAGAACTTAACCCATTAAAGTGTAAAATCATAATATTTTCAAAATATTCTGATATAAATTAAAATATTTTGCTGGACAATGAGCCTTTGGAAATTGTCTCACAATATAAATCATTGGGTCTTATGTTGGACAATAGTCTTTATTTTGATCAACATGTAAATTTGGTAATATCTAGAGTCTGTTGGGCACTGCGTAGACTTTATAATGCTGCTTGTTACTTGCCGTTCGCTGTACGATATCGTGTCGCACTATCGTTGTGTCTTCCACATTTTCTTTATTGTATTGAGGTTTACTCATGTACATCTGCTAGAAATATTGATCGGTTGGAAAAATGCTTCAATAGAGTTATTCGTTACATATATGGACTTCGTTTTAGGGATCATGTTGCTGAATATCGAAGACAAGTATTGGAATGTGAATTTAGTCAATATATAGACTTAAGGCAAATTTATTTTTTCTATAAAGCTGTAAAATATAGTGTTTTTTATAATAATTATGATTTTAAGAAGTACTGCCAACTTTGGCCCTATGGGCTTGCGGCATTTTATTATAAATAAAAAAAATAATTACTTAATAAAATGGATAGTAAGAAGGTAAGTAAGACAGAGAAGGTATTTATATTAAAAACTTTTTAATTTATTTTTTTTTTTTCAGAAAACGGAACAAATTTCCAAGAAGCAGAAAGCGAAATTAGTGGACCATATGAGCTCTAATTTGGAATCTGTCAGAGGGCAACTTGGTGGTATAAATAGCAATATTCATTGTAAAGAGCAGTGGGAGTCCCTTACTAAAAAATTAAACGTCATGGCCGGAAGCGCTTATCAATGCAACACCATACATTTTTTTAAATTTTTTATTTTAATCAAATAACTTTTTTTATTTAAAAAATATATTTTATATCGCAGTTGATGTTTTTTGATAATGTTTTCATTAACATTATGTTATATATTTTAGCATGTCACCTTTTCGAAAATTTCCAAAAACGGCTTTTTAAAAAATGGCATAACTCAAAAAATTTATGTGTAATGATTATTTTATTAACATATTCGGTCAATAACCCACATTTATACATTTCCGTTTTTTTCCATGTGCGTAACCCAAAATTAATATTTTTGCAAAATTTTACATATTTTTCTAACTTTGGGGTGGATGAGCCAATTTATTTTTACACTAATGGTAATATGGACGTATATGATGTCTATGTAGGATGCTATACCAGCCCATGCATGAACTACATGGTCATATTATTTCGATTTTTACATGGGTGGGTAATATGCTATTGATTTGTATTATATGCATTTTTATGACATACAAAATTTGGGTAATTCTTTATGTAAATTAAATAAATTTCTTACATTTTATTTCAGATGTCTTGTAATCGTCAACCGCTTAAGTAATAAAATGTTAAAAATTAACGCAGAACCTGGATTCTTCACAGAAGTGTTTACTGAATTAAAATCTTGTGGCCAACTTTTAACAAGTTCCAATGGTACTGTTTCTTGTGGAGCTGCTTGACGTATTGACGAAGGCGATATCATTATTAAACTTTCACTATCTGCACAACATAGCTTTCGATATAATAAAAAAACAATCAACTTATTCTAATAAATAGACCTGGTTCATTGGATTCTAGCAGAGGACAAGACAACCTATTGTGAATCGAATACACAAGGATTGTAAAGAAAAATTTTTGAAAAATTTAGAGTAAAACAAAAACATTAAAACAAGATACCTTATATTTTTTATTATAATATCCAAAGTCAAAATTGTAGAATATGTTTGATTTAAAGAATTTCTTTTAAGCTCTTGTCCATTTATTTTTCACTTAACTTATGTTTTCAAATCTAAAAACTAAAATTTAATATTAATAGCCTGTTCCTCGATTTCGAACAAAAAATTAATCAAACAAAAGCAAGTCACTCGAATTCGAATCAATTTGGGTTTCTCCATTTCGAAAGCCTTCGATCGTATTTACTTACATTTGTCAATTTTTGTTTCTTACGCTTTTGCAAATCACAGCGATGCCATATTATATTATTTTGAGCATTTATTATAATTTCCTTCCAAAGGTCCAAAAATACTACTAAACTGCTTTAGAACAAAAACAACCCTATTTTACAGTGATAAATGAAATAAAAAAATAACAATAAACAAATCAATTTTTATTTGAGAAAGTGTTTATTTGTGAAATTTTTTGTTATGGATTGGTTGTGGATGGGATTGGTGTTCGGAGGGCTTTTGTTGCCTGCTGCTATTGTCTGTTCGGTGTGGTCACTGCTACAGTCCTGTTAGCTCTTGTAAAATTAAAAATGTAAATATGAGCTGCTTGGAACAAACGTAAGCCACAAACAAAAATTTTAACACTCTTTCCTTTTACCATTCAGCAACAGCGTAATAGGGTGTGAAACGGAGTTGTTTTCTGGTCAAATTTTCCTCCTCTGCGAAAGATTTGTTTGCTCCGAACACCGCAGTCCCTCTGGCAAAGTCAGGCCATTCTTCCATATAAAATACAAGCGTCTTCGGCTGGTACATGCGCGATTTTTTAAACTGAAATTTTTAGTTTTTAATAAACTATTATATTGTAATTACCTTTTGGTATCAATTACTCTTTTTTACGTTATTTTGTTTTTAGAATATATCAAATTTATATTCACTCGACAAAAAAATAGCAAGTGACTGATTTTTACATTTGCGTTCGCACTGTTCGAAATAGAGAAACCAAATTTTGTATAAAAACAGTTTTTATTCGACTTGTCCTTCGAGTCATCGTTCGCAAGGAAGTAGAGTAAGTGAAACCCAAAACAGTTTTCTTTAGCTTAAAAAGCGAACGAACGTGTTCTTTCGAAATAGAGGAACAGGCTATAAGTTCAGCTTCTATATATTCTTCCTTCATATAGTTGACAGGTCTGAAGTGTCCCTCCCTCTTAAACGCCGGTGCCCACCATTAATAAATAGATTTATAGCGTTTTTTGACACACGGAAGATCACGAACCAAAAATTACAATCACGCACGAAGATATTTTTCTAATCACGACTCGCGAAGTAATCCCTATCCATCACTACGGTTGTGCCACATTGAAAATCATGAAACAATGAGACAAAATTTTAATTTAGGTTTAATTGGTGGTATTTATGACATGATGTAGCACATAGTCCAAATTTGCACATTTTTTTTATAAAATCTATTATAAACTGTAGAACAATATTTTTATTTGCAAAACTGCATAAATTTGCACACATCCTCGTAAAAATTGTTTTAAGTTTCGTAAATATTTACCTGATCGATATTTAAATATTCGTTTTTGGCAACAAAACGAATCCAAAAGCAACGGAAGAAAACTGATGAAAATCGGTGAATTCCGTATTTGACTGCACAGAATCGGATACACCAAAACGCAGACAACACGTGTTGCTCCCGAAAGCTCAAACCTATTTTCTACCAGCAGAATTATACAGGCCAAAAATTCTACATCTACAAAAGATGATCCTTTCTCATTTTGTTCCATCTTACACCTTTCGTTATTTTAAGTGTCATCACTAAAAAAAATGACAAAAAAATCGATTTTCTTTGTGCCACCACTATCAAACTGACATTGCAGAAAATAAACAAAAAAAATGTATTCAACAAAGGAAAATGAGCGGCACATGTAAGAATTTCGTCTACCAAAAAATTCGTGTTTGTTCTTGCAAAGCAGCAACTACTCCATTGACTAATGCTTTCTTTAAATCCATTTTTTATTTTTAACAAAAATTATGCGTCTTTTTCTTTTATTTTTTTTGACAGCTAAATAAATAACAGATGAAAGATGTTGCCAATGTTAACACGTGTTTCGCGTTTTCATCATCTTCCATGCGTTTCACAAAGATGTTGTTTAGTGTAAAAAGCTTATTAGGATCTATATATCCTTCCTTCATATAGTTGACAGGTCTGCAGTGTCCCTCCTTCTTAAGATCATCATTATGCAATAGATTCCGTCGTAGAGTATTGGGATGAAGTTGTAGCTATGTCTAGTGTTTTCGGTACTGTCCAAGGGTACATTGTGATCTTTGTAAATGTTATCATTGCTAACATACCAGGGTACGTTCGTTATAATCCTCAAGAAGTTCGGCCTTCTCCGATTTTTTCACTGTTAGACAATGAGGCAGTACCAAAGCTGAATTCCATAGCACCGTATGGGTTTTATGATCGAGTTGTACAGTAAAAGTTTACAATCCAAAGCAAGCTGAGAGTTTCTACCGATTAACCAAGTGAGTTGAATAGTTTTTAACTTTATATGGGTAAGTTTTGCTTCTATATGAATTTTCCATGTGAGACGACGGTCAAGATGGATTCCAAGGTATTTCACATAAGTATCCTGTAGGCAATTCCTGTAACTTCAGAATCGAGGAAGTTTTTGCATGAAACGCATGGATTAAAACAAAAATGATATGAATTGACACAAAATGTCATATTTCTCACACGATCGTTTCTATAACTTTTTTTGTTGTGAAAACTTTCTGTCACGTAAGGTTTTTTCCACCATTATTGGAAAAATGTGAGAAAAAGTGTTTCTGTAAACATTTAAGGCGAAAGTTTTTCATTTCAACTGTCAAATTAACGCACAATTTGAAACGGTGCGAATTTTCTGTATTTTAGTTGAGTTTGCCATTATCGTTCATTTTCTACCAGCAGAATTATACAGGCCAAAAATTCTACATCTACAAAAGATGATCCTTTCTCATTTTGTTCCATCTTACACCTTTCGTTATTTTAAGTGGCATCACTAAAAAAAATGACAAAAAAATCGATTTTCTTTGTGCCACCACTATCAAACTGACATTGCAGAAAATAAACAAAAAAAATGTATTCAACAAAGGAAAATGAGCGGCACATGTAAGAATTTCGTCTACCAAAAAATTCGTGTTTGTTCTTGCAAAGCAGCAACTACTCCATTGACTAATGCTTTCTTTAAATCCATTTTTTATTTTAAACAAAAATTATGCGTCTTTTTCTTTTATTTTTTTTGACAGCTAAATAAATAACAGATGAAAGATGTTGCCAATGTTAACACGTGTTTCGCGTTTTCAACATCTTCCATGCGTTTCACAAAGATGTTGTTTAGTGTAAAAAGCTTATTAGGATCTATATATCCTTCCTTCATATAGTTGACTGGTCTGCAGTGTCCCTCCTTCTTAAGATCATCATTATGCAATAGATTCCGTCGTAGAGTATTGGGATGAAGTTGTAGCTATGTCTAGTGTTTTCGGTACTGTCCAAGGGTACATTGTGATCTTTGTAAATGTTATCATTGCTAACATACCAGGGTACGTTCGTTATAATCCTCAAGAAGTTCGGCCTTCTCCGATTTTTTCACTGTTAGACAATAAGGCAGTACCAAAGCTGAATTCCATAGCACCGTATGGGTTTTATGATCGAGTTGTACAGTAAAAGTTTACAATCCAAAGCAAGCTGAGAGTTTCTACCGATTAACCAAGTGAGTTGAATAGTTTTTAACTTTATATGGGTAAGTTTTGCTTCTATATGAATTTTCCATGTGAGACGACGGTCAAGATGGATTCCAAGGTATTTCACATAAGTATCCTGTAGGCAATTCCTGTAACTTCAGAATCGAGGAAGTTTTTGCATGAAACGCATGGATTAAAACAAAAATGATATGAATTGACACAAAATGTCATATTTCTCACACGATCGTTTCTATAACTTTTTTTTATGAAAACTTTGTCACCTAAGGTTTTTTTCCACCATTATTGGAAAAATGTGAGAAAAAGTGTTTCTGTAAACATTTAAGGCGAAAAGTTTTTCATTTCAACTGTCAAATTCACGCACAATTTAAAACGGTGCGAATTTTCTGTATTTTAGTTGAGTTTGCCATTATCGTTCATGTTGGTGTGAAAAACTACATCTTTATTAAAAATAAAAATGTTTCAGGTACAATTTAAGGTCATGTCACCGATTGAGTCCGTGGGTTTTATTTTTTTCCCGGGGAAGATGTATATCGGCATTTATTTCGGGCAAAGTTCAAAAATGGACTTAGCTATCTTCTTCATTGATGGTCGGATTGAAACAACATGTACATCAACAAAAAGGTAGTTTAAAAATTAATTAATATAATTAGTTTGAAAATCTTTTAGATATTTTTATTTGTTAACCCATTACGGAAGAAATTTCCAATCTTTTGGCGTTCTTAAATGTTTTTTCATAAAAATGAAATTTTTACCTTATACGAAATAAAGCCTATAGTCTTGAATTTTCCCCTTACAAAATCCCCTTTTAAAAACTAAACAGAAAAATAAAATTCCTTCGCCGGACTGTAATGGGTTAAAAAATTAAAAAAGTCAAAAGATGTTTTTATTACCTTTCCTATGATGTACATATTGTTCCATTCCGATCATAAATGACGAAGAATAGCCAAGTCCATTTTCTAACTCTGCACCGAAGTGACTCCCGGCACGGACTTTTTTCCAAAATGTAATATCTGGGAGCGTTGGGAGAGAAATCGGGTAGGTGCCACTAAAATATATTTGTTTCAAAGAACGATTAACTACTTGATATAGATCAATTCAGTAAATTGTTTAAATGAACTAGTCATCACGTAGAATATATTAATTTTATTAGTATATGGAGGCATTCCTCAAGGTTCTATACTTGGGCCCTTGCTATTTCTATTGTATATAAATGACATTTTTCAGAATTTATCTTTTTTGACGTGTTATACGTATGCTGATGATATTCAACTTTTAGCAACTTCGGAGTTTTCTAATTTACATCGGTTTGAGAATCGTGTTAATAGTGATCTTGGTCGTATAGTGGAATGGTCTAAGGCAAATTTTCTAGAACTTAACCCATTAAAGTGTAAAATCATAATATTTTCAAAATATTCTGATATAAATTAAAATATTTTGCTGGACAATGAGCCTTTGGAAATTGTCTCACAATATAAATCATTGGGTCTTATGTTGGACAATAGTCTTTATTTTGATCAACATGTAAATTTGGTAATATCTAGAGTCTGTTGGGCACTGCGTAGACTTTATAATGCTGCTTGTTACTTGCCGTTCGCTGTACGATATCGTGTCGCACTATCGTTGTGTCTTCCACATTTTCTTTATTGTATTGAGGTTTACTCATGTACATCTGCTAGAAATATTGATCGGTTGGAAAAATGCTTCAATAGAGTTATTCGTTACATATATGGACTTCGTTTTAGAGATCATGTTGCTGAATATCGAAGACAAGTATTGGAATGTGAATTTAGTCAATATATAGACTTAAGGCAAATTTATTTTTTCTATAAAGCTGTAAAATATAGTGTTTTTTATAATAATTATGATTTTAAGAAGTACTGCCAACTTTGGCCCTATGGGCTTGCGGCATTTTATTATAAATAAAAAAAATAATTACTTAATAAAATGGATAGTAAGAAGGTAAGTAAGACAGAGAAGGTATTTATATTAAAAACTTTTTAATTTATTTTTTTTTTTTTTCAGAAAACGGAACAAATTTCCAAGAAGCAGAAAGCGAAATTAGTGGACCATATGAGCTCTAATTTGGAATCTGTCAGAGGGCAACTTGGTGGTATAAATAGCAATATTCATTGTAAAGAGCAGTGGGAGTCCCTTACTAAAAAATTAAACGTCATGGCCGGAAGCGCTTATCAATGCAACACCATACATTTTTTTAAATTTTTTATTTTAATCAAATAACTTTTTTTATTTAAAAAATATATTTTATATCGCAGTTGATGTTTTTTGATAATGTTTTCATTAACATTATGTTATATATTTTAGCATGTCACCTTTTCGAAAATTTCCAAAAACGGCTTTTTAAAAAATGGCATAACTCAAAAAATTTATGTGTAATGATTATTTTATTAACATATTCGGTCAATAACCCACATTTATACATTTCCGTTTTTTTCCATGTGCGTAACCCAAAATTAATATTTTTGCAAAATTTTACATATTTTTCTAACTTTGGGGTGGATGAGCCAATTTATTTTTACACTAATGGTAATATGGACGTATATGATGTCTATGTAGGATGCTATACCAGCCCATGCATGACCTACATGGTCATATTATTTCGATTTTTACATGGGTGGGTAATATGCTATTGATTTGTATTATATGCATTTTTATGACATACAAAATTTGGGTAATTCTTTATGTAAATTAAATAAATTTCTTACATTTTATTTCAGATGTCTTGTAATCGTCAACCGCTTAAGTAATAAAATGTTAAAAATTAACGCAGAACCTGGATTCTTCACAGAAGTGTTTACTGAATTAAAATCTTGTGGCGAACTTTTAACAAGTTCCAATGGTACTGTTTCTTGTGGAGCTGCTTGACGTATTGACGAAGGCGATATCATTATTAAACTTTCACTATCTGCACAACATAGCTTTCGATATAATAAAAAAACAATCAACTTATTCTAATAAATAGACCTGTTTCATTGGATTCTAGCAGAGGACAAGACAACCTATTGTGAATCGAATACACAAGGATTGTAAAGAAAAATTTTTGAAAAATTTAGAGTAAAACAAAAACATTAAAACAAGATACCTTATATTTTTTATTATAATATCCAAAGTCAAAATTGTAGAATATGTTTGATTTAAAGAATTTCTTTTAAGCTCTTGTCCATTTATTTTTCACTTAACTTATGTTTTCAAATCTAAAAACTAAAATTTAATATTAATAGCCTGTTCCTCGATTTCGAACAAAAAATTAATCAAACAAAAGCAAGTCACTCGAATTCGAATCAATTTGGGTTTCTCCATTTCGAAAGCCTTCGATCGTATTTACTTACATTTGTCAATTTTTGTTTCTTACGCTTTTGCAAATCACAGCGATGCCATATTATATTATTTTGAGCATTTATTATAATTTCCTTCCAAAGGTCCAAAAATACTACTAAACTGCTTTAGAACAAAAACAACCCTATTTTACAGTGATAAATGAAATAAAAAAATAACAATAAACAAATCAATTTTTATTTGAGAAAGTGTTTATTTGTGAAATTTTTTGTTATGGATTGGTTGTGGATGGGATTGGTGTTCGGAGGGCTTTTGTTGCCTGCTGCTATTGTCTGTTCGGTGTGGTCACTGCTACAGTCCTGTTAGCTCTTGTAAAATTAAAAATGTAAATATGAGCTGCTTGGAACAAACGTAAGCCACAAACAAAAATTTTAACACTCTTTCCTTTTACCATTCAGCAACAGCGTAATAGGGTGTGAAACGGAGTTGTTTTCTGGTCAAATTTTCCTCCTCTGCGAAAGATTTGTTTGCTCCGAACACCGCAGTCCCTCTGGCAAAGTCAGGCCATTCTTCCATATAAAATACAAGCGTCTTCGGCTGGTACATGCGCGATTTTTTAAACTGAAATTTTTAGTTTTTAATAAACTATTATATTGTAATTACCTTTTGGTATCAATTACTCTTTTTTACGTTATTTTGTTTTTAGAATATATCAAATTTATATTCACTCGACAAAAAAATAGCAAGTGACTGATTTTTACATTTGCGTTCGCACTGTTCGAAATAGAGAAACCAAATTTTGTATAAAAACAGTTTTTATTCGACTTGTCCTTCGAGTCATCGTTCGCAAGGAAGTAGAGTAAGTGAAACCCAAAACAGTTTTCTTTAGCTTAAAAAGCGAACGAACGTGTTCTTTCGAAATAGAGGAACAGGCTATAAGTTCAGCTTCTATATATTCTTCCTTCATATAGTTGACAGGTCTGAAGTGTCCCTCCCTCTTAAACGCCGGTGCCCACCATTAATAAATAGATTTATATCGTTTTTTGACACACGGAAGATCACGAACCAAAAATTACAATCACGCACGAAGATATTTTTCTAATCACGACTCGCGAAGTAATCCCTATCCATCACTACGGTTGTGCCACATTGAAAATCATGAAACAATGAGACAAAATTTTAATTTAGGTTTAATTGGTGGTATTTATGACATGATGTAGCACATAGTCCAAATTTGCACATTTTTTTTATAAAATCTATTATAAACTGTAGAACAATATTTTTATTTGCAAAACTGCATAAATTTGCACACATCCTCGTAAAAATTGTTTTAAGTTTCGTAAATATTTACCTGATCGATATTTAAATATTCGTTTTTGGCAACAAAACGAATCCAAAAGCAACGGAAGAAAACTGATGAAAATCGGTGAATTCCGTATTTGACTGCACAGAATCGGATACACCAAAACGCAGACAACACGTGTTGCTCCCGAAAGCTCAAACCTATTTTCTACCAGCAGAATTATACAGGCCAAAAATTCTACATCTACAAAAGATGATCCTTTCTCATTTTGTTCCATCTTACACCTTTCGTTATTTTAAGTGTCATCACTAAAAAAAATGACAAAAAAATCGATTTTCTTTGTGCCACCACTATCAAACTGACATTGCAGAAAATAAACAAAAAAAATGTATTCAACAAAGGAAAATGAGCGGCACATGTAAGAATTTCGTCTACCAAAAAATTCGTGTTTGTTCTTGCAAAGCAGCAACTACTCCATTGACTAATGCTTTCTTTAAATCCATTTTTTATTTTTAACAAAAATTATGCGTCTTTTTCTTTTATTTTTTTTGACAGCTAAATAAATAACAGATGAAAGATGTTGCCAATGTTAACACGTGTTTCGCGTTTTCATCATCTTCCATGCGTTTCACAAAGATGTTGTTTAGTGTAAAAAGCTTATTAGGATCTATATATCCTTCCTTCATATAGTTGACAGGTCTGCAGTGTCCCTCCTTCTTAAGATCATCATTATGCAATAGATTCCGTCGTAGAGTATTGGGATGAAGTTGTAGCTATGTCTAGTGTTTTCGGTACTGTCCAAGGGTACATTGTGATCTTTGTAAATGTTATCATTGCTAACATACCAGGGTACGTTCGTTATAATCCTCAAGAAGTTCGGCCTTCTCCGATTTTTTCACTGTTAGACAATGAGGCAGTACCAAAGCTGAATTCCATAGCACCGTATGGGTTTTATGATCGAGTTGTACAGTAAAAGTTTACAATCCAAAGCAAGCTGAGAGTTTCTACCGATTAACCAAGTGAGTTGAATAGTTTTTAACTTTATATGGGTAAGTTTTGCTTCTATATGAATTTTCCATGTGAGACGACGGTCAAGATGGATTCCAAGGTATTTCACATAAGTATCCTGTAGGCAATTCCTGTAACTTCAGAATCGAGGAAGTTTTTGCATGAAACGCATGGATTAAAACAAAAATGATATGAATTGACACAAAATGTCATATTTCTCACACGATCGTTTCTATAACTTTTTTTGTTGTGAAAACTTTCTGTCACGTAAGGTTTTTTCCACCATTATTGGAAAAATGTGAGAAAAAGTGTTTCTGTAAACATTTAAGGCGAAAGTTTTTCATTTCAACTGTCAAATTAACGCACAATTTGAAACGGTGCGAATTTTCTGTATTTTAGTTGAGTTTGCCATTATCGTTCATTTTCTACCAGCAGAATTATACAGGCCAAAAATTCTACATCTACAAAAGATGATCCTTTCTCATTTTGTTCCATCTTACACCTTTCGTTATTTTAAGTGGCATCACTAAAAAAAATGACAAAAAAATCGATTTTCTTTGTGCCACCACTATCAAACTGACATTGCAGAAAATAAACAAAAAAAATGTATTCAACAAAGGAAAATGAGCGGCACATGTAAGAATTTCGTCTACCAAAAAATTCGTGTTTGTTCTTGCAAAGCAGCAACTACTCCATTGACTAATGCTTTCTTTAAATCCATTTTTTATTTTAAACAAAAATTATGCGTCTTTTTCTTTTATTTTTTTTGACAGCTAAATAAATAACAGATGAAAGATGTTGCCAATGTTAACACGTGTTTCGCGTTTTCAACATCTTCCATGCGTTTCACAAAGATGTTGTTTAGTGTAAAAAGCTTATTAGGATCTATATATCCTTCCTTCATATAGTTGACTGGTCTGCAGTGTCCCTCCTTCTTAAGATCATCATTATGCAATAGATTCCGTCGTAGAGTATTGGGATGAAGTTGTAGCTATGTCTAGTGTTTTCGGTACTGTCCAAGGGTACATTGTGATCTTTGTAAATGTTATCATTGCTAACATACCAGGGTACGTTCGTTATAATCCTCAAGAAGTTCGGCCTTCTCCGATTTTTTCACTGTTAGACAATAAGGCAGTACCAAAGCTGAATTCCATAGCACCGTATGGGTTTTATGATCGAGTTGTACAGTAAAAGTTTACAATCCAAAGCAAGCTGAGAGTTTCTACCGATTAACCAAGTGAGTTGAATAGTTTTTAACTTTATATGGGTAAGTTTTGCTTCTATATGAATTTTCCATGTGAGACGACGGTCAAGATGGATTCCAAGGTATTTCACATAAGTATCCTGTAGGCAATTCCTGTAACTTCAGAATCGAGGAAGTTTTTGCATGAAACGCATGGATTAAAACAAAAATGATATGAATTGACACAAAATGTCATATTTCTCACACGATCGTTTCTATAACTTTTTTTTGTGAAAACTTTGTCACCTAAGGTTTTTTTCCACCATTATTGGAAAAATGTGAGAAAAAGTGTTTCTGTAAACATTTAAGGCGAAAAGTTTTTCATTTCAACTGTCAAATTCACGCACAATTTAAAACGGTGCGAATTTTCTGTATTTTAGTTGAGTTTGCCATTATCGTTCATGTTGGTGTGAAAAACTACATCTTTATTAAAAATAAAAATGTTTCAGGTACAATTTAAGGTCATGTCACCGATTGAGTCCGTGGGTTTTATTTTTTTCCCGGGGAAGATGTATATCGGCATTTATTTCGGGCAAAGTTCAAAAATGGACTTAGCTATCTTCTTCATTGATGGTCGGATTGAAACAACATGTACATCAACAAAAAGGTAGTTTAAAAATTAATTAATATAATTAGTTTGAAAATCTTTTAGATATTTTTATTTGTTAACCCATTACGGAAGAAATTTCCAATCTTTTGGCGTTCTTAAATGTTTTTTCATAAAAATGAAATTTTTACCTTATACGAAATAAAGCCTATAGTCTTGAATTTTCCCCTTACAAAATCCCCTTTTAAAAACTAAACAGAAAAATAAAATTCCTTCGCCGGACTGTAATGGGTTAAAAAATTAAAAAAGTCAAAAGATGTTTTTATTACCTTTCCTATGATGTACATATTGTTCCATTCCGATCATAAATGACGAAGAATAGCCAAGTCCATTTTCTAACTCTGCACCGAAGTGACTCCCGGCACGGACTTTTTTCCAAAATGTAATATCTGGGAGCGTTGGGAGAGAAATCGGGTAGGTGCCACTAAAATATATTTGTTTCAAAGAACGATTAACTACTTGATATAGATCAATTCAGTAAATTGTTTAAATGAACTAGTCATCACGTAGAATATATTAATTTTATTAGTATATGGAGGCATTCCTCAAGGTTCTATACTTGGGCCCTTGCTATTTCTATTGTATATAAATGACATTTTTCAGAATTTATCTTTTTTGACGTGTTATACGTATGCTGATGATATTCAACTTTTAGCAACTTCGGAGTTTTCTAATTTACATCGGTTTGAGAATCGTGTTAATAGTGATCTTGGTCGTATAGTGGAATGGTCTAAGGCAAATTTTCTAGAACTTAACCCATTAAAGTGTAAAATCATAATATTTTCAAAATATTCTGATATAAATTAAAATATTTTGCTGGACAATGAGCCTTTGGAAATTGTCTCACAATATAAATCATTGGGTCTTATGTTGGACAATAGTCTTTATTTTGATCAACATGTAAATTTGGTAATATCTAGAGTCTGTTGGGCACTGCGTAGACTTTATAATGCTGCTTGTTACTTGCCGTTCGCTGTACGATATCGTGTCGCACTATCGTTGTGTCTTCCACATTTTCTTTATTGTATTGAGGTTTACTCATGTACATCTGCTAGAAATATTGATCGGTTGGAAAAATGCTTCAATAGAGTTATTCGTTACATATATGGACTTCGTTTTAGAGATCATGTTGCTGAATATCGAAGACAAGTATTGGAATGTGAATTTAGTCAATATATAGACTTAAGGCAAATTTATTTTTTCTATAAAGCTGTAAAATATAGTGTTTTTTATAATAATTATGATTTTAAGAAGTACTGCCAACTTTGGCCCTATGGGCTTGCGGCATTTTATTATAAATAAAAAAAATAATTACTTAATAAAATGGATAGTAAGAAGGTAAGTAAGACAGAGAAGGTATTTATATTAAAAACTTTTTAATTTATTTTTTTTTTTTTTCAGAAAACGGAACAAATTTCCAAGAAGCAGAAAGCGAAATTAGTGGACCATATGAGCTCTAATTTGGAATCTGTCAGAGGGCAACTTGGTGGTATAAATAGCAATATTCATTGTAAAGAGCAGTGGGAGTCCCTTACTAAAAAATTAAACGTCATGGCCGGAAGCGCTTATCAATGCAACACCATACATTTTTTTAAATTTTTTATTTTAATCAAATAACTTTTTTTATTTAAAAAATATATTTTATATCGCAGTTGATGTTTTTTGATAATGTTTTCATTAACATTATGTTATATATTTTAGCATGTCACCTTTTCGAAAATTTCCAAAAACGGCTTTTTAAAAAATGGCATAACTCAAAAAATTTATGTGTAATGATTATTTTATTAACATATTCGGTCAATAACCCACATTTATACATTTCCGTTTTTTTCCATGTGCGTAACCCAAAATTAATATTTTTGCAAAATTTTACATATTTTTCTAACTTTGGGGTGGATGAGCCAATTTATTTTTACACTAATGGTAATATGGACGTATATGATGTCTATGTAGGATGCTATACCAGCCCATGCATGACCTACATGGTCATATTATTTCGATTTTTACATGGGTGGGTAATATGCTATTGATTTGTATTATATGCATTTTTATGACATACAAAATTTGGGTAATTCTTTATGTAAATTAAATAAATTTCTTACATTTTATTTCAGATGTCTTGTAATCGTCAACCGCTTAAGTAATAAAATGTTAAAAATTAACGCAGAACCTGGATTCTTCACAGAAGTGTTTACTGAATTAAAATCTTGTGGCCAACTTTTAACAAGTTCCAATGGTACTGTTTCTTGTGGAGCTGCTTGACGTATTGACGAAGGCGATATCATTATTAAACTTTCACTATCTGCACAACATAGCTTTCGATATAATAAAAAAACAATCAACTTATTCTAATAAATAGACCTGGTTCATTGGATTCTAGCAGAGGACAAGACAACCTATTGTGAATCGAATACACAAGGATTGTAAAGAAAAATTTTTGAAAAATTTAGAGTAAAACAAAAACATTAAAACAAGATACCTTATATTTTTTATTATAATATCCAAAGTCAAAATTGTAGAATATGTTTGATTTAAAGAATTTCTTTTAAGCTCTTGTCCATTTATTTTTCACTTAACTTATGTTTTCAAATCTAAAAACTAAAATTTAATATTAATAGCCTGTTCCTCGATTTCGAACAAAAAATTAATCAAACAAAAGCAAGTCACTCGAATTCGAATCAATTTGGGTTTCTCCATTTCGAAAGCCTTCGATCGTATTTACTTACATTTGTCAATTTTTGTTTCTTACGCTTTTGCAAATCACAGCGATGCCATATTATATTATTTTGAGCATTTATTATAATTTCCTTCCAAAGGTCCAAAAATACTACTAAACTGCTTTAGAACAAAAACAACCCTATTTTACAGTGATAAATGAAATAAAAAAATAACAATAAACAAATCAATTTTTATTTGAGAAAGTGTTTATTTGTGAAATTTTTTGTTATGGATTGGTTGTGGATGGGATTGGTGTTCGGAGGGCTTTTGTTGCCTGCTGCTATTGTCTGTTCGGTGTGGTCACTGCTACAGTCCTGTTAGCTCTTGTAAAATTAAAAATGTAAATATGAGCTGCTTGGAACAAACGTAAGCCACAAACAAAAATTTTAACACTCTTTCCTTTTACCATTCAGCAACAGCGTAATAGGGTGTGAAACGGAGTTGTTTTCTGGTCAAATTTTCCTCCTCTGCGAAAGATTTGTTTGCTCCGAACACCGCAGTCCCTCTGGCAAAGTCAGGCCATTCTTCCATATAAAATACAAGCGTCTTCGGCTGGTACATGCGCGATTTTTTAAACTGAAATTTTTAGTTTTTAATAAACTATTATATTGTAATTACCTTTTGGTATCAATTACTCTTTTTTACGTTATTTTGTTTTTAGAATATATCAAATTTATATTCACTCGACAAAAAAATAGCAAGTGACTGATTTTTACATTTGCGTTCGCACTGTTCGAAATAGAGAAACCAAATTTTGTATAAAAACAGTTTTTATTCGACTTGTCCTTCGAGTCATCGTTCGCAAGGAAGTAGAGTAAGTGAAACCCAAAACAGTTTTCTTGAGCTTAAAAAGCGAACGAACGTGTTCTTTCGAAATAGAGGAACAGGCTATAAGTTCAGCTTCTATATATTCTTCCTTCATATAGTTGACAGGTCTGAAGTGTCCCTCCCTCTTAAACGCCGGTGCCCACCATTAATAAATAGATTTATAGCGTTTTTTGACACACGGAAGATCACGAACCAAAAATTACAATCACGCACGAAGATATTTTTCTAATCACGACTCGCGAAGTAATCCCTATCCATCACTACGGTTGTGCCACATTGAAAATCATGAAACAATGAGACAAAATTTTAATTTAGGTTTAATTGGTGGTATTTATGACATGATGTAGCACATAGTCCAAATTTGCACATTTTTTTTATAAAATCTATTATAAACTGTAGAACAATATTTTTATTTGCAAAACTGCATAAATTTGCACACATCCTCGTAAAAATTGTTTTAAGTTTCGTAAATATTTACCTGATCGATATTTAAATATTCGTTTTTGGCAACAAAACGAATCCAAAAGCAACGGAAGAAAACTGATGAAAATCGGTGAATTCCGTATTTGACAGCACAGAATCGGATACACCAAAACGCAGACAACACGTGTTGCTCCCGAAAGCTCAAACCTATTTTCTACCAGCAGAATTATACAGGCCAAAAATTCTACATCTACAAAAGATGATCCTTTCTCATTTTGTTCCATCTTACACCTTTCGTTATTTTAAGTGTCATCACTAAAAAAAATGACAAAAAAATCGATTTTCTTTGTGCCACCACTATCAAACTGACATTGCAGAAAATAAACAAAAAAAATGTATTCAACAAAGGAAAATGAGCGGCACATGTAAGAATTTCGTCTACCAAAAAATTCGTGTTTGTTCTTGCAAAGCAGCAACTACTCCATTGACTAATGCTTTCTTTAAATCCATTTTTTATTTTTAACAAAAATTATGCGTCTTTTTCTTTTATTTTTTTTGACAGCTAAATAAATAACAGATGAAAGATGTTGCCAATGTTAACACGTGTTTCGCGTTTTCATCATCTTCCATGCGTTTCACAAAGATGTTGTTTAGTGTAAAAAGCTTATTAGGATCTATATATCCTTCCTTCATATAGTTGACAGGTCTGCAGTGTCCCTCCTTCTTAAGATCATCATTATGCAATAGATTCCGTCGTAGAGTATTGGGATGAAGTTGTAGCTATGTCTAGTGTTTTCGGTACTGTCCAAGGGTACATTGTGATCTTTGTAAATGTTATCATTGCTAACATACCAGGGTACGTTCGTTATAATCCTCAAGAAGTTCGGCCTTCTCCGATTTTTTCACTGTTAGACAATGAGGCAGTACCAAAGCTGAATTCCATAGCACCGTATGGGTTTTATGATCGAGTTGTACAGTAAAAGTTTACAATCCAAAGCAAGCTGAGAGTTTCTACCGATTAACCAAGTGAGTTGAATAGTTTTTAACTTTATATGGGTAAGTTTTGCTTCTATATGAATTTTCCATGTGAGACGACGGTCAAGATGGATTCCAAGGTATTTCACATAAGTATCCTGTAGGCAATTCCTGTAACTTCAGAATCGAGGAAGTTTTTGCATGAAACGCATGGATTAAAACAAAAATGATATGAATTGACACAAAATGTCATATTTCTCACACGATCGTTTCTATAACTTTTTTTGTTGTGAAAACTTTCTGTCACGTAAGGTTTTTTCCACCATTATTGGAAAAATGTGAGAAAAAGTGTTTCTGTAAACATTTAAGGCGAAAGTTTTTCATTTCAACTGTCAAATTAACGCACAATTTGAAACGGTGCGAATTTTCTGTATTTTAGTTGAGTTTGCCATTATCGTTCATTTTCTACCAGCAGAATTATACAGGCCAAAAATTCTACATCTACAAAAGATGATCCTTTCTCATTTTGTTCCATCTTACACCTTTCGTTATTTTAAGTGGCATCACTAAAAAAAATGACAAAAAAATCGATTTTCTTTGTGCCACCACTATCAAACTGACATTGCAGAAAATAAACAAAAAAAATGTATTCAACAAAGGAAAATGAGCGGCACATGTAAGAATTTCGTCTACCAAAAAATTCGTGTTTGTTCTTGCAAAGCAGCAACTACTCCATTGACTAATGCTTTCTTTAAATCCATTTTTTATTTTAAACAAAAATTATGCGTCTTTTTCTTTTATTTTTTTTGACAGCTAAATAAATAACAGATGAAAGATGTTGCCAATGTTAACACGTGTTTCGCGTTTTCAACATCTTCCATGCGTTTCACAAAGATGACATGCGTTGTTATGCGTTTTTAGTACTACCTAATGTAAACCCGGCCTGTTTTGTCAGAATACTTTCCGAATACTTCCTAAATTGTGCCCACTGAACAGTAATTCCTTCTTAAATAGAAGAAAGCGTGTTTTCTTCATTTCTTACAAATCGAATTATCTCTCTTTTCCGGTGGACTTTCTAACCATACAGTCAGAATTTTAACCAAAGTTTATACTCGGATGAAAATTATAAAATTGTTCGAAAGATCCAATTTGTAGTATTCCTTTAGAAAAAAGATTATCTTGGAGAGAATTGTTTGGTTATGTCACCTGGTCATCCCGAAAAATTTTCTCTAGTTGAAAATTTACCAGAAAATTTCTAGAATAATACCAAAAGATTTCCCAAAATCCCACCACCGTTTTCTTCGGAATTTGATCATGTCGCTATTTTGTATCATCTAAAGCCTACCAAAGTTCTAATCCCTGTATATCGTCATTCGAGTAGTAAACCTAACCTACAAATTGTTACGGGCCGTAGGTTGGCTATCAGGCGAACAATTAAAGTTGTTTCCAACATACGTATACTTGGATAGCGGGAAAAGAAAAGAGAGTTTGATGAACTACGTCATCAATTGCAGCTGAGTCATTTAGCAGTATAAGATCACTAAACGACCAACAAAGAAAGGCATACTGAAAGAATAACAGTATACATGAAACCATCAACGTTGAGAGTCGAATAATATTTCAGAAAATACATATAAGTTCGACCAACTATTTTATATAAGAAAAAATTTTAAAACGTAAAATCTTTAGGCTTCAACGCCAAGTAATGTTGAAAAGCAAGAAAATTCCTAAACGTGATCTAAGTTCCAAAAACAATATCATTTAAAAATTTTTACAAAAAAAAAAGTCAGAATATTTAAGGCCAGAAAACATAAAATAATTCTCACTTGAGAATTCGGGAAATTTAGGTTTTTTCTCTTTTATTTTTGATCAGTGTTCAGTATTTCAAAAATTTTTTGGAAAAGTTTTAAATCATATTGAAATAACTTCACCTAACTTCCTTAATGAATTCATAGAAAAAAAAGAGAAAGCGATAACCCCATAAGTGTATAAATTGATGCCTATATATAAAAGAAAAGCATCAAATTTTGTAGTGGCGTAGTAAGTGGAAAGTTTTGGCTGTCAGTGTAACCTCCAATGCAACCAGAAAAAAATAATATTTATTAATTTTTTTTAGCAAGCAAACTAAAGTTTTACCAACTGCAGATCAATCATCATTTAGCAAACATACATCAAACATCATTATCATCATCGAAGTGATCGTGGAGGCCTCAACGTTCATCGATATATGCTAATAATCATTTGGTGAGTTTGATTCGAACATGTCTAAGTAGAAACAATTGTAGAAAAAAAACCGTATTAATTTATTGTAATCTCTCATTTAGCAGAACTTTGTTTTACAATTTTTTTTACCTATTACATTGCTTCTACTTTTTTATTCGCAAATATTGATTTTTCTGGAGTATGTAAAACATTATTACATGGTTACAAATATACCTTGTTTGTATCGTCAGTTCAATATTTGTGTTATCTAGGGTATTCAATTAATCGAAGTATCGTTTTAATCGATTAATTGCTAAAAAACAAACAAAAAAAAATACGTCTTTTTTTTTCTTCTTTCGCCAGTTCGTCGGAATAAAATTATAGACTTAATCGATAAATCGAAAGATTTAAAGGAGGAAAAATATAAAAAAAAAACATTCATACGGAAAAAAAATATTTATTAAGATCAGGTTCGGCAGGCATTCCTAGTTTTTTGTCCTCGCTATCCAATATTAGAAATTTTCTACAAATAGGAATGAATCACACCGCAGGCCATCCGGCTAAACTGTCCGTCTGTAACGTTAAGCTTACATTTATGTCTATAATACATTCTGATCGGGTAACTTATCTAAATATATTTTTTCTATAAGTTTAGGACATTTCAAGCCTACTGTAGAAAAAAAAATAAAACTTTCTGATTAACTTCGTTAAAACATCTTTTACGTGAGTTGCCTCAGCTGGCTCCTACAACGTGTATACTGTTGGGAAAGATATTTAGTTTCCATTGACTATTACGATCTGGTCAAAATTTTATTTGCAGATATTTTTTTTTACTTTCACTTTGGAATAACCTTTTACAAAAAAAAACTATGAATTGTATGGTTCTTCGGGATATTATGAATATATATTTTTCCAACCTTTTTATATATTTTTTTTTTCTCAGTGTAATTAATCGATTAAATGTATAAAGTTATTTGAATTGATTATTACCTTTCATTATTCGCAGACTTATATGAAAATTTTTCGAGTAATCGAATACCGACTGACCGATTGAATACCCTAGTGTTATCATATCAAAACCGTTATCTATATCTGGATAAATTTTAATATATTTTACACTGTTTCCAAATTTCGAAAGACTGAATTATTTAATAGGGTAAGAACAAAAAGCATTTGTTTTTTTTTTTCATATATAATAGTAGTTTGTTCTTATATTTATAGTTCAAAATAACTAGAAATTTCTTCGGGAATTTGCTTTTCATATCATTAGTTTTTTTAATATAACATGAATTTTCGAAAAGGGTATGGGAGAGTAATTATCATTAAAATAAATACTTAATTTTAACTATGTTTAACTACCTTGTTAACCTTTATGGGTTGAATTATTACAATAAACCAATCATGAATTGTATTATGAATAACTAAACTCTTCGAGGTCTTTTAATGTGATGATGGGTTAGGGTAACTTTATCAGAGGGTCCTGGACCAATTTCTAATCGCCACTAGGATGAAGGTTAAGGGTGGGTATTGAGGCGAAGGGCTTCCATAACATCGGGAATGCCAATATTTTTGTAGTATTTTACTCAAATACTTTTTGCTTGTATTTTTTTATGACCATACAGGGCATTTGTTTTATTATTATGGTCATCTTGGTCCTATTAACGTCGAGTTGTTTTTGTTTAATAAATAGGGAGTCTGTAACAAATCTGTAGTGAAAATCTAGGATTAGGCTTGGAGAGGACCCGAACCCTACCGCCCGACTAAAAGCTAGCATACTATATGGCTCCCGCTGTCCTCCTCCAGATCGATTCAAACAGAGTGATGTTGGAAAACAGTGCTCACAAAAATCGTCTTTTAAGGATGTAAAAGTGTTAAATCATGTGCTCATTACAGTAAAAATGGCGCCCAACGTGGGGCTCGAAGGTGACATTGTTCTTTCGGTCCCGAATTCCGGTTAAATATTTAGTAGACTTCAATTTTATTGTTATTAGTTAAAATTTTTTTTGATGTTTTCGAGTGCTTGAGAGAATAAATTTCAGACCTTTTCTGGATTTACGACTACTTGAGGTTTTACAGTTTGAGTGAGTTGTCCGATAAGTTATCTGTTATTTTTTTTCTCTTCATCAAGTGTAAGTGGACTTCAAAAACTTTTTTGTCTAATACGAAAGAGATTTGAATTAACATAATTATCCTTGTTTTTAATCTGAAATACTAGTCACTGAGTGAGCTTAGGAAAAACTTTAATTTGCTTTTCCAATTTCATTTGGGAATTAGAAGGTAGCCAACATCAATTTCTAATTGCTGGTTTGATTGATTGCAATAATGTTAAGTTCATACGGATATCTCCATAGCCCATTTTGTTGTTTTATTGTGTTTGAGTTTTAAAGTGCTATTTGTTCATTGTTAGGTCACCGTATAAATGTATTTGTTTGATTTATTTTGTATTTTAATATGGTTTTAAAATGGTATAATTGTTAAATTGTATTTTTTTGTAAATTAAGGGCCACCCTAATTTATTTCTATTAACTGTCCGTTAGTTTTTATTTTTTTTTTTTTGCTTATTGTTTGTCTCTAAGTTAATGCAGCAAGAGAATATTTTAATCGTTGTTGTTGTTAACAGTTAATATTTACTTGTTTAATAAAGTAGAGACAAACAAGCAACAACAATTGTATTGGCTCATGACTGCAATGTACATATGAATATACATTGTAGACTTTTTCTTTTGTTTTGTAGCCCTTAAACCTTTAAATTATTAATAAAGAGAATTATTGTATTTTGGCATTTGAAGCGATCGTAGCTTTTATTTACACGGTTTCACGGGCGTAACTATCTAAATTCAATTTTTACACTGTCATAAGAACCTTTCAGCAGCTTTGTGGATAACTTTTATAAAATAATAATTGCTCCACATTGCTGCCGGTAAGGAAAAAGCTCCTTATCGAACATTTTGGCGACCGTGACAGGACAGTGTAAATAAAAATAAATTGTCGTTTTCGGTACGTCCCGTGAAAATTTCTTTGGTTTTTAACATTGTGCGTGTAAAACACCGTTTGTTAAATAAAAAAAAAAAATAAAAAATTGTGGTTCGCGATATACATATGTCGTGAAAAATTCTATCGTCTTGGTTTTCGTGCGTGTTTAATACACCATTTTATACAAATAAAAAAAAACATTGGATTTGGAAAAATATAATAAAAAATTTGTGACTTTTGTAAAAATTTATTATTCAATCTTTAGACAATTTTTAATATCGAACATTTTTGAAAAAAGTGTTGACTTTTTGAACGAAAAAATATTTTCGAAGTTTTGGAAAAATTTATTGTGCCTTTGGAAAATTTTGTGGCTCATCTATAAAAAAAAAGATGACATTGGAGGAAGCAAAACAACAACGCGCTAATACAAAAAAAAGTATTACGCGCATCAAAAATCAAATCGAAGCCAATGCAAGGGGTGAAGGTAGGACACTTACAACAGCTGAATTGAAATGCCGCTTGGGAATTTTGGAGTCATATTTTAAGCAAATGTTAACATTTCAAACTCAAATTGAAAAATATGACCCAGACGACAACGGAAGGCCCGAAGTTGAGGATTTATATGTTGCAACAAAATTATGCATCCAGTCTCAGCTTGGTGAGGATATACATAATGCTACTGCTACTGAGTCTTCACTTTGTTTCCCTGTCCACAACCATAAGTTGCCCCAGCTCAAATTGCCGACGTTTAGTGGTAAGTACAGTGAGTACAAAAATTTTATAACCACTTTTAATCAAATAATTGATCGTGAATATGGCCTTTCAAATATCGAAAAATTTAACCATTTGCTCAATTGTTTGAAGGGTCAAGCATTAGAAACAGTGAAAGCTTTTCAAGTTACCAATGAAAATTATCCTAAGGCTCTTGGAAGGTTAAAAAATCGATACGATAATAATTCTTTGATTTTTATGGAAAATATAACCTCACTTTTTGAACTTCCCTCCATGGCCCAAAATAATTCTGACCAATTAAGAAGTCTTGTCGACAATGTTTCTGCGATTTTTAGTTCACTTTTGTCCCTTGGATCTGCCAACGATATAGTCCATTCTATGTTAATCTATATAGTTATGGAAAAGGTTGATAGTGAAACGAAAAGAAAATGGAAAGACTCTTTGGATTTTACTAAACTGCCATTATGGGATGATTGCTCTAGAATTTTGGATAGGCATTGCCAGTTTTTAGAATCTGTAGACTCAAATCATAGTCATACTGTTTCACATAAAACAGATTTTCACCCAAGTAAATCCAAATCCAAAAATTCAAAATATGGTTCAACATTTTCAATTTCTAACATTTCCAAACCAACTTGTTCTATTTGCTCGAAGTCAGACCATACTATTAGTCGTTGTTCTCGCTTTAAAGATATGGATGTGGCCCAACGTTTTGAAAATGTCAAACGATTAGGTCTTTGCCTCAATTGTTTATCAAAAGGACATCAAGTCAACAACTGTTCCTCAACATTTAAGTGCAGATTTTGTTCTCGCTCTCATCATAGTTTGCTCCATAGACCTCAGTCAGCTGTCGGACCCTCGCTCCCTGCTACTGAAGATAATCATACAACTTCTCGTGCTGCCTTAAATGAATCTATAGCTTCGGTCCACACTCATGTGGAAAAGACATCGTCAGAACAGGTGCTTCTTGCTACTGCTATGGTTTTGGTTCGTGATGCCGCTGGCTCCTATCATTTGGGACGCGCTTTATTGGACTCGTGCTCTCAAATCAACTTTATAACTAATGAATTTGCCCATCGATTGCAACTTCCTCGTTTAGAAGATCATGCTCAAGCTGGTGGTGTTGGATATTCTTGCACTAAAACTAAACAAAGAACTTATAGTAACATCAAATCTAATTTAACAAATTTTGAAGTCGACCTCTCTTTTCGCATTACCCCCCATATTTCGTACCAACCTGGATCTGATCTAGATATATCAACCTGGAATATCCCTGAAAATATTAAACTTGCTGATGAAAACTTTTTCAAGCCAAATGAAGTCGATTTACTCATTGCTGCTGATACTTTTTATGATAGTTTGTCAGTTGGACGAATAATACTTGGTCCCAACTTGCCTAAATTACACAAAACACTTTTTGGATGGATTGTTGCTGGAAGATATGGTTCAAAGCAATCTGATGCCGGAGGTTCTTCTTATTTGATGTCCCTTGATTCAGAAATAGATATGAAATTACAACGTTTGTGGGAAATAGAAGAAATCGATTTGGCTCAAAATAGGATGACTCAGGAACAAACGGATTGTGAACAATTTTTTGATGATACTGTTTATCGTGAATCTTCTGGTAGAATTGTTGTAAAACTTCCATTTAAAGAAATTCCTGATGCTCTAGGACAATCGCGAAGTATGGCACTGAAAAGATTCGTATCTCAAGAACGACGTTTTGCCAATGATAATGATTTAAAATCACAATACGTCGCGTTTATGAAGGAATATGAAGATTGTGGACATATGAGCCTTATTCGAAACCCTCGCTTAAATGAGCCTCATTATTTTATCCCACACCATTGCGTGTTTAAACTCAACAGTACTTCAACTAAATTGAGAGTCGTTTTCGACGCCTCTTGCCCCACAACAACGCAGAAATCTCTCAACGATATTTTAATGGTCGGCCCTACAATTCAAGAGGAACTTTATATTATTTTGCTTCGTTTTCGCCTTCATCGTTTTGCAATTACTGCTGACATCGTAAAAATGTATAGGCAGTTACTCATTGATTCTTGCGATCGAAAGTTCCAATATATTTTGTGGAGAAATTCTGAACAAGAAGAAATTAAAACTTACCAGCTTAATACTGTCACATATGGAATATCTTCTGCCCCATATCTTGCAATCAAAGGCCTTCATTACCTTGCAGACCAATATATGGACCAATTTGAACTTGGCGCAAAAACTATCAAATCATCATTTTATGTTGATGATTTTCTGGGTGGAACAGAAACTTTGGAGGAATTGGCCCAAATCAAAAAAGAGGTAAATTAAATTTTAATAAAGGGTTGTTTCCAGTTAGACAAATGGCATTCAAATCATAAGGATTTTCAAGATGATAAAACCACAAAAGATTTGAACATAGATGAATCTGCCATAACTAATGCTCTTGGAATAACGTGGGATCAACAAATGGATGCTTTTCTCTTCTCGTTTTCACCGAAAACTAAGACAGATGAAAAGATAACAAAAAAAACAATTTTGTCGCTCTCATCATCGCTTTTTGATCCCCTTGGACTTGTGTCACCTCTTATTATAAAGGCCAAAATTCTAATGCAAGAACTATGGATTCTTAAAGTAGGCTGGGACGAATCTATTCCTCAAGAACTACATACTGCTTGGGAAAAATTAGTCTCAGATCTCAAAACTTTACCGCTTTTAAAAATTCCTCGTTATTGCCTCGCTTCTGCTTCAAATTCTGTTCAACTGCATGGTTTTTGCGATTCATCAATTCGTGCCTATGGCTGTTGTTTGTATCTTCGAGTAAAAACGGCCTCAGGTAATATTTCTGTTAAGCTTTTTACCGCTAAATCAAGAGTTGCTCCTACAAACCGTAAATCATTGCCACAATTGGAACTATGCGGTGCTCAACTTTTGGCAAAATTGTATTCTAAAACCAAAAATCTTTTGCAAATACCAAATCTGGAAATCGTTCTTTGGACAGATTCTCAATTGGTTCTTCACTGGCTTAAACAACATTCTGCAACATTATCAGTTTTCGTTGGCAACAGGGTATCAGAAATTCAGGAACTTACAAATGGTTGTACTTGGAGACATGTTCCAACTAATAACAATCCTGCTGATATCGTTTCTCGTGGCTCTACTGTGCAGGAACTCGCATCATCAATCTGGTTCAATGGACCTGCCTTTCTCGCTCTCGATCCTGCCCAGTGGCCTTCTACCAAATTGGACTCTCTCGACTTAGATGTCATAAATAAAGAAAAACGCAAAACTGTATTTCACATTGAAACAAAATCAAATTACATATTGGAATCTATTAAAAAATATAGCTCGTATTTGAAAATAATTCGTATTGTTGCCTGGTTGCTACGATTTTATCAAAAAACTTTAAATCCAAAAACTAAATTATTTGACTCTGAATCTTTACAGCCCCAAGAATTAGAGAATGCATTGGTTCGTATAGTTTTGAATATCCAGCAGCAATACTTCCAAGAGGATATATCTCGAGTTTTGAAGAAAAAGGATCCACAAGGTGCCTTAAGGTGTCTCAACCCCTTTCTTGAAACAACAAATGGCTTCAATTTGCTCAAAGTTGGTGGTCGATTAGAATTAGCTGAAATCCCAGAACGTCAAAAGCACCCGATGATTTTGCCAAGTAAATGCCACTTTGTTGAATGCTATGTACGACATCTACATCTCAAAAACTACCACGCTGGTCCAAAGGCTCTAATGTCATTAATTCGTCAACGATTTTGGATCATAAACTCAAGAAATCTATGCCGTCGCATTGTCAATTCCTGTCCTCAATGTATTCGATACCGACCTAAACTGCTACAACAAATGATGGGAAATCTCCCGGTGGAACGCCTCAACCCCTCAAGGCCGTTTGCAAGATGTGCTGTCGATTTTTGTGGTCCTGTCAACACCTATATACGAGTTAGAGGAAAAGTACCCTACAAAACTTACATTGCCATTTTTGTTTGCCTTGCCACGAAAGCAGTCCATATTGAAGTTGTCTCGGACTTATCAACAGATGCATTTATTGCCGCCCTAAAAAGGCTAATTGGAAGGCGAGGTTTGCCCACCGATATTTTCTGTGATAATGCTACAAATTTTGTTGGTGCAAATTCTAAGTTGAAAGAATTAAAATCGTTCCTTTTTCATTCAAAGAATTCTAATATTATCGCTAATTCAAATCAATTTATTAATTTTCGCTTTATACCCCCCAGGTCACCTCATTTTGGAGGCTTGTGGGAAGCTGCTGTCAAATCAGCAAAGGGTCATTTAATTCGCAGTTTGGTCAACACTAGGCTCACTTATGAGGAGCTTGCAACAGCAATGATCGAGATAGAGGCTATACTAAATTCTAGACCAATTTCGCCCCTGTCTTCCGATCCCAGCGATATCGAAGCGCTCACACCAGGTCACCTTTTGATTGGTTCATCCCTATGTTCGTTACCTGAACGTGATGTCTCAACAAAACAAATTGATAATTTGCAATATTGGGCTCGTATCAGTGCTATTAAACAACATTTTTGGAAAAAGTGGTCTCATGATTACATCAATGAACTTCAGACCCGAAATAAGTGGACTAGTGCGAATACAAACATTGCTCCTGGTGCGCTAGTAATTATACAAGAAGACAATGTTCCCCCTCAAAAATGGCTCATGGGAAAAATCATAAATATAGTTCGTGGTCGAGACGATAGAGTACGAGTAGTTGACATCAGAACAACAAAAGGAGTTATACGTCGCCTTATCCACAGATTAGCATTGCTGCCTTCATAATTGAAATGGTCCTTTCAATGGGGCCGGTATGTTAGGTCACCGTATAAATGTATTTGTTTGATTTATTTTGTATTTTAATATGGTTTTAAAATGGTATAATTGTTAAATTGTATTTTTTTGTAAATTAAGGGCCACCCTAATTTATTTCTATTAACTGTCCGTTAGTTTTTATTTTTTTTTTTTTGCTTATTGTTTGTCTCTAAGTTAATGCAGCAAGAGAATATTTTAATCGTTGTTGTTGTTAACAGTTAATATTTACTTGTTTAATAAAGTAGAGACAAACAAGCAACAACAATTGTATTGGCTCATGACTGCAATGTACATATGAATATACATTGTAGACTTTTTCTTTTGTTTTGTAGCCCTTAAACCTTTAAATTATTAATAAAGAGAATTATTGTATTTTGGCATTTGAAGCGATCGTAGCTTTTATTTTCACGGTTTCACGGGCGTAACTATCTAAATTCAATTTTTACACTGTCATAAGAACCTTTCAGTAGCTTTGTGGATAACTTTTATAAAATAATAATTGCTCCACATTGCTGCCGGTAAGGAAAAAGCTCCTTATCGAACATTCATATTTAGGAGATACCGATTTATGTATATATATTTCTTTTGTTCCAAATTAAATCAAATTGTTTTGTATTAAATTACAAAAATTTATAAAAAAAAAAAAAATTTATTATTTTTTGTAAATTTCGGCTTGTTAAATTTTTTTATTCAGGTTCTTTTTTTTAGTTCCATTATTATTTTTTTTCCTCTTTTTTTTCCTTGGCTTAAGTTTAGTTTCTCAATATAAGCTTACTTTATCTAATATAGTTAGTCTTATACAGATTCATTTTTGATTTGAGATAAAATTTTAGAGCACAGCTTATTTTTCTCTAATGGGAAATCCTGAGAGAACTCCTCCTTCGGGAGCTGTTGCCACTTGTCATATATGTAGTGATTCCATGCTTGAAAACCATCATTGCTTGATAATTGCAGCTTGTAATCATGCATTTCATCGCAGTTGTATTGAAGAGTTTTTGGGAAATTCCTCGGAATGCCCTATCTGTAAAATTGCTTGCGAGCTTAGGGATTTGAAAAAATTAACTATTACGACCAAACCGTTCTCCGTTCCGGATGCCCCTTCAAACCGTGGAAGACCTCGGGGAGCCATTGCGAAGCAATATATCACTCGGAATAGCAAAAAGGGTCTTTTTCCAGAACAGAATATGCTAGAAATAAGCACCAATGAACCCGGTTTAGAACGGCAACGGCTTCTGGAAACCAATCTAATCTATGATAGAATCTAGTGTATCTAGATTTTTTGCAAATATGGATATTGCTTCAAATCGGAACCATGTTGATACTAATAGTAATATTGATAACTATCCTAATTTTAATGAAAATAGAAGTAGACGTGATAATGGTAACGACCAGCCGCGTAATATTATTAACCGAAATCGACTTCGAATGCCTTCGTTTCAAAATAATCGTAGTGTTTTGAATAACTCTAATAATTCCAGTATGACCAACGCGAGTGGCATAGGTGCCAATAATAAAATTACATCGGTGATTCAGGGTTGGAATTTAAGGTTTGACGGGTCTTCTTCCGGTTTGCCGATAGAGGAATTTTTATACCGCCTTCGATCTCTAACTGATGATCATTTCGATGGCAATTTCGATCCAGTACGTAAGAATTTGAATATTTAATTAAGTGGTAAGGCCAAGGATTGGTATTGGCGCTATCGTAAGCAGGTGGCTACTGTAAATTGGGAAGATTTTTGTGATGAGATTAAATGTCAATATTGTGATAGTAGAACCTCTTACGATATACGTGAGGATATCAGAAACCGAAAACAGAGACCCGGGGAAACATTTGATATGTTCTATGAAGCATTTTCATCTATTATGGATAGGTTGCCATCTCCTCTCCCTGAAATTGATCAAATTGAGATCCTCAGGCGTAATTTGAGACCAGAAATACGTCAAGACTTATTATATGTCCCGGTGGCTTCAATATCAAAATTAAGAAAACTGGTGCAAAAACGAGAGAACTTTTTGGCAGATGAGTATGTCCGTAAAACTTATTCGGATCGTAACACCAACATAATAGGGCCACGAAAGAATGTGGCTGAAATAGGAATATCCGAAAATTTAGAGGATGTTGATGGGAACGTACAGGATTTGGAGATAAACGCTTTCCAAGTTTCTGGTAGCAACCCACGGTGCTGGAATTGCGACGGATATGGTCATTTTTGGGATGATTGTGTTTTGGATCGCGAAATTTTCTGCTATGGGTGCGGCGAGAAGAATACCTATAAGCCCCAGTGTAAGAAATGTGCGAATCGTAAACTAAGTTTGCCAAAAAACTTCAAACCTCAAAAAAATTCCAGACCCCAAGTAGAGTCGGAAAAATCCTCCGACGAAATTTTTACCACTTCAAAGGTGGAACCTTATAGTAATAGTAATGATAGTAGTAGGAATAGCAATAGTAAACAAAATATTTGTATACCGAACTCTTCAGAAACCAAATTACCTGGCAATATTTCAGACAACTCCCATTTTGTTAATACCAAGAAAATAACAATTCTTAAAAGATCGCCTGTTGTAGACTCCAGTGTAGACAACAGAAAATTAATTTATCCTAAAATGCCTTATCACAGAAGATGGGAAAATTATCTTGCGAAAAGGGATGAAATTTTTAATGTTTCGACCATTTCCAATGGAAAACCAAAAAGGTCAACGATTAGAATGCGGAATCACCATAAATTCGAAAACTTTGTAAGAAACTTTTGATTTCTGCTATAATAAGTAATGCAACTGATAACCGATTTTATGCGAAAATCTCTTTTTTGAAATTTCATGAGTATGATCTTCTGGATACGGGGGCGAACATAACATGCATAGGCGCAGATTTGGCGAATGAGAACTTTTCAATTCTCCCGAATTTTGTAAAATATAAATCTTTTGTGAGTACGGCCGATGGTAACAAACAAAAGGTTATTGGGTGGCTTTCTGTTGAGGTTGAATTTAGAGGTCAAAAGTATTTGATTAATATTTTTATTGTTCCATCAATTTCACATCGCCTTATACTTGGCATTGATTTTTGGAAGGCTTTCAATTTACTTCCAGACATTGTGCATTCCAGGAACATAATGGATAGATCATTATTGGGTCATGGCGCATCTGACTTGAATGCTATTGATACAAATAAGTCTAATATACAGGAAGTTTCTGACAGCAAAGTTGATAAAATATCAGACGAAATTAATTTTCCTTTAACTCCAAGCCAACGGCATCAACTTGATGCCATTATAGCATTGTTCCCCAATTTTGAAAGGCAGGGGCTAGGGAGAACTAATTTAATAAAGCACGAGATCGACGTGGGTAATGCCAAGCCGATCAAACAGCGCTTTTATACAGTTTCTCCGGCAGTCGAGAAATTAATGTTTGCCGAAATCGATAGAATGTTAGCTTTAGGCGTTATTGAAGCATCTCAATCCCCGTTGAGTTCTCTCATGAGAATGGTTGTAAAACCTAATAAGGTCCGGCTTTGTCTCGATGCGAGAAAAGTAAACTCTGTTACTATAAAAGACGCCTATCCGCTACCGTCTTTAGAGGGTATTTTTGCGCGGCTTCCAAAGGCCAATATAATTACGAAATTAGATTTGAAGGATGCTTATTGGCAGATCGGCCTAGCCGATGAGGCGAAACAATTAACGGCATTTACCGTACCGGGCAGGCCCCTGTACCAATTTGTGGTAATGCCTTTCGGGCTATGTAATGCTCCTTCCACTATGTGCCGATTGATGGACAATATTATTCCTGCAGATCTACGTACGTGCGTTTTTGGTTACCTAGATGACCTTATAATAGTTTCTAATGATTTTTCTACCCAACTTACGGTCTTGGTGCGAATTGCTGACCAATTTCAAAAGGCTAACCTAACTTTGAATATATCAAAAAGCCAATTTTGCGTAACTAGGGTTTCGTATTTGGGATATGTGATTGGTAATAGGGGTATCTGAAAAAGTCAGTGCTATAGTTAACTGGCCAGTGCCAAAGACCTTGAAACAAGTACGAGGCTTTTTGGGGCTGGCAGGTTGGTATCGTCGGTTTGTAGAGAATTTTTCTGACGTCGTTTTTCCTATTACCGAAGTCCTTTCTACAAAGAAGAAATTTATTTGGACATCAGAGGCACATATGGCATACGAGCAGATTAAAAAAGCGCTAACTACGGCTCCAGTTCTTATTAACCCCGATTTTAACAAAAAATTCTTTCTTCATTGTGATGCCAGCGATTTTGGGATAGGAGCGGTCATGGCACAGTTAGATGAAGAAGGAAATGAGCGACCTATAGCATTTATGAGCAAGAAATTAAATTCGGCACAGAGGAATTATAGCGTAACGGAGCGAGAATGCCTGGCCGCACTGGAAGCCATCAAACGTTTTCGCTGCTACCTTGAAATGCAAGAGTTTGAGGTTATAACAGACCACTCTAGCTTCGTATGGTTAATGAGACAACCGGATCTCTCAGGTTGTTTGACGCGTTGGGTATTTAAGTTGCAGTGTTATAAATTCACTGTCAGCCACCGAAAGGGGAAGGAAAACGTTGTTCCCGATGCCCTTTCTGGAATTTATTTAGAGGATGTGTCGGCTATAAATATTGCAGAGCCCGAAATTGATCTAAATTCGGCTCATTTTAAAGATCTGGAATATCAAAACCTGAAGGGGAAAATTACTGCAAATCAGAAAAAATATCCAGACGTAAAAGTAGTCGACCAATATGTGTATATTCGTACTGAACATTCCACCGGTAACCCTGAACAGGAGCAGAATGCCTGGAAATTATGGGTACCCAGCAATTTGCGTAACGACGTAATTGGTAGAGCCCATAATGATCCCGTTGCTTCTCATGGTGGTATGGTGAAGACACTAGAGCTACTAAGGCGAAATTTTTATTGGCCGGGAATGGTCAGAGATGTGCGTGAGTATGTCCGAAATTGTGAAATTTGCAAATCCACCAAGGCTCCAAATTTTATGCTCAAGCCCGAAATGGGAGCACAAGCATTTTCTATTAGACCTTTTCAAAGGCTTTACATAGATTTGCTTGGACCATACCCCCGTAGCAAAAGTGGCCACATTAGCATCTTGATTGTTCTCGACCATCTCACGAAATATCACTGGCTTCTTCCAGTAAAAAAATTTACCTCTTCGGCCATACAGGAATTTTTGCAGAAAAATATCTTTTATGCCTATGGCGTTCCTGAGATTCTCGTGAGCGATAATGGCTCGCAATTTCGCGCAAATGAATTTAATGCCTTTTTGACCAAATTTGGAATTACACACATGTATACCGCCGTGTATTCCCCTCAATCAAATGCCTCAGAACGCGTGAAGCGTTTCATAATTGCCGCTATAAGATCTTATTTGAAAGAAGATCACAAACTGTGGGATGATCATCTCAGTCATATAAGCTGCGCCTTACGGAACTCACACCATCAGTCCATTAAATGCTCACCCTATCATGCTTTGTATGGATTTGATATGATTACCCACGGTTCTACATACAGGCTGCTCCGAAATCTGCAAATGCTCGACGAACCGACATACAAACTATCACGGGATGACTCTCTTAAACTTCTTAGATATGATCTTAGGAAACATATTAAGGAGGCGTATGAGACCAATCAAGCCCACTATAATCTTCGTGCCAGACCTCAACATTTTAATATTGGACAGGAAGTTTTTCGGCGCAATTTTGTACAAAGTAATGTTGCTAAGAATATTAATTCTAAATAGTCCCCTTTATTTATTAAAAGCAAAGTCAGGGAAAAACTTGGTCATCATTATTACACCCTAGAGGACTTCAACGGTAAGATCGTAGGTACTTTTCACGCAAAGGATATTCATCCCTAACCGCTGGTTTTCAATCTAATACTTCAGTGCAAGGCACTAGTATTATCTAGTTTGTAAAGGGCGGTTTATACGATTACCCTTAAAAATTTCCTTTCTGATAATTTTCCTCCAATTTTGCGTTCAGGTTTTTAATATTCTTTCTACCATGCACAATATTATAATATTTCTTGAGGAACAATATTTTTTTTTTTTATTTCCTTTTTGGGAATACGGTAAAGGGATGCTGGTGCTTCCCAATAATTTTTTTTGCGGCTTTTGAACTTATATTATATATATTATATAGTGGTATGTGCAACAAAAGTTCAAAAGCCTGACATTTAAATGTTTGCTTATTGCCCATATAAACTACTATCAATATAGGGAACGGTTTTTGAGCCTTTTGCCTTTTGAGATTTAGAGAATTTTTGAAGGTCGTGCTATTTTTTTTTGACGATGTTTTTCAAATTTTACTATCGAAACACTGGTTGCAATTTTCGAAACTTCATTTCGAATTTAATACATTTCAGAAGTTTCAGAATCTTATACCTTACGGGTAATTTTTCAGAATGTTTAAATGTAATATCGCTCGTCTATCTAAAGTTATTAGCACTTGAATGTTTGTTGCAAAACCGCAGCGGTATAGAAAAGAAACGAATAGAACTTGTAAAAATAAATTTTAAGTTTGAAAGAAATTTTAAAATTTAATTCTGTTGAAACTATTTTGGACTATCAGCAATCGTATTATTAGTGACATGCGTTGTTATGCGTTGATATACGTTTTTAGTACTACCTAATGTAAACCCGGCCTGTTTTGTCAGAATACTTTCCGAATACTTCCTAAATTGTGCCCACTGAACAGTAATTCCTTCTTAAATAGAAGAAAGCGTGTTTTCTTCATTTCTTACAAATCGAATTATCTCTCTTTTCTAACCATACAGTCAGAATTTTAACCAAAGTTTATACTCGGATGAAAATTATAAAATTGTTCGAAAGATCCAATTTGTAGTATTCCTTTAGAAAAAAGATTATCTTGGAGAGAATTGTTTGGTTATGTCACCTGGTCATTACGAAAAATTTTCTCTAGTTGAAAATTTACCAGAAAATTTCTAGAATAATACCAAAAGATTTCCCAAAATCCCACCACCGTTTTCTTCGGAATTTGATCATGTCGCTATTTTGTATCATCTAAAGCCTTCCAAAGTTCTAATCCCTGTATATCGTCATTCGAGTAGTAAACCTAACCTACAAATTGTTACGGGCCGTAGGTTGGCTATCAGACGAACAATTAAAGTTGTTTCCAACATACGTATACTTTGATAGCGGGAAAAGAAAAGAGAGTTTGATGAACTACGTCATCAATTGCAGCTGAGTCATTTAGCAATATAAGATCACTAAACGACCAACAAAGAAAGGCATACTGAAAGAATAACAGTATACATGAAACCATCAACGTTGAGAGTCGAATAATATTTCAGAAAATACATATAAGTTCGACCAACTATTTTATATAAGAAAAAATTTTAAAACGTAAAATCTTTAGGCTTCAACGCCAAGTAATGTTGAAAAGCAAGAAAATTCCTAAACGTGATCAAAGTTTCAAAAACAATATCATTTAAAATTATTTACAAAAAAAAAAAGTCAAAATTTTTAAGGCCAGAAAACATAAAATAATTCTCACTTGAGAATTCGGGAAATTTAGTTTTTTTCTCTTTTATTTTTGATCAGTGTTCAGTATTTCAAAAATTGTTTGGAAAAGTTTTAAATCATATTGAAATAACTTCACCTAACTTCCTTAATGAATTCATAGAAAAAAAGAGAAAGCGATAACCCCATAAGTATATATATAAAAGAAAAGCATCAAATTCTGTAGTGGCGTAGTAAGTGGAAAGTTTTGGCTGTCAGTGTAACCTCCAATGCAACCAGAAAAAAATAATATTTATTAATTTTTTTTAGCAAGCAAACTAAAGTTTTACCAACTGCAGATCAATCATCATTTAGCAAACATACATCAAACATCATTATCGTCATCGAAGTGATCGTGGAGGCCTCAACGTTCATCGATATATGCTAATAATCATTTGGTGAGTTTGATTCGAACATGTCTAAGTAGAAACAATTGTAGAAAAAAAAAACGTATTAATTTATTGTAATCTCTCATTTAGCAGAACTTTGTTTTACAATTTTTTTTACCTATTACATTGCTTCTACTTTTTCATTCGTAAATATTTATTTTTTCTGGAGTATGTAAAACACTATTACATGGTTACAAATATACCTTGTTTGTATCGTCAGTTCAATATTTGTGTTATCTAGGGTATTCAATTAATCGAAGTATCGTTTTAATCGATAAATTGCAAAAAAAAAAACAAACAAAAAAAATACGTCTTTTTTTTCTTCTTTCGCCAGTTCGTCGATTAATCGATTAATCGAAAGATTTAAAAGAGGAAAAATATAAAAAAAAAAACATTCATACGGAAAAAAAATATTTATTAAGATCTGGTTCGGCAGGCATTCCTAGTTTTTTGTCCTCGCTATCCAATATTAGAAATTTTCTACAAATTGGAATGAATCACACCGCAGGCCATCCGGCTAAACTTTCCGTCTGTAACGTTAAGCTTACATTTATGTCTATAATACATTCTGATCGGGTAACTTATCTAAATATATTTTTTCTATAAGTTTAGGACATTTCAAGCTTACTGTAGATTCTAGTAATTTGAAAAAAAAATAAAACTTTCTGATTAACTTCGTTAAAACATCTTTTACGTGAGTTGGCTCAGCTGGCTCCTACAACGTGTATACTGTTGGGAAAGATATTTAGTTTCCATTGACTATTACGATCTGGTCAAAAATTTATTTGCAGATATTTTTTTTTACTTTCACTTTGAAATAACCTTTTACAAAAAAAAAAACTATGAATTGTATGGTTCTTCGGGATATTATGAATATATATTTTTCCAACCTTTTCATATATTTTTTTTTCTCAGTGTAATTAATCGATTAAATGTATAAAGTTATTTGAATTGATTATTAGCTTTCATTATTCGCAGACTTATATGAAAATTTTTCGAGTAATCGAATACCGACTGACCGATTGAATACCCTAGTGTTATCATATCAAAACCGTTATCTATATCTGGATAAATTTTAATATATTTTACACTGTTTCCAAATTTCGAAAGACTGAATTGTTTAATAGGGTCAGAACAAAAGGCATTTGTTTTTTTTTCATATATAATAGTAGTTTGTTCTTATATTTATAGTTTAAAATAACTAGAAATTTCTTCGGGAATTTGCTTTTCATATCATTAGTTTTTTTAATATAACATAATTTTCGAAAAGGGTATGGGAGAGTAATTATCATTAAAATAAATACTTAATTTTAACTATGTTTAACTACCTTGTTAACCTTTATGGGTTGAATTATTACAATAAACCAATCATGAATTGTATTATGAATAACTAAACTCTTCGAGGTCTTTTAATGTGATGATGGGTTAAGGTAACTTTAACAGAGGGTCCTGGACCAATTTCTAATCGCCACTAGGATGAAGGTTAAGGGTGGGTATTGAACGAAGGGCTTCCATAACATCGGGAATGCCAATATTTTTGTAGTATTTTACTCAAATACTTTTTTTTGTATTTTTTTTTATGACCATACAGGGCATTTGTTTTATTATTATGGTCATCTTGGTCCTATTAACGTCGAGTTGTTTTTGTTTAATAAATAGGAAGTAACAAATCTGTAGTGAAAATCTAGGATTAGGCTTGGAGAGGACCCGAACCCTACCGCCCGACTGAAAGCTAGCATACTATATGGCTCCCGCTGCCCTCCTCCAGATCTATTCAAACAGAGTGATGTTGGAAAACAGTGCTCACAAAAATCGTCTTTTAAGGATGTAAAAGTGTTAAATCACGTGTTCATTACATAGCCCTGTTCTAAATTTATCAATTAAGCGTTCAAACGTAGCAGGAGCATTTTTCCGTGCGTACGTGCGTTTTTGGTTACCTAGATGACCTTATAATAGTTTCTAATGATTTTTCTACCCAACTTACGGTCTTGGTGCGAATTGCTGACCAATTTCAAAAGGCTAACCTAACTTTGAATATATCAAAAAGCCAATTTTGCGTAACTAGGGTTTCGTATTTGGGATATGTGATTGGTAATAGGGGTATCTGAAAAAGTCAGTGCTATAGTTAACTGGCCAGTGCCAAAGACCTTGAAACAAGTACGAGGCTTTTTGGGGCTGGCAGGTTGGTATCGTCGGTTTGTAGAGAATTTTTCTGACGTCGTTTTTCCTATTACCGAAGTCCTTTCTACAAAGAAGAAATTTATTTGGACATCAGAGGCACATAGGCGCTAACTACGGCTCCAGTTCTTATTAACCCCGATTTTAACAAAAAATTCTTTCTTCATTGTGATGCCAGCGATTTTGGGATAGGAGCGGTCATGGCACAGTTAGATGAAGAAGGAAATGAGCGACCTATAGCATTTATGAGCAAGAAATTAAATTCGGCACAGAGGAATTATAGCGTAACGGAGCGAGAATGCCTGGCCGCACTGGAAGCCATCAAACGTTTTCGCTGCTACCTTGAAATGCAAGAGTTTGAGGTTATAACAGACCACTCTAGCTTCGTATGGTTAATGAGACAACCGGATCTCTCAGGTTGTTTGACGCGTTGGGTATTTAAGTTGCAGTGTTATAAATTCACTGTCAGCCACCGAAAGGGGAAGGAAAACGTTGTTCCCGATGCCCTTTCTGGAATTTATTTAGAGGATGTGTCGGCTATAAATATTGCAGAGCCCGAAATTGATCTAAATTCGGCTCATTTTAAAGATCTGGAATATCAAAACCTGAAGGGGAAAATTACTGCAAATCAGAAAAAATATCCAGACGTAAAAGTAGTCGACCAATATGTGTATATTCGTACTGAACATTCCACCGGTAACCCTGAACAGGAGCAGAATGCCTGGAAATTATGGGTACCCAGCAATTTGCGTAACGACGTAATTGGTAGAGCCCATAATGATCCCGTTGCTTCTCATGGTGGTATGGTGAAGACACTAGAGCTACTAAGGCGAAATTTTTATTGGCCGGGAATGGTCAGAGATGTGCGTGAGTATGTCCGAAATTGTGAAATTTTTAAATCCACCAAGGCTCCAAATTTTATGCTCAAGCCCGAAATGGGAGCACAAGCAATTTCTATTAGACCTTTTCAAAGGCTTTACATAGATTTGCTTGGACCATACCCCCGTAGCAAAAGTGGCCACATAAGCATCTTGATTGTTCTCGACCATCTCACGAAATATCACTGGCTTCTTCCAGTAAAAAAATTTACCTCTTCGGCCATACAGGAATTTTTGCATAAAAATATCTTTCATGCCTATGGCGTTCCTGAGATTCTCGTGAGCGATAATGGCTCGCAATTTCGCGCAAATGAATTTAATGCCTTTTTGACCAAATTTGGAATTACACACATGTATACCGCCGTGTATTCCCCTCAATCAAATGCCTCAGAACGCGTGAATCGTTCCATAATTGCCGCTATAAGATCTTATTTGAAAGAAGATCACAAACTGTGGGATGATCATCTCAGTCATATAAGCTGCGCCTTACGGAACTCACACCATCAGTCCATTAAATGCTCACCCTATCATGCTTTGTATGGATTTGATATGATTACCCACGGTTCTACATACAGGCTGCTCCGAAATCTACAAATGCTCGACGAACCGACATACAAACTATCACGGGATGACTCTCTTAAACTTCTTAGATATGATCTTAGGAAACATATTAAGGAGGCGTATGAGACCAATCAAGCCCACTATAATCTTCGTGCCAGACCTCAACATTTTAATATTGGACAGGAAGTTTTTCGGCGCAATTTTGTACAAAGTAATGTTGCTAAGAATATTAATTCTAAATAATCACCTTTATTTATTAAAAGCAAAGTCAGGGAAAAACTTGGTCATCATTATTACACCCTAGAGGACTTCAACGGTAAGATCGTAGGTACTTTTCACGCAAAGGATATTCATCCCTAACCGCTGGTTTTCAATCTAATACTTCAGTGCAAGGCACTAATATTATCTAGTTTGTAGAGGGCGGTTTATACGATTACCCTTAAAAATTTCCTTTCTGATAATTTTCCTCCAATTTTGCGTTCAGGTTTTTAATATTCTTTCTACCATGCACAATATTATAATATTTCTTGAGGAACAATATTTTTTTTATGTCCTTTTTGGAAATACGGTAAAGGGATGCTGGTGCTTCCCAATAATTTTTTTTGCGGCTTTTGAACTTATATTATATATATTATATAGTGGTATGTGCAACAAAAGTTCAAAAGCCTGACATTTAAATGTTTGCTTATTGCCCATATAAACTACTATGAATATAGGGAACGGTTTTTGAGCTCTTTGCCTTTTAAGATTTAGAGAATTTTTGAAGGTCGTGCTATTTTTTTTTTGACGATGTTTTTCAAATTTTACTATCGAAACACTGGTTGCAATTTTCGAAACTTCATTTCGAATTTAATACATTTCAGAAGTTTCAGAATTTTATACCTTACGGGTAATTTTTCAGAATGTTTAAATGTAATATCGCTCGTCTATCTAAAGTTATTAGCACTTGAATGTTTGTTGCAAAACCGCAGCGGTATAGAAAAGAAACGAATAGAACTTGTAAAAATAAATTTTAAGTTTGAAAGAAATTTTAAAATTTAATTCTGTTGAAACTATTTTGGACTATCAGCAATCGTATTATTAGTGACATGCGTTGTTATGCGTTTTTAGTACTACCTAATGTAAACCCGGCCTGTTTTGTCAGAATACTTTCCGAATACTTCCTAAATTGTGCCCACTGAACAGTAATTCCTTCTTAAATAGAAGAAAGCGTGCTTTCTTCATTTCTTACAAAGCGAATTATCTCTCTTTTCCGGTGGACTTTCTAACCATACAGTCAGAATTTTAACCAAAGTTTATACTCGGATGAAAATTATAAAATTGTTCGAAAGATCCAATTTGTAGTATTCCTTTAGAAAAAAGATTATCTTGGAGAGAATTGTTTGGTTATGTCACCTGGTCATTACGAAAAATTTTCTCTAGCTGAAAATTTACCAGAAAATTTCTAGAATAATACCAAAAGATTTCCCAAAATCCCACCACCGTTTTCTTCGGAATTTGATCATGTCGCTATTTTGTATCATCTAAAGCCTTCCAAAGTTCTAATCCCTGTATATCGTCATTCGAGTAGTAAACCTAACCTACAAATTGTTACGGGCCGTAGGTTGGCTATCAGGCGAACAATTAAAGTTGTTTCCAACATACGTATACTTGGATAGCGGGAAAAGAAAAGAGAGTTTGATGAACTACGTCATCAATTGCAGCTGAGTCATTTAGCAATATAAGATCACTAAACGACCAACAAAGAAAGGCATACTGAAAGAATAACAGTATACATGAAACCATCAACGTTGAGAGTCGAATAATATTTCAGAAAATACATATAAGTTCGACCAACTATTTTATATAAGAAAAAATTTTAAAACGTAAAATCTTTAGGCTTCAACGCCAAGTAATGTTGAAAAGCAAGAAAATTCCTAAACGTGATCAAAGTTCCAAAAACAATATCATTTAAAATTATTTACAAAAAAAAAAAGTCAAAATTTTTAAGGCCAGAAAACATAAAATAATTCTCACTTGAGAATCCGGGAAATTTAGGTTTTTTCTCTTTTATTTTTGATCAGTGTTCAGTATTTCAAAAATTTTTTGGAAAAGTTTTAAATCATATTGAAATAACTTCACCTAACTTCCTTAATGAATTCATAGAAAAAAAAGAGAAAGCGATAACCCCATAAGTGTATAAATTGATGCCTATATATAAAAGAAAAGCATCAAATTTTGTAGTGGCGTAGTAAGTGGAAAGTTTTGGCTGTCAGTGTAACCTCCAATGCAACCAGAAAAAAATAATATTTATTAATTTTTTTTAGCAAGCAAACTAAAGTTTTACCAACTGCAGATCAATCATCATTTAGCAAACATACATCAAACATCATTATCATCATCGAAGTGATCGTGGAGGCCTCAACGTTCATCGATATATGCTAATAATCATTTGGTGAGTTTGATTCGAACATGTCTAAGTAGAAACAATTGTAGAAAAAAAACCGTATTAATTTATTGTAATCTCTCATTTAGCAGAACTTTGTTTTACAATTTTTTTTACCTATTACATTGCTTCTACTTTTTCATTCGTAAATATTGATTTTTTCTGGAGTATGTAAAACACTATTACATGGTTACAAATATACCTTGTTTATATCGTCAGTTCAATATTTGTGTTATCTAGGGTATTCAATTAATCGAAGTATCGTTTTAATCGATAAATTGCTAAAAAAAAAAAACAAACAAAAAAAAATACGTCTTTTTTTTTCTTCTTTCGCCAGTTCGTCGATTAATCGATTAATCGAAAGATTTAAAAGAGGAAAAATATAAAAAAAAACATTCATACGGAAAAAAAATATTTATTAAGATCTGGTTCGGCAGGCATTCCTAGTTTTTTGTCCTCGCTATCCAATATTAGAAATTTTCTACAAATTGGAATGAATCACACCGCAGGCCATCCGGCTAAACTTTCCGTCTGTAACGTTAAGCTTACATTTATGTCTATAATACATTCTGATCGGGTAACTTATCTAAATATATTTTTTCTATAAGTTTAGGACATTTCAAGCCTACTGTAGATTCTAGTAATTTGAAAAAAAAAAATAAAACTTTCTGATTAACTTCGTTAAAACATCTTTTACGTGAGTTGGCTCAGCTGGCTCCTACAACGTGTATACTGTTGGGAAAGATATTTAGTTTCCATTGACTATTACGATCTGGTCAAAAATTTATTTGCAGATATTTTTTTTTACTTTCACTTTGAAATAACCTTTTACAAAAAAAAAAACTATGAATTGTATGGTTCTTCGGGATATTATGAATATATATTTTTCCAACCTTTTTATATATTTTTTTTTCTCAGTGTAATTAATCGATTAAATGTATAAAGTTATTTGAATATCAAAACCGTTATCTATATCTGGATAAATTTTAATATATTTTACACTGTTTCCAAATTTCGAAAGACTGAATTGTTTAATAGGGTCAGAACAAAAAGCATTTGTTTTTTTTTTCATATATAATAGTAGTTTGTTCTTATATTTATAGTTTAAAATAACTAGAAATTTCTTCTGGAATTTGCTTTTCATATCATTAGTTTTTTTAATATAACATAATTTTCGAAAAGGGTATGGGAGAGTAATTATCATTAAAATAAATACTTAATTTTAACTATGTTTAACTACCTTGTTAACCTTTATGGGTTGAATTATTACAATAAACCAATCATGAATTGTATTATGAATAACTAAACTCTTCGAGGTCTTTTAATGTGATGATGGGTTAGGGTAACTTTAACAGAGGGTCCTGGACCAATTTCTAATCGCCACTAGGATGAAGGTTAAGGATGGGTATTGAGGCGAAGGGCTTCCATAACATCGGGAATGCCAATATTTTTGTAGTATTTTACTCAAATACTTTTTGCTTGTATTTTTTTTATGACCATACAGGGCATTTGTTTTATTATTATGGTCATCTTGGTCCTATTAATGTCGAGTTGTTTTTGTTTAATAAATAGGGAGTCTGTAACAAATCTGTAGTGAAAATCTAGGATTAGGCTTGGAGAGGACCCGAACCCTACCGCCCGACTGAAAGCTAGCATACTATATGGCTCCCGCTGTCCTCCTCCAGATCTATTCAAACAGAGTGATGTTGGAAAACAGTGCTCACAAAAATCGTCTTTTAAGGATGTTAAAGTGTTAAATCACGTGTTCATTACATAGCCCTGTTCTAAATTTATCAATTAAGCGTTGAAACGTAGCAGGAACATTTTTCAAACCAAATGGCATCCTATTAAACACATATATCCCAAAGGAGGTAGTAAAAGCTATTTTTATTTTGTCTCTTTTTGAAATTTTGATCTGCCAGTAACCTGAGCGCAAATCTAATGTTGACATATATGGTGATGTTTTTGCTGAATGAAGAAGATCATCAATCCTGGGAAGAAGATAGGTATCTGTTGTGGTTATATAATCAACGCACAATCTTCTTTTTTATCCTTTTTAGGAATAAGCACGACCGGAAACGCCCAAGGTGACTCCATTTCTTCAATAGCACCTTTCTTTAACATATCATCTAGTTCAATTTTCAACAAAGATTTGATTTTCGGAGAAATTCTATATGGAGTATTAGAAATTGGCTCATGAGACCCTGTGTCGATATAGTGTTCAACATGAAATACAGGAACATTTATATCTTCAAAAACATCCTTTTCTTGCAGTAATAGGTTCTCAATAGAATTACGTTCCTCATTATACCTTCGTTTGGTTTAAGTTTAATTTCAAATGAATTTAGCTCAATCTTTTCAAAAATTTCATCACAATACTCCTCATATCTTGATTTTTTTAGTGGAGGAAAGAGTTCTGATTGTTTGGGGATTTCTAAATCCGAAGGTACTGCATCTTCAAAAACTCTATCAACAAATCCTGGAGAGTAATCATTATTTTTAATGTTCGAACCAATTGAAAAAATCATCTAGATACGTTTTGGTCTTATCTTTTAAAAATACACTATTAATTGCCAATGCTTGTTTAAGTTTAAATTCAAATAGTTTATAAGGCTCATCTTTAAAATTCCATGTTCGTTGGGCCAGATCCAGGACAATGCCACATTCTTCTAGAAAATCTTTACTTTATATGAATTTAATCTTTTTATATCTGTTTCCAATTATTATATCAGCAATTGTAGAAAACACTATTTCGTTACGAACTATGTCATCAGCAAGCGTGATTTCTGCACAAGATTTTTATAATTTTAGACCTTTCTGCATAAGTTTCTGATACAAAAGGAATCCTGCCGCAGTGTCAAAGTAAGCTTCGCCGTTTAAACTATTTATGTTTACGTTTACTACTGGAACGTTCCGACCTGCTACAGTTGTATGAATTGCATTAAAATCTATTTTATCTGAACTAGAGCTAGGATTATTTTTGTTACAGAACGGGCAGTTTGAACGATAATAACCTGCAGCACCACAACCATAACAATTAAGTTTGGTTTCTGGTTCTTTAGCTTTTGCGTGCTTATCAGCTTCTATTTTCTTGTAACAATTTTCTATTGTGTGATTTTTCTTTCTGCAATATGAACATTTCAGTGAGGTTTTGTCAGGATGTTCAATTGTTTTAGCTAGTTCTACTTTTTCCTGTTTATTTTCCTTCGCTATCGTCTCTATCTCTCTAGCTTTTGCTAAGAGATCTTGAAACGTATCAAAACTACCTCTTACAATTCTTTCACGAATTTGAGTATTAAGCTGATGAAAAACCATATCTATCATAGTCTTTTCGCTTAACCTTTCAGACAATTGTGCAAATAATCTTCTTTTACTGCATATGAAAGCATCTGTGGTTTCTAAAAATTTTTGCTTATCTTGAAAAAGTTCACTATAAATTCGCCAATCTGGTTTTAGGGGAGCGAAAGCTTTTCTAATTAAATCTACAGCTTCATCAAACGTCCTTGCCTCATCCTTAACCTTAGGAGCAATGGAAGGCTTGTAAGAGCAAGATAATCCGAAACGTTTTCGGCGTTTTTGTATTCTAAAATAGTTGCTAGAAAATCTTCGACATTTGCTGAATTTCGGCCGCCATTAAAACGAGCACTACATGTACTGAACGTTGATTTTACATTCTGAGCAATGGTCAAGCCACCTAACAGTTCCCTGAACTGAGTCTCGGTTTAACTTATATTAATTGGTACCTGTGACTGGCTAGCAATAGGTGGTACAGGGTTTTGTGTTCCCATCGAAACGGTTGACGCATTTGACACCGTAGTTAGAGCATTTACTTAGCTCGTATTAGCACTAGAGCTATTCGTAACATTATTGCGAGGGCTTCTACGTATTTTAGACTTTCCCCACAAATTAAGGTTTAAAAATTTGGCAACTCTCAAATGCTGTTCACAAAATATCCTCTCCGAGAAATTGTAGCTGTTTCTTTTTTGCCGAAATAAAAAATGCACAGAATTCGCAAAAATTGTTTGTGTTATATTATGTATGTATGTATGTATGTAGTATGTAACAAATCAACCAAACCCAAATCAATATAAAAACTACAATACCGTTAGCAACAAAAAACTATGTACCGCCAGAACAACAACAATATATAACAATAACAACAACGTTGGAGCAACGCAGCTTACGGTTGATTTTTTATGACGCAACAACACCAAACTTGATGACACAACACACCGAATCCTCGAAAGAAATAATGTGGTTGGAAAACTTTGATGTTTCACAAATGTTGTAGATTTTGATGAAAATGTTGAAATATCCTTGTAGATTTTAGTTGGGCGCCACTTGTAGGAAGGAGGAATTTATCCCTTCCTAGTTGTTATTATTTGGTTTAATTTATAGAGCAAACCCTAACCAGACTTAAAAGTCCAAGCTGGGAAAATGCTTATTTATTTTTATAAAAATGGGTCAAATCAGACTTTAAAAGTCCAAATCTGTCCACATTTAATTTTAATTTATTTGTTTTAAAATAAAACTCCGCTTTTAAATTAATAGCTTCTTCTTTGGTCTTTGTTTGTTCACAAGCGAATGAATTTATTGAAATAAAAATGTTTAATTTATAGCTTCAAATAAATATAATAAGGAAAGAAACAGTTACTTCTGATTTAAAAAATAAAGAGTTTAGAGTTATTAAATTGAGTGCTCAAACTTTAACTGAACATGAAAAACAACAGGACTAATCCAAGAGAGCGAACAAAATTGAGTCAAATATTATTAAAAACTAAAGAACAAAACAAAAGCAAATCAACAATTCCGTTACAAATAAATTCGTTAACAGACATGTAAAATAAAATAAATGCACTCAATATAAAATCGAAAAATTTAATCAAACCAAATGAATTTAGATTATAAATGTGTATCAAAATTGTATAACAATAAAAATAATGCGGCTGCTACACGCTCCCCCTCTGCTTCAGAAATCGTCCCGATGATGAGGCAGCATAAGTTACATCTTCTTCATACATCTTAGGGATCTTCTTACAGGTTGTTGAATCTTATTTGTTTTTGTAGATGAGTTGTTGCCATTTGTTGCAGATGAGTTGTTGCCATTTGTTGTATATAAGTTGTTCCCATTTGTTGTAGATGAGTTGTTGCTATTTGTTGTAGATAAGTTGTTGCCATTTGTTGTAGATGAGATTGCCATTTGCTGATTGATCAGTATTACCCTCGTATAAAAGAAGGTCTGATGAGTGATAAGTTGCCAGAGGAACTTGTGGATTTTCTTGCGATGCAATTGTATAACACGCAGAGCCCTTTTTCGCCAACACAATATATGGACCATCCCGACGTGGTTTAAACTTTGATGTTAAACCTTTATGCTTGTTGCTTAAAACGTTGCTTGATATTAAAACACGATCACCAACGTCAATTTTCTGTTGTGGTTTTCTTTTTAAATCGGCAAATAATTTCCACTTCTTTCACCAGCTTTAACGTGTCTGCTAATCGCAATAAATGTGGGGTTATTTGTGGTACATAGTTTTCTGCATTAAATATAGCACGAAGATCATGTTGCACTTCCAAAGGAGTTCTCAATTCTCTACCAAATGTTAAGTACGCGGCAGTTTAATTTGTTGACGAGCATTTTGCCGTATTCATAGCAAAACGTATAGACGATAATTTTTGATCCCATGACGTGTGATTTTGACCAACACATATGGAAAGTTGAACTCTTAAATCTCTGTTTTTTCGTTCCACCGGGTTGGCTTCGGGGTGATACACAGGAGTAGAAGTTTGCTCAATTTTTAGACAATAATGTTAATTTTTGCATAACATCAGATATAAACTGCGTTCCATTATCAGTGTTCAAGTCTGTGGAATGGTCATATGGTCACCTTACTATTTTTGGCGATTGTGATGCCGTACTGGTTGCTTGTTATTTTCCACCCAGAGGGCGCTGTGGTTTTTTATATATTTTCTTTTAAATCTCATCCTTGAATTTAGCGAAGAGTTTTCATTTTGTTTTTTTTTTATCGTTGTAATTTTCATAATATCAAGAAGTGTATTTCGTTCGTGGTAAATTTTTCGAGTTTTTTTTTTTTTGGTTTATAAAATAAAGGAGAGTATTTAATACTTCATTTTTTATTGAAAAAATACAACAAATTTTCAGTGATTTATTTTATTTGGATTTCTTTTTTGGTACTCCTGGGTTCCAGTTGGATAGACCAGTCTCCCCCCTTTTGTTGTTTCACAAAAAATATTGGATTTTTTCATTGGTCCTTCGAGCCGGATTGGTAACTGGAACGTTTTGGTTGTTAGAAATTTTACAAATAACGTGATGTAACTTTCCTTTTGCTATTTTTTATCCTGCAATATTTTCAAAGTTTTTTATTTTTGTTAAAAACTTTGTGGAAATTTTCTGAGGTAAATAGTATCAATATAAAAGAAATTTACTCCCTTATATACATAAAAAGGAGTAATTTTTTTTTATCCTAAATTAATTAATTTGAGCCACTCTGTTTTCAAAAATAAATAAAATATCAAGTACATTTTGAGTTGATCTGGCAATACCGTCTTTGTTGACAAAAGTAGTGAGATCAGCTAGTATTGACACTCCCACTATCAAAACGAGCTGTCATCTACTAATTGTTTTTTTTTAATTGTGCCATTTTGTTTGTATATCTTTTTATTTTTTGCATTTCTGTTTATTAATTAAATATTGAAATTATTTACGCATATAGTGAATATTAATCACAGAAAATATTGTGGTGTGCGCCAAAGTAAATATTAGGCAAGAGAGTGAATAGAAGAGGGACAAACTATTAGGATAGAAGAAACATAGAAATTGTGCATTTGGCACTGACAGTGATCATCAAGAAAGTTCGACCGCTGATTTTTTAATATTTAAGAATAAAAATAAATAATTTTTTTTAATTTTCTTTTAAATTTTTTGGTGAGTGAAGACCAAATTAAAGAGTTTTAAATATTTTTACACAATATTTTGGGCTTCGGAATTTAAAACCTAGTGATTTTTAGTTTTTTTTTTTTAATTTTGTCAGATATTTTGTTAAATATGGCTAAATCTGATCGATTAGTAAAGTTTGAAAAACTGGCAGCGCTCTTTTTGGAATTTGAGAGCGATTTTCATGAAGTGCCCGATGAGTAAAAGACTGATCTTACTCTTGAGCTTCAGAAGGAGGAATTTAAGACTTTATGGGATGATGTAAGGGTTGCGTACCAAACTTTTTTTACGAGCAACGAAGAGTGTTCGTTGGCAAAAGAAGAAGAGTGTGGCAAAAGATTTGTATAAGGTATGTAGGATGGCTTACATTGCCGTTGCCGCGTTAATGGGGGAATTGTCACGGACTTTGGTGAACAAGACAATGTTGTCTTGCACTCATGTTGGATCGGGCCCATCTGGTGTTACTATTTCAGCGACAAATCAGGTAAAAAGTAACCAAATTAAGTTGCCAGCATGTACCACCGAGGTTTTTTGTGGTGACTATCAGTCATGGCCGTCTTTTCATAATATGTTCACAGCGGCTTACATTAATGTTGTCTATTTGTCTGACATTGAAAGACTTTTTTATTTAAGACAGACCACTAAAGGTGAGGCATTGGAAATTGTCAAAAATTCTCCATTGACGAATGAAGGGTTTCAGAGTGCCTGGGACAATTTGAAAGACAGGTACGAAAACAAAAAGATTTTAGTTAACAGCCAACTAAAAGTTTTATTTAATCTTACGCCAGTTAAATCTGAGTCCGCTTTGGAAATAAAGCGACTCCAAAGAGATATCAATAGGTGCTTATCTGTGCTTAAGTTACATAATATTGATATTTTTAACTGGGATCCTATTTTTGTATATCTTTGTTCCACCAGGCTTCCAGTTCTCACTTTATCGTTGTGGGAACAAACAGTTAAGGACAAAACTGAGATTCCAATGTGAAAAGATTTAGCGGATTTTTTAACTTCTCGCTTTCAATCTTTGGAAACAGTATCGGATATTAGAGGTTCTGAGCCCTCAACGTCAACTGGAAAGTCAAATTAGGAAAATTCGCCGAACGCCGGTAATAGGTCATTTTCTAAACGAAAATTTAGGACCTATCAGACCAAAGTTGTCAGGAAATCTTGCACATTATGCTCTAAAGACCATTTTTTGAGGTTTTGTCCGAAATTTTTGAAAATGACTCCCATGGATAGATATTTAGTGGTGAAAAATCATAATTTGTGTCTGAATTGTCTCAGTGATGCGCATAAACTGAATTTGTGCCGACACACCTTTAGTTGCTCGACTTGCAAACTCAAGCACCATTCGTTGTTGCATTCTACCGAAGTTCCAAGTACAAGTCGGGAAGTGGCAGTACAAAACTCGTCTGTACAGAATTGTTTTGCTTCAACTTTAAAGCAGATTTTGTTGGAAACCGCTATGGTCAACATTGTTTTTCGGGGTGAAGTGTTTTTAGCCAGAGCTCTTATAGATTCGGGCTCACAAGCGACCTTTGTTTCGGAGAAGTTGCTGCAAAAGCTCAATTTGCCGGTAAAAAATATTAACGCAACGGTTTCCGGTCTAAATGACACACTAGCTGGTTCTGTCCAGAAACAGTGCTCCTTTGTTTTGGGTACATCGATGAATAAGCAGGTAAAGTTGAAGGTAGAAGGTTTAGTATTACCCAAGGTGACTGGACAGTTGCCAAGCCATTCTGTTGATATGGCTCAGTCGACGTCGTTGAAGAATTTCAGGTTGGCTGATCCCAAGTTTTCGAAAAGTGGTCAGGTTAATATTTCAATGGAGTTAGGAGGAATGTCTTAGGAGATTTGATTGCCCAAAAAACCATATTTGGGTGGATTTTAACGGGTCCACTCCCCGCGACAGAACAAGGAGCATTCACGACTTGTGTCTCGTTTTATACGGAAATTGGTCTGGATAAGCAGTTGGAGAAATTCTGGTCATTGGAGGAGCCCCCTCAGGCATCAAAGTCGACTCCCGAAGACGACTACTGCGAGGATATTTTTAGGAAAACCACTAGACGGAACGCAGACGGGCGGTATATAATTTCGCTACCGTTCAAGCCCCAGTATTCGGTTGAAAGGGGATTAGGATTTTCTCGTGAAAAGGCACGTCGACAATTTCTTCGAAACGAGGCATCTTTACTCAAAAATCCTGAGCTAAAGATGGCATATGACAATGTCCTGTCGGAATATGAGATTTTAGGTCATATGGCTGAGAAAGAATATGATAACTCAGATTTTTCTAAATCTTTTTACTTGCCACATCATGCAGTTTTTAAGCCGGAGAGCTCATCAACTAAAGTTAGGGTCGTCTTTAATGCTTCTCTGGTCGCTCTTCGTCTGGTTTGAGTCTTAATGACATTTTGTATACCGGGCCGGTATTACAAAATGATTTAATGTTGTTGATTATTCGATGGAGATTTTATCAATATATTTTCAATGGTGATATTAAAAAAATGTACCGCCAAATTCTGCTCGACCCGAAAGATTATACATTTCAGCGAATTGTGTTCCGTACCCACCCTGATGAAGATTGTAAAGATTTTGAATTGAAAACAGTTACTTTTGGTGTTAACTGTGCTCCTTTTTTGACGATTAGAACTTTGCTTCAGTTAGCTGATGATGTTGAGGAAAAATGGCCGCTGGCATCAGAAATTTTGCGTCACATGATGTACGTGGATGACGCATTGGCGGGAACCCACGACGTTTCGTTGTCGATAAAGGCCCGCGACCAGTTTATTATGGCTTTCTCATCAGCAGGATTTTCTATGGAATGCTAAATTAGATCAATTTTATTTCGCAACGTCTTCTATTCCTCTAAGGGAGATATTTACTAAACGGGAAGTTTTGTCAATTATAGCAAAACTTTTTGATCCCGCAGGTTGGTTGGGTGCCATCGTTATCATAGATAAGATGCTTATGCAGCAGCTTTGGAGCGAAAGAACAGATTGGGATAAAGTTTTGTCCGAAAATAGTGCTTTCCAATGGCAAGAATTTATTCAAGATTATGGGTCGATTGATAATATAAGTATTTCTCGTTTGGTCGGTTTCAAACCTTCGGCAAAATTGGAAGTTCATGGGTTTTCGGATGCCTCAGAACAGGCATACGGAGCTTGTGTTTTTGTGCGTATTCAGAATGAGGATGGCTCTGTACAATCGCATTTGTTGTTGGCAAAGTCCAGAGTGGCTCCTCTAAAATCCGTATCATTACCGCGACTTGAGCTCTGCGGCGCTTCTCTTCTGGCAAGTGTAATGGGCACAGTCAAGGAAAATTTGAATTTAGATGAAACTCGGACAAAGTTTTATGCATGGACTGATTCCACAATTGTTCTTGCGTGGCTTCAGAAACCTCCGAAATCTTGGAAAAATTTTGTAGCAAATCGGGTCTTGAAAATAATAGGGAAAACTGGTCGAGAGTGTTGGAGACACGTCTGTTCAACGGACAACCCCGCTGACTTGATAAGTCGTGGTGTTAGGCCACAGGATTTAGTTGGAAATGCTCTTTGGTGGAATGGTCCATCGTGGCTCTGTTTGTCCACCGACCGTTGGAACTCTTCTTCTCTTAAGGATTTTGCTACGAGTGAAGAAGCAAGTGTCCATCAGGTATTTTTTCCTATTTTAAGTCTTATGAAGACTTATTGGAGACCTTTTCCTCGTACTCTAGAGCTCTTCGTGTTATGGCTTATGTGATTATAGGAATCTATGGCATGATTAGGAGAATTTATGGGGCTGTAAATTATAATGGGCCTACGTATTCGTCAGTGGAGGTCACTGCTGGCGAATTAAATAAATTTCTGTGGCTCAGAAAAAATCGTTTGCCTATGAGTACTTCAAATTATCGAATAAGGAGCCAATAATGGAAGGCAAGTTGTGAAATTTGAATCCCTTCATCGATGACAAAGGCCTAATACGCGTTGTCGGCCGGTTGGCTAATGCTCCTAATTTGACAAATAGCGAAAAATTTCCTATTGTTATTCCCTACGATTGTCATTTTTCGTTGCTCTTTGTGACATTTATTCACAAAATTACGTTGCACGGGGGTAATCAGTTGATGTTGCTAGTCTTACGGACTGAATTTTATATTCGCCGTGCTAAGAATTTGATCAAAACCGTCATTAATTGGTGTAAAATATGCACCATACAGAAAAGGAAAACCCAGAGTCAGACCTCGAGGACTGTCCTTTCTCGTCCTTTTACTACCACCCTTTGATATTCGTAACAATACTGGTCGAACTTGTTTAGTGACAAAATGTTATGTATGTGTATTCGTGTGTTTCGCGACGAAAGCGATTCACTTGGAGGGGGTTTGAAGTTTATCGACCCCAGCCTTCTTAGCGGCTTTTGGGAGATTTGTCGCACGTCGGGGGTATATGAGGGATATGTATTCCGACAACGCCACGAATTTTGTTGGTGAGTCCAAGGCTTTAAAAGCAGAATTTCGGGAATTTTTAAGAAGTTCAAGTTCGGAAGTAAATGCGAATTATGGAGCTCAGGGACTTAACTGGCACTTTAACCCTGTAAGTGCCTCTTATATGGGAGGCCTTTGGGAAGCAGGAGTAAAAAGTTTTAAACACCATTTTCGCAGAATTGCTAGTGATTTGAAGTACACATTTGAGGAATTTTCCACGCTTTTAGCTCGTATTGAATCTTGCTTGAATTTAAGACCTCTGTGTCCTTTGACCGAAAATGTAGAGTGTTTAGATATTCTGACTACGGGACATTTTTTAATTGGTGGTCCTCTTTTAGCCCCACCTGAAGTTGAAATTTCGGATGCTCCTATTTCTTTAACCAATCGTTGGGAGCGTGTAAAGGCTTTAAATCAACGTTTGTGCAGTAGGTGGAAGGACGAATATTTAAAAGATATGCAGAAACGATATAAATGGAAGTTTATAAATAAAGATATTCAAATTGATGACATGGTTTTTATTCGTGAAGAAAACTTACCAACAAACGAATGGCGATTGGGTAGAGTGGTAAAACTTTACAAGGGTAAAGATGGTCACGTCAGGGTTGTAGATTTGAAAACAGAGCGTGGCTTAGTTAATAGACCAGTTGTGAAGTTGGTAGTTCTTCCAACTTATTAGTGTTTTATTACTACAAAATTTATTTAGGAAATCATGATCCCTCCCAAAAAATATGCTGAAGGACGTCGCACCACCCCAAAAATTGTTTGTCGAGTTTGCCTGAAAGATCACCCATTGCGGTTTTGCAAAAGATTTCTGCGTGGCAATTACGAAGAACGAATGCAGTTGCGGGGGGACCTAGTTCATACAAACGTTCAAAGAGAAAAAGACCCAGTTTGTCTGAAGGCTCAGCTGGGGGACCTAGTTCGTCCAATGGGCGGGCTGACAAGATACCTAGTTCGTCTCAAGCTCTGGTTCCGAGTAGCTATCGACCTACCGCACAAAGAAATTCTACGCTCAGAAAAGCGGTCACCAGTGGGAGAAGGCCAATAGATTTTTCTTCGTTACCGACATACCATATTGCGGAGACCATTTATTTGAGGCGCACCGCAATGATTAAGATCGTCTCAAAAGAGCGGTACGTTTTTGAACGGACATTGATTGATCCCGGTTTTGAGTGCTCGGTGATCTCAGAGGAAGTGGTTAGCCGTCTCGGTTCCAAAACTGTTCGTGTGAGAAGTGTGGAGAGATGCCTACTGAGTATCCGTGGAAATCATGGCATAAGTATCACAGTGGAGTCGTACGCGGAGGTGAGGCCTAAATGCAGGGTGATGACCCCTACAAAATCTGTCGATGCCAGGATAATTGATGAATTTCCTGGCCTACAACTAGCTGACCCGCAATTTTATGTTTCGCCACCAGCAAACGTAATTCTTGGTGCTGACGTTTATAGCCGCATCACTCGGAATGGTGTTTTTGGTGGCACTTTGGGTAAACCGTTGGTGCAGTTCACAATTTTTGGATATATAATATCCGGACCGTGCTCTCCATAATTTTTAAATACTGTAAGGAGTATATTTTTTTTTGAATTTCATGATGGAACATCATCTAAAACCTTAATTTCTTTTTTTCTATTTTTATAGTTTCTTTTATACTATTTAATATTTATCTGTTGAGCGACTGGTAGCTCTTGGAGTTTGCTGCTGGCGTGTTTATATATATGTATATATAAATTTTTTATGAATTGTTATTGCATGTCATGAAGACAATGCTAAAATAAAATTTAAGAACATGGATTTAAACTTTTTATTGAAAGATGAGTTTTTCTTTTTTTTCTCTATTTCGTCAATTTTTATAGGAGTGAGATGGAACGAATTCTTTTGTTGCAGTACTGCAAGGCGGCCGGGATGTTCAAGTCTGTGGAATGGTCATATGGTCACCTTACTATTTTTGGCTTTTGGCGATTGTGATGCCGTACTGGTTGCTTGTTATTTCCTTTTAAATTCCTTGAATTAAACGAAGAGTTTTTCATTTTGTTTTTTTGTTATCGTTGTAATTTTCATAATAGCAAGACGTGTACTTTATTCGTGGTAACTTTTTCGAGATTTTTTGAATTATAAAACAAAGGAAAGTATTTAATACTTAATTTTTATTGAAAAAATAGAACAAATTTTCTTAAATTATTGGTTTTCTTTTTTGGTGTTCTTGGGTTCCAGTTGGATAGACCAGTCTCCCCTTTTTGTTGTTGCACAAAAAATATTGGATTTTTTCCGTATATATATATATATATATATATATATATATATGCATTGCCCATACTTTGAAGACATCTGTATATACAGCCAAAAAAGTCCCTATAAAATGCGCTGTGTCCAGTAAAATGTCTTCAGAGTAAACACTAGAATAACGAAAAGTTTAAGGACAGTCCCCAAAGTAACAAAATGTCTTCATAGTAACTTGTGGAACGAAAACCCGTCCCCGCAACATGTGCTGTGCACATATATATATATATATATATATATATATATATATATAAATATATATGTGCACAGTGCATGTTGCGGGGACGGTTTTTCGTTTCACAAGTTACTATGAAGACATTTTGTTACTTTGAAGACTGTCCTTAAACTTTTCGTTATTCTACTGTTTACACTGAAGACATTTTACTGGATACAGCGCATATTATAGGGACTTTTTTGTAACAAAATGTCTTCATAGTAACTTGTGGAACGAAAACCCGTCCTCGAAACATGTGCTGTGCACATATATATATATATATATATATATATATATATATATATATATATATATATATATATATATATATATATATGCATAGCGCATGTTGCGGGGACGGGTTTTCGTTCCACAAGTTATTATGAAGACATTTTGTTACATTGGGGACTGTCCACAAACTTTTCATTATTCTACTGTTTACACTGAAGACATTTTACTGGATAGAGCTCATATTACGGGGTCTTTTTTGGCTGTATAAACAGATGTCTTCAAAGTATGTGAAATGCATATATATATATATATTTATATATATATATATATATATATATATATATATATATGTGCACGGCGCATATATATATACTCTGAAGACATCTGTATATACAGCCAAAAAAGTCCCTATAATATGCGCTGTATTCAGTAAAATGTCTTCAGTGTAAACAGTAGAATAATGAAAAGTTAAAGGACAGTCTTCAAAGTAACAAAATGTCTTCATAGTAACTTATGGAACGAAAAACCGTCCCCGCAACATACGCCGTGCACATATATATAGATATATATATATATATATATATCTATATATATCTATATATATATATATATATATATATATATATATATATATATATATATATATATATATATATATATATATATATATATATATATATATATATATATATATATATATATATATATATATATATATATATATATATATATATATATCTATATATATATATATATATATGTGCACAGCACATATTGCGGGGACGGGTTTTCGTTCCACAAGTTACTATGAAGACATTTTGTTACTTTGGGGACTGTCCTTAAACTTTTCATTATTCTAGTGTTTACTCTGAAGACATTTTACTGGACACAGCGCATTTTATAGAGACTTTTTTGGCTGTATATACATATGTCTTCAAAGTATGCGAAATGAATATATATATATATATATGTGCACAGCAGATATTGCGGGGACGGGTTTTCGTTCCACAAGTTACTATGAAGACATTTTGTTACTTTGGGGACTGTCCTTAAACTTTTCATTATTCTAGTGTTTACTCTGAAGACATTTTACTGGGCACAGCGCATTTTATAGGGACTTTTTTGGCTGTATATACAGATGTCTTCAAAGTATGGGCAATACATATATATATATATATATATATATATATATAAATATATATGTGCACAGTGCATGTTGCGGGGACGGGTTTTCGTTTCACAGGTTACTATGAAGACATTTTGATTCTTTGGAGACTGACCTCAAACTTTACATTAATCTACTATATACACTGAAGACATTTTACTGGATACAGCGCATATTATAGGGACTTTTTTGGCTGTATATACAGATGTCTCCGTCCCCGCAACATGCGCTGTGCACATATATATATATATATATATACGGTATATATATATTTATATATATATATATATATATATATATGTGCACAGCGCATGTTGCGGGGACGGTTTTTCGTTTCACAGGTTACTATGAAGACATTTTGATTCTTTGGAGACTGACCTCAAACTTTACATTAATCTACTATATACACTGAAGACATTTTACTGGATACAGCGCATATTATAGGGACTTTTTTGGCTGTATATACAGATGTCTCCGTCCCCGCAACATGCGCTGTGCACATATATATATATATATATATCTATATATATATATATATATATATATATATATATATATATATAAATATATATGTGCACAGTGCATGTTGCGGGGGCGGTTTTTCGTTTCACAAGTTACTATGAAGACATTTTGTTACTTTGAAGACTGTCCTTAAACTTTTCGTTATTCTACTGTTTACACCGAAGACATTTTACTGGATACAGCGCATATTATAGGGACTTTTTTGGCTGTATATACAGATGTCTTCAAAGTATGGGCTATGAATATATATATATATCTATATATATATATATATATATATATATGTGCTCGGCGCATGCTGCGGGGACGGTTTTTCATTCCACAAGTGACTATGAAGACAATTTGTTAATTTGAGGACAGTCCCCAAAGTAACAAAATGTCTTCATAGTAACTTGTGGAACGAAAACCCGTCCTCGAAACATGTGCTGTGCACATATATATATATATATATATATATATATATATATATATATATATATATATATATATATATATATGCATAGCGCATGTTGCGGGGACGGGTTTTCGTTCCACAAGTTATTATGAAGACATTTTGTTACTTTGGGGACTGTCCACAAACTTTTCATTATTCTACTGTTTACAATGAAGACATTTTACTGGATAGAGCTCATTTTACGGGGTCTTTTTTGGCTGTATATACAGATGTCTTCAAAGTATGTGAAATGCATATATATATATATATATATATGTGCACGGCGCATATATATATACTTTGAAGACATCTGTATATACAGCCAAAAAAGTCCCTATAATATGCGCTGTATTCAGTAAAATTGTCTTCAGTGTAAACAGTAGAATAATGAAAAGTTAAAGAACAGTCTTCAAAGTAACAAAATGTCTTCATAGTAACTTGTGGAACGAAAAACCGTCCCCGCAACATGCGCCGTGCACATATATATATATATATATATATATATATATATATATATATATATATATATATATATATATATATATGTGTGTACAGCGCATGTTGCGGGGACGGGTTTTCGTTCCACAAGTTACTATGAAGACATTTTGTTACTTTGGGGACTGTCCTTAAACTTTTCGTTATTCTAGTGTTTACTCTGAAGACATTTTACTGGATACAGCGCATATTATAGGGACTTTTTTGGCTGTATATACAGATGTCTTCAAAGTATGGGCAATGAATATATATATATATATATGGGCAATGAATATATATATATATATATATATATGTGCACGGCGCATGTTGCGGGGACGGTTTTCGTTCCGCAAGTTACTATGAAGACATTTTGTTACTTTGGGGACTGTCCTTAAACTTTTCGTTGTTCTACTGTTTACACTGAAGGCATTTTACTGGATACAGCGCATATAATAGGGACTTTTTTGGCTGTATATACAGATGTCTTCAAAGTATGGCCAATGAATATATATATATATATATATATATATATATATATATATATATATATATATATATATATATATATATATATATATATATATATGCATTTCACATACTTAGAAGACATCTGTATATACAGCCAAAAAAGACCCCGTAATATGAGATGTATCCAGTAAAATGTCTTCAGTGTAAACAGTAGAATAATAAGTTTGTGGACAGTCCCCAAAGTAACAAAATGTCTTCATAGTAACTTGTGGAACGAAAACCCGTCCCCGCAACATGCGCTATGTATATATATATATATATATATATATATATATATATATATATATATATATATATGTGCACAGCACATGTTCCGGGGACGGGTTTTCGTTCCACAAGTTACTATGAAGACATTTTGTTACTTTGGGGACTGTCCTTAAACTTTTCTTTATTCTACTGTTTACACTGAAGACATTTCACTGGATACAGCGCTATTATAAGGTCTTTTTTGGCTGTATATACAGATGTCTTCAAAGTATGCGCAATGAATATATATATATTAGGGCGGGTCGATTTGTAGGGAGTGAAAAAATTCACCAATTTCCCTATGATTTCCGTATTCTATGGGTTATTCCATGAAAATTTGCCGAAGGAACCATACCTCTATCGTTAAAATCGAGTCCCCTACTTTTTGTTGGTAGATTTTTTCCCAAATTGACGTTCGTATGAAATATTACCTACACGTTAACATCCATAACTCAAAAACTATCGATCGGGTTGGAAAGGTGAGCTCATTTTGATAAATTTACAAAAAAAAATCTCCAACATTGGTCCAACGGTTCAAAAGTTACGGGCATTTTTGTCCAAATTTTGGAGCCTTTCCATTTTTTTCATGATTTTGTCCAAGAATATTACTTTCATGGCCATTTTTTTGGCTCAATCCATTATTTAATTCAATTTACAATTCAAAACGAAGAGTTTAAGCCCAAATTTATCGAATTCGGTTGATTAATTCATGCGATATTGCTAAAACAAAATAACACATAAAACCAACTTTTTGATTTTTTTTCCCTTTTTATTTTTGCTCTCTTTTTTGGGTTTGCATACGATTTATAAAGAATAATTCTTCGCTGACGTCATTTTGACAACAACAAATACACAGCAATTCTAATTGGACGAAACAATCAGCTGTAGTTGGCGGGGTGGGGATTCCAGTGTATGCTAGTTTTGTTTGAGCGTCATTTCAGTGAAGTGTTACTTGAAATAACTAACAAATAATCAAACTATTTTGAAATTTAGAAAAGATTTAAAGGTAAGTGTAAAAACATTGCTAACTATTATAGTTAATAGTTATATTATTATTCTATGAAAAACATATATAATTCTTTTAGTGACGGTTTAAAAAATGGATTCAGAGCCTGGTTCATCGCAAAATCCAACAGATACCCAACGCAGTAGTTTGCAACATTTGGTCTCTCATGATGTTTTTTCTTTTGGCGTGGGCTGTGAATTACCTGATATTAATCTGTCAACTAAACGAGATATATTGAAGTACTATTTTTTCTTGGCCGAACGTTCAAAAGCCCATAGCAAAATGTTTTCGTATAAAAGATTTACTCCCCAAGTAGCAGACAGATTGTTAGAAATTTGGAATTAACTTAATATTGAACTTATACTCAAAGGTAGCATCATTAGAAAATTGAATAATTTGCTTGACGCATATAGTAATGCAGATGTCTTCAAAGTATGCACAATGAATATATATATATATATATATATATATATGTGCACAGCGCATGTTGCGGGGACGGGTTTTCGTTCCACAAGTTACTATGAAGACATTTTGGTACTTTGGGGACCGTCCTCAAACTTTTAATTATTCTACTGTTTACACTGAAGACATTTTACTGGATACGGCGCATATTATAGGGACTTTTTTGGCTGTATATACAGATGTCTTCAAAGTATGCGAAATGAATATATATATATATATATATATATATATATATATATATATATATATATATATATATATATATATTCATTGTGCATACTTTAAAGGCATCTGTATATACAGCCAAAAAAGTCCCTATTATATGCGCTGTATCCAGAAAAATGTCTTCAGTGTAAACAGTAGAATAACGAAAAGTTTAAGGACAGTCCCCAAAGTATCAAAATGTCTTCATAGTAACTTGTGGAACGAAAAACCGTCCCCGCAAATTCTACTGTTTACACTGAAGACATTTTACTGGACACAGCGCATTTTATAGGGACTTTTTTGGCTGTATATACAGATGTCTTCAAAGTATGGGCAATGCATATATATATATATATATATATATATATATATATATGCATTGCCCATACTTTGAAGACATCTGTATATATATATATATATATATATATATATATATATATGCATACTTTGAAGACATCTGTATATACAGCCAAAAAAGTCCCTATTAAATGCGCTGTGTGCAGTAAAATGTCTTCAGTGTATATAGTAGATTAATGTAAAGTTTGAGGTAAGTCTCCAAAGACTCCGTATTTCTACCGTTTTTTCAACAAAAAACGGATTTATGTAAATGCCTAAATTTTTTAATTTTTAATAACATATTATAGTTTTTTTCTTTAAATTTATTTATATTGATATGTAATTTAATAAAATAACAAAATAAAACTTTTACAAATTTAATTAAATATTTATCTCCAGCATAACTCTATACATCACTGCGGCTATCGCCCACTGAATATCATGAAAAAAAAACAAAATTTTAATTTTGGTTTAATTAGTGGCGTTTACGAAATGATGTAGCATACAACGCAAATTTGCACATTTTTTAACAAAATCTATTATGAATTGGCAGACAATATTTTTATTTGCAAATTTTGTGCACATCACCTTGAAACTTCTTTTAAATTTCATAAATATTTCCCTCAAATTAAATTTATTTTCGGTGTATCTGTTTGTCTAAACTTTAGCGCGCGACCCGTATAATGATTACACACATGTTTCAATTATTCGTTTTTGACACCAAAACGAATTCAAAAGCAACGGAAGAAAAACTAATGAAATTCGAGGAAGTCCGAATTTGACGATACAGAAACGGATTCACCAAAACGGAGTCAAAACGTACTGTTTTCGAAAATTCAATTATACGGTCCGTTAATGTTCTGTTTACGTACATGCTTTGACGGATACGTATTTAGGGTCCGTAAAAGTGTAGTAGAACCGGATTCATGAATCCGTACGTGTCGGAGGGTCCGTAAACATGTTTCTTGGGATACTTAATTTTATAAGGATCAATATATAAACAGATATGGTTATATATGACAAAATATAAGGCAAATAAAAATAAAAATGTTTGTAATATATAATTATATATGCTAATGCATACTGAGATATGAATTCATATATGATAATATATTTTTTGATAAGGTCATATATGATTCTATCTTAACTTTTTTTCTCGGGTGTATAGGATTTAAAAGCACCTTGTTTTAATTTTAAATAAAGAAATGGGTTAAAAATTTAGAAGACATACAATTTATTTATTTTTTTAAAGCGCGTAACTTTAATAGTCATATATTTCTAATTTTATCAGGCTCAAGATCATAATTTTTTAATGTTACTAACGAATAGTAAACACTAATTTATTTTATTAAATGGAAATAATTGTAAGGATCAGCGCTAGAGGGAGTGCACACTTTCGACCCGAACGACCAGGTCATCCTTCTGAACCACCCAATACAAATAACTCATTGTTTTGAACAGGCATTTATATCACACACTCTAAGGAAAATTACTATGTGAAATTACATTTTTCATTAGTGAATTTGTACGGGTAGTACAAATGAGCTTTTTCCATCTATTTATAGAAATATCCCTTGGCAACCATCTATTTCTAGTTTTTGTATGTTTTGCTACGAAAGCAATACATTTAGAGGCAACCGGTGACATGTCATCTGAAACCTTTTTGGCGGCGTTTGCTCGTTTTTTCTCTCGACGAGGTTGTACGTCTCATTTATATTCCGATAATGGAACGGCTTTTGTTGGTGCCTCGAATTTGTTAGAAGTCGATAGAAGACATTTTCTTTCCGACTTGAAACGCCAACTCCTCTCCCAAAGCAGCCTGCACATTGTGCAATGGCATTTTATACCCCCCGGTGCCCCTCATATGGGCGGACTTTGGGAAGCGGGAGTTAAAAGTTTTAAAACTCATTAAAAAAAGATTTCTAACGCGCAGAAATATACATACGAAGAATTTTCTACGATGCTCACCCGAAAAGAATCTTGTCTTAATTCACGACCTTTATCCCCGATGAATGAAAACCCTTATGACATAGCCTCCTTAACACCCGGTCATTTCTTAATATGTGGCCCCTTATTAGCTCCCCCCGAACCCAACTTATCAGATTCGTGCCAATAAGTGGCAAAAACTCAAAATTCTTCACCACCAACTTGCTCTGCGTTGGAAAGAAGAATATTTGAAGGAACTTCACAGGCGTGTGAAGTGGAAATATCCAAAGAGAGAGATAGGAGATATTGTTGTTATCCGTCAGGATAATCTACCACCAAATGAATGGAGGTTAGGGCGCGTAGAAAAAGTTTATAATGGCCCCGATGAAAAACTACGCGTCTGCGATGTAAAGACAGCTTCTGGCATTTTCACTCGGCCAATTGTGAAGCTCGTTCTTCTACCCATATCCGAACAAAATTAACCCGTTTATTTTTCTTGTTTTCCCTCACAGGTAAAATGTCAGACATATCGCGACGTCTGCAAGTTCACCCCCCCAAAGGTAACCAGGCCACGGTCGAAGAGTCCAAAGAGACGCCCGAAAAAGGACCGGCCTGTAAGTTATGCCAAAAGGATCATCCGTGATCGATGTTTGGAGTGTCTGGAGGAGCACCATACCCTGTTGCACAGATCCCACCATTTGGCAAATAAAAAACAGTCACAACGGAGAAAACCGAAGAAACAACAAAAACCAACAAAAATATCAACAACAACAACATAAACATCAAAATAAACATCAACAACGTCAACATAAGCGTCAACAACAGCAAACCCAACAGCATTCATATAATTGCTGCACCAGTAACCCCCGATCAGGTGCAATCAACAATAATGGACAGCCAGCCACCATCATCATCAACGTCCATTCGGGACAAATTGTTTGATTTTTATTTAGTTTTTGTACTATGTACATATTTTTTGATTTAAATTTTTCATTTTTTCAATTTTTTATTTTTTTTAAATTTTGTTTTCCCATTTTTATTTTAATTTTCATTTAAATTTTTTTTTTTTACAAAGAAATGAATTATAAAATAATTTTGTAAGTATTTTAAATGAATTAGTTTTAAGTATTTTATTGAACTTACCCGTTATAAATTTCCCGAACGCACTTATTCCTTAGCTCCTCTTGTTGCACCCGTGCAAGGGGGCGGGATGCTTACGCGTAGAGTGCGTGAATACGCCTATTATTTAGCTTAGCGAAACTTTTCTCTTGCTCTCTTTGGCATTTTTTGGTAGCCTTAGAGATCTTGTTTTGTTAAGCTACTGTTTATTACTATTGTAACCACCCGCAAGAAAGGTACGTTAGTTTTGCTTGTTACACCCGACAACAAGACAAAAATAAAATTTATAACGTTTTTTTTTTTGAAAAAATTAATAACCCGCTTTTTTCTTCCTTTCTCAAAATAATTTTTAAATATTATTTTACGGAAAAACACATAACTTTTTCGATATTTTTTGAATTATAAAACAAAGGAAAGTATTTAATACTTAATTTTTATTGAAATAATACAACAAATTTTCTTAAATTATTGCTTTTCTTTTTTGGTGTTCTTGGGTTCCAGTTGGATAGACCAGTCTCCCCTTTTTGTTGTTGCACAAAAAATTTTGGATTTTTTCAGTATATACAGGTTGGTTGAAAAGTTCCTGCGCTCGGAATGAAAGAATACTATTTTTGTTACGAAATATATTTTTTTATTCAATATAATCTCCTAGAAGCTCAATACACTTGTTCCAATAATCTTCCAATAATTTTATCCCATCCTTATAATGGTTTTCCTGAAGCTCTGCAAAATAACCGTCTACGGCAGCTATGGCCTCTTCATTCGACGACAAATGCTTTCCACGATGGAATTGTTTGAGATTTCTGAAGAGATAGTAGTCATTGGGAGCCAAATCTGGTGAATACGGTGGATGTTCAAGCAATTCGTACTTTAATTCTTTGAATTTAGCCATCGTCAAAACACTTTTGTGAGCAGGTGCATTGTCTTGATGAAAAGTTATTTTTTCTTCTTTAAACCAGGTCTTTTCTCATGAATTTTTTCATCCAGCTGATCCAAAAGGCTGCAATAATATTCAGAGTTGATTGTTTTACCTTTCTGAAGATAATCAATCAACAAAATTCCTTTTGCATCCCAAAAAACTGATGCCATAACCTTCTTTGCTGATCGTTGTGACTTCACCTGCTTTGGAGCTGAACAACCAGCTTCAGTCCACTGTAAACGTTCTTGTTTCAATTTAGAATCATGGTGGTAGATCCAAGTCTCATCGATAGTTATAAAACGACGCAAGAAGTCGGTTTTATTCGGCTTAAAACGCTCCAAATTACGCTGAGAAATTTGTTTTCGATCCAGTTTTTGTTGAATTGTTAATGTGTGCGGCACTAACTTTCCAAACAGTTTTTTCATACGTAATTCTTCATATAAAATATGGAGTACTTGTTCGTCTGAGATGCCTATGGCATTCGCAATTTCACGCTTAGTCAAACTTGGATCTTCACTAACCATATTATGTACCTGCTCAATGATTTCTGCTGTGGTTGCAGTTTTTGGTCGTCCTTCGCGTGGATCATCTTTAAGGCTGGTACGACCACGTTTAAATTCACCAGTCCAAAATTCAACGGTGCGTTTTGAAGGTGAGAACTCCTTATACACTTCTAACAATTGTTTATAAATTTCCTTTGCTTTTAAACCCTTCAAAACAAAGAATCTAATGACTGCACTATATTTAATTTTTTCCATATTAAAAAAAATCAATGACACGTCAACTTCAAATGGCTTGTAAACAAAGAAAGAATTGACAGAATGACTTGCACCTTTGCATGTGTTCTCAGGACAGTTATACGAACTTGAGAAAAAAAAGTTTGGAGCCAGCAGTGACATTTCTTGGTGAGCGCAGGAACTTTTCAACCAACCTGTATATATATTATCAAATAAATAGTGAACAAAAATTTTAGCAGTTTAAAAACCCCAAAAACCAAAATTTAACTTTCGATGCGCTTTAAAATTTATAAATAATTTTCGATTGGAAAACAGCTTTCTAAGGACTTAATAGTCATCGAATCTTCTTTTGTTTGGCTTAGAATTGATAAACAATGCCAACGAATTAGTCTGGCACAAACAAAATTTGAAAATTCAATGCATATGACAATCAGTTCCGATTTTCTTTATCCCATACCAATTTTACCCTTGTTCCATACTTGGTACATTTATTTAAAAAAATATGATACAGAAATGGGAAAATCTATTAGATACAATGACCACTATTTTATTTCCATCAAAAAATATAATATACTAATAATATTTCAAACCATTTTCTTACTGTCCCTATTTTTATTCACATGCGACTATTGGAAATTATAATACTTTTTAATGTAATTCTTTTAAATTGCAATAACAAAGTTTGAATTGTTACATAAAATGAAGAATTATTGTTGTACTATAATCTAAAAATAATATTGTTTGTTTCTTCCCAAAATGTATGTGTGTTTTTATACCCTTCACCACAGGTGGAAGGGTATATATAAGTTTGTCATTCCGTTTGTAATTTCTTCAATATTGATCTTAGACCCTATAAAGTATATATATTCTGGGTCCTTATGAAGAGCAAAGTTGATTTAACGATGTCCGTCTGTGTGTTGAAATGGGTTTTCCGAAGAACCCAGACATGATGAGGACTAGCAAAAAGAGATATTAGCAAAAAACCAGGACTACCTCTAATTTTTTCGGTAAAATCCTTTTGTTTAATATGTATGTAGAATTTTACGAATAACAAACACATCCATGTGTTAAAATTCTTTTCTTTCATCTCCACCTTTTATACACAAACAACACACATACAAAGATTTGTCATTTAAGTAAAAACTAAACAAATCTCTAATGAACGAAGACTTTTATATATGTACCTCTATTGACGATGATTTTGTGTGAGCTTCAATAGCTCAGTTGTCTAGACGCTATGTCACAAATACTTTTTTTCTCTAAGGCCGCGGGTTCGAATCCCGGTCAATTCACTTTTTTTTTTTTTTGTTTTTTGTACATTTTTTTATATTTTTCTTTAAAACTTTTTTTTTTGTTTATTTTTGGTTTTTTTTAACATTTAATAATTAATTTATATAAAATTTTATATTAATAATTAAATAATCCATAAATAGGCTAAAAACATCAACATTTTTATAAAAACCCTCTGATACAAACAAAATACAAACGTTTTTATACCCTTCACCACAGGTGGAAGGGTCGCGGGTTCGAATCCAGGTAAATTCACTTATTTTTTTGTACATTTTTTTTTTATTTTCTTAAGATTTTTTATTTTTTCGTTTATTTTTTGTTTTTTTTTTTTTTAACATTTAATAATTAATTTAAATAATATTTTATATTAATAATTAAATAATCCATAAATAGGCTAAAAACATCAACATTTTTATAAAAACCCTCTGATACAAACAAAATACAAACGGTTTTATTTCTATTTTTTGCTCCGATTTAAAAGAATTTATAAAAAAGATTTTTAAACCATTTTTTTTCTCATATATTAACAAAATTGTATACATAATTTCCCTTTGAGTGCAACTATTTTAGGTCATAACTTATAATAATTTATAAAAAAAAAATTATAAACTATTTTCCTTCAAATTTTTAAAATTAAGCTAAAGAAATTAAAAATATTTTACATAAAAAAGCAAAATAAAATCCCAAATGCAAATTTGCCAGCTAAATCAAACGTTTTTGTAGAAATAAAACACATGCAGTTCTAGTGATTTCCTTTAACGATTTGTTGAAATTCTTTTCTTTCACCTCTTCACCTTTTACACACAAACAACAAACACTATTCTAGAGCTGTAATATGGACCTATGGATACGTCTTATATAGCAAGAGATCGAAAATCTTTAGTATAACATATTTGCTGAAAAACTCGGAAATATGCCCAAAACATAAATTTTTTTTAAATACCTATTTTCTGGAACCATAAATCTTCCCGAGTCTAAGTTTTATTACCAAACTAAATGGTTAATTTCCTCTTAAAGGCGTCCGTAAATAAATCTGTTCATTCCATATATAAACTTCAGTTTTTTCCCAACCATGGTGAAGGGTATATAAGATTCGGCATAGCCGAATTTAGCCGCTCTTACTTGTTTTACTTTAAATTTGTTGCATGCAAGTGTCCCTTTTTTTGCACATAACTGTATATATATAAATTTTCACCACTTATATATTATCAAAAATTTCTAGTTCTTGTTATCCCGAAATGATTTAAAATTTGAAAGTTTTGAAAAAAATATATTAATAAGGAAATAAAAATAAACTAAAAGCACAAAAAAAAAATATCTCACTGGCTGGGATTCGAAACCATTGACATTGGCTCACATACAATTATATGAAATTATATCTTTTACCATATCAAAAATACGCTAGATATGGAACTACATATATATAACAATATCTCAAATTGGCACATATTGTATCTTATATAAATATATCTTATACCATATCAAAAAATATTCCTTATATTAGAACATGTATAAAGCCACATATAATTATATCTCATACCATATTAAAAAGTACTTTTGGTAATTGCCCATATATTATTATAGCTCAAAAATATCTATACATATAATTGTTAATGGTTCTGCATAATCCATATATAAATATTGTTCTGTACAAGCTATATATTAATATATACAGTCCTGTGTAACCCATATATAATTATATATAGTGTTCTATTCAATTTTTTATGATATAATATATACCATACCTTATCATATAACCATCCCAACAAACAATACGTTCCGTTTACGTACCGTTTTCCGTTCGTCCTAAATGGAATCCAACTCTATTTACGTACCGTTTTCTGGATCCGTATACGGACCAGAAAACGGATTTTAAGGAACATCGAAACTGATTCGAATCCGTTTAAAACCCGTCAATGACGGACCGCTTACAGACCGGATATATCGGATGAAAAACGGAGTTGCCTGTCAATGACGGACCGAAAATATAGGATGAAAAACGGAGTTGTCCGTTGAAAGTCCGTCATTTCTGTCAAATTGTGCTTCGAAAATCGAAGATGGTTGCCAAGGGATATTTCTATAAATAGATGGGAAAAGCTCATTTGTACGGGTAATCATTCACTAATGAAAAATGTAATTTCACATAGTCATTTTTCTTAGAGTGTGTGATATAAATGCCTGTTCAAAACAATGAGATATTTGTGTTGGGTGGTTCAGAAGGAGGCTGAAGATGACCTGGTCGTTCGGGTCGAAAGTGTGCACTCCCTCTAGCGCTGATCCTTACAATTATTTCCATTTAATAAAATAAATTAGTGTTTACTATTCGTTAGTAACATTAAAAAATTATGATCTTGAGCCTGATAAAATTAGAAATATATGATTATAACAGATAGATCAAATAATATACAAAATTTACATACAAAAACATAGGGCACGATGTAATTTATAATCTAATATAATAAACAACACTTAAATATGTTGTGAAGTCAAAAAATATTAGTATGCCAGATTCCCAATTCGTTCCAAGAAATGGAAACATTAACATTTGGAATGGCAACCCTGTCAAATTATGTTTCGAAAATCGAAGATGGTTGCCAAGGGATATTTCTATTATATTCCTTATTGAGCCAAAGATCCTTTATTTATAAAAAAATTAAATTATAAATCTTTATTTATCCCAATATTTCTTCACCACATTGGGTGACTTCTTCAGGGGAAATTGTCTTTTTTTATAATTATTAAATTAAAATTATTAAACTGAAAACTTATATATAACAATTTTTTTAAAAATTATATACATTTCATTTAAAATAATAATATTTATCCTAGTTTTTATTAACTAAATGTCTGTAATTTTGTGCAATATTTGCTATATCTGTTTTATAATTAATTCGTTGTGTAGATGGTACCTTCATAATTTGTAACATTTCTAACATATATCTACGTCTGTAATTATTTTCTGTGTTTAAAATTGACGTCCTATCAAAATCAGGATAATGATTAAAATTCGTGCAATGTAATGATAATGCTGTTTTTTGTGTAGAAGTAGTGTTCCTGTATTTTTGATCAGATCTGTGTCCTGCAATTCTTGTTTTTAATTTATTCTTTGTTGTACCTACATATACTTTACTACAATTCTCATTATCATTTCCACTACAAGGTATTTTATAAACTAAATTGGACATTTCAGATTTATCTATTTTATCTTTCGTTTTGCTAAATAATCTACCTAATGTGTAATAAGTTCTATGTGCTACTATATATATTTCTTATTATCATAAATTTTCGATTTTTCTAATCTTTCAGATATAAGAGGAACATAAGTTAGAGATTTATAAATTTTAGGTTCAGTAACCGTTCTCGTAACTAAATTATTCTGTTCTTTACATTGTCTTATCAATCTACAGATTAATTGAATTGGGTAATTATTATTTAACAAAATATTTTTAATCTTTTCTATATTAGTTTCATGAAATTTTGTATCGCTAATCTTTAATATCCTTTCAATCAAATTCTTAGCCGTATTAAGTATGATTCTTTTCCGGTGTTTAGAAAAATAGTTAATAACTCTTCCAGAAGCTGTTGGTTTCTGATACCAATCTATTAATACACTCTCACCCTTTCTTATTATCAATGTATCTAAATAAGGAATTTTAGAATTACATTCTTTCTCAATCGTAAATTTTATATTGTCATGAAATGAGTTAAAAGTTGATAAAATATCACTAATTGAATCATTCGAAATAATGCAAATAAATCATCAACATATTTTGTGATGATTTTTGGTTTCACATTTAATTTTTCTATACAAGAATCTAATAATTTTTCCATTACAATATCAGCTATAATTGGTGAAGCTGGAGATCCCATTGGTAGTCCTTGTTGTTGTAAATATATTTTATTATCATATTTAAAATATCTGTTGTCTATTATACAAAATTTTAGAATACGTATAAAAAGGTTCTTTTCAATTCCTGTATAATCCTTTATTACATCCCACTTTTCTTCGATAATATCCAAAGCTATATCAATTGGTATACTCGGAAATAAAGATACAACATCAAGTGAAATTAATTTTTCATCATTTTGTATCTTTCAATTTTGTATCTTTTCTCTAAAATGTAAGGAATCTTTTACATTATATTTAGAGTTTGCAGTTATCTTTTTAAGAATGTTTGTAATATATTTACAAAGTTCATATGATGGGGAATTAATAAATGAACATATTGGTCTTAAAGGAAAATTTTCCTTATGGATTTTAGGTAACCCATATAATCTAGGTGCAACAGATATATTTGTCTTAAGTTTGTTCTTTTCCAAAGATGTTATAATCTTTAATTTGAAAAGATCTTCAACTAAATTATTATTTATTGTCTGTAATTTGTTTGTTGGATCCCTATTTGATAATCTGTATGTGGTAATATTATCCACAATATCATTCATTCTCAAAATATAATCAAACTTATTCATTGCCACAGTGGTATTTCCCTTGTCTGCATTTAAAATAAGTAGATCCTTATTATTTTTTAAGAATTTTTTAGTTCTATCCACCTTATCTAACAAAAACTTATCCCTATTTGTTAAACTTTCCCTATTTAAATGGCTACTTAAAATATTTGTAAATTTATTCCTCGCTATCTCTTGTTCCTCTGTTCCTGTTAAAGTTTTTATAAAGTCATCACCATCTGCTATCATTTTCAAAACTGGAAAATTCTCTCTTTTGACTGGGAGTGCGTGTTTTCGTCCCAGAGAAAGAACCCATTCTACATCAGTGGGAATGTGAAAGTTCGATTTATTCACAAACCATTTTCTATTATACTTAATATCTAATTCTTTCTGTTGTAAATTGATAAGACAATTAAATTTATTCTTATGTATCTCTTTTACCTGTAAACTCAATTTTAATGCTAATCTATCCTGGTGTCGAATAAATGTCTCGAATGTGTCCTGAGTTAAATTATCACTTAAATTGGTTCCGATCCTTTCCAATTCCTTTAAAACGTGTCTCAAATATTCATGTTTCCTTTTTATCGCCAAATTTAGAGTCTTATTCTGCACAGATTCAATGAATCTCGTTATTGATTGATGAATTTTGTGGTCTCCGTTTTCCTCGAAAAGATTAAAAATATTTTTAGTTGAATTCCTAATAAATTTTGGAACTATACCTGATTTACGGCAACGGATTAAAAACGTTAAAGTTGCCTTTAATTTCACTATCTTGTTCCTCATAGTTTTGTACCTATTAATGTCCTTTCGTACTCCTGGGTTTGTTTTATATTGGAAATAATTCATTTCCCGTTATTCCGATGTGCTCTCAGATTATTAATAATTATTTTCGTTTTTTTCGATCTTCTCTATTTATATTATATTCCTTATTGAGCGAAAGATCCTTTATTTATAAAAAATTTAATTATAAATCTTTATTTATCCCAATATTTCGTCACCACATTGGGTGACTTCTTCAGGGGAAATTGTCTTTTTTATAATTAATAAATTAAAATTATTAAACTGAAAACTTATATATAACAATTTTTTTTAAAAAGGCGGTAAATCAAAAATTATTTTTTGTCAATATTAAAAAATAAAAATATCACAGAAAACAAAAATAACAATATTTGAAAAATTAAAATATTACATGAACAAAAATATTTTATATACATTTCATTTAACATAGGACTACTAATGGGATCTCCAGCTTCACCAATTATAGCTGATATTGTAATGGAAAAATTATTAGATTATTGTATAGAAAAATTAAATGTGAAACCAAAAATCATCACAAAATATGTTGATGATTTATTTTGCATTATTTCGAATGATTCAATTAGTGATATTTTATCAACTTTTAACTCATTTCATGACAATATTGAGAAAGAATGTAATTCTAAAATTCCTTATTTAGATACATTGATAATAAGAAAGGGTGAGAGTTTATTAATAGATTGGTATCAGAAACCAACAGCTTCTGGAAGAATTATTAACTATTTTTCTAAACACCCGAAAAGAATCATACTTAATACGGCTAAGAATTTGATTTAAAGGATATTAAAGATTAGCGATACAAAATTTCATAAAACTAATATAGAAAAGATTAAAAATATTTTGTTAAATAATAATTACCCAATTCAATTAATCTCTAGATTGATAAGACAATGTAAAGAACAGAATAATTTAGTTACGAGAACGGTTACTGAACCTAAAATTTATAAATCTCTAACTTATGTTCCTCTTATATCTGAAAGATTAGAAAAATCGAAAATTTATGATAATAAGAAATATATAGTAGCACATAGAACTTATTACACATTAGGTAGATTATTTAGCAAAACGAAAGATAAAATAGATAAATCTGAAATGTCCAATTTAGTTTATAAAATACCTTGTAGTGGAAATGATAATGAGAATTGTAGTAATGTATATGTAGGTACAACAAAGAATAAATTAAAAACAAGAATTGCAGGACACAGATCTGATCAAAAATACAGGAACACTACTTCTACACAAAAAACAGCATTATCATTACATTGCACGAATTTTAATCATTATTCTGATTTTGATAGGACGTCAATTTTAAACACGGAAAATAATTACAGACGTAGATATATGTTAGAAATGTTACAAATTATGAAGGTACCATCTACACAACGAATTAATTATAAAACAGATATAGCAAATATTGCACAAAATTACAGACATTTAGTTAATAAAAACTAGGATAAATATTATAATGTTAAATGAAATGTATACAAAATATTTTTGTTCATGTAATATTTTAATTTTTTAAATATTGTTATTTTTGTTTTCTGTGATGTTTTTATTTTTTAATATTGACAAAAAAAATAATTTTTCATTTACCGCCTTTTTTAAAAAAATTTGGTATACATAATAATTTTAATTTATTAATTATAAAAAAAGACAATTTCCCCTGAAGAAGTCACCCAATGTGGTGACGAAATATTGGGATAAATAAAGATTTATAGTTTAATTTTTTATAAATAAAGGATCTTTGGCTCAATAAGGAATATAATATAAATAGAGAAGATCGAAGAAATCTAAAATAATTACAAGGGATATTTCTATAAATAGATGAAAAAGCTCATTTGTACGGGTAATCATTAACTAATGAAAAATGTAATTTCATATAGTCATTTTCCTTAGAGTGTGTGATATAAATGCCTGTTCAAAACAATGAGTTATTTGTGTTGGGTGCTTCAGAAGGAGGCTGAAGATGACCTGGTCGTTCAGGTCGAAAATGTGCACTCAACGCTGATCAGCGCTGATTCTTACAATTTTTTCCATTTAATAAAATAAATTAGTGTTTACTATTCGTAAGTAACATTAAAAAATTATGATCTTGAGGCTGATAAAATTAGAAATATATGATTAAAAAGATAGATCAAATTATATACAAAATTTTATAGTCATCTTTAAAATTCTCCAAAGATTTTTTTAAATAGTTACGAAGTGTGGGGGTGTAAAGGTTAATAATAAGTTAAACCCTTAAATTGACCTACAATTTTTTACAATTTTATTTAAAAGTGGGAATAAGGTAGAGTTGTACAAGTATAGATTATTTAGAATTTAACAACTACAAACCAAGATGCTTTAAAACTCCGTACTTTTGCGGAATATTTTCTTGTCAATTCTTGATTTCATGCAAACTTGTTAAGATTTTTCTAAAATTTAAATTTCTTTTTTTTTTTTCATCTCAAAACTTTACATACGATTATATTTTTTTTTATTTATCGCTCAAATTGAAAAAAAAAAAATTTGGATCTTTTCTATTTGAAATATTTTTTTTTTAAATATTTTTTAAGTATTCCAATAGGGATACATTTAGGTGATAGGAATTTACTAAGTTTATTAGCCATTGAGAGTTCAATCGTGACTGTCATGCTAGACGGACGTGTAACGGCGAACGATATTCTTAATAGTATATTCTTAATAGTATTTTTGCAAAACGCATTTACACAGTGCATTGTTACTTTTCTTTAAATATTTGATTCTTCAACAAAACCAATAGAAATAGACTCTATAAATCAACAAAAAAAAAAACGTCTAAAATGAGTGAGCTTAATGCTCTAAACTCAAATTCAAAAAAAGGCAATAATATTTTTAATAAATAAAGTGACAATAAAAGAAAGAGTGAGGTTGAAATGTATTCAGTGCCTAAGCATTTATAAAATAATTATTGGTCAATTCTTGAAAATGACAAAAATTGCGATAATAATCTAATACAGAAATTCGAGAAATATATACAAAATAAAGAATGTCCAGAGAATGAGATGTCTTCGTCATCAAAAAACATAGTTGCAAACAACACTGTAATTGGAGACAACGGTACTAATAGAGAGAACTCAAAAAATCATAAAAACAATAACAAAAATCCACCTATAAATATATATGATGTGGAACCTAAAAAACTCATAGAATTCATCAAAGATGGACTAAAAATTACAGAATTTAAAATAAAAGAATTTAACAACAACAAATTATCCCTATAAACGTCATCATCAGATAATTACTTTAAAATCAAAGCGTATCTTAAAAAAAACACAAAAACAAAGTTTTTTTCACATACTCCCAAAGACATAAAGAAAAAGTCTTATTTATTAAAAGGCCTAAGTGCCAATATTGAACCAAAAGAAATATTAGATGAATTAAATGAATTCCAAAATGTTAATTTAAAACTTTTGAATGTTAGCCCGTTCGCAGCAAAGAAATCATTGAATATCGGTCAAACCTTACCAATCTACTTGGTTCAAATTATCGCAGATAGTAAAGTAAGTGAACTTAAAACTACTAAAGGTATTCTCTACCGTTGTGTACGCTGGGATGCCCTAAGAAAACCTGAAATACCACAATGTAGAAACTGTTAACGCTTCTTTCACAGCGCTGCCAATAGCTTTTTACCACGAAGATGCGTTGAATGCAACCAAAACCACGAAATTGGAAAGTGTTCACTTCAAGAGGTTCCTAGTAATGAAAAAGAAAACCTTTTTTGTGTCGCATGTAACAAATACGGACACCCAGCATCCTACAAAGGATTTGAAGGGTATAAGGAGTTACAGCAAAGACTGCGTGCTAAAAACGATCTTTAACCCAAAAACGTTTAACTAATCCAACAGTTTACGTCAATGATAAAACAAGTTTTGCCAATATGGTAAAAGGTAACAATCCACAAATTAAAAATATGAATAACCCAATCAACAATTTACTAGAACAACTAAATAACTCCATGCAAAATCTGGCAAGCCAATTAATTAACTTTAATAAGCAATTGCAATTACAAACGTCTAGAATAGACACCCTATTTTCGATAATGGAAGCATAAGTTATTACAATGGATCCGACAACTACAAAAACCCTTAATATAATCCATTTAAATGTTAAATCCTTAATTACATTAAGTAGAAGATACGATCTCAGTAATTTTATAAGTAATAACAACCCTGATGTAGTGTTACTTAATGAAACTAAACTTAATTCTAGGCACAAAATACATTTTAAAAACTATAATCTTGTACGCAACGATAGAAAAGATGCAAAAACAGGTGGTAGGACTGCTATTCTGATTAAGAGTGGTATAAAATACATTAATTTCACTAATAATATAGTTAGCAAATTTGAATATTTAGAAACAAGTATTATAAAAATACTGTTACGATTTTACCCTTTATAAAATCGTTGATTTATTTACCTTTTAAATAAATCGAGTTCTTTCTAAATAATAAACACTGTTTGAAATTGTCTATAGCTCTGTTTATTTATAACTGTCACTAAAAATTACAGAAATACACTTTAATAGCACACTTTATTTACACGATATAGATAGACTAAACGTTAGCCACACTTTAGTTTTGCACACTTTGCGTTTTACTTATAAAGTGAACTACTGCGTTACAAAAATACCCGTATTTATATGAGTGGTCAGGTGTTCTAGTTATTTCCAGTTTATTACGACACTAGATGTTTCCAGCTGTCGAAATTCGCGTGAAGAAATTTCTAGTTGTGGAAATTTCTTGTAACACTGCCGCCCACTTAAGCCTGTTTGTCCCGAACAGACATAGCTATTCCTTTTCCATAGTTGGCTAGTCGTTCTAGATGAACAACCTTCATTTTGGACCTTGGGCTCTGATCTTTCTGTATTCTGTATACCACATTATTCAACCTTTTAATTACTCTATAGCGGCCGTCCCAATGCGTTTGTAGTTTGGGAGATAATCCTTTCTTTCGTTGCGGGTTAAACAGCAGAACCAGCTCGCCCTCATTAAATCCTTCGGAATTCGCTGCTCGATCGTACTTCGCCTTCATCTTATCTTGTTCCTGGAAAGAGTTGTCGTTTTCACTGTCTGTTGCGGCGGGCTTAACACCATATTCTAAATTTCCAGGCAATTTGAGTTCCGATCCAAAGATTGTTCTTGAAGGTGTCCAGGAGGTGGAGTCGTGAGCGTTCGATTTGTACTCCTGAAGTTGTGCACGACTTCTTCTAAGTGGTGCTTTAGCTGCGATGCATTGCGCACAATTTGCTATCCAATCGCCTACAGCTTGTTGACAGCCGACCCAGTAAAACCGTTGTTTTAACTTCTCTATGGTTTTTGTGACACCAAGATGACCACCACTGGGACCGTCATGGAACTATTTCAATACCTCGTTTATTCTAGATACCGGCACCACAATTAAATTGGCAACATTTTTGCCGTAGGCACTTTCCCATGTGCGGTATAAGCAACCATTTAACACTTTTAGGCTATTCAACTGTGCCCAATATGCCTTCATTAGCGGACTTTCATCTGATATCTGCTCGCGGGTAGGCCTTCTCTTTTCTTCTTTGGCTGATATAATCTTTGCCAACATGGGGTCATTCCATTGCGCCGCTGACCAGGCTTCATTCGACTCAATATGCGTTTGTCGAATGTCCACGATACGGTCTTTTCCCTCAGCCTTTGGACTGTGTTTGCCATGCTTTCTAGCCTTGCTGTGCTTTATGGTAACCGGTTCTCTTACTTGAACCTTGCGCTCATATCCAACATCAAGGGGTATTTCAACATTGCCCCAAATCATGACTTTTTGCCCCATATGCAGATTAATGCCGTGACTAATCATGAAATCTGCACCAATGATTACTTCGTCCACAATATCGGCAACAGTAAATACATGATTGACGCTTACGTTGGAAATCGATAGTTTTACATTCACTTTGCCATAGACAGTACCAGCCTCCCCAGTAGCTGTCTCACCCCATACAATGGTTCAATTGCCTTCTAAACTAAATCGGGTCTGATGACAGACTGTGATGCTCCTGTGTCTATAGTACAAATGTGCTTTTTGCCGTTGATATATCCACAAGCAGTAAGACTGCTTTTTCCCTGCTGTATTCCAGATATGGAGATTGTGGGGCCCTCACTTGCATGAGCTGGATCGTGTCCCGCAGTGCTAGCTCTTTTTGGTTTTAACGGTGACTCCTGTGCTAATTGATTAACCGGCCGGAAGCTTTTTCTTGGTGCTCGGCAGTTCCGCTGAAAATTTCCCACTCTGCCGCAGTTATAGCACTCGGCCTTAACTTGCTTTCTCCCTAATGCTTGCATAACTGCCTCTTTTAGCTCTGTGAGCATCTTTTTGAACCCATCTGCTAGTATAGTTCTTATATCTTTTTCTTCAATTACTTCGAGGCTACGCACATAAAATATTTGCGGCTTAGCAATTATTTTCGCAGTCTCCTGTGACAGCGCGAATGAAAGAGTTTCCGCAAAATACGATTTTCTTGTAGCACACACCGCGTACCTTACATCAGGATCATGAATTCCCCTCACTAATGCTTCAATTTTGAATTCATCTAATAATGGATGATTTTCGCCCGGATACGACAGCTGCACCAACTTCTCAATTTCTGTTGCGAAATCCTGCAACGACTCGTGTGATATCTGCAATCTATCTCTAAGTTCCATTCTGTATATTTCTTTTTTGTGTTCGCCACCATACTTTCGCTGCAGTTCCACCATTATGTCGTCATAATTATTTCTGCAGGTGATTGGCACGCTTTCTAGAATTTCTGCAGCGTTTCCTTTTAAGGCCAGAATCAACTCTGTAGCTTTTTCTTCGATGTTCCACGTATTTCTGGAGGCAACTGTCTCGAACTGGAACTTGAAAACATTAAATGGTACGCTGCCGTGAAAAGTGAGGGCCTTTGCTCTACCAGAAGTTTCCGAAATAATTCTTACTGGGCCCTCTTGACATTGAGAATTATTTATTTTACTTTCCAGATCTTGCAGTTTTTTCTCGACGTCATTCTCTAAGTCAGAAACTCGTTTTGAAACCTCAGCAATTTTCTCATTAGTGGCTCTAGAAGATTCTTGAAGCTTATCTTATATCTCGTTGTCTGCTCTCGAACCTTCAAACAATTTCGCGTTTTCTGCTCTAGAGGTTTCTAACATTTTCATGTTGCCTGCTATAGAAGTTTCTAGCAGTTTCTCATATTTTTCCATTTTTTCATCATAGCAGCAAACATTGCGCTTAACTCCATGTTACCTTCTGTTGCACGGGTACAAACCTTAATTTCTTCTTTTTCGTCCAATTCGTAAGTTGCAATGTCTATGTAATGCCGCTCGAATTCCTCTATCAGCCGCTTTTGTAATTCTGTCTTATTACCTGCTGTCGATAGCTCCAACTTACTCAATTCCTTCTTTAGTTGTTCCACTTTAAGCTCCTCCGATTTCATGACTGCTTATTATTTTGCAATCCCAATTCTGACACCAATTGTTTCGATTTTACCCTTTATAAAATCGTTGATTTATTTACCTTTTAAATAAATCGAGTTCTATCTATATTGCAAATAATAAACACTGTTTGAAATTGTCTATAGCTCTGTTTATTTATAACCGTCACTAAAAATTACAGAAATACACTTTAATAGCACACTTTATTTACACGATATAGATAGACTAAACGATAGTCAACACTTTAGTCCTTCACACTTTGCGTTTTACTTATAAACTGAACTACTGCGTCACCAAAATACCCGTATTTATATGAGTAGTCAAGTATTTTGTGGAAATTTCACGTGCGTGCCATTAGCCTGGCAGAGTTATTCTTGGTTTGTGAAAAATTAGGTGACAACACTGTGTATGTAATATTAATGACAGCTGTCGTTTTTAACACGTTATCACTCCTCAGTGCATGCAATTTATGAAGAAGAGGAGAAATAGCCAAATAGTTCCAATGAAAATTCTACATACACCAAAAATTCTGCAAGAGATTCGGCACCAACAAGGACTTGTCCCAAAAATCATCGTATGCACGATGGTAGCTGATGGCATGAAGATTTTTAAAATCTTTATTGCAAATTTTCAAAATGAATAGTTGTTGAGAAAATTGCACTTTTTTATGAACATTTTTAATTTTTAGTTCTGGTACCAGAAATTCATAAGGGAAGATTGCGCTAAAACTAGGACTTGTCCTAAAAATCGTGAAACGCACAATGGTAGCTGTTGGTATGAGGAATTAAAAAATCTTTATTGCAAATTTTCAAAAAGAACAGATTTTGAGAAAATTTCACTTTTTTATTCTTTGTAAAAACCCCAATAATTCCAAATTCGAAAACTGTTTTTCCCCGCTGTGAGCTACATAAAAGCAATAGAATAGCGGGAAATGTTTGGCTGGCAACAATGTTGACGAAAAGACTATTCAGTCGCAAAATCCCACGTTCAAAAACTAATATTTGGGTATGTTCAGTGAATATTTTGTTAATATACCACAGTGTTACCAGATAGAATTAGTACAATTGTATGTAAAATTATTAAAAGTTCAAAAATTACCCACGACGTTTATATTTTTAATGAATAAATTAAAATAAAAAAGTAAACCTCATTAGTTCCTGTTATAAAAAGCTCTACAAATAAGTATGTTTTTAATATTAAATTCTTAAATAGACAAATGGTACATAAATTTTGTTTTTATTGAATAAATAATTTTTTTTATAATTTATATTAGAAAATATTGTTAATGAACAGAAACTGAAACTTTTTATAATATACACATATATATATATATACTTTTTTGGCTGTATATACAGATGTCTTCAAAGTATGGGCAATGCATATATATATATATATATATATATATATATATATGTGCAGGGCGCATGTTGCGGGGACATTTTGTTACTTTGAAGACCGTCCTCAAACTTTTCATTTATCTACTCTATACACTGAAGACATTTTATATATATATATATATATGCATTTCACATACTTTGAAGACATCTGTATGTACAGCCAAAAAAGTCCCTATAAAGTGCGCTGTGTCCAGTAAAATGTCTTCAGAGTAAACACTAGAATAACGAAAAGTTTAAGGACAGTCCCCAAAGTAACAAAATGTCTTCATAGTAACTTGTGGAACGAAAACCCGTCCCCGCAACATGTGCTGTGCACACATATATATATATATATATGTGCACAGCACATGTTTCGGGACGGTTTTATATATATGTGCAGGGCGCATGTTGCGGGGACATTTTGTTACTTTGAAGACCGTCCTCAAACTTTTCATTTATCTACTCTACACTAAAGACATTTTATATATATATATATATATATATATATGCATTTCACATACTTTGAAGACATCTGTATGTACAGCCAAAAAAGTCCCTATAAAATGCGCTGTGTCCAGTAAAATGTCTTCAGAGTAAACACTAGAATAACGAAAAGTTTAAGGACAGTCCCCAAAGTAACAAAATGTCTTCATAGTAACTTGTGGAACGAAAACCCGTCCGACATTTTACTGGATACAGCGCATATAACAGGGACTTTTTTGGCTGTATATACAGATGTCTTCAAAGTATGCACAATGAATATATATATATATATATATATATATATTAGGGCGGGTCGATTTATTTTTCGACAATTTCCCTATGATTTCCGTATTCTATGGGTTATTCCATGAAAATTTTGCCGAAGGAACCATACCTCTATCGTTAAAATCGAGTCCCCTACTTTTTGTTGGTAGATTTTTTCCCAAATTGACGTTCGTATGAAATATTACCTACACGTTCACATCCATAACTCAAAAACTATCCATCGGGTTTAATTGATAAATTTACAAAAAAAAATCTCCAACATTGGTCCAACGGTTCAAAAGTTACGGGCATTTTTGTCCAAATTTTGGAGCCTTTTTCCATTTTTTTCATGATTTTGTCCAAGAATATTACTTTCATTGCCATTTTTTTGGCTCAATCCATTATTTAATTCAATTTACAATTCAAAACGAAGAGTTTAAGCCCAAATTTATCGAATTCGGTTGATTAATTCATGCGATATTGCTAAAACAAAATAACACATAAAACCAACTTTTTGATTTTTTTTCCCTTTTTATTTTTGCTCTCTTTTTTGGGTTTGCATACGATTTATAAAGAATAATTCTTCGCTGACGTCATTTTGACAACAACAAATACACAGCAATTCTAATTGGACGAAACAATCAGCTGTAGTTGGCGGGGTGGGGATTCCAGTGTATGCTAGTTTTGTTTGAGTGTCATTTCAGTGAAGTGTTACTTAAAATAACTAACAAATAATCAAACTATTTTGAAATTTAGAAAAGATTTAAAGGTAAGTGTAAAAACATTGCTAACTATTATAGTTAATAGTTATATTATTATTCTATGAAAAACATATATAATTCTTTTAGTGACGGTTTAAAAAATGGATTCAGAGCCTGGTTCATCGCAAAATCCAACAGATACCCAACGCAGTAGTTTGCAACATTTGGTCTCTCATGATGTTTTTTCTTTTGGCGTGGGCTGTGAATTACCTGATATTAATCTGTCAACTAAACGAGATATATTGAAGTACTATTTTTTCTTGGCCGAACGTTCAAAAGCCCAAAGCAAAATGTTTTCGTATAAAAGATTTACTCCCCAAGTAGCAGACAGATTGTTAGAAATTTGGACTCAACTTAATATTGAACTTATACTCAAAGGTAACATCATTAGAAAATTGAATAATTTGCTTGACGCATATAGTAATGCAGATAAACAACGAGTAAAACGCGCAACAGAATTAAAAAAATTCGTAGAATCAACAAACCAATTATTCAACATTGGAAAATGTAAATGCAACTTGAAAGAAAACGACTGCTCATGTGGATCTATCCCAGAAAACTTAAAAGATTTCATGCGCGATCAATATAATGACAGAATACAAACGATACCGGAACACGATAGTGGAAGTGAAGAGACGATACCAACGACTATACCAACAATCCCAGTGAGCAACGATCCTACATACGAACCACATTATGACGAAATGGAAGTTGATGTGAGAGGAGGTTCAGAATTAGTTCTACCACCACAAACATACACTCCCAGATACAATACTAAAAACTATGCAATGATGTGTGACAGATTTGGTGTGCATGATAGAATGGGATCAGCATTGGCAACAGCTCTGATGGAAGACCTGGGCGTAAAAGATGCTCATGGCAATCTTGTCATCATGGATAAAAGTAAACTTCGTAGAGAAAGAGAAAAATGGAGACAAGACGCACTTCGTAAGCGGTATGATGGCTCGAATTTGATATCATTTTCATTCGACGGCAGGAAAAATGATGCTCTAACTGTAGAAAAAATTGATGAGAAGTTGCATCCAAGGATGGTTAAAGAACCTCATCTAGTTGTTTTGAGGGAACCAAATTCTCAATTGATAGGCTACACAAAACTAGAAAGTGAAACTGCGGCAAGCAAAGTCAACAAATTTATCGAATTCTTCCAAGAAAAACAATTGTCTCTCGATTCATTAATTGCCATATGCGCTGATGGTGAACCAACAAATACTGGCGTACACGGTGGAATTTTGCGACTATTCGAAAAACAGTTAAAGAGACCACTGCACTGGTTTGTGTGTCTTCTGCACTTTAACGAGCTTCCGCTTAGACATTTGTTTGACACTTTAGACAAATCAACCACCACTGGACCACGATCAACTACCGGAAAGTTGAGCTCAAAAATTGCTGATTGTGAAAATCTTCCGGTATGTAATTTTTATAGCTAATTCTTTACCATTTTTTATTCTATTTTTTAGCTTTTATGTTTTCTTTTCAGGTGGTAACCGATTTTGAGGAAATCGCTTTGGAAAATATGCCTCCTGGTGATTTAAATCCAGAAGAATTATCTACTGATTCGAGGTACTTGATGATAATGGCCAATGCAATTTCTAATGGTGTGGTTCCTGCGGATTTATCTCACATAAAACCAGGGCCAATTGCACATTCTCGTTGGCTGACCAAAGCCAATAGATTATTACGGTTGTATGTGACAACTAATAATCCAACTGAAAATTTAAAAATTCTGGCTAACTATATAATAAAAGTATACACGCCAATGTATTTCAATGTTAAGTATTATAGCTCTGCCGCATACGGTAGTACATTACTTTTTAAATTTATTACTTAGACACGATTTTTACCACGGAATTTACTTGGAGTTGTAAATACAGTAATTCAAGATAATCCATATTTTGCACACTCAGAAAATATCTTGCTATCTATGTTGTTTGATGATAGAATGGAAAAAGGAACCTTGCTATAAAGAAGATTTTACATTACCGAAGAGATATTGTCGACCCAACGGAACTTAGAGTTTATAAAAAATCTCTTATAAACTTTAATTGTACGGAATATACAAATATGATTGATTTAAATGACGATACCATTTTATTCGAACCACCGTTTACGCAAAGTTATTCGTATGAACATTTGGAGGGATATTTAAATTACGAAGTGCCACCGTTCGATGATCCACAAATTTCTTTACACATTCAAGGAACGGAAAGACATGTCCAATTGCTGGCTGCCACTGCTAAACGAGTTGCAGGAAAGAATGTAGAAGGCGCTATGGCGACGACATTAGAGAGCCGTACGAAAACACCCAGACTTGACAGCAAACAAGACTTTCAGAAAAAATAATGTTTTTTTTCACATTTTGTCTTTTACTACACTCAAATTGAATATTTTTTTTTGATAATAGGTTGATAGATACTTTATTATCTCTAAATTTGAATTTTTGTAGAAAAAAAAATAAAAAGGAAAAAAAATCAAAAAGTTGGTTTTATGTGTTATTTTGTTTTAGCAATATCGCATGAATTAATCAACCGAATTCGATAAATTTGGGCTTAAACTCTTCGTTTTGAATTGTAAATTGAATTAAATAATGGATTGAGCCAAAAAAATGGCCATGAAAGTAATATTCTTGGACAAAATCATGAAAAAAATGGAAAAAGGCTCCAAAATTTGGACAAAAATGCCCGTAACTTTTGAACCGTTGGACCAATGTTGGAGATTTTTTTTGTAAATTTATCAAAATGAGCTCACCTTTCCAACGCGCCTACTAACCCGATCGATAGTTTTTGAGTTATGGATGTTAACGTGTAGGTAATATTTCATACGAACGTCAATTTGGGAAAAAATCTACCAACAAAAAGTAGGGGACTCGATTTTAACGATAGAGGTATGGTTCCTTCGGCAAATTTTCATGGAATAACCCATAGAATACGGAAATCATAGGGAAATTGGTGAATTTTTTCACTCCCTACAAATCGACCCGCCCTAATATATATATATATATATATATATATATATATATATATATATATATATATATATATATATGCACAGCACATGTTGCGGGGACAGGTTTTCGTTCCACAAGTTACTATGAAGACATTTTGTTACTTTGGGGACTGTCCTTAAACTTTTCGTTATTCTAGTGTTTACTCTGAAGACATTTCACTGGATACAGAGCATTTTATAGGGACTTTTTTGGCTGTATATACAGGTGTCTTCAAAGTATGGGCAATGAATATATATATATATATATATATATATATATATTCATTGTATGCGAAATGAATATATATATATATATATATGCATTGCCCATACTTTGAAGACATCTGTATATACAGCCAAAAAAGTCCCTATAAAATGCGCTGTGTCCAGTAAAATGTATTCAGAGTAAACAGTAGAATAACGAAAAGTTTAAGGACAGTCCCCAAAGTAACAAAATGTCTTCATAGTAACTTGTGGAACGAAAACCCGTCCCCGCAACATGTGCTGTGCACATATATATAGCGCATGTTGCGGGGACGGGTTTTCGTTTCACAAGTTACTATGAAGACATTTTGTTAATTTGGGGACTGTCCTTAAACTTTTCTTTATTCTACTGTTTACACTGAAGACATTTTACTGGACACAGCGTATTTTATAGGGACTTTTTTGGCTGTATATACAGATGTCTTCAAAGTATGGGCAATGCATATATATATATATATATGTGCTCGGCGCATGTTGCGGGGACGGTTTTTCGTTCCACAAGTTACTATGAAGACATTTTGTTACTTTGGGGACTGTCCTTAAACTTTTCGTTATTCTACTGTTTACACTGAAGACATTTTACTGAATAGAGCGCATATTATAGGGACTTTTTTGGCTGTATATACAGATGTCTTCAAAGTATGCAGAGTAGAGTAAATTACACCATAAAGAGTAAATTACACCATAAAGCTGTAATTTACAAATCGCTATTGTTGAGCTTGCTATGGTACATATTATCTATTAATATCGGTCGAAAAATATTTCAAATCAATTTTAAGCAAAATTTGCTAAAATTGTATTCATAAACGAATTTTAGTTTAAAATACCTTTTTTAAACTTTGTTTAAATTAACGAATTTTAAAATTGGTTCGACCCTATTTTAAACCTATTTTAAGATGACATTCGTGCTTTGTGTTTATTTTTATTTTAAACATTTTTGCAAAAAATTGTCATTTAAACAAAAAAAGTTATTTGTTTTTATTTAATAAATAATGGACCATTTTTATATGGAAAATGTGATGTTTTTTATTGTATTTTGTTTATAATAGAAACTATTGCCCAAATTTCAAACAATCGTCAGACGAAAATTTACAAAAAAAGGAGCGACCCGTTTTCAATTCCGGATGAAAAATTTAAGCAAAAATAATAATATTTTTGGAAATTATTCATTGTGTTTTATAGTGGTGTGTTGTTTAATCAAAACAAAGAAAATGATACCGGTTATTTGAATACTTTTTTATCTACAATAAAATCATTATCTATATAACACTTTTATTGGGAATTTTGTTTTGACTCTTTTTCTTTTTTTATTTAATAAACAAGTTTTCATAATTTTTTTGTTTTAAAAAAACAATATTTTTCTGAAAGACGACAAAAAAATACATAGAAACGAGTACCGTATAGTTTAGTAATCATTGATTTGCATCATTACGATTAATATGACAATTAAAAAAATACAGTGTTGCCATCTTCAAGTAAAAAAATTATTAAATCGTTTATTAGTTAAAATACTGATTATGAATACGAATTTTTAATAAACCTTTTTTAGGCTTAAAATGTTTTTTAACTAAAATGCATTTGAAACTTGAATTAAGATTTTTTTATGAATACCGCTGTATATATTTATTCATTAAAAAGATTAAAGTGGGTAATATCTGAACTTTTGATAATTTTACATACAATTTTACAAAATCCATCTGGTAACACTGTGGTATATTTACAAAATATTCACTGAACATACCCAAATATTAGTCTTTAAATGTGGGATTTCGCGACTGAACATAATCATTTCGTCAACATTGTTGCCAGCCAAACATTTCCCGCTATTCTACTGCTTCTATGTAGCTCACAGTGGGGAAAAAAATTATCGAATATGGAATTATTGCATTTCTTAACAAAAAATAGAATTTTAGAATTTTGAAAATTTGCAATAAAGATTTTTAGAATCCTCATACCAACAGCTACCTTTGTGCGTTTCACGATTTTTGAGACAAGTCCTAGTTTTAGCGCAATCCTCCCTTATGAATTTCTGGTACCAGAACTAAAAAATAAAAATGTTCATAAAAAAGTGCAATTTTCTCAAAAACTGTTCTTTTTGAAAATTTGCAATAAAGATTTTTGAAATCCTTATACCAACAGCTACCTTTGTGCGTTTTAGGATTTTTAGGACAAGTCCTAGTTTTAGCGCAATCTTCCCTTATGAATTTCTGGTACCAGAACAAAAAAATAAAAATGTTCATAAAAAAGTGCAATTTTCTCAAAAACTGTTCTCTTTGAAAATTTGCAATAAAGAGTTTTGAAATCCTCATACCAACAGCTACCTTTGTGCGTTTCACGATTTTTGAGACAAGTCCTAGTTTTAGCGCAATCTTCCCTTATGAATTTCTGGTACCAGAACTAAAAAATAACAATGTTCATAAAAAAGTGGAATTTTCTCAAAAACTGTTCTTTTTGAAAATTTGCAGTAAAGATTTTTGGAATCCTTATACCAACAGCTACCTTTTTTATTTTATTTATTTCAATACATAGGAAGCCTATAAGGCCAATTATACATGTATTGTAGATTAAAATTCATGTTATATTATAATACAATGTGACTTAAAAATACAAAAATAATACATTTAGTGTTAAAAGAAAAAATAAATGGTTCCCCAACCACACAAACATCACCAGTGTATAAATTTTGTAAAAAACAAGAACAACCTTAAAATCCTATAATAGCAGATACTGAAACAGTTTAGAATACCTACCTCAAAAGCTTTTTCTTAAATGTAGGATATGAATATGAAAAGAGCCTTAGTATAGGCGGCAGAAGGTTCCAAATACGACATACTCTTATTTTAAATAAATTTTCAAAAGTTGTAAGATGTAATCGAGGTATCTCAAGTTGTATATTACGGGTAGAGTGAATAAATTTAAATTCATCTACAAGAAAAATTGGCTGTCTTAGTTTCATAATTTTATAAAAATATAATAAATGACGAGAAGATAGATAATCATTAAATTTGCAACCTAAAAATACTGAGACAAGTGCAGACACTTTATTATGTTCGCTAACTCGAACATTAAAAACATAACGAACAACTCTTCTAACTATACTCTCAAGGTAGTACAAGTTACCGGAGGAAGTACCGGAAAATACTTCTAGACTGTATTTAATTTTAGATATAAGCAAAGCATGTGCTAAACGTCATCTAACATACCGCGGTGTATATGATTTTAAAGCATATAATCTTCTTAAAATAAAAGAAACTTGATTATATATATTATTTATGTGATTTTTAAAATTTGGAGTCGAATCAAGAATAACACCAGGGAATTTATGGGAATCAACATAACTAATAGGTTGGTAGTTCATACAGATTGTGGGACAAATAAAATGTTGAGCAGGTAAATGAAAGTACATTGCTTTAGTTTTAGTTGAATTTATTTCTAGATAATTTAGATTCATCCAGTCTTGTATAGCATTAAGTTGATTATTTATGCGAATTTCAAGCAATGTATCCATATTAGAATTAATGTTATATACAAGAAAAATATCATCAGCAAAAACGTATGGCTTGCAAAAACTATTATCCATGAGAGAAAAGCTATAATTTAAATAAATCAAAAATAGTATAGGACCTAAAACAGATCCCTGTGGAACTCCTGAGGTAACGTTCCCAATACTAGAACTTAATGCAGCCAATGATACCAACTGAGAACGAGCACTAAGATAAGAATAAATAAGCTGACAAGCAGATTTAGAAAAGTTGAAGTTATCATAAAGCTTTTTAAAAAGAATATTATGGTTTATTCGATCAAAAGCTTTGCTAAGATCTAAGTCTATGTCTTATCGAATCAGTAAGGGAAATAAGTAAAGATGTTGTTTTATGGTTACGACGAAAAGCATGTTGGTTTGGGTGAAAAAGTGAGTAACATTCACAATGATTTAAAATTTGTGATTTCATAATGTTTTCAACAATTTTTGACATTGCTGGCAAAATACTAATAGGTCTCAAATTATCCACATTTAATTTTTACTTTAAGCAATCGGCACAACACGGCCCAATTTCCATGCATCTGGAAATTTAGCTAAAGTAAACATAGTATTTATAAGATGACAAAGCATAGTTGAGATAAGAGGAACAATTAATTTTAAAAACTTTACTGGAATCTTGTCATAGCCAGCAGCATTAGACTTTATTGTGTAAATAGCTAGAAAAACATCATACTCAGTTATTGTGTTAAAAGAAAAGCAGTTAGGACCATCAATAAAATGATCAAAATTGTAATTACTCAGATTATTAGGATTGAGATTATTTAAAAATCCAGTTGCAATCAACTCAACATCAGTTTCGTCAATTTCAGGAGTCTCACGACCAATAAATCCCAGCCTACGTATATTACGCCACATTTGAGTATTATCAACACCAGTAAATAAACGTTTAGCATAATTTCTACGAACTCTTCTGATGACTGACTTAGCTTTGTTTCTAAGTTTACAGAAAGATTTCCAGTTATTGTCAGTACGATCACTCAAATAAGTACTACATGCAGAGTCACGTAACGACCTAGCCTGGATAATTTCTCTGGAATTTATCCAGTCAATATCATTAGAATTTGGTTTAGTCCTATAGGTTGGAACACAATTATGTAAATAATTAACTAAAGGACTTAATGTGGAAAGTTGCAAATCTACATCATTTGTTGACTCTTATATAGAGAGAAAATTGTTCATAATTAATGCGTTTATAATATTTAAGTTCAATACTATTTCATGTGCGATGTTCAATTTATTCGATTGTGCAGAAAGATTCGAATTCAAAAAAGAGACGTCTCTGTCAATAGGACCAAGGTTATAATTATGGTCCATCAAAAATTAGGTAATATTTGTGTTTAGGGGAAAGGCAATTATTTAATAAATAGCAAAGCATATATACAAATATATTAAACAAAAATAACTCATATTATTTCAAAAAATATTAATACAAAACCTCTTTAAATATCTTTAAAAAAATCTCCAATTGATTGAAATATAGTGAAAAGAAAGGAATGCTAAGCATCTCAACAATCAGATAGTTATAGGAAGGAAATAATATAAATCACAAAAGAGATGAATAACATAATAATAAAGAGAAAAAAATTAAAAAGTTAGGCAAAGATAAAAATAAGAATAAGACATACTTAGGATTTAAACACTGAGGCAATTCCTCTTTTCATACAAATGTCAACGCTTTGGCATTGGCATTAATGTAAAAAAAAACAATGCCTCAATGGTTTCTCCCCAAGCATGAAATAAGAATAATTAAAAACATTTTCAAGTGTTCAGTTTAAAAATATCAATACATTCATTTATGTTAAGAGTCTTTATATCACCATCTAGCATTGTCAACTTTACTTTAGGAACTTCCCGATTTATGATATTATAACGATTAATTTTACTATCTTTTTTAAGCTTCCAACAAATTCTTAGTAGTTTGTTAGCTAATGGAGAAAAATTGTCATTAAGGTATACTCTAGTAGAAACATCTCCTCCTGCAACATCATAACGAGTTAACGATTTTTTTTTTTGAAAATACACAGACATTATTTTGTCACGCGTAGCAATATGACAAAATTTCACCAACACAGCAATTTTCTTTTTAATATAGATAACAGATAAAATATCGTCAGGAACAATGGGAACCTTCAAGTGTAAGCACAAAGCAATGACGATTTCAGTTAGGTTACTTAGATCATTGGAAAGACCAGTTATTATAATGTCAGATCTGTTCAACCTAAATTGAAGGACATGATTTTGCAGCTCCAGTTCATACAACTTTTTCTTTGTGATTTCATCATTTAAATTTACCAACTGTTTACACTCTGTAACTTAATCTCTAATTAGTTTTATATTAGTCGAAATTTCCTCACGTACCATAGACTCAAATTTTATTTTAATTTCAGCTTGCTCCTTTTTTATATCATTACCATGGGCTCGAAATGAATTATTCAGGGCGGTAAGTTCTTTACGCATTTCTTCTTTGAATAAAACACCTTCATTTTCAGGCTCTGGAAGATTTCGCATACATTCTTTGCATGTATATAACAAATTTCGATTTTTATCTAAGACAGCAACAACTTCCATGGATACTCCATCACAATCAATATGATACCATTGTTTACATGTTGTACACAACAAACTACGTTTGCGACTAGAGTCAGTATTACAAATACCACATGGAGTCATAATTATAAATTAGCAGCAAATATCCAATATTTAAAGTATTCCAGTTAACCCATTCCTGCCTAATGGGTATTTAAATACCCAAGAAAGTGTTGACACATAAAAAAATTTTGCGCGGTCCAGGTGAGAGATATCGCGGTATTTTTTTTTTTTTAAGTAAAGAAGAAAGATTGGACTAAATTAAAAAATTTAGCAGGATTTTCCTTTATTTTGTTTTTCACAGACAAAAATCGATGTTTTTTCTTTGTCGGAAAATGCTCAGGAAAAGTGCTGCTAAACATAGGAAAATGGGAAAAATTAAAAATTTCGACTTTTATCAGATAGCTTAACTTGTCCACTATGCAATGGAAAAAAAATCCGGAAGTGATATGTCAACACACCTGGCCTTCAGATAGGTCAAATGACAATGGGTATTTAAATACCCGACAGTCCATGGTGTGTACTAAAAATGCCTATTTTTTTCTATATAAAAAAAAATTGTTTACAATGAATAAAAAGCATTTTTAAATCGAGTACTTTGTATTATTATTCAGAAAACATGATACTTAAATGTTTAAATCACTTAGCCTTATTAATCTTCTTCTGATCTGGTGCAACACCGTTGTGATAATCCAAGAAGCAAGGAGCAGGATGCAAATTCACCTTGCACTTCAAACAGCCATACTCCGTTTTTCCACCGCATTGCGGACAACGATGACGAGTATTGAGTTTTCCTATAAAATTATCCATGCGGTCGTAACGCATTTCCAGTTGTGCCCCAGAAGCCGACTTTCTACCAGGATGATGATAGTTCGACCTGATCATAATGGATTCGCACACCTCCACTCGAAAGTCGAATTGTGGCATGGCTGGCTTGTTTTCATACTTCCGGCAAAAGCAATGTAGTTTCCACGCGTTTACCATAGCCGCGTCGAACGCATTTGTTATCAATGGCCAGTACCACTTTTTTCCCCGGATCCGAATTCTGTTATTATTCATTGCGTTGTCAAAAAGGTCAACCCCGCCCATGCGCTGATTGTATTGGTTGACCAAATGTGGCTGCTCAATAGCAACCATTTTTCGTTGCTTTCTATCATACCATTTTGCGCGGACCATTGGTGTATGGCTAAGGAAATTTGATAATAAGGTAACGACCTGAAAAATAAGAGTTAATTAAGAGCATATCAATGATGGAGGTAAAGCAAAGAATGAACCTATTGACATAATAGATTGTTGTGAATAACTTACCGCATTATCATTCCAACGCACTGCGAGTATAGAATTATTCTTATCGAAACGAAAGTCAGACGTCCCGCGAGGCTTCTTTTTCATTTCCTTGATGACCATTAAGTCGGCATGATTGGTCCGATTATCACGAACAGTTCCTAAAGCAAAATATCCATCGTTTGACAAACGAGTCATTAGTTTGTGACTTGTAAAAAAATTGTCAAATGTAACCGTGTGCTTGGCGCGATCTTCCACATGTGACAGCAGCGATAGGACTACCCTTTCTCCCAACCCGAAACCTGGGTCCACCTGTTCTGATGCACCAGCATATGGAATAAGCTGATACAAATAGCTTTCAACCGAAGCCAAACACCAATACTTGTATCCAAAACGAATTGGTTTACCCTTGATAAACATTTTGCACGAATGCCGACCGTAGTATGCAATCATTTGTTCATCAATCGAAAGGTGGTGAGAGAATACACCGAATTGAAGAAATTTTTTGTTCAATAAATCATTCAATGGTGCGACTTTTGCAAGTTTGTTTTTCGGATCCACTGCTGAGTTGTCGCACACATGAAAGAATTGTTTGATTCGTTTGAATCTGTCCCTTGAAATACATTCTTTTATTAGCGCACATCCCAATGATTCTCGATTTGACCAATAATTATGCATTTGCGGCAAAGTGTGGTAGCCTGTGATGTACAACAATCCCAAAAATGTTTTCATTTCGCTAGTTGATGTTATGAATGATGGACAATTGTTGGTCGCAGCGTATTGGTTGGTTGAATTGACCAACAGATTAAAACCTCCTCATCGATAAACATCTCCATACAACGCTTTGTATGAATTAGCCGTATCATCAAATGGAGTCTTATCAAATTTATAATTATGTGACCGAGACCATTTTGGTTTGATTCCTTCATCGATTCTGGGTCGCTTCGGTGCCTTTTTTGAATTTAATGTTGATTTACGACCACGACCACTAGATGTTGAGGCTACCGGTGTATCATCTTCTTCTTGTTCTTCTTCGGTTTCAAAACTTACCGTATCATTATCACCGCCTGCTGGCATATACTCGTTGCAGTCATTATAAGTACATTCGATTTCGAATTGGCCCGTAATCTCATTAGGCAGCTCCGGCTCATCGCGCAACAATTGAACATTGTCGTCCAATTCTTCATTGTCACTAAGATTATCGACATCATCGGGAGGCGTAATGATGATATCAACGGCGTCTGCGTTTTGGATAAAGTTCTCTTCTCCATCACTGTCCTCATCAAAACAACTATCAAAAAGGGCTTGCAATTCTTTAGCAGTTTGAATTTTCTGTCGACGAATCATTTTGAATCCAAACATTTAGTATTAGATTGCGATAATCTAAAAATTATTATATGTATTTATAATTATACAATAAAAATATTTGTAAAACGTAATGAAAAAAATTATGTATACTTACAATTGTTTATCGGCATAAATTGTTTATAGGTAAATATAACGGTTTATCATTTTTTTTTTAACATTTTTCGAATGTCAACAATAAAGAAAATGTCAACAAAATAGTGTTGGGTGTTTTTTTTGCCAGATATGGTAAAGTGAAAGTAAATACTTCACACCAATGCCTGTCGGGTATTTAAATACCCATGTCATATCTCAGGTCGGAGCTGAGGTAAAAATTTTTTTTTTTTTTCTATCAACTTCTATGGTCTTCCGGGCACATATTTCCAAATTTCATCAAAATCGTACAAGCCGATCTATGGGCAGGCAGTAATGGGTTAAGTGAAAAAATTTTATGTATACTTAATTAGGATCACAGTTACAATAACAAAGCAAGTGAGAATAAAAAAAAATCAACAGTTTGTAATGATGAACAATCAATTTTTCTTATTATATTTAATTGCAAAGTAAAATCAGAAAAATTCCATGAATTAATAAAGCTGGTGATATTATTTAAATTTTAAAATTATTTATTTTAATTTTAACTCTTTATAAATAGTCAATTACAATTTTCAATCAAGAGGATTTCTTTTTTTATCTACCACAACATGACAGTGATGCCTTTGTGCGTTTTACGATTTTTAGGCCAAGTCCTAGTTTTAGCGCAATCTTCCCTTATGAATTTCTGGTCCCAGAACAAAAAAATAAAAATGTTCATAAAAATGTGCAATTTTCTCAAAAACTGTTCTTTTTGAAAATTTGCATTAAAAATTTTTGAAATCCTCATACCAGCAGCTACCTTTGTGCGTTTCACGATTTTTGAGACAGGTCCTAGTTTTAGCGCAATCTTCCCTTATGAATTTCTGGTACCAGAACTAAAAAATAAAAATGTTCATAAAAAAGTGCAATTTTCTCAAAAACTGTTTTTTTTGAAAATTTGAAATAAAAATTTTTGAAATCCTCATACCAACAGCTACCTTTGTGCGTTTCACGATTTTTGAGACAAGTCCTAGTTTTAGCGCAATCTTCCATTATGAATTTCTGGTACCAGAACTAAAAAATAAAAATGTTCATAAAAAAGAGCAATTTTCCCAAAACTGTTCTTTTAGAAAATTTGCAATAAAAATAAGCTACCTTTGTGCGTTTCACGTTTTTTAGGACAAGTCCTAGTTTTAGCGCAATCTTCCCTTATAAATTTCTGGTACCAGAACTAATACCTAAAAATGTTCATAAAAAAGTGCAATTTTCTCAAAAACTGTTCTTTTTCAAAATTTGCAATAAAGATTTTTAGAATCCTTATACTAACAGCTACCTTTGTGCGTTTCACGATTTTTAGGACAAGTCCTAGTTTTAGCGCAATCTTCCCTTATGAATTTCTGGTACAAGAACTAAAAACTAGAAATGTTCATAAAAAAGTGTAATTTTCTCAACAACTATTCCTTTTGAAAATTTGCAATAAAGATTTTTGAAATCCTCATACCAACAGCTACCTTTGTGCATTTCACGATCTTTGAGACAAGTCCTAGTTTTAGCGCAATCTTCCCTTATCAATTTCTGGTACAAGAACTAAAAACTAAAAATGTTCATAAAAAAGTGTAATTTTCTCAAAAACTGTTCTTTTTGAAAATTTGCATTAAAGATTTTTGAAATCCTCATACCAACAGCTACCTTTGTGCGTTTCACGATTTTTGAGACAAGTCCTAGTTTTAGCGCAATCTTCTCTTATGAATTTCTGGTACCAGAACTAAAAACAAAAAATGTTCATAAAAAAGGGCAATTTTCCCAAAACTGTTCTTTTTGAAAATTTGCAATAAAGATTTTTGGAATCCTTATACTAACAGCTACCTTTGTGCGTTTCACGTTTTTAAGGACAAGTCCTAGTTTTAGCGCAATCTTCCCTTATGAATTTCTGGTACAAGAACTACAAACTAAAAATGTTCATAAAAAAGTGTAATTTTCTCAACAACAATTCTTTTTGAAAATTTGCAATAAAGATTTTAAAAATCTTCATGCCATCAGCTACCATCGTGCGTACCATGATTTTTGGGACAAGTCCTTGTTGGTGCCGAATCTCTTGCAGAATTTTTGGTGTATATAGAATATTCATTGGAACCATTTGGCTATTTCTCCTCTTCTTCATAAATTGCATGCACTGAGGAGTGATAACGTGTTAAAAACGACAGCTGTCATTGATATTACATACACAGTGTTGCCACCTAATTTTTCACAAACCAAGGATAACTCTGCCAGGCTAATGGCACGAACGTGGAAATTTCTTTAACAATACTTTTACAAACCAATAAGATTCCATATATTATATCAGCATATTTTCCCGCAGGAAAAAACTGCAATTATTATATTCGGAATTATTGAAACTTTTTCAAACTCTAAGTCTAGGTAATTTAAGCAACTATTATATTCTAGCAGGCGATCTGAACTGCAAGCATAAAGATTGGGGTAATAAAACAAGCATCCCACAATCAAATAAATTAATAGAATGGCTTTCCTGTAATAAAATTATATTTAGATGTAGACTGTACGCATCTAAAACCCCCTCATATCCTCATTGTGGCTCCTACTTAGACATACGTCTAGCAGACTCAAGATTGATTATCCACAAGATAAACAACTCTTTAAATTGTCTTGAAACCATAGATTATAATAGTGATCACAATGCTATTAAAATTTAAATCATTAAAGTAGAAAATGATACCCCTCTTACCTTTTTTAAGGAGCAAATTGACGCGAAATTTAATTTTAGCAAAGCCAATAGGAAAAAATTTAAAAATAATATATTTTCTGAATGGAAAAATATGGAACTAATACCAAATGACAGAAACCTAACCAATTCAGAAATAGATTTTTACCTTCTAGACTTAATAAATTTAACAAGAACTCAATCGAAAACCCTGTACCCAAATATAATCCAATTGAAACATTTAATAATTCGACTATAAAAAACCTCCAGTCTGAAAAAAGTGAAATAGTCACCATTATCAAAAAACAAAATAGACTGGAGATAAGTTTGTCACAGCTTGAATTAAACTTCATAAAAACTAAGTTAAAACTCGTAAAAAAGCTCATATCTGATAATTTTACACTAGCGGTCAATGAACATTTTCAGGATAAGCTTACAAAAATTACACTAAATAAACCATCGGAAATGTTTAGTGAAATTAAAAAATAATTTAAAAACTCGCAACCCCTTAAGATAGATATTATTAAAATACCACAAGAAAATGAAAATTTAATAAAAAACGCAGGAATAAACCCAGAGTTATTGGAAAAAGATAGTTACAATTTTCTAGTGAAAGATGATATTCAGAAACTAATCGTCATTGGAACCTACTTGGAATCAGTTTACTCTCATAAAGAGATCGATACTGACAACAGCTTGCATGTACAAGTTGAAAATTGTTTCACTAGATTTTTAGAAGATAAAAATCGGTATGAATACAATAAATCAACTATTACCACATTTACAGCATGTAAAAAGGCTAATGATTTAAGTGAATCATCAACTGAGAATTACTTTGTAACTAAAAATACAATCTTATATATTTTCAACAATTTAAGAAAAAGGAAATCTGCTGGTTTAGATAACATCCCCAACATTGTGTTGAGAAATACTCCAGAGGAAATTATCCTCGAATATTCTACCCTCTTTAACAATATGTTAAATAATTCATACTTCCCGTATGCATGGAAATCAGCTAAAACGGTTGTTATACCTAAAAAAGACAAAGACAACAGTAACCCCAAAAATTTAAGAGGAATTAGTTTACTCCACAACATAAGCAAAGTTTTTGAAATTTGCGTTAACAACAACATAATTAATATATGTAAAGAACACAAACTAAGAAATGACAGTTTGGTTTTAAACCCAAGCTCTCTACAATTCATGCAGTACATCTGCTAGTTTCAAATGTACATTGGAATCTGATCAAATCATACAGTACAGGGGCTTGTTTAATTGATTTTGAGAAAGCTATTGATAATGTCTGGATACCTGGATTAATTCATAAACTAGTGAATTATGGATTTCCATTTAATTTTCCTTATATTTAATATGCTAAATAATAAGTCGTTTCAAGTCTGCGATGGAAAATCAATTAGTGCAAAGAAATTTAGAATTGTCAATGGTCTTCAACAGGGAACGGTTAATGCGCCAATTCAATTTATTTATTCACAAACTTTTAAACCAAGTAGAGAATATCATTGGATTTGCTGATGATATTATAATTTATCACTCTGATGATAAAATTGAAAAAATTAATGATAAGTTGCAAAAGTATTTTTATATTATTGAAAAATATACAATAGATTGGCAAATGAAAATTAACCTGAACAAATGCGAAACAATACTTTTCCGCCCACCGGTGGGAAGATACAACAACAATATTAGACGTAATTGAAAATCCTTTTTTTGTAAAATCTATAAATAACAATCCCATACCAAATAAACAAGTTGTAAAGTATCTGGGTATAAATCTGGATAAGTTCCTATATTTTAACGACCATATTAATCTTCAACTTAAAAAAGCCAGGAACTCCTTTTTTATGCATAAAAAATTATTCTACTCAAAATTTCTGAATACAAAGATAATTATGTATCAGTCCTTAATTAGGCCGATACTAACATATGGGTGCCAAGTTTGGTACAACATATCACCATCTTATATGGAAAAACTCAGACTATTTGAAAGTATGATGGACCTTGTTTGCTTTCATAAAATACTTCTTCTATGGTAGTACTGGGTTTACTTTAATTAAAACACTTCTTTTAATTTGATTTATTTTTAATGCTTTATTAAATTAGTATTGAAGTTATTTTACAAATTTTTTTAAAACAGTTGTGTGTTCTTAGATTTATTTTATTCTAAAAACTATCGTAGCTTATATACTAGATATCTTAGTACTTATCTACAAAGGGGAATATCCAAACAAACAATAAAGATAACATTGACCCACATCTGCGTACCATATTTCCGTACTTCTCAAGTGCAACATGAAACCCTTTTTGCATGTTTTGTTTATGGGTGTTCATATTCGTAAAACAAGTCTTGTTTGCGATGAATTCAACAGAAGGTTAGAAATTCCAATAGCATTGTTTGGTATGACGAATCAACTTAAGGTTGTAATAAAATCTGTCATTTTCCCTTTGTACACTGTGTACCATAACTACACCCTCACCCTCAAGAGAAATCATCAAATTTCTGTTAAAATATAATTGACAGAAATTGGAGGATTTAAATGATATGTGACTTCAATAGTGCATACCCATAATATTACATTGTTATATTAAAGTAATATAATATCATAAGTTTAAGTTTAATGACTTTACTACAAAAATAAAATTTCTATTTACATATTCTTTTATTTGTTTTGGTTCTTAATACAATATTTTTTGTTTTTGTTTTTTTTTTTTGTGTTTTTTTTTTTTTTTGTTTATACGTTTTGAATCATTTAGAGATTTTCTTTTATTAAGTATTATATTTCTTTAACAAATTCTTATGATAGGTCTTAATATTATTCCCTACCCTAACTGATATATTTACGCCACTAATTTCTACTATGGCATAAGGACCTCTATATGGTGCCTCATTCTTCTTTCTACTTTCTATTCTAACTAATACTAAATCTCCTATTTCTAAATTTATACTATTCGCTTTATCCTGTGATTCTATTCGTCTACTTTCTTTTACTTTTTCAGTTAGTTTTTTGCGTAGTCTAGTGAATATTTTAGTCTTGTTTTCAGTTCGTTAGCATAATTCTCAAGATTGTAAACCTGGGGATGATTCATGACTTCGCCACCTGGTAAACTCGGTAATCTTCCAAACAACAATTCGAATGGGGAGTACTCAGTATCTACATGAGGAGTTACGTTGTATGCAAATGCATAATAAGGAATCCATTGCTCCCAATTTTCACCTTCTTCAAAAGACAAAAAGTATTCGTTCAGAACCCTATGGTTCCTTTCTACTGTGCCTAAAGTTTCATGATGATACGGAGTCGAAAATCGTTGTCCAATTTTCAATAATTCGCATACCTCCTTCATCAATTCGTTTGTAAACTCTGTCCCTCTGTCTGATTTCAAGGTTTTAAATATTCCATACTTCAATATGAGGTTTTCAGCCAATGCCTTAGCTATGGACTTTGCCTCTTTTGTTTCTATGGGGCAAGCTATAACATATTTTGTTAACTCGCATTGCATAGTTAGTATATATCGATACCTCATTGAAGGACGTAGAGGTCCAACTGTATCGATTACAATCGTTTGAAAGCTTTGCTTGTTTCTCTGGCAGAGATCACACTTAGAAATATATTCTTTCACCATCTTGTACATGTTCTTCCAAATGTACCGTTGTTTTAATTTAAGTAGAGTCTTGCGAACTCCAAAATGACCTCCCTGTGGGGTGTTGTGAAATAACTCTATAAGTTCTAGCTTTCTACTCTCGCTTAGTATATTATATAACAATATTGTTACGTCATCCTTATTCGACTTATTCGATTCATTATATTTGGCCTTAAATTCATCTGCAGGAATTATTCTAAATATTGCATCATCTCTGGCGATGGCAAATTTTTCATTTTCACTTTTCTTCAAATAAGATGACAGCTTCTCCAAAAGAGTACCTAAGCACTTTGGATTATCACTACATCTAATGCGCATTTCATTTTCACTTTTATCATTCTCTGTTACATATCTATATATGTCTTCTATTGGCCTTTTCTCTAATATAAACTTTAACTTGCACGCGTGCTTTATATCATTGATGGAAGTACAATCCCACATATGGAGTTGATCAGACTCACTGTAAGATTTGCTAATGATATTTCTACTAATTGATGACACTTTACTCATACCTCTTGCTACTACTAGCGTTTTCTTGATACCTTCGTCGTTCTCTAACGGTATCATACCTTTTAAAATTGTTGAATCCAACTTTATTCGTGATAATGCATCCGCATTCGTATTGTTTGATCCTTTCTTATATACGATATCAAAATCATAATCAGAAAGTTCCAATCGTATTCGCGTTAGTTTCGAGCTTGGATTCTTATGAGAAAATAATGACACTAATGGTCGATGGTCTATTAAAGCTCTTCTTTGCGTTAGTTATAACTGATTCTAATTTTTGATATATATTGTCCATTCGTTTTCTTTCTACACTATGCTTTCAAAAAAAAATTGTGTTCTAGTTCCTTTCTGCAAATGGCATTGTTCATATATACATAAATTTTTCTTCTAGCTATCTTTCTATGTTTTTAGTTTGTCAATCTACTTAAATAATCTTTTATCGATGTCAACTTTTCCATAACTTCTAAATTCTCTGCTTCTTGTGCTAAAGAGCTGACTTTGTCTACCACTTGGAATTCATTTACTTTTTCTAAAACATACTCTTTTGCTTTTCCTATATGCTCTAAGGCTGTATTGGTAAAGCAATTCTTTACTTGTATAATTAACAATGATGTGCTTATTACTACAATTATCGTTATTACTAATGTTACTGCTATAGCTCTTAACATGCTTTCGTCTCTTTTTTTTTTATTTTTAAAAAAACAAAAAGAATTTTTTTCTTTATTTTAATATATATATATGTGCTTAATTTTTATTCAAATTTCTTTTACGTTCTTTATCTTTCTGTTTCTTCAATTTTTTATATTCTCTTATTTCTTGTAATATTATCTCAAATTTTAATTTTAATTCTTCTAATTTCTTTGTTAAATACTCTTTTTCTTTATTACAATTTTCTGTAATTATCTTTTCTTCTATTGATTCTATTTGATCTTCTAATATTATTAATCTTGTTTTTCTAGTTCCGGAATAACCTCTTCCTTGTAGTCTTGGATTCTGAATATTTTTCCTGTTTTCCATTGTTCCTGAGCTATTTTAATTTCTTCTAGTATCTTTTCAAATTCTTTATTACTCATAATTTCTTTAGTTCAATTCATTAATTAATTGTTCTCATCTCCGTACTTCTGTATTTGCGCGTTTCGGCACTTAATACAAGTAACGTTAATGGAATTAATTTTTTTTTTATATACTTATGGCTTGATGTTGACTGGATCTCCCACTTCAGTAGCAATGGTTGGGTTTTTGATGTCGTCAGTAGCTGCATTCGTCACTGGCAATGGTTCATTATTTCGGGCTGGTTCATTAGTTCGGTGTTTGCAGGATCGCCATATGATGGACCTTGTTTGCTTTCATAAAATACTTCTTCTATGGTAGTACTGGGTTTACTTTAATTAAAACACTTCTTTTAATTTGATTTATTTTTAATGCTTTATTAAATTAGTATTGAAGTTATTTTACAATTTTTTTTTTAGAACAGTTGTGTGTTCTGTCTCTTGTCTTAACTTAGATTTATTTTATTCTAAAAACTATTGTAGCTTATATACTAGATATCTTAGTACTTATCTACAAAGGGGAATATCCAAACAAACAATGAAGATAACATTGACCCACATCTGCGTACCAAATTTCCGTACTTCTCAAGTGCAACATGCATTAGCTGCCCTTGACCGTGTGAGGTCTTGTTTCAACAAACACATTACTTGACAATGATCAACAGTCACAGACAAAGTAACATGAAACCCTTTTTGCATATTTTGTTTATGGGTGTTCATATTCGTAAAGCAAGTCTTGTTTGCGATGAATTCAACAGAAGGTTAGAAATTCCAATAGCATTGCTTGGTATGACGAATCAACTTAAGGTTGTAATAAAATCTGTCATTTTCCCTTTGTACACTGTGTACCATAAGTGTGCCTACTACAAAAGAAAGTGTCTTAGAAGCTGTACCTCGCTTCACAGATCTGCAAATAGCAATTATAAAAAGTACATATCTAACCAAAGATTGTACAATGAAGCAAAATTTTGTAGAATTGACATTTATATTATCTACTTAATAAGAAACCACATTTTAAAAAATACTGAATGTCACGAAAACAATTTAATTTTGGCCCCTATTACGCCAGCGATGATTACATAACAAAAACCCTACAAGAGGGTTACGTCCCACCATGATTAAGATAAATTATTTAAATTAAATTCAAGCACATGCTTATATGTTTTTTCTTTAGTTTGACCAACCCCTCAATTCAATATAATATGTCTTGAAATCTAGCGATAACGGATGACGATTTTTAAGTTTGACGATTTTTAAGTTATTTCGGTATTTAAGCGATATCGATATTTTCTATTTTTTCGGTAACGGTATTTTAAGGATAACGATTTTTTCAGTTATTTCGGTAATGGTATTTTAGGGATAACGATAGTCAGTTGAAAGGGTATTGAATCGATAGCGGTATTTTAGCGGTATTGCCTGCTAACCCTGTCGAATTTTTAAAAATAAAAAAAGCACAGATGTCATGGGAACGTGGAATAGCAAAATGCAAATTTTTACACAAATTTAAAAACCATTTCAAAAACTATTAGATTGTTTCAAAAACTTTTGGAAAGACTGCAAATGTAATTTATAAAGCATCAATTGAAATTCAAAAACACCAAATTTAATAAAATAAATATTTGTTGAATTTCAATAATTTTTTTAATTGCGTTTGGTATTTTTTAATTTTAATTGATCTTTTTAAGTATCGATTGCGAATTTTTGAATTTTATTTGTGGTTCTTTCAATTTAAATTGTATTCTTTTTTATCTCTATATCTTTAACTACTTGTTTTCATATATGGACTTCAACGGAACACGAAATATAGCAATTATTATTGTATGCCCTGCTCTACATTTACTTACAAACACATAATTTATTTGTTAGCTTTTGTTGTTTTTAATATTTTATCAAAATACATATAGAAAAATTTCAAATATATTGTTAAATCCAAAAAAAAACATTATTTTGGTTAATTCTGTTATGTGCTCTTTTGGTACTATCTACCCTATTTGGGTTCATACAACGTTATGAACTATTAAATACTCCCCTCTTTTACAACATTGGTGGCAGTATTTACATAGATTCTGACTATTAAAACCCTTAACAGTACTCCCTTTTTTTACATTGTCAGCAGCCTTTTGCCTTTTTACTAGTTACAATCTTCCTTGTTAACTATCTACACGCAAATCCCTTTGCAAATGTAATATATTTTTATACTAATAAATGGAGACCTTATCTCTACTACATATAAAACATACCTTTTTGTCTTTTTTATTTTCATTGGAAACTTTATTCTGCATTTACGGCAAACATATTTTTGTGACAAATATTTTTGTTCACATTTAAAGGAGAAAAGTCAAAAATTGGCAAAACTTAGCAGCATTTTTATAAATTCTTACTTTTTACCTACTATAACTACTTTGAAGTATATATAAGTTAAGTTGTTAATTAAATATTTTCAAGTTTAAACACATATGTTTTGATAAAAAAATAAACTTATAAATCTTTAATTTTGGGGATTCCAGTTAAGACTTAATGTGGTATTTGAATCTCAGATTTTTAATTAAAAAAAGTAATACAATTGGAAACACGATTTTTTTTTGGCTTAAAAGAAAATATACAAATCAAATAATTCCACTTAAGACCTGTGCGAGGTAGCTAAATAAATTTTAAACTAAATACAAATTGACAAAAGATTTTAAAATTTTTAGCATTTCATAGAAATTTGGATACCTGAATTTAATTTAGATTTTATTTAGCCATTTAAAAACAATAAATTACATTATTTTATTGTTTTGCTGATCTTTAATCCCAATACTTAGTAATAGCAGATAACCCAACTTACAATACGTTCCGTTTACGTACCGTTTTCGGTCCGTCATAAACGGAATCCAACTCCATTTACGTACCCTTTTCTGAATCCGTATACGGACCAGAAAACGGATTTTAAGGAACATCGAAACTGATTAAAATCCGTTTAAAACCCGTCAATGACGGACAGTTTTCGGACCGTATATATCGTATGATAAACGGAGTTGTCCGTTAAAAGTCCGTCAATGACGGACCGTTTACGTACCGGATATACCGGATGAAAAACGGAGTTGTCCGTTGACCGGACCGTTTACGGATCCGTATTCCTACCGTTTTTCAACAAAAAACGGATTTATGTAAATGCCTAAATTTTTAATATGGAATAACAAATTATATATTTTTTTTGAATTTATTTATATAGATAGCATATCTATATAAAATAACAAAATAAAACTTTTAAACATTTAATTAAATGAAATATTCATCTCCAGTTTAACTAACATCTCTATACATCACTGCTGTTATGGCCCATTGAATATCATGAACAAATAAAACAAAATTTTAATTTTGATTTAATTAGTGGCCTTTACGAAATGATGTAGCATACAACGCAAATTTGCAATTTTTTTAACAAAATTTATTATGAATTGGCAGACAATATTTTTATTTGCAAAATTGAATAAATTTGCGCACGTAACCGTAAGACTTGTTTGAAATTTCATATATATTTACCTCAAATTAAATTTATTTTCCGTGTATCTGTCTTTCTAAACTTTAGCGCGCTACCCGTGTTATGATCACAGACATGTTTCAATTATTCGTTGTTGACACCAAAACGAATTCAAAAGCAACGGAAGAAAAACTTAAGAAATTCGAGGAAGTCCGTATTTGACGATACAGAAACGGATGCACCAAAACGGAGTCAAAACGTACTGTTTTCAAAAATTCAATTATACGATCCGCTAATGTTCCATTTACGTACATGCTTTGATGGATACGTCCGTAAACGTGCAGTAGAACCGGATTCATAAATCCGTACGTGTCGGAGAGTCCGTAAAAATGTTTATTGGGAAGGATAGTTGACGTGTAAATCAACCTTTAATTACTCCTTTTTTGGAAAACGCTCGAAAAAGGATAAAAGGCTATAAATTAAATAAAAAAGGCAATTGATCGGTTTTTAAAAACTTAAGTGTATTTATAGTTGTTTTTACCCAAATAATATTACGAGTGCGGAAATAATTAATAATAGAGGAAGGATAAGTATAGAGATTTCATCGAAAGAAGCTGCCAAATAAAATTTTGTACATATTACAAGGTTCGGTAACTCAGTGAAGATTGACATAATTTTTCAGATTTCAACGCAAATTTTTCTCATTTCTCCATAAATTTCAGCAAAATCTGGTAATAACCCAATTGGACTTGCAAAAAAAATCAATTGGTCTTGCAAAGAAAATCCATTGGAAACAAAAAAATACATGCTATTTTGTATATATGTATACTAAACATAGTAAAAAATGTTTATTTTGGAAATAATTACTGGGGGGCCCGGGCACCCTGGGCCTCCCCCTGGGTACGCCACTGCTTTACCTTATTACCCTCAGACGAATGGGGTACTCGAAAGGTTTCACAGACAACTTAAAACCGCATTTATAACATCATAGAATTCTGTTAAATGGTCTGAAATGCTACCATATGTTTTGTTAAGCTTGCGAACCTCAATCCAAGTTGATTTAAAATGTTCACCAGCAAAACTTTTTTACGGTCAAACACTTCGATTACCAGGGTAATTAATTATTGAAAACAAAATTGATGTACCAGTTGAAGAAACTTCGCGTAAACTTCAGAGAATATTTTTATGAGATTAGGTCAAAAATTGTTTATCGTGACGTTGATACACAGTATATACCAAAACATTTGTCAACATGTAATTTTTTATATGTAAAAGCACTTAATATCTCGGGACAAAATACACCTTTTGAAGGACCATTTCGTGTCATTTCTAGAAACAATAATGTTTTTAAAATTCAAAACGGAGCTACAATTAAAACCTGCCATATAGAGCAAGTTTCAGAGAACGATCCCAACAACAAACAAATATTAAGACATACTGCTAAAACAGTTACATTCAAAATTAATTAACTTGTTATTTTGCATTAAGCTTGTTTAATATTTTGTTTATACTGTAAGGGAAGTAATGTAGGGTACTACTTCTACTGTATTTTCCCTACTACATTTTATAAATTTTTGTTTAGCTTTTGTGTTTTATTTTTGTTAAAAATCAAATTCAAAAAAGAGAATTATTATAAAAAACCTATGTTATATAGACTTTAATTGTGTTAATAAATTTTTATACATAAAAAATAAACAATTATATTCTTTAAATTCAAAACTTTTTGAATACAATTCTAATTAAATACTTCAAAAAGGTCGTTATTTTTTCTTTAAATACTTCAAATATGTCGAAAAATTCAGGAAACGAATAAAAATTAATCATTTTCTCGAAAAACTTGTTCGATATCGTAAAGTATAGGGTTTTCCAATAAGGACTTGACAACTTTTTTTTTTTAAATAAAACGCAAACCATTTGAGATATTTCCAAAACTTTATGATTGACTTTAAATACAATCAAAACATTTATGAATGGAACTCGACTTCGTTCATATTTCCACCGCGGACACGTCGGTAGGGGTTGATTCGTTGGACCCAATTTTTGATGACTCGGTCACACATTTCGGCCGAAACGGCCATTTTTTCGCGTTCAATGTTGGCTCTGAGCTCTTCTTACGTCGTCGACTTGTTGGCATAGACCAATCATTTGACGTAGCCCCATAGAAAAAAGTCTAGAGGCGTTAAATCGCACGAACGAGGCGGCCAATTGACTGGTCCATTTCTTGAGATAATACGCCCACCAAACTTACCCCTCAAAAAATCGATTGTATCGGTTTGGGGCACCGTCCTGTTCAAACCACATGTCGTCCAAGCCCATGTTTTCCAATTCGGGCCAAAAATAATCGGTAATCATGGCGCGATAACGATCATTATTGTCGACGAAAAAATGACGCCGCCGGCATGCAAACCGCACCAAACAGTTATTTTTTGTGGATGAAGTGGTGATTCAGGAAGCACATGATGAATTTCATTTAAAAATCGAGATAAAACTGAAATTTTGAACCCGACCACCTCAGATATCGATGAAATTTTGTTTATAGCTAGATTTGACCAATACAAACAAACTCTCATTTTTATAAATGACTGTTTTGCGATTTTTTGGGCGTGGCACAGTGGGAAAGTTTTCGAAAAAACGCGAAAATAGTCGAAAAGAGCTCCATTTAAACTACAATTACTCAGAATCGGCTGAACCGATTTACATGATCTTGGTATCATTAAAAAGATATTTTAACAGGCTTTATGGCACGTTTAAAAAAAATAAAAAATTACACTGTAAAAAATTTATAACAAAGAGAAAATTTTAACTAACGAAAAATTCAGAAAGATCAAGGGTTTTTTTACAGTGTATTATTTTTTTAGAAAGGTTTATACTTCACCTATACCATATCAAAAAATAAAAATGGGTTCTTTTTTAGTTTTTTTTTTTTATAGAATTTATTAAGTAGTGTCACTTCTAGTAATTGCCCTTATATTTTATATTTACAGGTAAAATAAATAAACATTGTCCCAGGACTAAAAACTAAAAATGTTCATAAAAAAGTGCAATTGCCTCAAAAACTGTTCTTTTTGAAAATTTGCAATAAAGATTTTTGGAATCCTTATACTAACAGCTACCTTTGTGCGTTTCATGTTTTTAAGGACAAGTCCTGGTTTTAGCGCAATCTTCCCTTATGAATTTCTGGTACCAGAACTAATAACTAAAAATGTTCATAAAAAAGTGCAATTTTCTCAAAAACTGTTCTTTTTCAAAATTGGGAATAAAGATTTTTAGAATCCTTATACCAACAGCTACCTTTGTGCGTTTCACGATTTTTAGGACAAGTCCTAGTTTTAGCGCAATCTTCCCTTATGAATTTCTGGTACAAGAACTAAAAATGTTCATAAAAAAGTGTAATTTTCTCAACAACTATTCTTTTTGAAAATTTTCAATAAAGATTTTAAAAATCTTCATGCCATCAGCTACCATCGTGCGTACCACGATTTTTGGGACAAGTCCTTGTTGGTGCCGAATCTTTGCAGAATTTTTGGTGTATGTAGAATTTTCATTGGAACTATTTGGCTATTTCTCCTCTTCTTCATAAATTGCATGCACTGAGGAGTGATAACGTGTTAAAAACGACAGCTGTCATTGATATTACATACACAGTGTTGCCACCTAATTTTCACAAACCAAGGATAACTCTGCCAGGCTAATGGCACGCACGTGGAAATTTCTTGTAACAATACTTTTACAAACCAATAAGATTCTATATATTATATCAGCATATTTTCCCGCAGGAAAAAACTGCAATTATTATATTCGGAATTATTGAAACTTTTTCAAACTCTAAGTCTAGGTAATTTAAGCAACTATTATATTCTAGCAGGCGATCTGAACTGCAAGCATAAAGATTGGGGTAATAAAACAAGCAACCCACAAGGAAATAAATTAATAGAATGGCTTTCATGTAATAAAATTATATTTAGTGCAGACTGTACGCATCTAAAACCCCCTCATATCCTCATTGTGGCTCCTACTTAGACATACGTCTAGCAGACTCAAGATTGATTATCCACAAGATAAACAACTCTTTAAATTGTCTTGAAACCATAGATTATGATAGTGATCACAATGCGATTAAAATTCAAATCATTAAAGTAGAAAATGATACCCCTCTTACCTTTTTTAAGGAGCAAATTGACGCGAAATTTAATTTTAGCAAAGCCAATAGGAAAAAATTTAAAAATAATATATTTTCTGAATGGAAAAATATGGAACTAATACCAAATGACAGAAACCTAACAAATTCAGAAACAGATTTTTACCTTCTAGACTTAATAAATTTTACAAAAACTCAATCGAAAAACCTGTACCCAAATATAAATATCACAATCCAATTGAAACATTTAATAATTAGACTATAAAAAAACTCCAGTCTAAAAAAAGTAAAATAGTCACCATTATCAAAAAACAAAATAGACTGGAGATAAGTTTGTCACAGCTTGAATTAAACTTCATAAAAACTAAGTTAAAACTCATAAAAAAGCTCATATCTGATCATTTTACACTAGCGGTCAATGAACATTTTCAGGATAAGCTTACAAAAATTACACTAAATACTCCATCGGAAATGTTTAGTGAAATTTAAAAATAATTTAAAAACTCGCAACCCCTTAAGGTAGATATTATTAAAATACCACAGGAAAATGAAAATTTAATAAAAAACGCAGGAATAAACCCAGAGTTATTGGAAAAAGATAGTTACAATTTTCTAGTGAAAGATGATATTCAGAAACTGATCGTCATTGGAACCTACTTGGAATCAGTTTACTCTCATAAAGAGATCGATACTGACAACAGCTTGTACATGCAACAAGTTGAAAATTGTTTCACTAGATTTTTAGAAGATAAAAATCGGTATGAATACAATAAATCAACTATTACCACATTTACAGCATGTAAAAAGGCCAATGATTTAAGTGAATCATCAACTGAGAATTACTTTGTAACTAAAAATACAATCTTATATATTTTCAAAAATTTAAGAAAAAAGAAATCTGCTGGTTTAGATAACATCCCCAATATTGTACTGAGAAATACTCCAGAGGAAATTATCCTCTTTAACAATATGTTAAATAATTCATACTTCCCGTATGCATGGAAAGCAGCTAAAACGGTTGTTATACCTAAAAAAGACAAAGACACCAGTAACCCCAAAAATTTAAGAGGAATTAGTTTACTCCAAAACATAAACAAAGTTTTTGAAATTTGCGTTAACAACAACATAATTAATATATGTAAAGAACACAAACTAAGAAATGACAATTTGGTTTTAAACACAAGCACTCTACAATTCATGCAGTACATCTGCTAGTTTCAAATGTACATTGGAATCTGATCAAATCATACAGTACAGGGGCTTGTTTAATTGATTTTGAGAAAGCTCTTGATAATGTCTGGATACCTGGATTAATTCATAAACTAGTGAATTATGGATTTCCATTTAATTTGCCTTATATTTAATATGCTAAATAATAAGTCGTTTCAAGTCTGCGATGGAAAATCAATTAGTGCAATGAAATTTAGAATTGTCAATGGTCTTCAACAGGGAACGGTTAATGCGCCAATCCAATTTATTTATTCACGAACTTTTAAACCAAGTAGAGAATATCATTGGATTTGCTGATGATATTATAATTTATCACTCTGATGATAAAATTGAAAAAATTAATGATAAGTTGCAAAAGTATTTTTATATTTTTGAAAAATATACAATAGATTAGCAAATGAAAATTAACCTGAACAAATGCGAAACAATACTTTTCCGCCCACCGGTGGGAAGATGCAACAACAATATTAGACGTAATTGAAAATCCTTTTTTCGTAAAATCTATAAATAACAGTCCCATACCAAATAAACAAGTTGTAAAGTATATGGGTATAAATCTGGATAAGTTCCTATATTTTAACGACCATATTAATCTTCAACTTAAAAAAGCCAGGAACACCTTTTTTATGCATAAAAAATTATTCTATTCAAAATTTCTGGATCCAAAGATAATTATGTATCAGTCCTTAATTAGGCCGATACTAACATATGGGTGCCAAGTTTGGTACAACATATCACCATCTTATATGGAAAAACTCAGACTATTTGAAAGAAAGTGTCTTAGAAGCTGTACATCGCTTCACAGATCTGCAAATAGCAATTATAAAAAGTACATATCTAACCAAAGATTGTACAATGTAGCAAAATTTAGTAGAATTGACATTTATATTATCTACTTAATAAGAAACCACATTTTAAAAAGTACTGAATGTCACGAAAACAATTTAATTTTGGTCCCTATTACGCCAGCGATGATTACATAACAAAAACCCTACAAGAGGGTTACGTCCCACCATGATTAAGATAAATTATTTAAATTAAATTCAAGCACATGCTTATATGTTTTTTCTTTAGTTTGACCAACCCCTCAATTCAATATAATATGTCTTGAAATCTAGCGATAACGGATGACGATTTTTAAGTTTGACGATTTTTAAGTTATTTCGGTATTTAAGCGATATCGATATTTTCTATTTTTTCGGTAACGGTATTTTAAGGATAACGATTTTTTCAGTTATTTCGGTAATGGTATTTTAGGGATAACGATAGTCAGTTGAAAGGGTATTGGATCGATAGCGGTATTTTAGCGGTATTGCCTGCTAACCCTGTCGAATTTTTAAAAATAAAAAAAGCACAGATGTCATGGGAACGTGGAATAGCAAAATGCAAATTTTTACACAAATTTAAAAACCATTTCAAAAACTATTAGATTGTTTCAAAAACTTTTGGAAAGACTGCAAATGTAATTTATAAAGCATCAATTGAAATTCAAAAACACCAAATTTAATAAAATAAATATTTGTTGAATTTCAATAATTTTTTTAATTGCGTTTGGTATTTTTTAATTTTAATTGATCTTTTTAAGTATCGATTGCGAATTTTTGAATTTTATTTGTGGTTCTTTCAATTTAAATTGTATTCTTTTTTATCTCTATATCTTTAACTACTTGTTTTCATATATGGACTTCAACGGAACACGAAATATAGCAATTATTATTGTATGCCCTGCTCTACATTTACTTACAAACACATAATTTATTTGTTAGCTTTTGTTGTTTTTAATATTTTATCAAAATACATATAGAAAAATTTCAAATATATTGTTAAATCCAAAAAAAACATTATTTTGGTTAATTCTGTTATGTGCTCTTTTGGTACTATCTACCCTATTTGGGTTCATACTACGTTATGAACTATTAAATACTCCCCTCTTTTACAACATTGGTGGCAGTATTTACATAGATTCTGACTATTAAAACCCTTAACAGTACTCCCTTTTTTTACATTGTCAGCAGCCTTTTGCCTTTTTTACTAGTTACAATCTTCCTTGTTAACTATCTACACGCAAATCCCTTTGCAAATGTAATATATTTTTATACTAATAAATGGAGACCTTATCTCTACTACATATAAAACATACCTTTTTTTTCTTTTTTATTTTCATTGGAAACTTTATTCTGCATTTACGGCAAACATATTTTTGTGACAAATATTTTTGTTCACATTTAAAGGAGAAAAGTCAAATATTGGCAAAACTTAGCAGCATTTTTATAAATTCTTACTTTTTACCTACTATAACTACTTTGAAGTATATATAAGTTAAGTTGTTAATTAAATATTTTCAAGTTTAAACACATATGTTTTGATAAAAAAATAAACTTATAAATCTTTAATTTTGGGGATTCCAGTTAAGACTTAATGTGGTATTTGAATCTCAGATTTTTAATTAAAAAAAGTAATACAATTGGAAACACGATTTTTTTTTGGCTTAAAAGAAAATATACAAATCAAATAATTCCACTTAAGACCTGTGCGAGGTAGCTAAATAAATTTTAAACTAAATACAAATTGACAAAAGATTTTAAAATTTTTAGCATTTCATAGAAATTTGGATACCTGAATTTAATTTAGATTTTATTTAGCCATTTAAAAACAATAAATTACATTATTTTATTGTTTTGCTGATCTTTAATCCCAGTACTTAGTAATAGCAGATAACCCAACTTACAATACGTTCCGTTTACGTACCGTTTTCGGTCCGTCATAAACGGAATCCAACTCCATTTAAGTACCCTTTTCTGAATCCGTATACGGACCAGAAAACGGATTTTAAGGAACATCGAAACTGATTAAAATCCGTTTAAAACCCGTCAATGACGGACAGTTTTCGGACCGTATATATCGTATGATAAACGGAGTTGTCCGTTAAAAGTCCGTCAATGACGGACCGTTTACGTACCGGATATACCGGATGAAAAACGGAGTTGTCCGTTGACCGGACCGTTTACGGATCCGTATTCCTACCGTTTTTCAACAAAAAACGGATTTATGTAAATGCCTAAATTTTTAATTTGGAATAACAAATTATATATTTTTTTTGAATTTATTTATATAGATAGCATATCTATATAAAATAACAAAATAAAACTTTTAAACATTTAATTAAATGAAATATTCATCTCCAGTTTAACTAACATCTCTATACATCACTGCTGTTATGGCCCATTGAATATCATGAAAAAATAAAACAAAATTTTAATTTTGATTTAATTAGTGGCCTTTACGAAATGATGTAGCATACAACGCAAATTTGCAATTTTTTTAACAAAATTTATTATGAATTGGCAGACAATATTTTTATTTGCAAAATTGAATAAATTTGCGCACGTAACCGTAAGACTTGTTTGAAATTTCATATATATTTACCTCAAATTAAATTTATTTTCCTTGTATCTGTCTTTCTAAACTTTAGCGCGCTACCCGTGTTATGATCACAGACATGTTTCAATTATTCGTTGTTGACACCAAAACGAATTCAAAAGCAACGGAAGAAAAACTTAAGAAATTCGAGAAAGTCCGTATTTGACGATACAGAAACGGATGCACCAAAACGGAGTCAAAACGTACTGTTTTCAAAAATTCAATTATACGATCCGCTAATGTTCCATTTACGTACATGCTTTGATGGATACGTCCGTAAACGTGCAGTAGAACCGGATTCATAAATCCGTACGTGTCGGAGAGTCCGTAAAAATGTTTATTGGGAAGGATAGTTGACGTGTAAATCAACCTTTAATTACTCCTTTTTTGGAAAACGCTCGAAAAAGGATAAAAGGCTATAAATTAAATAAAAATGGCAATTGATCGGTTTTTAAAAACTTAAGTGTATTTATAGTTGTTTTTACCCAAATAATATTACGAGTGCGGAATATTAATAATAGAGGAAGGATAAGTATAGAGATTTCATCGAAAGAAGCTGCCAAATAAAATTTTGTACATATTACAAGGTTCGGTAACTCAGTGAAGATTGACATAATTTTTCAGATTTCAACGCAAATTTTTCTCATTTCTCCATAAATTTCAGCAAAATCTGGTAATAACCCAATTGGACTTGCAAAAAAAATCAATTGGTCTTGCAAAGAAAATCCATTGGAAACAAAAAAATACATGCTATTTTGTATATATGTATACTAAACATAGTAAAAAATGTTTATTTTGGAAATAATTACTGGGGGGCCCGGGCACCCTGGGCCTCCCCCTGGGTACGCCACTGCTTTACCTTATTACCCTCAGACGAATGGGGTACTCGAAAGGTTTCACAGACAACTTAAAACCGCATTTATAACATCATCGAATTCTGTTAAATGGTCTGAAATGCTACCATATGTTTTGTTAGGCTTGCGAACCTCAATCCAAGTTGATTTAAAATGTTCACCAGCAAAACTTTTTTACGGTCAAACACTTCGATTACCAGGGTAATTAATTATTGAAAACAAAATTGATGTACCAGTTGAAGAAACTTCGCGTAAACTTCAGAGAATATTTTTATGAGATTAGGTCAAAAATTGTTTATCGTGACGTTGATACACAGTATATACCAAAACATTTGTCAACATGTAATTTTTTATATGTAAAAGCACTTAATATCTCGGGACAAAATACACCTTTTGAAGGACCATTTCGTGTCATTTCTAGAAACAATAATGTTTTTAAAATTCAAAACGGAGCTACAATTAAAACCTGCCATATAGAGCAAGTTTCAGAGAACGATCCCAACAACAAACAAATACTAAGACATACTGCTAAAACAGTTACATTCAAAATTAATTAACTTGTTATTTTGCATTAAGCTTGTTTAATATTTTGTTTATACTGTAAGGGAAGTAATGTAGGGTACTACTTCTACTGTATTTTCCCTACTACATTTTATAAATTTTTGTTTAGCTTTTGTGTTTTATTTTTGTTAAAAATCAAATTCAAAAAAGAGAATTATTATAAAAAACCTATGTTATATAGACTTTAATTGTGTTAATAAATTTTTATACATAAAAAATAAACAATTATATTCTTTAAATTCAAAACTTTTTGAATACAATTCTAATTAAATACTTCAAAAAGGTCGTTATTTTTTCTTTAAATACTTCAAATATGTCGAAAAATTCAGGAAACGAATAAAAATTAATCATTTTCTCGAAAAACTTGTTCGATATCGTAAAGTATAGGGTTTTCCAATAAGGACTTGACAACTTTTTTTTTTTAAATAAAACGCAAACCATTTGAGATATTTCCAAAACTTTATGATTGACTTTAAATACAATCAAAACATTTATGAATGGAACTCGACTTCGTTCATATTTCCACCGCGGACACGTCGGTAGGGGTTGATTCGTTGGACCCAATTTTTGATGACTCGGTCACACATTTCGGCCGAAACGGCCATTTTTTCGCGTTCAATGTTGGCTCTGAGCTCTTCTTACGTCGTCGACTTGTTGGCATAGACCAATCATTTGACGTAGCCCCATAGAAAAAAGTCTAGAGGCGTTAAATCGCACGAACGAGGCGGCCAATTGACTGGTCCATTTCTTGAGATAATACGCCCACCAAACTTACCCCTCAAAAAATCGATTGTATCGGTTTGGGGCACCGTCCTGTTCAAACCACATGTCGTCCAAGCCCATGTTTTCCAATTCGGGCCAAAAATAATCGGTAATCATGGCGCGATAACGATCATTATTGTCGACGAAAAAATGACGCCGCCGGCATGCAAACCGCACCAAACAGTTATTTTTTGTGGATGAAGTGGTGATTCAGGAAGCACATGATGAATTTCATTTAAAAATCGAGATAAAACTGAAATTTTGAACCCGACCACCTCAGATATCGATGAAATTTTGTTTATAGCTAGATTTGATCAATACAAACAAACTCTCATTTTTATAAATGACTGTTTTGCGATTTTTTGGTCGTGGCACAGTGGGAAAGTTTTCGAAAAAACGCGAAAATAGTCGAAAAGAGCTCCATTTAAACTACAATTACTCAGAATCGGCTGAACCGATTTACATGATCTTGGTATCATTAAAAAGATATTTTAACAGGCTTTATGGCACGTTTAAAAAAAATAAAAAATTACACTGTAAAAAATTTATAACAAAGAGAAAATTTTAACTAACGAAAAATTCAGAAAGATCAAGGGTTTTTTTACAGTGTATTATTTTTTTAGAAAGGTTTATACTTCACCTATACCATATCAAAAAATAAAAATGGGTTCTTTTTTAGTTTTTTTTTTTATACAATTTATTAAGTAGTGTCACTTCTAGTAATTGCCCTTATATTTTATATTTACAGGTAAAATAAATAAACATTGTCCCAGGACTAAAAACTAAAAATGTTCATAAAAAAGTGCAATTTCCTCAAAAACTGTTCTTTTTGAAAATTTGCAATAAAGATTTTTGGAATCCTTATACTAACAGCTACCTTTGTGCGTTTCATGTTTTTAAGGACAAGTCCTGGTTTTAGCGCAATCTTCCCTTATGAATTTCTGGTACCAGAACTAATAACTAAAAATGTTCATAAAAAAGTGCAATTTTATCAAAAACTGTTCTTTTTCAAAATTGGGAATAAAGATTTTTAGAATCCTTATACCAACAGCTACCTTTGTGCGTTTCACGATTTTTAGGACAAGTCCTAGTTTTAGCGCAATCTTCCCTTATGAATTTCTGGTACAAGAACTAAAAATGTTCATAAAAAAGTGTAATTTTCTCAACAACTATTCTTTTTGAAAATTTTCAATAAAGATTTTAAAAATCTTCATGCCATCAGCTACCATCGTGCGTACCACGATTTTTGGGACAAGTCCTTGTTGGTGCCGAATCTTTGCAGAATTTTTGGTGTATGTAGAATTTTCATTGGAACTATTTGGCTATTTCTCCTCTTCTTCATAAATTGCATGCACTGAGGAGTGATAACGTGTTAAAAACGACAGCTGTCATTGATATTACATACACAGTGTTGCCACCTAATTTTCACAAACCAAGGATAACTCTGCCAGGCTAATGGCACGCACGTGGAAATTTCTTGTAACAATACTTTTACAAACCAATAAGATTCTATATATTATATCAGCATATTTTCCCGCAGGAAAAAACTGCAATTATTATATTCGGAATTATTGAAACTTTTTCAAACTCTAAGTCTAGGTAATTTAAGCAACTATTATATTCTAGCAGGCGATCTGAACTGCAAGCATAAAGATTGGGGTAATAAAACAAGCAACCCACAAGGAAATAAATTAATAGAATGGCTTTCATGTAATAAAATTATATTTAGTGCAGACTGTACGCATCTAAAACCCCCTCATATCCTCATTGTGGCTCCTACTTAGACATACGTCTAGCAGACTCAAGATTGATTATCCACAAGATAAACAACTCTTTAAATTGTCTTGAAACCATAGATTATGATAGTGATCACAATGCGATTAAAATTCAAATCATTAAAGTAGAAAATGATACCCCTCTTACCTTTTTTAAGGAGCAAATTGACGCGAAATTTAATTTTAGCAAAGCCAATAGGAAAAAATTTAAAAATAATATATTTTCTGAATGGAAAAATATGGAACTAATACCAAATGACAGAAACCTAACAAATTCAGAAACAGATTTTTACCTTCTAGACTTAATAAATTTTACAAAAACTCAATCGAAAAACCTGTACCCAAATATAAATATCACAATCCAATTGAAACATTTAATAATTAGACTATAAAAAAACTCCAGTCTAAAAAAAGTAAAATAGTCACCATTATCAAAAAACAAAATAGACTGGAGATAAGTTTGTCACAGCTTGAATTAAACTTCATAAAAACTAAGTTAAAACTCATAAAAAAGCTCATATCTGATCATTTTACACTAGCGGTCAATGAACATTTTCAGGATAAGCTTACAAAAATTACACTAAATACTCCATCGGAAATGTTTAGTGAAATTTAAAAATAATTTAAAAACTCGCAACCCCTTAAGGTAGATATTATTAAAATACCACAGGAAAATGAAAATTTAATAAAAAACGCAGGAATAAACCCAGAGTTATTGGAAAAAGATAGTTACAATTTTCTAGTGAAAGATGATATTCAGAAACTGATCGTCATTGGAACCTACTTGGAATCAGTTTACTCTCATAAAGAGATCGATACTGACAACAGCTTGTACATGCAACAAGTTGAAAATTGTTTCACTAGATTTTTAGAAGATAAAAATCGGTATGAATACAATAAATCAACTATTACCACATTTACAGCATGTAAAAAGGCCAATGATTTAAGTGAATCATCAACTGAGAATTACTTTGTAACTAAAAATACAATCTTATATATTTTCAAAAATTTAAGAAAAAAGAAATCTGCTGGTTTAGATAACATCCCCAACATTGTACTAAGAAATACTCCAGAGGAAATTATCCTCTTTAACAATATGTTAAATAATTCATACTTCCCGTATGCATGGAAAGCAGCTAAAACGGTTGTTATACCTAAAAAAGACAAAGACACCAGTAACCCCAAAAATTTAAGAGGAATTAGTTTACTCCAAAACATAAACAAAGTTTTTGAAATTTGCGTTAACAACAACATAATTAATATATGTAAAGAACACAAACTAAGAAATGACAATTTGGTTTTAAACACAAGCACTCTACAATTCATGCAGTACATCTGCTAGTTTCAAATGTACATTGGAATCTGATCAAATCATACAGTACAGGGGCTTGTTTAATTGATTTTGAGAAAGCTCTTGATAATGTCTGGATACCTGGATTAATTCATAAACTAGTGAATTATGGATTTCCATTTAATTTGCCTTATATTTAATATGCTAAATAATAAGTCGTTTCAAGTCTGCGATGGAAAATCAATTAGTGCAAAGAAATTTAGAATTGTCAATGGTCTTCAACAGGGAACGGTTAATGCGCCAATCCAATTTATTTATTCACGAACTTTTAAACCAAGTAGAGAATATCATTGGATTTGCTGATGATATTATAATTTATCACTCTGATGATAAAATTGAAAAAATTAATGATAAGTTGCAAAAGTATTTTTATATTTTTGAAAAATATACAATAGATTAGCAAATGAAAATTAACCTGAACAAATGCGAAACAATACTTTTCCGCCCACCGGTGGGAAGATGCAACAACAATATTAGACGTAATTGAAAATCCTTTTTTCGTAAAATCTATAAATAACAGTCCCATACCAAATAAACAAGTTGTAAAGTATATGGGTATAAATCTGGATAAGTTCCTATATTTTAACGACCATATTAATCTTCAACTTAAAAAAGCCAGGAACACCTTTTTTATGCATAAAAAATTATTCTATTCAAAATTTCTGGATCCAAAGATAATTATGTATCAGTCCTTAATTAGGCCGATACTAACATATGGGTGCCAAGTTTGGTACAACATATCACCATCTTATATGGAAAAACTCAGACTATTTGAAAGAAAGTGTCTTAGAAGCTGTACATCGCTTCACAGATCTGCAAATAGCAATTATAAAAAGTACATATCTAACCAAAGATTGTACAATGTAGCAAAATTTAGTAGAATTGACATTTATATTATCTACTTAATAAGAAACCACATTTTAAAAAGTACTGAATGTCACGAAAACAATTTAATTTTGGTCCCTATTACGCCAGCGATGATTACATAACAAAAACCCTACAAGAGGGTTACGTCCCACCATGATTAAGATAAATTATTTAAATTAAATTCAAGCACATGCTTATATGTTTTTTCTTTAGTTTAACCAACCCCTCAATTCAATATAATATGTCTTGAAATCTAGCGATAACGGATGACGATTTTTAAGTTTGACGATTTTTAAGTTATTTCGGTATTTAAGCGATATCGATATTTTCTATTTTTTCGGTAACGGTATTTTAAGGATAACGATTTTTTCAGTTATTTCGGTAATGGTATTTTAGGGATAACGATAGTCAGTTGAAAGGGTATTGAATCGATAGCGGTATTTTAGCGGTATTGCCTGCTAACCCTGTCGAATTTTTAAAAATAAAAAAAGCACAGATGTCATGGGAACGTGGAATAGCAAAATGCAAATTTTTACACAAATTTAAAAACCATTTCAAAAACTATTAGATTGTTTCAAAAACTTTTGGAAAGACTGCAAATGTAATTTATAAAGCATCAATTGAAATTCAAAAACACCAAATTTAATAAAATAAATATTTGTTGAATTTCAATAATTTTTTTAATTGCGTTTGGTATTTTTTAATTTTAATTGATCTTTTTAAGTATCGATTGCGAATTTTTGAATTTTATTTGTGGTTCTTTCAATTTAAATTGTATTCTTTTTTATCTCTATATCTTTAACTACTTGTTTTCATATATGGACTTCAACGGAACACGAAATATAGCAATTATTATTGTATGCCCTGCTCTACATTTACTTACAAACACATAATTTATTTGTTAGCTTTTGTTGTTTTTAATATTTTATCAAAATACATATAGAAAAATTTCAAATATATTGTTAAATCCAAAAAAAAACATTATTTTGGTTAATTCTGTTATGTGCTCTTTTGGTACTATCTACCCTATTTGGGTTCATACTACGTTATGAACTATTAAATACTCCCCTCTTTTACAACATTGGTGGCAGTATTTACATAGATTCTGACTATTAAAACCCTTAACAGTACTCCCTTTTTTTACATTGTCAGCAGCCTTTTGCCTTTTTTACTAGTTACAATCTTCCTTGTTAACTATCTACACGCAAATCCCTTTGCAAATGTAATATATTTTTATACTAATAAATGGAGACCTTATCTCTACTACATATAAAACATACCTTTTTTTTCTTTTTTATTTTCATTGGAAACTTTATTCTGCATTTACGGCAAACATATTTTTGTGACAAATATTTTTGTTCACATTTAAAGGAGAAAAGTCAAAAATTGGCAAAACTTAGCAGCATTTTTATAAATTCTTACTTTTTACCTACTATAACTACTTTGAAGTATATATAAGTTAAGTTGTTAATTATATATTTTCAAGTTTAAACACATATGTTTTGATAAAAAAATAAACTTATAAATCTTTAATTTTGGGGATTCCAGTTAAGACTTAATGTGGTATTTGAATCTCAGATTTTTAATTAAAAAAGTAATACAATTGGAAACACGATTTTTTTTGGCTTAAAAGAAAATATACAAATCAAATAATTCCACTTAAGACCTGTGCGAGGTAGCTAAATAAATTTTAAACTAAATACAAATTGACAAAAGATTTTAAAATTTTTAGCATTTCATAGAAATTTGGATACCTGAATTTAATTTAGATTTTATTTAGCCATTTAAAAACAATAAATTACATTATTTTATTGTTTTGCTGATCTTTAATCCCAATACTTAGTAATAGCAGATAACCCAACTTACAATACGTTCCGTTTACGTACCGTTTTCGGTCCGTCATAAACGGAATCCAACTCCATTTACGTACCCTTTTCTGAATCCGTATACGGACCAGAAAACGGATTTTAAGGAACATCGAAACTGATTAAAATCCGTTTAAAACCCGTCAATGACGGACAGTTTTCGGACCGTATATATCGTATGATAAACGGAGTTGTCCGTTAAAAGTCCGTCAATGACGGACCGTTTACGTACCGGATATACCGGATGAAAAACGGAGTTGTCCGTTGACCGGACCGTTTACGGATACGGATCCGGATTCCTACCGTTTTTCAACAAAAAACGGATTTATGTAAATGCCTAAATTTTTAATATGGAATAACAAATTATATATTTTTTTTGAATTTATTTATATAGATAGCATATCTATATAAAATAACAAAATAAAACTTTTAAACATTTAATTAAATGAAATATTCATCTCCAGTTTAACTAACATCTCTATACATCACTGCTGTTATGGCCCATTGAATATCATGAACAAATAAAACAAAATTTTAATTTTGATTTAATTAGTGGCCTTTACGAAATGAAGTAGCATACAACGCAAATTTGCAATTTTTTTAACAAAATTTATTATGAATTGGCAGACAATATTTTTATTTGCAAAATTGAATAAATTTGCGCACGTAACCGTAAGACTTGTTTGAAATTTCATATATATTTACCTCAAATTAAATTTATTTTCCGTGTATCTGTCTTTCTAAACTTTAGCGCGCTACCCGTGTTATGATCACAGACATGTTTCAATTATTCGTTGTTGACACCAAAACGAATTCAAAAGCAACGGAAGAAAAACTTAAGAAATTCGAGGAAGTCCGTATTTGACGATACAGAAACGGATGCACCAAAACGGAGTCAAAACGTACTGTTTTCAAAAATTCAATTATACGATCCGCTAATGTTCCATTTACGTACATGCTTTGATGGATACGTCCGTAAACGTGCAGTAGAACCGGATTCATAAATCCGTACGTGTCGGAGAGTCCGTAAAAATGTTTATTGGGAAGGATAGTTGACGTGTAAATCAACCTTTAATTACTCCTTTTTTGGAAAACGCTCGAAAAAGGATAAAAGGCTATAAATTAAATAAAAAAGGCAATTGATCGGTTTTTAAAAACTTAAGTGTATTTATAGTTGTTTTTACCCAAATAATATTACGAGTGCGGAAATAATTAATAATAGAGGAAGGATAAGTATAGAGATTTCATCGAAAGAAGCTGCCAAATAAAATTTTGTACATATTACAAGGTTCGGTAACTCAGTGAAGATTGACATAATTTTTCAGATTTCAACGCAAATTTTTCTCATTTCTCCATAAATTTCAGCAAAATCTGGTAATAACCCAATTGGACTTGCAAAAAAAATCAATTGGTCTTGCAAAGAAAATCCATTGGAAACAAAAAAATACATGCTATTTTGTATATATGTATACTAAACATAGTAAAAAATGTTTATTTTGGAAATAATTACTGGGGGGCCCGGGCACCCTGGGCCTCCCCCTGGGTACGCCACTGCTTTACCTTATTACCCTCAGACGAATGGGGTACTCGAAAGGTTTCACAGACAACTTAAAACCGCATTTATAACATCATCGAATTCTGTTAAATGGTCTGAAATGCTACCATATGTTTTGTTAGGCTTGCGAACCTCAATCCAAGTTGATTTAAAATGTTCACCAGCAGAACTTTTTTACGGTCAAACACTTCGATTACCAGGGTAATTAATTATTGAAAACAAAATTGATGTACCAGTTGAAGAAACTTCGCGTAAACTTCAGAGAATATTTTTATGAGATTAGGTCAAAAATTGTTTATCGTGACGTTGATACACAGTATATACCAAAACATTTGTCAACATGTAATTTTTTATATGTAAAAGCACTTAATATCTCGGGACAAAATACACCTTTTGAAGGACCATTTCGTGTCATTTCTAGAAACAATAATGTTTTTAAAATTCAAAACGGAGCTACAATTAAAACCTGCCATATAGAGCAAGTTTCAGAGAACGATCCCAACAACAAACAAATACTAAGACATACTGCTAAAACAGTTACATTCAAAATTAATTAACTTGTTATTTTGCATTAAGCTTGTTTAATATTTTGTTTATACTGTAAGGGAAGTAATGTAGGGTACTACTTCTACTGTATTTTCCCTACTACATTTTATAAATTTTTGTTTAGCTTTTGTGTTTTATTTTTGTTAAAAATCAAATTCAAAAAAGAGAATTATTATAAAAAACCTATGTTATATAGACTTTAATTGTGTTAATAAATTTTTATACATAAAAAATAAACAATTATATTCTTTAAATTCAAAACTTTTTGAATACAATTCTAATTAAATACTTCAAAAAGGTCGTTATTTTTTCTTTAAATACTTCAAATATGTCGAAAAATTCAGGAAACGAATAAAAATTAATCATTTTCTCGAAAAACTTGTTCGATATCGTAAAGTATAGGGTTTTCCAATAAGGACTTGACAACTTTTTTTTTTTAAATAAAACGCAAACCATTTGAGATATTTCCAAAACTTTATGATTGACTTTAAATACAATCAAAACATTTATGAATGGAACTCGACTTCGTTCATATTTCCACCGCGGACACGTCGGTAGGGGTTGATTCGTTGGACCCAATTTTTGATGACTCGGTCACACATTTCGGCCGAAACGGCCATTTTTTCGCGTTCAATGTTGGCTCTGAGCTCTTCTTACGTCGTCGACTTGTTGGCATAGACCAATCATTTGACGTAGCCCCATAGAAAAAAGTCTAGAGGCGTTAAATCGCACGAACGAGGCGGCCAATTGACTGGTCCATTTCTTGAGATAATACGCCCACCAAACTTACCCCTCAAAAAATCGATTGTATCGGTTTGGGGCACCGTCCTGTTCAAACCACATGTCGTCCAAGCCCATGTTTTCCAATTCGGGCCAAAAATAATCGGTAATCATGGCGCGATAACGATCATTATTGTCGACGAAAAAATGACGCCGCCGGCATGCAAACCGCACCAAACAGTTATTTTTTGTGGATGAAGTGGTGATTCAGGAAGCACATGATGAATTTCATTTAAAAATCGAGATAAAACTGAAATTTTGAACCCGACCACCTCAGATATCGATGAAATTTTGTTTATAGCTAGATTTGATCAATACAAACAAACTCTCATTTTTATAAATGACTGTTTTGCGATTTTTTGGGCGTGGCACAGTGGGAAAGTTTTCGAAAAAACGCGAAAATAGTCGAAAAGAGCTCCATTTAAACTACAATTACTCAGAATCGGCTGAACCGATTTACATGATCTTGGTATCATTAAAAAGATATTTTAACAGGCTTTATGGCACGTTTAAAAAAAATAAAAAATTATACTGTAAAAAATTTATAACAAAGAGAAAATTTTAACTAACGAAAAATTCAGAAAGATCAAGGGTTTTTTTACAGTGTATTATTTTTTTAGAAAGGTTTATACTTCACCTATACCATATCAAAAAATAAAAATGGGTTCTTTTTTAGTTTTTTTTATACAATTTATTAAGTAGTGTCACTTCTAGTAATTGCCCTTATATTTTATATTTACAGGTAAAATAAATAAACATTGTCCCAGGACTAAAAACTAAAAATGTTCATAAAAAAGTGCAATTTCCTCAAAAACTGTTCTTTTTGAAAATTTGCAATAAAGATTTTTGGAATCCTTATACTAACAGCTACCTTTGTGCGTTTCATGTTTTTTAGGACAAGTCGTGGTTTTAGCGCAATCTTCCCTTATGAATTTCTGGTACCAGAACTAATAACTAAAAATGTTCATAAAAAAGTGCAATTTTCTCAAAAACTGTTCTTTTTTAAAATTGGGAATAAAGATTTTTAGAATCCTTATACCAACAGCTACCTTTGTGCGTTTCACGATTTTTAGGACAAGTCCTAGTTTTAGCGCAATCTTCCTTTATGAATTTCTGGTACAAGAACTAAAAACTAAAAATGTTCATAAAAAAGTGTAATTTTCTCAACAACTATTCTTTTTGAAAATTTGCAATAAAGATTTTAAAAATCTTCATGCCATCAGCTACCATCGTGCGTACCACGATTTTTGGGACAAGTCCTTGTTGGTGCCGAATCTTTGCAGAATTTTTGGTGTATGTAGAATTTTCATTGGAACTATTTGGCTATTTCTCCTCTTCTTCATAAATTGCATGCACTGAGGAGTGATAACGTGTTAAAAACGACAGCTGTCATTGATATTACATACACAGTGTTGCCACCTAATTTTCACAAACCAAGGATAACTCTGCCAGGCTAATGGCACGCACGTGGAAATTTCTTGTAACAATACTTTTACAAACCAATAAGATTCTATATATTATATCAGCATATTTTCCCGCAGGAAAAAACTGCAATTATTATATTCGGAATTATTGAAACTTTTTCAAACTCTAAGTCTAGGTAATTTAAGCAACTATTATATTCTAGCAGGCGATCTGAACTGCAAGCATAAAGATTGGGGTAATAAAACAAGCAACCCACAAGGAAATAAATTAATAGAATGGCTTTCATGTAATAAACTTATATTTAGTGCAGACTGTACGCATCTAAAACCCCCTCATATCCTCATTGTGGCTCCTACTTAGACATACGTCTAGCAGACTTAAGATTGATTATCCACAAGATAAACAACTCTTTAAATTGTCTTGAAACCATAGATTATGATAGTGATCACAATGCGATTAAAATTCAAATCATTAAAGTAGAAAATGATACCCCTCTTACCTTTTTTAAGGAGCAAATTGACGCGAAATTTAATTTTAGCAAAGCCAATAGGAAAAAATTTAAAAATAATATATTTTCTGAATGGAAAAATATGGAACTAATACCAAATGACAGAAACCTAACAAATTCAGAAACAGATTTTTACCTTCTAGACTTAATAAATTTTACAAAAACTCAATCGAAAAACCTGTACCCAAATATAAATATCACAATCCAATTGAAACATTTAATAATTAGACTATAAAAAAACTCCAGTCTAAAAAAAGTAAAATAGTCACCATTATCAAAAAACAAAATAGACTGGAGATAAGTTTGTCACAGCTTGAATTAAACTTCATAAAAACTAAGTTAAAACTCATAAAAAAGCTCATATCTGATCATTTTACACTAGCGGTCAATGAACATTTTCAGGATAAGCTTACAAAAATTACACTAAATACTCCATCGGAAATGTTTAGTGAAATTTAAAAATAATTTAAAAACTCGCAACCCCTTAAGGTAGATATTATTAAAATACCACAAGAAAATGAAAATTTAATAAAAAACGCAGGAATAAACCCAGAGTTATTGGAAAAAGATAGTTACAATTTTCTAGTGAAAGATGATATTCAGAAACTGATCGTTATTGGAACCTACTTGGAATCAGTTTACTCTCATAAAGAGATCGATACTGACAACAGCTTGTACATGCAACAAGTTGAAAATTGTTTCACTAGATTTTTAGAAGATAAAAATCGGTATGAATACAATAAATCAACTATTACCACATTTACAGCATGTAAAAAGGCCAATGATTTAAGTGAATCATCAACTGAGAATTACTTTGTAACTAAAAATACAATCTTATATATTTTCAAAAATTTAAGAAAAAAGAAATCTGCTGGTTTAGATAACATCCCCAACATTGTACTGAGAAATACTCCAGAGGAAATTATCCTCTTTAACAATATGTTAAATAATTCATACTTCCCGTATGCATGGAAAGCAGCTAAAACGGTTGTTATACCTAAAAAAGACAAAGACACCAGTAACCCCAAAAATTTAAGAGGAATTAGTTTACTCCAAAACATAAACAAAGTTTTTGAAATTTGCGTTAACAACAACATAATTAATATATGTAAAGAACACAAACTAAGAAATGACAATTTGGTTTTAAACACAAGCACTCTACAATTCATGCAGTACATCTGCTAGTTTCAAATGTACATTGGAATCTGATCAAATCATACAGTACAGGGGCTTGTTCAATTGATTTTGAGAAAGCTCTTGATAATGTCTGGATACCTGGATTAATTCATAAACTAGTGAATTATGGATTTCCATTTAATTTGCCTTATATTTAATATGCTAAATAATAAGTCGTTTCAAGTCTGCGATGGAAAATCAGTTAGTGCAAAGAAATTTAGAATTGTCAATGGTCTTCAACAGGGAACGGTTAATGCGCCAATCCAATTTATTTATTCACGAACTTTTAAACCAAGTAGAGAATATTATTGGATTTGCTGATGATATTATAATTTATCACTCTGATGATAAAATTGAAAAAATTAATGATAAGTTGCAAAAGTATTTTTATATTTTTGAAAAATATACAATAGATTGGCAAATGAAAATTAACCTGAACAAATGCGAAACAATACTTTTCCGCCCACCGGTGGGAAGATGCAACAACAATATTAGACGTAATTGAAAATCCTTTTTTCGTAAAATCTATAAACAACAGTCCCATACCAAATAAACAAGTTGTAAAGTATATGGGTATAAATCTGGATAAGTTCCTATATTTTAACGACCATATTAATCTTCAACTTAAAAAAGCCGGGAACACATTTTTTATGCATAAAAAATTATTCTATTCAAAATTTCTGGATCCAAAGATAATTATGTATCAGTCCTTAATTAGGCCGATACTAACATATGGGTGCCAAGTTTGGTTCAACATATCACCATCTTATATGGAAAAACTCAGACTATTTGAAAGAAAGTGTCTTAGAAGCTGTACATCGCTTCACAGATCAGCAAATATCAATTATAAAAAGTACATATCTAACCAAAGATTGTACAATGAAGCAAAATTTAGTAGAATTGACATTTATATTATCTACTTAATAAGAAACCACATTTTAAAAAGTACTGAATGTCACGAAAACAATTTAATTTTGGTCCCTATTACGCCAGCGATGATTACATAACAAAAACCCTACAAGAGGGTTACGTCCCACCATGATTAAGATAAATTATTTAAATTAAATTCAAGCACATGCTTATATGTTTTTTCTTTAGTTTGACCAACCCCTCAATTCAATATAATATGTCTTGAAATCTAGCGATAACGGATGACGATTTTTAAGTTTGACGATTTTTAAGTTATTTCGGTATTTAAGCGATATCGATATTTTCTATTTTTTCGGTAACGGTATTTTAAGGATAACGATTTTTTCAGTTATTTCGGTAATGGTATTTTAGGGATAACGATAGTCAGTTGAAAGGGTATTGAATCGATAGCGGTATTTTAGCGGTATTGCCTGCTAACCCTGTCGAATTTTTAAAAATAAAAAAAGCACAGATGTCATGGGAACGTGGAATAGCAAAATGCAAATTTTTACACAAATTTAAAAACCATTTCAAAAACTATTAGATTGTTTCAAAAACTTTTGGAAAGACTGCAAATGTAATTTATAAAGCATCAATTGAAATTCAAAAACACCAAATTTAATAAAATAAATATTTGTTGAATTTCAATAATTTTTTTAATTGCGTTTGGTATTTTTTAATTTTAATTGATCTTTTTAAGTATCGATTGCGAATTTTCAAATTTTATTTGTGGTTCTTTCAATTTAAATTGTATTCTTTTTTATCTCTATATCTTTAACTACTTGTTTTCATATATGGACTTCAACGGAACACGAAATATAGCAATTATTATTGTATGCCCTGCTCTACATTTACTTACAAACACATAATTTATTTGTTAGCTTTTGTTGTTTTTAATATTTTATCAAAATACATATAGAAAAATTTCAAATATATTGTTAAATCCAAAAAAAAACATTATTTTGGTTAATTCTGTTATGTGCTCTTTTGGTACTATCTACCCTATTTGGGTTCATACTACGTTATGAACTATTAAATACTCCCCTCTTTTACAACATTGGTGGCAGTATTTACATAGATTCTGACTATTAAAACCCTTAACAGTACTCCCTTTTTTTACATTGTCAGCAGCCTTTTGCCTTTTTTACTAGTTACAATCTTCCTTGTTAACTATCTACACGCAAATCCCTTTACAAATGTAATATATTTTTATACTAATAAATGGAGACCTTATCTCTACTACATATAAAACATACCTTTTTTTTCTTTTTTATTTTCATTGGAAACTTTATTCTGCATTTACGGCAAACATATTTTTGTGACAAATATTTTTGTTCACATTTAAAGGAGAAAAGTCAAAAATTGGCAAAACTTAGCAGCATTTTTATAAATTCTTACTTTTTACCTACTATAACTACTTTGAAGTATATATAAGTTAAGTTGTTAATTAAATATTTTCAAGTTTAAACACATATGTTTTGATAAAAAAATAAACTTATAAATCTTTAATTTTGGGGATTCCAGTTAAGACTTAATGTGGTATTTGAATCTCAGATTTTTAATTAAAAAAGTAATACAATTGGAAACACGATTTTTTTGGCTTAAAAGAAAATATACAAATCAAATAATTCCACTTAAGACCTGTGCGAGGTAGCTAAATAAATTTTAAACTAAATACAAATTGACAAAAGATTTTAAAATTTTTAGCATTTCATAAAAATTTGGATACCTGAATTTAATTTAGATTTTATTTAGCCATTTAAAAACAATAAATTACATTATTTTATTGTTTTGCTGATCTTTAATCCCAATACTTAGTAATAGCAGATAACCCAACTTACAATACGTTCCGTTTACGTACCGTTTTCGGTCCGTCATAAACGGAATCCAACTCCATTTACGTACCCTTTTCTGAATCCGTATACGGACCAGAAAACGGATTTTAAGGAACATCGAAACTGATTAAAATCCGTTTAAAACCCGTAAATGACGGACAGTTTTCGGACCGTATATATCGTATGATAAACGGAGTTGTCCGTTAAAAGTCCGTCAATGACGGACCGTTTACGTACCGGATGAAAAGCGGAGTTGTCCGTTGACCGGACCGTTTACGGATCCGTATTCCTACCGTTTTTCAACAAAAAACGGATTTATGTAAATGCCTAAATTTTTAATTTGGAATAACAAATTATATATTTTTTTGAATTTATTTATATAGATATGCTTTAAAGTAAAATAACAAAATAAAACTTTTAAACATTTAATTAAATGAAATATTCATCTCCAGTTTAACTAACATCTCTATACATCACTGCTGTTATGGCCCATTGAATATCATGAACAAATAAAACAAAATTTTAATTTTGATTTAATTAGTGGCCTTTACGAAATGATGTAGCATACAACGCAAATTTGCAATTTTTTTAACAAAATTTATTATGAATTGGCAGACAATATTTTTATTTGCAAAATTGTTAAATTGTTAAATTTGCGCACGTAACCGTAAGACTTGTTTGAAATTTCATATATATTTACCTCAAATTAAATTTATTTTCCGTGTATCTGTCTTTCTAAACTTTAGCGCGCTACCCGTGTTATGATCACAGACATGTTTCAATTATTCGTTGTTGACACCAAAACGAATTCAAAAGCAACGGAAGAAAAACTTAAGAAATTCGAGGAAGTCCGTATTTGACGATACAGAAACGGATGCACCAAAACGGAGTCAAAACGTACTGTTTTCAAAAATTCAATTATACGATCCGCTAATGTTCCATTTACGTACATGCTTTGATGGATACGTCCGTAAACGTGCAGTAGAACCGGATTCATAAATCCGTACGTGTCGGAGAGTCCGTAAAAATGTTTATTGGGAAGGATAGTTGACGTGTAAATCAACCTTTAATTACTCCTTTTTTGGAAAACGCTCGAAAAAGGATAAAAGGCTATAAATTAAATAAAAAAGGCAATTGATCGGTTTTTAAAAACTTAAGTGTATTTATAGTTGTTTTTACCCAAATAATATTACGAGTGCGGAAATAATTAATAATAGAGGAAGGATAAGTATAGAGATTTCATCGAAAGAAGCTGCCAAATAAAATTTTGTACATATTACAAGGTTCGGTAACTCAGTGAAGATTGACATAATTTTTCAGATTTCAACGCAAATTTTTCTCATTTCTCCATAAATTTCAGCAAAATCTGGTAATAACCCAATTGGACTTGCAAAAAAAATCAATTGGTCTTGCAAAGAAAATCCATTGGAAACAAAAAAATACATGCTATTTTGTATATATGTATACTAAACATAGTAAAAAATGTTTATTTTGGAAATAATTACTGGGGGGCCCGGGCACCCTGGGCCTCCCCCTGGGTACGCCACTGCTTTACCTTATTACCCTCAGACGAATGGGGTACTCGAAAGGTTTCACAGACAACTTAAAACCGCATTTATAACATCATCGAATTCTGTTAAATGGTCTGAAATGCTACCATATGTTTTGTTAGGCTTGCGAACCTCAATCCAAGTTGATTTAAAATGTTCACCAGCAAAACTTTTTTACGGTCAAACACTTCGATTACCAGGGTAATTAATTATTGAAAACAAAATTGATGTACCAGTTGAAGAAACTTCGCGTAAACTTCAGAGAATATTTTTATGAGATTAGGTCAAAAATTGTTTATCGTGACGTTGATACACAGTATATACCAAAACATTTGTCAACATGTAATTTTTTATATGTAAAAGCACTTAATATCTCGGGACAAAATACACCTTTTGAAGGACCATTTCGTGTCATTTCTAGAAACAATAATGTTTTTAAAATTCAAAACGGAGCTACAATTAAAACCTGCCATATAGAGCAAGTTTCAGAGAACGATCCCAACAACAAACAAATACTAAGACATACTGCTAAAACAGTTACATTCAAAATTAATTAACTTGTTATTTTGCATTAAGCTTGTTTAATATTTTGTTTATACTGTAAGGGAAGTAATGTAGGGTACTACTTCTACTGTATTTTCCCTACTACATTTTATAAATTTTTGTTTAGCTTTTGTGTTTTATTTTTGTTAAAAATCAAATTCAAAAAAGAGAATTATTATAAAAAACCTATGTTATATAGACTTTAATTGTGTTAATAAATTTTTATACATAAAAAATAAACAATTATATTCTTTAAATTCAAAACTTTTTGAATACAATTCTAATTAAATACTTCAAAAAGGTCGTTATTTTTTCTTTAAATACTTCAAATATGTCGAAAAATTCAGGAAACGAATAAAAATTAATCATTTTCTCGAAAAACTTGTTCGATATCGTAAAGTATAGGGTTTTCCAATAAGGACTTGACAACTTTTTTTTTTTAAAATAAAACGCAAACCATTTGAGATATTTCCAAAACTTTATGATTGACTTTAAATACAATCAAAACATTTATGAATGGAACTCGACTTCGTTCATATTTCCACCGCGGACACGTCGGTAGGGGTTGATTCGTTGGACCCAATTTTTGATGACTCGGTCACACATTTCGGCCGAAACGGCCATTTTTTCGCGTTCAATGTTGGCTCTGAGCTCTTCTTACGTCGTCGACTTGTTGGCATAGACCAATCATTTGACGTAGCCCCATAGAAAAAAGTCTAGAGGCGTTAAATCGCACGAACGAGGCGGCCAATTGACTGGTCCATTTCTTGAGATAATACGCCCACCAAACTTACCCCTCAAAAAATCGATTGTATCGGTTTGGGGCACCGTCCTGTTCAAACCACATGTCGTCCAAGCCAATGTTTTCCAATTCGGGCCAAAAATAATCGGTAATCATGGCGCGATAACGATCATTATTGTCGACGAAAAAATGACGCCGCCGGCATGCAAACCGCACCAAACAGTTATTTTTTGTGGATGAAGTGGTGATTCAGGAAGCACATGATGAATTTCATTTAAAAATCGAGATAAAACTGAAATTTTGAACCCGACCACCTCAGATATCGATGAAATTTTGTTTATAGCTAGATTTGATCAATACAAACAAACTCTCATTTTTAGAAATGACTGTTTTGCGATTTTTTGGGCGTGGCACAGTGGGAAAGTTTTCGAAAAAACGCGAAAATAGTCGAAAAGAGCTCCATTTAAACTACAATAACTCAGAATCGGCTAAACCGATTAACATGATCTTGGTATCATTAAAAAGATATTTTAACAGGCTTTATGGCACGTTTAAAAAAAATAAAAAATTACACTGTAAAAAATTTATAACAAAGAGAAAATTTTAACTAACGAAAAATCCAGAAAGATCAAGGTGTTTTTTACAGTGTATTATTTTTTTAGAAAGGTTTATACTTCACCTATACCATATCAAAAAATAAAAATGGGTTCTTTTTTAGTTTTTTTTTATATAATTTATTAAGTAGTGTCACTTCTAGTAATTGCCCTTATATTTTATATTTACAGGTAAAATAAATAAACATTGTCCCAGGACTAAAAACTAAAAATGTTCATAAAAAAGTGCAATTTTCTCAAAAACTGTTCTTTTTGAAAATTTGCAATAAAGATTTTTGGAATCCTTATACTAACAGCTACCTTTGTGCGTTTCATGTTTTTTAGGACAAGTCGTGGTTTTAGCGCAATCTTCCCTTATGAATTTCTGGTACCAGAACTAATAACTAAAAATGTTCATAAAAAAGTGCAATTTTCTCAAAAACTGTTCTTTTTTAAAATTGGGAATAAAGATTTTTAGAATCCTTATACCAACAGCTACCTTTGTGCGTTTCACGATTTTTAGGACAAGTCCTAGTTTTAGCGCAATCTTCCTTTATGAATTTCTGGTACAAGAACTAAAAACTAAAAATGTTCATAAAAAAGTGTAATTTTCTCAACAACTATTCTTTTAAAAATTTGCAATAAAGATTTTAAAAATCTTCATGCCATCAGCTACCATCGTGCGTACCACGATTTTTGGGACAAGTCCTTGTTGGTGCCGAATCTTTGCAGAATTTTTGGTGTATGTAGAATTTTCATTGGAACTATTTGGCTATTTCTCCTCTTCTTCATAAATTGCATGCACTGAGGAGTGATAACGTGTTAAAAACGACAGCTGTCATTGATATTACATACACAGTGTCGCCACCTAATTTTCCAAAATGAATGGAAAAATATGGAACTAATACCCAATGACAGAAACCTAACAAATTCAGAAACAGATTTTTACCTTCTAGACTTAATAAATTTTACAAGAACTCAATCGAAAAACCTGTACCCAAATATAAATATCACAATCCAATTGAAACATTTAATAATTCGACTATAAAAAACTCCATTCTAAAAAAAGTAAAATAGTCACCATTATCAAAAAACAAAATAGACTGGAGATAAGTTTGTCACAGCTTGAATTAAACTTCATAAAAACTAAGTTAAAACTCATAAAAAAGCTCATATCTGATCATTTTACACTAGCGGTCAATGAACATTTTCAGGATAAGCTTACAAAAATTACACTAAATACTCCATCGGAAATGTTTAGTGAAATTTAAAAATAATTTAAAAACTCGCAACCCCTTAAGGTAGATATTATTAAAATACCACAAGAAAATGAAAATTTAATAAAAAACGCAGGAATAAACCCAGAGTTATTGGAAAAAGATAGTTACAATTTTCTAGTGAAAGATGATATTCAGAAACTGATCGTCATTGGAACCTACTTGGAATCAGTTTACTCTCATAAAGAGATCGATACTGACAACAGCTTGTACATGCAACAAGTTGAAAATTGTTTCACTAGATTTTTAGAAGATAAAAATCGGTATGAATACAATAAATCAACTATTACCACATTTACAGCATGTAAAAAGGCCAATGATTTAAGTGAATCATCAACTGAGAATTACTTTGTAACTAAAAATACAATCTTATATATTTTCAAAAATTTAAGAAAAAAGAAATCTGCTGGTTTAGATAACATCCCCAACATTGTACTGAGAAATACTCCAGAGGAAATTATCCTCTTTAACAATTTGTTAAATAATTCATACTTCCCGTATGCATGGAAAGCAGTTAAAACGGTTGTTATACCTAAAAAAGACAAAGACACCAGTAACCCCAAAAATTTAAGAGGAATTAGTTTACTCCAAAACATAAACAAAGTTTTTGAAATTTGCGTTAACAACAACATAATTAATATATGTAAAGAACACAAACTAAGAAATGACAATTTGGGTTTAAACACAAGCACTCTACAATTCATGCAGTACATCTGCTAGTTTCAAATGTACATTGGAATCTGATCAAATCATACAGTACAGGGGCTTGTTTAATTGATTTTGAGAAAGCTCTTGATAATGTCTGGATACCTGGATTAATTCATAAACTAGTGAATTATGGATTTCCATTTAATTTGCCTTATATTTAATATGCTAAATAATAAGTCGTTTCAAGTCTGCGATGGAAAATCAATTAGTGCAAAGAAATTTAGAATTGTCAATGGTCTTCAACAGAGAACGGTTAATGCGCCAATCCAATTTATTTATTCACGAACTTTTAAACCAAGTAGAGAATATCATTGGATTTGCTGATGATATTATAATTTATCACTCTGATGATAAAATTGAAAAAATTAATGATAAGTTGCAAAAGTATTTTTATATTTTTGAAAAATATACAATAGATTGGCAAATGAAAATTAACCTGAACAAATGCGAAACAATACTTTTCCGCCCACCGGTGGGAAGATGCAACAACAATATTAGACGTAATTGAAAATCATTTTTTTGTAAAATCTATAAATAACAATCCCATACCAAATAAACAAGTTGTAAAGTATCTGGGTATAAATCTGGATAAGTTCCTATATTTTAACGACCATATTAATCTTCAACTTAAAAAAGCCAGGAACACCTTTTTTATGCATAAAAAATTATTCTATTCAAAATTTCTGGATCCAAAGATAATTATGTATCAGTCCTTAATTAGGCCGATACTAACATATGGGTGCCAAGTTTGGTACAACATATCACCATCATATATGGAAAAACTCAGACTATTTGAAAGAAAGTGTCTTAAGTGTCTTGCAAATAGCAATTATAAAAAGTACATATCTAACCAAAGATTGTACAATGAAGCAAAATTTTGTAGAATTGACATTTATATTATCTACTTAATAAGAAACCACATTTTAAAAAATACTGAATGTCACGAAAACAATTTAATTTTGGCCCCTATTACGCCAGCGATGATTACATAACAAAAACCCTACAAGAGGGTTACGTCCCACCATGATTAAGATAAATTATTTAAATTAAATTCAAGCACATGCTTATATGTTTTTTCTTTAGTTTGACCAACCCCTCAATTCAATATAATATGTCTTGAAATCTAGCGATAACGGATGACGATTTTATAAGTTTGACGATTTTTAAGTTATTTCGGTATTTAAGCGATATCGATATTTTCTATTTTTTCGGTAACGGTATTTTAAGGATAACGATTTTTTCAGTTATTTCGGTAATGGTATTTTAGGGATAACGATAGTCAGTTGAAAGGGTATTGAATCGATAGCGGTATTGCCTGCTAACCCTGTCGAATTTTTAAAAATAAAAAAAGCACAGATGTCATGGGAACGTGGAATAGCAAAATGCAAATTTTTGCACAAATTTAAAAACCATTTCAAAAACTATTAGATTGTTTCAAAAACTTTTGGAAAGACTGCAAATGTAATTTATAAAGCATCAATTGAAATTCAAAAACACCAAATTTAATAAAATAAATATTTGTTGAATTTCAATAATTTTTTTAATTGCGTTTGGTATTTTTTAATTTTAATTGATCTTTTTAAGTATCGATTGCGAATTTTTGAATTTTATTTGTGGTTCTTTCAATTTAAATTGTATTCTTTTTTATCTCTATATCTTTAACTATTTGTTTTCATATATGGACTTCAACGGAACACGAAATATAGCAATTATTATTGTATGCCCTGCTCTACATTTACTTACAAACACATAATTTATTTGTTAGCTTTTGTTGTTTTTAATATTTTATCAAAATACATATAGAAAATTTTCAAATATATTCTTAAATCCAAAAACCATTATTTTGGTTAATTCTGTTATCGGTGCTCTTTTGGTACCATCTACCCTATTTGGGTTCATACAACGTTATGAACTATTAAATACTCCCCTCTTTTACAACATTGGTGGCAGTATTTACATAGATTCTGACTATTAAAACCCTTAACAGTACTCCCTTTTTTACATTGTCAGCAGCCTTTTGCCTTTTTTACTAGTTACAATCTTCCTTGTTAACTATCTACACGCAAATCCCTTTGCAAATGTAATATATTTTTATACTAATAAATGGAGACCTTATCTCTACTACATATAAAACATACCTTTTTGTCTTTTTTATTTTCATTGGAAACTTTATTCTGCATTTACGGCAAACATATTTTTGTGACAAATATTTTTGTTCACATTTAAAGGAGAAAAGTCAAAAATTGGCAAAACTTAGCAGCATTTTTATAAATTCTTACTTTTTACCTACTATAACTACTTTGAAGTATATATAAGTTAAGTTGTTAATTAAATATTTTCAAGTTTAAACACATATGTTTTGATAAAAAAATAAACTTATAAATCTTTAATTTTGGGGATTCCAGTTAAGACTTAATGTGGTATTTGAATCTCAGATTTTTAATTAAAAAAAGTAATACAATTGGAAACACGATTTTTTTTTTGGCTTAAAAGAAAATATACAAATCAAATAATTCCACTTAAGACCTGTGCGAGGTAGCTAAATAAATTTTAAACTAAATACAAATTGACAAAAGATTTTAAAATTTTTAGCATTTCATAGAAATTTGGATACTAAATTCAGGTATTAGATTTTATTTAGCCATTTAAAAACAATAAATTACATTATTTTATTGTTTTGCTGATCTTTAATCCCAATACTGAGTAATAGCAGATAACCCAACTTACAATACGTTCCGTTTACGTACCGTTTTCGGTCCGTCATAAACGGATTCCAACTCCATTTACGTACCCTTTTCTGAATCCGTATACGGACCAGAAAACGGATTTTAAGGAACATCGAAACTGATTAAAATCCGTTTAAAACCAGTCAATGACGGACAGTTTTCGGACCGTATATATCGTATGATAAACGGAGTTGTCCGTTAAAAGTCCGTCAATGACGGACCGTTTACGTACCGGATATACCGGATGAAAAACGGAGTTGTCCGTTGACCGGACCGTTTACGGATCCGTATTCCTACCGTTTTTCAACAAAAAACGGATTTATGTAAATGCCTAAATTTTTAATTTGGAATAACAAATTATATATATTTTTTTTAATTTATTTATATAGATATGCTTTAAAGTAAAATAACAAAATAAAACTTTTAAACATTTAATTAAATGAAATATTCATCTCCAGTTTAACTAACATCTCTATACATCACTGCTGTTATGGCCCATTGAATATCATGAAAAAATAAAACAAAATTTTAATTTTGATTTAATTAGTGGCCTTTACGAAATGATGTAGCATACAACGCAAATTTGCAATTTTTTTAACAAAATTTATTATGAATTGGCAGACAATATTTTTATTTGCAAAATTGAATAAATTTGCGCACGTAACCGTAAAACTTGTTTGAAATTTCATATATATTTACCTCAAATTAAATTTATTTTCCGTGTATCTGTCTTTCTAAACTTTAGCACGCGACCCGTGTTATGATCACAGACATGTTTCAATTATTCGTTGTTGACACCAAAACGAATTCAAAAGCAACGGAAGAAAAACTTAAGAAATTCGAGGAAGTCCGTATTTGACGATACAGAAACGGATGCACCAAAACGGAGTCAAAACGTACTGTTTTCAAAAATTCAATTATACGATCCGCTAATGTTCCGTTTACGTACATGCTTTGATGGATACGTCCGTAAACGTGCAGTAGAACCGGATTCATAAATCCGTACGTGTCGGAGAGTCCGTAAAAATGTTTATTGGGAAGGATAGTTGCCGTGTAAATCAACCTTTAATTACTCCTTTTTTGGAAAACGCTCGAAAAAGGATAAAAGGCTATAAATTAAATAAAAAAGGCAATTGATCGGTTTTTAAAAACTTAAGTGTATTTATAGTTGTTTTTACCCAAATAATATTACGAGTGCGGAAATAATTAATAATAGAGGAAGGATAAGTATAGAGATTTCATCGAAAGAAGCGGCCAAATAAAATTTTGTACATATTACAAGGTTCGGTAACTCAGTGAAGATTGACATAATTTTTCAGATTTCAACGCAAATTTTTCTCATTTCTCCATAAATTTCAGCAAAATCTGGTAATAACCCAATTGGACTTGCAAAAAAATCAATTGGTCTTGCAAAGAAAATCCATTGGAAACAAAAAAATACATGCTATTTTGTATATATGTATACTAAACATAGTAAAAGATGTTTATTTTGGAAATAATTACTGGGGGGCCCGGGCACCCTGGGCCTCCCCCTGGGTACGCCACTGCTTTACCTTATTACCCTCAGACGAATGGGGTACTCGAAAGGTTTCACAGACAACTTAAAACCGCATTTATAACATCATCGAATTCTGTTAAATGGTCTGAAATGCTACCATATGTTTTGTTAGGCTTGCGAACCTCAATCCAAGTTGATTTAAAATGTTCACCAGCAGAACTTTTTTACGGTCAAACACTTCGATTACCAGGGTAATTAATTATTGAAAACAAAATTGATGTACCAGTTGAAGAAACTTCGCGTAAACTTCAGAGAATATTTTTATGAGATTAGGTCAAAAATTGTTTATCGTGACGTTGATACACAGTATATACCAAAACATTTGTCAACATGTAATTTTTTATATGTAAAAGCACTTAATATCTCGGGACAAAATACACCTTTTGAAGGACCATTTCGTGTCATTTCTAGAAACAATAATGTTTTTAAAATTCAAAACGGAGCTACAATTAAAACCTGCCATATAGAGCAAGTTTCAGAGAACGATCCCAACAACAAACAAATACTAAGACATACTGCTAAAACAGTTACATTCAAAATTAATTAACTTGTTATTTTGCATTAAGCTTGTTTAATATTTTGTTTATACTGTAAGGGAAGTAATGTAGGGTACTACTTCTACTGTATTTTCCCTACTACATTTTATAAATTTTTGTTTAGCTTTTGTGTTTTATTTTTGTTAAAAATCAAATTCAAAAAAAGAGAATTATTATAAAAAACCTATGTTATATAGACTTTAATTGTGTTAATAAATTTTTATACATAAAAAATAAACAATTATATTCTTTAAATTCAAAACTTTTTGAATACAATTCTAATTAAATACTTCAAAAAGGTATTTATTTTTTTATTAAATACTTCAAATATGTCGAAAAATTCAGGAAACGAATAAAAATTAATCATTTTCTCGAAAAACTTGTTCGATATCGCAAAGTATAGGGTTTTCCAATAAGGACTTGACAACTTTTTTTTTTTAAATAAAACGCAAACCATTTGAGATATTTCCAAAACTTTATGATTGACTTTAAATACAATCAAAACATTTATGAATGGAACTCGACTTCGTTCATATTTCCACCGCGGACACGTCGGTAGGGGTTGATTCGTTGGACCCAATTTTTGATGACTCGGTCACACATTTCGGCCGAAACGGCCGTTTTTTCGCGTTCAATGTTGGCTCTGAGCTCTTCTTACGTCGTCGACTTGTTGGCATAGACCAATCATTTGACGTAGCCCCAAAGAAAAAAGTCTAGAGGCGTTAAATCGCACGAACGAGGCGGCCAATTGACTGGTCCATTTCTTGAGATAATACGCCCACCAAACTTACCCCTCAAAAAATCGATTGTATCGGTTTGGTGCACCGTCCTGTTCAAACCACATGTCGTCCAAGCCCATGTTTTCCAATTCGGGCCAAAAATAATCGGTAATCATGGCGCGATAACGATCACTATTGTCGACGAAAAAATGACGCCGCCGGCATGCAAACCACACCAATCAGTTATTTTTTGTGGATGAAGTGGTGATTCAGGAAGCAAATGATGAATTTCATTTAAAAATCGAGACAAAACTGAAATTTTGAACCCGACCACCTCAGATATCGATGAAATTTTGTTTATAGCTTAATTTGATCAATACAAACAAACTCTCATTTGTAGAAGTGACTGTTTTGCGATTTTTTGGGCGTGGCACAGTGGGAAAGTTTTCGAAAAAACGCGAAAATAGTCGAAAAGAGCTCCATTTAAACTACAATAACTCAGAATCGGCTGAACCGATTTACTTGATCTTGGTATCATTAAAAAGATATTTTAACAGGCTTTATGACACGTTTAAAAAAATAAAAAATTACACTGTAAAAAATTTATAACAAAGAGAAAATTTTAACTAACGAAAAATCCAGAAAGATCAAGGGTTTTTTTACAGTGTATTATTTTTTTAGAAAGGTTTATCCTTCACCTATACCATATCAAAAAATAAAAATGGGTTCTTTTTTAGTTTTTTTTTTATATAATTTATTAAGTAGTGTCACTTCTAGTAATTGCCCTTATATTTTATATTTACAGGTAAAATAAATACACATTGTCCCAGGACTAAAAACTAAAAATGTTCATAAAAAAGTGTAATTTTGTCAACTATTCTTTTTGAAAATTTGCAATAAAGATTTTTGAAGTCCTCATACCAACAGCTACCTTTGTGCGTTTCACGATTTTTGAGACAAGTCCTAGTTTTAGCGCAATCTTCCTTTATGAATTTCTGGTACCAGAACTTAAATATAACAATGTTCATAAAAAAGCGGAATTTTCTCAAAAATTGTTCTTTTTGAAATTTTGCAATAAGGATTTTTGGAATCCTTATACCAACAGCTACCTTTGCGCGTCTTACGATTTTTAGGACAAGCCCTGGTTTTAGCGCAATCTTCCCTTATGAATTTCTGGTACCAGAACAAAAAAATAAAAATGTTCATAAAAAAGTGCAATTTTCTCAAAAACTGTTCTTTTTGAAAATTTGCATTAAAGATTTTTGAAATCCTCATAACAGCAGCTACCTTTGTGCGTTTCACGATTTTTGAGACAGGTCCTAGTTTTAGCGCAATCTTCCCTTATGAATTTCTGGTACCAGAACTAAAAAATAAAAAATAAAGATTTTTGGAATCCTCATACCAACAGCTACCTTTGTGCGTTTTACGATTTTTAGGACAAGTCCTAGTTTTAGCGCAATCTTCCCTTATGAATTTCTGGTACCAGAACAAAAAAAAAATAAAAATTTTCTCAAAAACTGTTCTTTTTGAAAATTTGTATTAAAGATTTTTGAAATCCTCATACCAACAGCTACCTTTGTGCGTTTCACGATTTTTGAGACAAGTCCTAGTTTTAGCGCAATCTTCCCTTATGAATTTCTGGTACCAGAACTAAAAAATAAAAATGTTCATAAAAAAGTGCAATTTTCTCAAAAACTGTTCTTTTTGAAAATTTGCAATAAAAATTTTTGGAATCCTTATACCAACAGCTACCTTTGTGCGTTTCACGATTTTTAGGACAAGTCCTAGTTTTAGCGCAATCTTTCCTTATGAATTACTGGTACAAGAACTAAAAACTAAAAATCTTCATAAAAAAGTGTAATTTTCTCAACAACTATTCTTTTTGAAAACTTGCAATAAAGATTTTAAAAATCTTCATGCCATCAGCTACCATCGTGCGTACCACGATTTATGGGACAAGCCCTTGTTGGTGCCGAATCTTTGCAGAATTTTTGGTGTATGAAGAATTTTCATTGGAACTATTTGGCTATTTCTCCTCTTCTTCATAAATTGCAAGCACTGAGGAGTGATAACGTGTTAAAAACGACAGCTGTCATTGATATTACATACACAGTGTTGCCACCTAATTTTCACAAACCAAGGATAACTCTGCCAGGCTAATGGCACGCACGTGGAAATTTCTTGTAACAATACTTTTACAAACCAATAAGATTCTATATATTATATCAGCATATTTTCCCGCAGGAAAAAACTGCAATTATTATATTCGGAATTATTGAAACTTTTTCAAACTCTAAGTCTAGGTAATTTAAGCAACTATTATAATCTAGCAGGCGATCTGAACTGCAAGCATTAAGATTGGGGTAATAAAACAAGCAACCCACAAGGAAATAAATTAATAGAATGGCTTTCATGTAATAAAATTATATTTAGTGTAGACTGTACGCATCTAAAACCCCCTCATATCCTCATTGTGGCTCCTACTTAGACATACGTCTAGCAGACTCAAGATTGATTATCCACAAGATAAACAACTCTTTAAATTGTCTTGAAACCATAGATTATGATAGTGATCACAATGCGATTAAAATTCAAATCATTAAAGTAGAAAATGATACCCCTCTTACCTTTTTTAAGGAGCAAATTGACGCGAAATTTAATTTTAGCAAAGCCAATTGGAAAAAATTTAAAAATAATATATTTTCTGAATGGAAAAATATGGAACTAATACCAAATGACAGAAACCTAACAAATTCAGAAATAGATTTTTACCTTCTAGACTTAATAAATTTTACAAGAACTCAATCGAAAAACCTGTACCCAAATATAAATATCACAATCCAATTGAAACATTTAATAATTCGACTATAAAAAAACTCCAGTCTAAAAAAAGTAAAATAGTCACCATTATCAAAAAACAAAATAGACTGGAGATAAGTTTGTCACAGCTTGAATTAAACTTCATAAAAACTAAGTTAAACTCATAAAAAAGCTCATATCTGATCATTTTACACTAGCGGTCAATGAACATTTTCAGGATAAGCTTACAAAAATTACACTAAATACTCCATCGGAAATGTTTAGTGAAATTTAAAAATAATTTAAAAACTCGCAACCCCTTAAGGTAGATATTATTAAAATACCACAAGAAAATGAAAATTTAATAAAAAACGCAGGAATAAACCCAGAGTTATTGGAAAAAGATAGTTACAATTTTCTAGTGAAAGATGATATTCAGAAACTGATCGTCATTGGAACCTACTTGGAATCAGTTTACTCTCATAAAGAGATCGATACTGACAACAGCTTGTACATGCAACAAGTTGAAAATTGTTTCACTAGATTTTTAGAAGATAAAAATCGGTATGAATACAATAAATCAACTATTACCACATTTACAGCATGTAAAAAGGCCAATGATTTAAGTGAATCATCAACTGAGAATTACTTTGTAACTAAAAATACAATCTTATATATTTTCAAAAATTTAAGAAAAAAGAAATCTGCTGGTTTAGATAACATCCCCAATATTGTACTGAGAAATACTCCAGAGGAAATTATTCTCTTTAACAATATGTTAAATAATTCATACTTCCCGTATGCATGGAAAGCAGCTAAAACCGTTGTTATACCTAAAAAAGACAAAGACACCAGTAACCCCAAAAATTTAAGAGGAATTAGTTTACTCCAAAACATAAACAAAGTTTTTGAAATTTGCGTTAACAACAACATAATTAATATATGTAAAGAACACAGTACATCTGCTAGTTTCAAATGTACATTGGAATCTGATCAAATCATACAGTACAGGGGCTTGTTTAATTGATTTTGAGAAAGCTCTTGATAATGTCTGGATACCTGGATTAATTCATAAACTAGTGAATTATGGATTTCCATTTAATTTGCCTTATATTTAATATGCTAAATAATAAGTCGTTTCAAGTCTGCGATGGAAAATCAATTAGTGCAAAGAAATTTAGAATTGTCAATGGTCTTCAACAGAGAACGGTTAATGCGCCAATCCAATTTATTTATTCACGAACTTTTAAACCAAGTAGAGAATATCATTGGATTTGCTGATGATATTATAATTTATCACTCTGATGATAAAATTGAAAAAATTAATGATAAGTTGCAAAAGTATTTTTATATTTTTGAAAAATATACAATAGATTGGCAAATGAAAATTAACCTGAACAAATGCGAAACAATACTTTTCCGCCCACCGGTGGGAAGATGCAACAACAATATTAGACGTAATTGAAAATCCTTTTTTTGTAAAATCTATAAATAACAATCCCATACCAAATAAACAAGTTGTAAAGTATCTGGGTATAAATCTGGATAAGTTCCTATATTTTAACGACCATATTAATCTTCAACTTAAAAAAGCCAGGAACACCTTTTTTATGCATAAAAAATTATTCTATTCAAAATTTCTGGATCCAAAGATAATTATGTATCAGTCCTTAATTAGGCCGATACTAACATATGGGTGCCAAGTTTGGTACAACATATCACCATCATATATGGAAAAACTCAGACTATTTGAAAGAAAGTGTCTTAAGTGTCTTGCAAATAGCAATTATAAAAAGTACATATCTAACCAAAGATTGTACAATGAAGCAAAATTTTGTAGAATTGACATTTATATTATCTACGTAATAAGAAACCACATTTTAAAAAATACTGAATGTCACGAAAACAATTTAATTTTGGCCCCTATTACGCCAGCGATGATTACATAACAAAAACCCTACAAGAGGGTTACGTCCCACCATGATTAAGATAAATTATTTAAATTAAATTCAAGCACATGCTTATATGTTTTTTCTTTAGTTTGACCAACCCCTCAATTCAATATAATATGTCTTGAAATCTAGCGATAACGGATGACGATTTTATAAGTTTGACGATTTTTAAGTTATTTCGGTATTTAAGCGATATCGATATTTTCTATTTTTTCGGTAACGGTATTTTAAGGATAACGATTTTTTCAGTTATTTCGGTAATGGTATTTTAGGGATAACGATAGTCAGTTGAAAGGGTATTGAATCGATAGCGGTATTGCCTGCTAACCCTGTCGAATTTTTAAAAATAAAAAAAGCACAGATGTCATGGGAACGTGGAATAGCAAAATGCAAATTTTTGCACAAATTTAAAAACCATTTCAAAAACTATTAGATTGTTTCAAAAACTTTTGGAAAGACTGCAAATGTAATTTATAAAGCATCAATTGAAATTCAAAAACACCAAATTTAATAAAATAAATATTTGTTGAATTTCAATAATTTTTTTAATTGCGTTTGGTATTTTTTAATTTTAATTGATCTTTTTAAGTATCGATTGCGAATTTTTGAATTTTATTTGTGGTTCTTTCAATTTAAATTGTATTCTTTTTTATCTCTATATCTTTAACTATTTGTTTTCATATATGGACTTCAACGGAACACGAAATATAGCAATTATTATTGTATGCCCTGCTCTACATTTACTTACAAACACATAATTTATTTGTTAGCTTTTGTTGTTTTTAATATTTTATCAAAATACATATAGAAAATTTTCAAATATATTCTTAAATCCAAAAACCATTATTTTGGTTAATTCTGTTATCGGTGCTCTTTTGGTACCATCTACCCTATTTGGGTTCATACAACGTTATGAACTATTAAATACTCCCCTCTTTTACAACATTGGTGGCAGTATTTACATAGATTCTGACTATTAAAACCCTTAACAGTACTCCCTTTTTTTACATTGTCAGCAGCCTTTTGCCTTTTTTACTAGTTACAATCTTCCTTGTTAACTATCTACACGCAAATCCCTTTGCAAATGTAATATATTTTTATACTAATAAATGGAGACCTTATCTCTACTACATATAAAACATACCTTTTTGTCTTTTTTATTTTCATTGGAAACTTTATTCTGCATTTACGGCAAACATATTTTTGTGACAAATATTTTTGTTCACATTTAAAGGAGAAAAGTCAAAAATTGGCAAAACTTAGCAGCATTTTTATAAATTCTTACTTTTTACCTACTATAACTACTTTGAAGTATATATAAGTTAAGTTGTTAATTAAATATTTTCAAGTTTAAACACATATGTTTTGATAAAAAAATAAACTTATAAATCTTTAATTTTGGGGATTCCAGTTAAGACTTAATGTGGTATTTGAATCTCAGATTTTTAATTAAAAAAAGTAATACAATTGGAAACACGATTTTTTTTTTGGCTTAAAAGAAAATATACAAATCAAATAATTCCACTTAAGACCTGTGCGAGGTAGCTAAATAAATTTTAAACTAAATACAAATTGACAAAAGATTTTAAAATTTTTAGCATTTCATAGAAATTTGGATACTAAATTCAGGTATTAGATTTTATTTAGCCATTTAAAAACAATAAATTACATTATTTTATTGTTTTGCTGATCTTTAATCCCAATACTGAGTAATAGCAGATAACCCAACTTACAATACGTTCCGTTTACGTACCGTTTTCGGTCCGTCATAAACGGATTCCAACTCCATTTACGTACCCTTTTCTGAATCCGTATACGGACCAGAAAACGGATTTTAAGGAACATCGAAACTGATTAAAATCCGTTTAAAACCAGTCAATGACGGACAGTTTTCGGACCGTATATATCGTATGATAAACGGAGTTGTCCGTTAAAAGTCCGTCAATGACGGACCGTTTACGTACCGGATATACCGGATGAAAAACGGAGTTGTCCGTTGACCGGACCGTTTACGGATCCGTATTCCTACCGTTTTTCAACAAAAAACGGATTTATGTAAATGCCTAAATTTTTAATTTGGAATAACAAATTATATATATTTTTTTTAATTTATTTATATAGATATGCTTTAAAGTAAAATAACAAAATAAAACTTTTAAACATTTAATTAAATGAAATATTCATCTCCAGTTTAACTAACATCTCTATACATCACTGCTGTTATGGCCCATTGAATATCATGAAAAAATAAAACAAAATTTTAATTTTGATTTAATTAGTGGCCTTTACGAAATGATGTAGCATACAACGCAAATTTGCAATTTTTTTAACAAAATTTATTATGAATTGGCAGACAATATTTTTATTTGCAAAATTGAATAAATTTGCGCACGTAACCGTAAAACTTGTTTGAAATTTCATATATATTTACCTCAAATTAAATTTATTTTCCGTGTATCTGTCTTTCTAAACTTTAGCACGCGACCCGTGTTATGATCACAGACATGTTTCAATTATTCGTTGTTGACACCAAAACGAATTCAAAAGCAACGGAAGAAAAACTTAAGAAATTCGAGGAAGTCCGTATTTGACGATACAGAAACGGATGCACCAAAACGGAGTCAAAACGTACTGTTTTCAAAAATTCAATTATACGATCCGCTAATGTTCCGTTTACGTACATGCTTTGATGGATACGTCCGTAAACGTGCAGTAGAACCGGATTCATAAATCCGTACGTGTCGGAGAGTCCGTAAAAATGTTTATTGGGAAGGATAGTTGCCGTGTAAATCAACCTTTAATTACTCCTTTTTTGGAAAACGCTCGAAAAAGGATAAAAGGCTATAAATTAAATAAAAAAGGCAATTGATCGGTTTTTAAAAACTTAAGTGTATTTATAGTTGTTTTTACCCAAATAATATTACGAGTGCGGAAATAATTAATAATAGAGGAAGGATAAGTATAGAGATTTCATCGAAAGAAGCGGCCAAATAAAATTTTGTACATATTACAAGGTTCGGTAACTCAGTGAAGATTGACATAATTTTTCAGATTTCAACGCAAATTTTTCTCATTTCTCCATAAATTTCAGCAAAATCTGGTAATAACCCAATTGGACTTGCAAAAAAATCAATTGGTCTTGCAAAGAAAATCCATTGGAAACAAAAAAATACATGCTATTTTGTATATATGTATACTAAACATAGTAAAAGATGTTTATTTTGGAAATAATTACTGGGGGGCCCGGGCACCCTGGGCCTCCCCCTGGGTACGCCACTGCTTTACCTTATTACCCTCAGACGAATGGGGTACTCGAAAGGTTTCACAGACAACTTAAAACCGCATTTATAACATCATCGAATTCTGTTAAATGGTCTGAAATGCTACCATATGTTTTGTTAGGCTTGCGAACCTCAATCCAAGTTGATTTAAAATGTTCACCAGCAGAACTTTTTTACGGTCAAACACTTCGATTACCAGGGTAATTAATTATTGAAAACAAAATTGATGTACCAGTTGAAGAAACTTCGCGTAAACTTCAGAGAATATTTTTATGAGATTAGGTCAAAAATTGTTTATCGTGACGTTGATACACAGTATATACCAAAACATTTGTCAACATGTAATTTTTTATATGTAAAAGCACTTAATATCTCGGGACAAAATACACCTTTTGAAGGACCATTTCGTGTCATTTCTAGAAACAATAATGTTTTTAAAATTCAAAACGGAGCTACAATTAAAACCTGCCATATAGAGCAAGTTTCAGAGAACGATCCCAACAACAAACAAATACTAAGACATACTGCTAAAACAGTTACATTCAAAATTAATTAACTTGTTATTTTGCATTAAGCTTGTTTAATATTTTGTTTATACTGTAAGGGAAGTAATGTAGGGTACTACTTCTACTGTATTTTCCCTAATACATTTTATAAATTTTTGTTTAGCTTTTGTGTTTTATTTTTGTTAAAAATCAAATTCAAAAAAGAGAATTATTATAAAAAACCTATGTTATATAGACTTTAATTGTGTTAATAAATTTTTATACATAAAAAATAAACAATTATATTCTTTAAATTCAAAACTTTTTGAATACAATTCTAATTAAATACTTCAAAAAGGTCGTTATTTTTTCTTTAAATACTTCAAATATGTCGAAAAATTCAGGAAACGAATAAAAATTAATCATTTTCTCGAAAAACTTGTTCGATATCGTAAAGTATAGGGTTTTCCAATAAGGACTTGACAACTTTTTTTTTTTAAATAAAACGCAAACCATTTGAGATATTTCCAAAACTTTATGATTGACTTTAAATACAATCAAAACATTTATGAATGGAACTCGACTTCGTTCATATTTCCACCGCGGACACGTCGGTAGGGGTTGATTCGTTGGACCCAATTTTTGATGACTCGGTCACACATTTCGGCCGAAACGGCCATTTTTTCGCGTTCAATGTTGGCTCTGAGCTCTTCTTACGTCGTCGACTTGTTGGCATAGACCAATCATTTGACGTAGCCCCAAAGAAAAAAGTCTAGAGGCGTTAAATCGCACGAACGAGGCGGCCAATTGACTGGTCCATTTCTTGAGATAATACGCCCACCAAACTTACCCCTCAAAAAATCGATTGTATCGGTTTGGGGCACCGTCCTGTTCAAACCACATGTCGTCCAAGCCAATGTTTTCCAATTCGGGCCAAAAATAATCGGTAATCATGGCGCGATAACGATCATTATTGTCGACGAAAAAATGACGCCGCCGGCATGCAAACCGCACCAAACAGTTATTTTTGTGGATGAAGTGGTGATTCAGGAAGCACATGATGAATTTCATTTAAAAATCGAGATAAAACTGAAATTTTGAACCCGACCACCTCAGATATCGATGAAATTTTGTTTATAGCTAGATTTGATCAATACAAACAAACTCTCATTTTTAGAAATGACTGTTTTGCGATTTTTTGGGCGTGGCACAGTGGGAAAGTTTTCGAAAAAACGCGAAAATAGTCGAAAAGAGCTCCATTTAAACTACAATAACTCAGAATCGGCTAAACCGATTAACATGATCTTGGTATCATTAAAAAGATATTTTAACAGGCTTTATGGCACGTTTAAAAAAAATAAAAAATTACACTGTAAAAAATTTATAACAAAGAGAAAATTTTAACTAACGAAAAATCCAGAAAGATCAAGGTGTTTTTTACAGTGTATTATTTTTTTAGAAAGGTTTATACTTCACCTATACCATATCAAAAAATAAAAATGGGTTCTTTTTTAGTTTTTTTTTATATAATTTATTAAGTAGTGTCACTTCTAGTAATTGCCCTTATATTTTATATTTACAGGTAAAATAAATAAACATTGTCCCAGGACTAAAAACTAAAAATGTTCATAAAAAAGTGCAATTTTCTCAAAAACTGTTCTTTTTGAAAATTTGCAATAAAGATTTTTGGAATCCTTATACTAACAGCTACCTTTGTGCGTTTCATGTTTTTTAGGACAAGTCGTGGTTTTAGCGCAATCTTCCCTTATGAATTTCTGGTACCAGAACTAATAACTAAAAATGTTCATAAAAAAGTGCAATTTTCTCAAAAACTGTTCTTTTTTAAAATTTTGAATAAAGATTTTTAGAATCCTTATACCAACAGCTACCTTTGTGCGTTTCACGATTTTTAGGACAAGTCCTAGTTTTAGCGCAATCTTCCTTTATGAATTTCTGGTACAAGAACTAAAAACTAAAAATGTTCATAAAAAAGTGTAATTTTCTCAACAACAAATTTGCAATAAAGATTTTAAAAATCTTCATGCCATCAGCTACCATCGTGCGTACCACGATTTTTGGGACAAGTCCTTGTTGGTGCCGAATCTTTGCAGAATTTTTGGTGTATGTAGAATTTTCATTGGAACTATTTGGCTATTTCTCCTCTTCTTCATAAATTGCATGCACTGAGGAGTGATAACGTGTTAAAAACGACAGCTGTCATTGATATTACATACACAGTGTCGCCACCTAATTTTCCAAAATGAATGGAAAAATATGGAACTAATACCCAATGACAGAAACCTAACAAATTCAGAAACAGATTTTTACCTTCTAGACTTAATAAATTTTACAAGAACTCAATCGAAAAACCTGTACCCAAATATAAATATCACAATCCAATTGAAACATTTAATAATTCGACTATAAAAAACTCCATTCTAAAAAAAGTAAAATAGTCACCATTATCAAAAAACAAAATAGACTGGAGATAAGTTTGTCACAGCTTGAATTAAACTTCATAAAAACTAAGTTAAAACTCATAAAAAAGCTCATATCTGATCATTTTACACTAGCGGTCAATGAACATTTTCAGGATAAGCTTACAAAAATTACACTAAATACTCCATCGGAAATGTTTAGTGAAATTTAAAAATAATTTAAAAACTCGCAACCCCTTAAGGTAGATATTATTAAAATACCACAAGAAAATGAAAATTTAATAAAAAACGCAGGAATAAACCCAGAGTTATTGGAAAAAGATAGTTACAATTTTCTAGTGAAAGATGATATTCAGAAACTGATCGTCATTGGAACCTACTTGGAATCAGTTTACTCTCATAAAGAGATCGATACTGACAACAGCTTGTACATGCAACAAGTTGAAAATTGTTTCACTAGATTTTTAGAAGATAAAAATCGGTATGAATACAATAAATCAACTATTACCACATTTACAGCATGTAAAAAGGCCAATGATTTAAGTGAATCATCAACTGAGAATTACTTTGTAACTAAAAATACAATCTTATATATTTTCAAAAATTTAAGAAAAAAGAAATCTGCTGGTTTAGATAACATCCCCAACATTGTACTGAGAAATACTCCAGAGGAAATTATCCTCTTTAACAATTTGTTAAATAATTCATACTTCCCGTATGCATGGAAAGCAGCTAAAACGGTTGTTATACCTAAAAAAGACAAAGACACCAGTAACCCCAAAAATTTAAGAGGAATTAGTTTACTCCAAAACATAAACAAAGTTTTTGAAATTTGCGTTAACAACAACATAATTAATATATGTAAAGAACACAAACTAAGAAATGACAATTTGGTTTTAAACACAAGCACTCTACAATTCATGCAGTACATCTGCTAGTTTCAAATGTACATTGGAATCTGATCAAATCATACAGTACAGGGGCTTGTTTAATTGATTTTGAGAAAGCTCTTGATAATGTCTGGATACCTGGATTAATTCATAAACTAGTGAATTATGGATTTCCATTTAATTTGCCTTATATTTAATATGCTAAATAATAAGTCGTTTCAAGTCTGCGATGGAAAATCAATTAGTGCAAAGAAATTTAGAATTGTCAATGGTCTTCAACAGAGAACGGTTAATGCGCCAATACAATTTATTTATTCACGAACTTTTAAACCAAGTAGAGAATATCATTGGATTTGCTGATGATATTATAATTTATCACTCTGATGATAAAATTGAAAAAATTAATGATAAGTTGCAAAAGTATTTTTATATTTTTGAAAAATATACAATAGATTGGCAAATGAAAATTAACCTGAACAAATGCGAAACAATACTTTTCCGCCCACCGGTGGGAAGATGCAACAACAATATTAGACGTAATTGAAAATCATTTTTTTGTAAAATCTATAAATAACAATCCCATACCAAATAAACAAGTTGTAAAGTATCTGGGTATAAATCTGGATAAGTTCCTATATTTTAACGACCATATTAATCTTCAACTTAAAAAAGCCAGGAACACCTTTTTTATGCATAAAAAATTATTCTATTCAAAATTTCTGGATCCAAAGATAATTATGTATCAGTCCTTAATTAGGCCGATACTAACATATGGGTGCCAAGTTTGGTACAACATATCACCATCATATATGGAAAAACTCAGACTATTTGAAAGAAAGTGTCTTAAGTGTCTTGCAAATAGCAATTATAAAAAGTACATATCTAACCAAAGATTGTACAATGAAGCAAAATTTTGTAGAATTGACATTTATATTATCTACTTAATAAGAAACCACATTTTAAAAAATACTGAATGTCACGAAAACAATTTAATTTTGGCCCCTATTACGCCAGCGATGATTACATAACAAAAACCCTACAAGAGGGTTACGTCCCACCATGATTAAGATAAATTATTTAAATTAAATTCAAGCACATGCTTATATGTTTTTTCTTTAGTTTGACCAACCCCTCAATTCAATATAATATGTCTTGAAATCTAGCGATAACGGATGACGATTTTATAAGTTTGACGATTTTTAAGTTATTTCGGTATTTAAGCGATATCGATATTTTCTATTTTTTCGGTAACGGTATTTTAAGGATAACGATTTTTTCAGTTATTTCGGTAATGGTATTTTAGGGATAACGATAGTCAGTTGAAAGGGTATTGAATCGATAGCGGTATTGCCTGCTAACCCTGTCGAATTTTTAAAAATAAAAAAACGTGGAATAGCAAAATGCAAATTTTTACACAAATTTAAAAACCATTTCAAAAACTATTAGATTGTTTCAAAAACTTTTGGAAAGACTGCAAATGTAATTTATAAAGCATCAATTGAAATTCAAAAACACCAAATTTAATAAAATAAATATTTGTTGAATTTCAATAATTTTTTTAATTGCGTTTGATATTTTTTAATTTTAATTGATCTTTTTAAGTATCGATTGCGAATTTTTGAATTTTATTTGTGGTTCTTTCAATTTAAATTGTATTCTTTTTTATCTCTATATCTTTAACTACTTGTTTTCATATATGGACTTCAACGGAACACGAAATATAGCAATTATTATTGTATGCCCTGCTCTACATTTACTTACAAACACATAATTTATTTGTTAGCTTTTGTTGTTTTTAATATTTTATCAAAATACATATAGAAAATTTTCAAATATATTGTTAAATCCAAAAACCACCATTATTTTGGTTAATTCTGTTATCGGTGCTCTTTTGGTACCATCTACCCTATTTGGGTTCATACAACGTTATGAACTATTAAATACTCCCCTCTTTTACAACATTGGTGGCAGTATTTACATAGATTCTGACTATTAAAACCCTTAACAGTACTCCCTTTTTTTACATTGTCAGCAGCCTTTTGCCTTTTTTACTAGTTACAATCTTCCTTGTTAACTATCTACACGCAAATCCGTTTGCAAATGTAATATATTTTTATACTAATAAATAGAGACCTTATAGCGTAGACAGACGACAGGGTTAATTTGCATTAAAATTTCACTAATGCAAATTAACATTTTACCCTGACAGACGACAGTTTTTGCATTTATTAAACAAACAGCTGTTTGTTTGTAAACAACTGTTTGTCAAAAAAAAAAAATAATAGAAAATCGAAAAATTAGTTTATCAACTAATTTTTTTGGCAGTTATATCGAGTATAAATGGATAGAAGGCAGAAATTACGATTAGCAGCTATGCTGTTGGTGAAAAATCAGTATTTATTTGAAAGAAAGCTGAAATTACTTTTGTTGAAACTGCTCCATAATGTAAAAATTGTACATGCACTAGCAACCATAAATCTGAACGTGTTGCTACAAGTTGGGATCGCAGAAGGACACCCTGAAATAAGAGAAAGGCAATTATGGAAATTCGTAGGTTTAATATTATCTTTTCAAGGAGGATATAATTCATATTGAGCATTTTTTAAAGGACCGCAACAGCACGTTTTGGGAGTTTGACGTGCCTTCGATGGACGACAACAGATTTAAGGGAAACTTTCGCCTCAACAGGAAGGCTTTCCAAAAATTATCCGAAAAAGTTCAAAATATTGAGAGGTTGGACACTAATATGAGGCTTTGTATTCCACTCGAGAAGAGAGTGGCAATAGCATTGTTCGCATTAGGGTCGGCAGCGGAATATAGGACTGTTGGTAGTTTATTCGGTGTGGGACGCAGTACCGTTGGTGAAATTGTTATAGATTTTTGCCACGCGATATGTAATAATCTATCTCACTATATTAATTCCTATCCTCCGAATCCCCAAGAAATTAAACACATTGTGGATGGGTTCGAACACCTCGGGTTTCCGCAATGCTTTGGAGCTGTCGATGGATGTCATATAGAAATTCAGCCAAAAAAAGAAGATGCAGACGACAGCGTTAATTTGCATTAAAATTTCACTAATGCAAATTAACATTTTACCCTGACAGACGACAGTTTTTGCATTTATTAAACAAACAGCTGTTTGTTTGTAAACAACTGTTTGTCAAAAAAAAAAAATAATAGAAAATCGAAAAATTAGTTTATCAACTAATTTTTTTGGCAGTTATATCGAGTATAAATGGATAGAAGGCAGAAATTACGATTAGCAGCTATGCTGTTGGTGAAAAATCAGTATTTATTTGAAAGAAAGCTGAAATTACTTTTGTTGAAACTGCTCCATAATGTAAAAATTGTACATGCACTAGCAACCATAAATCTGAACGTGTTGCTACAAGTTGGGATCGCAGAAGGACACCCTGAAATAAGAGAAAGGCAATTATGGAAATTCGTAGGTTTAATATTATCTTTTCAAGGAGGATATAATTCATATTGAGCATTTTTTAAAGGACCGCAACAGCACGTTTTGGGAGTTTGACGTGCCTTCGATGGACGACAACAGATTTAAGGAAAACTTTCGCCTCAACAGGAAGGCTTTCCAAAAATTATCCGAAAAAGTTCAAAATATTGAGAGGTTGGACACTAATATGAGGCTTTGTATTCCACTCGAGAAGAGAGTGGCAATAGCATTGTTCGCATTAGGGTCGGCAGCGGAATATAGGACTGTTGGTAGTTTATTCGGTGTGGGACGCAGTACCGTTGGTGAAATTGTTATAGATTTTTGCCACGCGATATGTAATAATCTATCTCACTATATTAATTCCTATCCTCCGAATCCCCAAGAAATTAAACACATTGTGGATGGGTTCGAACACCTCGGGTTTCCGCAATGCTTTGGAGCTGTCGATGGATGTCATATAGAAATTCAGCCAAAAAAAGAAGATGCAGACGACAGCGTTAATTTGCATTAAAATTTCACTAATGCAAATTAACATTTTACCCTGACAGACGACAGTTTTTGCATTTATTAAACAAACAGCTGTTTGTTTGTAAACAACTGTTTGTCAAAAAAAAAAAATAATAGAAAATCGAAAAATTAGTTTATCAACTAATTTTTTTGGCAGTTATATCGAGTATAAATGGATAGAAGGCAGAAATTACGATTAGCAGCTATGCTGTTGGTGAAAAATCAGTATTTATTTGAAAGAAAGCTGAAATTACTTTTGTTGAAACTGCTCCATAATGTAAAAATTGTACATGCACTAGCAACCATAAATCTGAACGTGTTGCTACAAGTTGGGATCGCAGAAGGACACCCTGAAATAAGAGAAAGGCAATTATGGAAATTCGTAGGTTTAATATTATCTTTTCAAGGAGGATATAATTCATATTGAGCATTTTTTAAAGGACCGCAACAGCACGTTTTGGGAGTTTGACGTGCCTTCGATGGACGACAACAGATTTAAGGAAAACTTTCGCCTCAACAGGAAGGCTTTCCAAAAATTATCCGAAAAAGTTCAAAATATTGAGAGGTTGGACACTAATATGAGGCTTTGTATTCCACTCGAGAAGAGAGTGGCAATAGCATTGTTCGCATTAGGGTCGGCAGCGGAATATAGGACTGTTGGTAGTTTATTCGGTGTGGGACGCAGTACCGTTGGTGAAATTGTTATAGATTTTTGCCACGCGATATGTAATAATCTATCTCACTATATTAATTCCTATCCTCCGAATCCCCAAGAAATTAAACACATTGTGGATGGGTTCGAACACCTCGGGTTTCCGCAATGCTTTGGAGCTGTCGATGGATGTCATATAGAAATTCAGCCAAAAAAAGAAGATGCAGTAGACTATCACAATTATAAAGGCTGGTATTCAGTGATTTTATTAGCAAGTTGTGATTACAGGTAAATTTTTTTTTTTTAAGTTATTGAAAACTTTAACATTTGTGCTTTCAGATCAAAATTCACGTATATAAACATTGGATCAAGTGGGAAAAACAATGACTCGTACATTTTTGAAAAAAGTTCTTTAAAAAGATTTCATGAAAGCGCTGAAATTTTTACACAAAATAGCAAAGTAATTGCCGACGTCAATGTGCCTTTGTTGCTTATTGGCGATTCAGCTTTTCGTTTATCACGGTATATGATGAAGCCATTCCCATATTCAATAAATCAGCCAGATGTAGAAAAAACCTTTAACTACCGACTGTCCAAATGTCGTCGTGTAATCGAAAATGCTTTTGGCCAACTTAAAGCTAGATTTCGAAGAATAGGTAGGGGCTTACAAGTAGCACCAAAAAATGTTAACATAATTATAAAAACATGCTGCATTTTGCACAACTTTTTAAAAATGGAAAACGATGAAGTTTCTTCCGCATGGATGGAAAAGTTTGCAGAAGACTTAACTACACGAAACCAGCCCAACCACTCCACAAGAGTTGGCGAAAATGACGTGACAGCATCGACTATTAGGAATGCAATAGCTTTGAGTTTTAGTAAGTACAAACACCTTGATTATGCTTCATGCAATGCATGATTTTACTATAACTATATAGTAAGGTATCCCTTAAAATAGATTTGTCATTGCAAGCTCCAGTTTTATTTCTTATTTTTATTTTTGGTTCCAAATAAAAGAAATCGTTTTTTTTGTATTTCAGAAATAACCAATTGTATTTCAGATAATTGATAATTTCTGAAAAATTGATAATTTCTGAAATACTGAAATTACAAATTGTATTTCAGAATTTACAAATTGTATTTCAGAAATTACAAATTGTATTTCAGAAATTACAAATTGTATTTCAGAAATTACAAATTGTATTTCAGAAATTATCAATTCTGAAATACAATTTGTAATTTCTGAAATACAATTTGTAATTTCTGAAATACACTTTGTAATTTCTGAAATACAATTTGTAAATTCTGAAATACAATTTGTAATTTCTGAAATACAATTTGTAATTTCTGAAATACACTTTGTAATTTCTGAAATACACTTTGTAATTTCTGAAATACAATTTGTAAATTCTGAAATACAATTTGTAATTTCTGAAATACAATTTGTAAATTCTGAAATACAATTTGTAATTTCTGAAATACAATTTGTAATTTGTGAAATACAATTTGTAATTTCTGAAATACAATTTGTAATTTCTGAAATACAATTTGTAAATTCTGAAATACAATTTGTAATTTCTGAAATACAATTTGTAATTTCTGAAATACAATTTGTAATTTCTGAAATACAATTTGTAATTTCTGAAATACAATTTGTAAATTCTGAAATACAATTTGTAATTTCTGAAATACAATTTGTAAATTCTGAAATACAATTTGTAATTTCTGAAATACAATTTGTAATTTCTGAAATACAATTTGTAATTTCTGAAATACACTTTGTAATTTCTGAAATACACTTTGTAATTTCTGAAATACAATTTGTAAATTCTGAAATACAATTTGTAATTTCTGAAATACAATTTGTAATTTCTGAAATACACTTTGTAATTTCTGAAATACACTTTGTAATTTCTGAAATACAATTTGTAAATTCTGAAATACAATTTGTAATTTCTGAAATACAATTTGTAAATTCTGAAATACAATTTGTAATTTCTGAAATACAATTTGTAATTTCTGAAATACAATTTGTAATTTCTGAAATACAATTTGTAATTTCTGAAATACAATTTGTAAATTCTGAAATACACTTTGTAATTTCTGAAATACAATTTGTAAATTCTGAAATACAATTTGTAATTTCTGAAATACAATTTGTAAATTCTGAAATACAATTTGTAATTTCTGAAATACAATTTGTAATTTCTGAAATACAATTTGTAATTTCTGAAATACAATTTGTAATTTCTGAAATACAATTTGTAAATTCTGAAATACAATTTGTAATTTCTGAAATACAATTTGTAAATTCTGAAATACAATTTGTAATTTCTGAAATACAATTTGTAATTTCTGAAATACAATTTGTAATTTCTGAAATACAATTTGTAATTTCTGAAATACAATTTGTAATTTCTGAAATACAATTGATAATTTCTTAAATACAATTGATAAATCTGAAAAATTGAAATTGATATTGAATAGACAAATCATTATGTTAAGGGATGTCCTACTATAGTTATATTTTTATTATGCAGAGAATACATATTACTAAATCTTATCAATTAAGGTTTTCATTAAAGTTATAAACTCTTTGCCAGTTTCGTTTTGCTCCCGAATTGCATTAACGATTTCATTTGACAATGATTGGCTTTCTTCTACCACACTTTTGAGCATTACATTTTGCTCTTTCATAATTTTTACCACTTCACCTAAATGATTTCTCTTTTTCGCAGAGGACGATGAAGCTGCGGCAGCTGAAGTAAATGTGGTGTCAAGGGCAGATAGTGGTGAAGAAGGCGACGAAAGCAACGCTGGTGATGGCAATGGCTGTGACACCGTCGAAGATAATGGCTGTGACACCGGCGATGGTAATGGCTGTGACACCGGCGATGGTAATGGCTGTGACACCGGCGATGGTAATGGCTCTGACTCCGGTGATATCTGGCAGCTATTATCTGAAATACTTTCCTAAATAAATAAAAATTTTTTTAATATTTTCAAATAAGTATATAAAATGTTTATTCTTACAAAGAAAAAGGATTCCACAATTTCAGCACTATTGGCCGCAGTGCTACCAATTATCCGGTGCACATCATTGAAAAATTTCCAATTCGATGGGCTCCCACCAGAAGGTCCCATTTCCTTTTTCTCCTCTCTAAAAAGTTCAATATATAGGTATATTTTGTGTCCAAAAAGTTGTTGTTAAATAAAAAAAAATTACCTGTATTTTTGCGTCAAATTCCGTATCTTGACGTGCACTTCTTCAGGACTGAATTTATTATTCATTTGCACTGAAATTTCCTGATAGATGTGCCCATTCCTTCTTGCACGCCGCAAATCGGTGGCACGTTCCGCCCACAGCTCCAGCAGAACCTGCACATCTCTCTCGCACCACACACTTCGTTTCTTTCCCTTGGAAATCTTAAAATGGAAAAAATGTGTTTAGATTTTAATATTTCTTTTTGTTTTTGCTAAAAACAATTAAAATAACTCACCTTTGCTGACTTTGTATCCATTTTTATTTGACAATAACAATGTGACAACAGCTGATTGCATGCTGTCTTTGAACCAATTTTCAATTCACAATAGCAAACAATTTGACAATTGTGATTGATTGTAGACTGTGTTGCCATATTGAAATAGCTAAATGCAGTATAAATTCACTCTGATTTCGTGCATTTACGTCAAAGTTAATGCACATATGGAGGGGATTATGCACGAGTTAATTTGAATTAAGACTGCTAATGCAAATTAACGCTGTCGTCTGTCTACGCTATTATCTCTACTACATATAAAACATACCTTTTTGTCTTTTTATACCCTTCACCATAGGTGGAAGGGTATATATAAGTTTGTCATTCCGTTTGTAATTTCTACAATATTGATCTTAGACCCTATAAAGTATATATATTCTGGGTCCATATGAAGAGCGAAGTTGATTTAACGATGTCCGTCTGTCCGTCTGTGTGTTGAAATGGGTTTTCCGAAGAACCCAGACATGATGAGGACTTGATTCTTTTTTATTTCTGTTACATGTGATCCATTTCTGTTTGCTATTAAAAATCAGACAGATCGGTTAATAAATGGCTGAGATATTAGCAAAAAACCAGGACTACCTCTAATTTTTCCAGTAAAATCCCTTTGTTTAATAAGAGTGTGAAGATAAATACGTAGGTTAAATACGTTTCACAACTATTGTGAATGATATAAATAAAAAATAAATAGTAGTGTCGCCAACTTTTTTTTGCCTAGAAAATGCCAAATTTGACAAGAAAAGCGCTGAAACATATGGAAAAATATAAATTTGAGATTTTACATGACATATTATTTTGGATTAAAATTTTTGGACATTTAAGAAAAAATAAATGGGGATACCGCTTGTTTGTGGAGAGCTATGAGGTAGTAGATTCCAACGATGTATTCATCTCCTTCAGAATACCATGGTGAAGGGTATATAAGATTCGGCATAGCCGAATTTAGCCGCTCTTACTTGTTTATTTTCATTGGAAACTTTATTCTGCATTTACGGCAAACATATTTTTGTGACAAATATTTTTGTTCACATTTAAAGGAGAAAAGTCAAAAATTGGCAAAACTTAGCAGCATTTTTATAAATTCTTACTTTTTACCTACTATAACTACTTTGAAGTATATATAAGTTAAGTTGTTAATTAAATATTTTCAATTTTAAACACATATGTTTTGATAAAAAAATAAACTTATAAATCTTTAATTTTGGGGATTCCAGTTAAGACTTAATGTGGTATTTGAATCTCAGATTTTTAATTAAAAAAAGTAATACAATTGGAAACACGATTTTTTTTTTGGCTTAAAAGAAAATATACAAATCAAATGATTCCACTTAAGACCTGTGCGAGGTAGCTAAATAAATTTTAAACTAAATACAAATTGACAAAAGATTTTAAAATTTTTAGCATTTCATAGAAATTTGGATACCTGAATTTAATTTAGATTTTATTTAGCCATTTAAAAACAATAAATTACATTATTTTATTGTTTTGCTGATCTTTAATCCCAATACTTAGTAATAGCAGATAACCCAACTTACAATACGTTCCGTTTACGTACCGTTTTCGGTCCGTCATAAACGGAATCCAACTCCATTTACGTACCCTTTTCTGAATCCGTATACGGACCAGAAAACGGATTTTAAGGAACATCGAAACTGATTAAAATCCGTTTAAAACCCGTAAATGACGGACAGTTTTCGGACCGTATATATCGTATGATAAACGGAGTTGTCCGTTAAAAGTCCGTCAATGACGGACCGTTTACGTACCGGATGAAAAGCGGAGTTGTCCGTTGACCGGACCGTTTACGGATCCGTATTCCTACCGTTTTTCAACAAAAAACGGATTTATGTAAATGCCTAAATTTTTAATTTGGAATAACAAATTATATATTTTTTTGAATTTATTTATATAGATATGCTTTAAAGTAAAATAACAAAATAAAACTTTTAAACATTTAATTAAATGAAATATTCATCTCCAGTTTAACTAACATCTCTATACATCACTGCTGTTATGGCCCATTGAATATCATGAACAAATAAAACAAAATTTTAATTTTGATTTAATTAGTGGCCTTTACGAAATGATGTAGCATACAACGCAAATTTGCAATTTTTTTAACAAAATTTATTATGAATTGGCAGACAATATTTTTATTTGCAAAATTGTTAAATTTGCGCACGTAACCGTAAGACTTGTTTGAAATTTCATATATATTTACCTCAAATTAAATTTATTTTCCGTGTATCTGTCTTTCTAAACTTTAGCGCGCTACCCGTGTTATGATCACAGACATGTTTCAATTATTCGTTGTTGACACCAAAACGAATTCAAAAGCAACGGAAGAAAAACTTAAGAAATTCGAGGAAGTCCGTATTTGACGATACAGAAACGGATGCACCAAAACGGAGTCAAAACGTACTGTTTTCAAAAATTCAATTATACGATCCGCTAATGTTCCATTTACGTACATGCTTTGATGGATACGTCCGTAAACGTGCAGTAGAACCGGATTCATAAATCCGTACGTGTCGGAGAGTCCGTAAAAATGTTTATTGGGAAGGATAGTTGACGTGTAAATCAACCTTTAATTACTCCTTTTTTGGAAAACGCTCGAAAAAGGATAAAAGGCTATAAATTAAATAAAAAAGGCAATTGATCGGTTTTTAAAAACTTAAGTGTATTTATAGTTGTTTTTACCCAAATAATATTACGAGTGCGGAAATAATTAATAATAGAGGAAGGATAAGTATAGAGATTTCATCGAAAGAAGCTGCCAAATAAAATTTTGTACATATTACAAGGTTCGGTAACTCAGTGAAGATTGACATAATTTTTCAGATTTCAACGCAAATTTTTCTCATTTCTCCATAAATTTCAGCAAAATCTGGTAATAACCCAATTGGACTTGCAAAAAAAATCAATTGGTCTTGCAAAGAAAATCCATTGGAAACAAAAAAATACATGCTATTTTGTATATATGTATACTAAACATAGTAAAAAATGTTTATTTTGGAAATAATTACTGGGGGGCCCGGGCACCCTGGGCCTCCCCCTGGGTACGCCACTGCTTTACCTTATTACCCTCAGACGAATGGGGTACTCGAAAGGTTTCACAGACAACTTAAAACCGCATTTATAACATCATCGAATTCTGTTAAATGGTCTGAAATGCTACCATATGTTTTGTTAGGCTTGCGAACCTCAATCCAAGTTGATTTAAAATGTTCACCAGCAGAAATTTTTTACGGTCAAACACTTCGATTACCAGGGTAATTAATTATTGAAAACAAAATTGATGTACCAGTTGAAGAAACTTCGCGTAAACTTCAGAGAATATTTTTATGAGATTAGGTCAAAAATTGTTTATCGTGACGTTGATACACAGTATATACCAAAACATTTGTCAACATGTAATTTTTTATATGTAAAAGCACTTAATATCTCGGGACAAAATACACCTTTTGAAGGACCATTTCGTGTCATTTCTAGAAACAATAATGTTTTTAAAATTCAAAACGGAGCTACAATTAAAACCTGCCATATAGAGCAAGTTTCAGAGAACGATCCCAACAACAAACAAATACTAAGACATACTGCTAAAACAGTTACATTCAAAATTAATTAACTTGTTATTTTGCATTAAGCTTGTTTAATATTTTGTTTATACTGTAAGGGAAGTAATGTAGGGTACTACTTCTACTATATTTTCCCTACTACATGTTATAAATTTTTGTTTAGCTTTTGTGTTTTATTTTTGTTAAAAATCAAATTCAAAAAAGAGAATTATTATAAAAAACCTATGTTATATAGACTTTAATTGTGTTAATAAATTTTTATACATAAAAAATAAACAATTATATTCTTTAAATTCAAAACTTTTTGAATACAATTCTAATTAAATACTTCAAAAAGGTCGTTATTTTTTCTTTAAATACTTCAAATATGTCGAAAAATTCAGGAAACGAATAAAAATTAATCATTTTCTCGAAAAACTTGTTCGATATCGCAAAGTATAGGGTTTTCCAATAAGGACTTGACAACTTTTTTTTTTTAAATAAAACGCAAACCATTTGAGATATTTCCAAAACTTTATGATTGACTTTAAATACAATCAAAACATTTATGAATGGAACTCGACTTCGTTCATATTTCCACCGCGGACACGTCGGTAGGGGTTGATTCGTTGGACCCAATTTTTGATGACTCGGTCACACATTTCGGCCGAAACGGCCATTTTTTCGCGTTCAATGTTGGCTCTGAGCTCTTCTTACGTCGTCGACTTGTTGGCATAGACCAATCATTTGACGTAGCCCCATAGAAAAAAGTCTAGAGGCGTTAAATCGCACGAACGAGGCGGCCAATTGACTGGTCCATTTCTTGAGATAATACGCCCACCAAACTTACCCCTCAAAAAATCGATTGTATCGGTTTGGGGCACCGTCCTGTTCAAACCACATGTCGTCCAAGCCAATGTTTTCCAATTCGGGCCAAAAATAATCGGTAATCATGGCGCGATAACGATCATTATTGTCGACGAAAAAATGACGCCGCCGGCATGCAAACCGCACCAAACAGTTATTTTTTGTGGATGAAGTGGTGATTCAGGAAGCACATGATGAATTTCATTTAAAAATCGAGATAAAACTGAAATTTTGAACCCGACCACCTCAGATATCGATAAAATTTTGTTTATAGCTAGATTTGATCAATACAAACAAACTCTCATTTTTAGAAATGACTGTTTTGCGATTTTTTGGGCGTGGCACAGTGGGAAAGTTTTCGAAAAAACGCGAAAATAGTCGAAAAGAGCTCCATTTAAACTACAATAACTCAGAATCGGCTAAACCGATTAACATGATCTTGGTATCATTAAAAAGATATTTTAACAGGCTTTATGGCACGTTTAAAAAAAATAAAAAATTACACTGTAAAAAATTTATAACAAAGAGAAAATTTTAACTAACGAAAAATCCAGAAAGATCAAGGTGTTTTTTACAGTGTATTATTTTTTTAGAAAGGTTTATACTTCACCTATACCATATCAAAAAATAAAAATGGGTTCTTTTTTAGTTTTTTTTTATATAATTTATTAAGTAGTGTCACTTCTAGTAATTGCCCTTATATTTTATATTTACAGGTAAATAAATAAACATTGTCCCAGGACTAAAAACTAAAAATGTTCATAAAAAAGTGCAATTTTCTCAAAAACTGTTCTTTTTGAAAATTTGCAATAAAGATTTTTGGAATCCTTATACTAACAGCTACCTTTGTGCGTTTCATGTTTTTTAGGACAAGTCGTGGTTTTAGCGCAATCTTCCCTTATGAATTTCTGGTACCAGAACTAATAACTAAAAATGTTCATAAAAAAGTGCAATTTTCTCAAAAACTGTTCTTTTTTAAAATTGGGAATAAAGATTTTTAGAATCCTTATACCAACAGCTACCTTTGTGCGTTTCACGATTTTTAGGACAAGTCCTAGTTTTAGCGCAATCTTCCTTTATGAATTTCTGGTACAAGAACTAAAAACTAAAAATGTTCATAAAAAAGTGTAATTTTCTCAACAACTATTCTTTTTGAAAATTTGCAATAAAGATTTTAAAAATCTTCATGCCATCAGCTACCATCGTGCGTACCACGATTTTTGGGACAAGTCCTTGTTGGTGCCGAATCTTTGCAGAATTTTTGGTGTATGTAGAATTTTCATTGGAACTATTTGGCTATTTCTCCTCTTCTTCATAAATTGCATGCACTGAGGAGTGATAACGTGTTAAAAACGACAGCTGTCATTGATATTACATACACAGTGTCGCCACCTAATTTTCCAAAATGAATGGAAAAATATGGAACTAATACCCAATGACAGAAACCTAACAAATTCAGAAACAGATTTTTACCTTCTAGACTTAATAAATTTTACAAGAACTCAATCGAGAAACCTGTACCCAAATATAAATATCACAATCCAATTGAAACATTTAATAATTCGACTATAAAAAAACTCCAGTCTAAAAAAAGTAAAATAGTCACCATTATCAAAAAACAAAATAGACTGGAGATAAGTTTCACAGCTTGAATTAAACTTCATAAAAACTAAGTTAAAACTCATAAAAAAGCTCATATCTGATCATTTTACACTAGCGGTCAATGAACATTTTCAGGATAAGCTTACAAAAATTACACTAAATACTCCATCGGAAATGTTTAGTGAAATTTAAAAATAATTTAAAAACTCGCAACCCCTTAAGGTAGATATTATTAAAATACCACAAGAAAATGAAAATTTAATAAAAAACGCAGGAATAAACCCAGAGTTATTGGAAAAAGATAGTTACAATTTTCTAGTGAAAGATGATATTCAGAAACTGATCGTCATTGGAACCTACTTGGAATCAGTTTACTCTCATAAAGAGATCGATACTGACAACAGCTTGTACATGCAACAAGTTGAAAATTGTTTCACTAGATTTTTAGAAGATAAAAATCGGTATGAATACAATAAATCAACTATTACCACATTTACAGCATGTAAAAAGGCCAATGATTTAAGTGAATCATCAACTGAGAATTACTTTGTAACTAAAAATACAATCTTATATATTTTCAAAAATTTAAGAAAAAAGAAATCTGCTGGTTTAGATAACATCCCCAACATTGTACTGAGAAATACTCCAGAGGAAATTATCCTCTTTAACAATTTGTTAAATAATTCATACTTCCCGTATGCATGGAAAGCAGCTAAAACGGTTGTTATACCTAAAAAAGACAAAGACACCAGTAACCCCAAAAATTTAAGAGGAATTAGTTTACTCCAAAACATAAACAAAGTTTTTGAAATTTGCGTTAACAACAACATAATTAATATATGTAAAGAACACAAACTAAGAAATGACAATTTGGTTTTAAACACAAGCACTCTACAATTCATGCAGTACATCTGCTAGTTTCAAATGTACATTGGAATCTGATCAAATCATACAGTACAGGGGCTTGTTTAATTGATTTTGAGAAAGCTCTTGATAATGTCTGGATACCTGGATTAATTCATAAACTAGTGAATTATGGATTTCCATTTAATTTGCCTTATATTTAATATGCTAAATAATAAGTCGTTTCAAGTCTGCGATGGAAAATCAATTAGTGCAAAGAAATTTAGAATTGTCAATGGTCTTCAACAGAGAACGGTTAATGCGCCAATCCAATTTATTTATTCACGAACTTTTAAACCAAGTAGAGAATATCATTGGATTTGCTGATGATATTATAATTTATCACTCTGATGATAAAATTGAAAAAATTAATGATAAGTTGCAAAAGTATTTTTATATTTTTGAAAAATATACAATAGATTGGCAAATGAAAATTAACCTGAACAAATGCGAAACAATACTTTTCCGCCCACCGGTGGGAAGATGCAACAACAATATTAGACGTAATTGAAAATCATTTTTTTGTAAAATCTATAAATAACAATCCCATACCAAATAAACAAGTTGTAAAGTATCTGGGTATAAATCTGGATAAGTTCCTATATTTTAACGACCATATTAATCTTCAACTTAAAAAAGCCAGGAACACCTTTTTTATGCATAAAAAATTATTCTATTCAAAATTTCTGGATCCAAAGATAATTATGTATCAGTCCTTAATTAGGCCGATACTAACATATGGGTGCCAAGTTTGGTACAACATATCACCATCATATATGGAAAAACTCAGACTATTTGAAAGAAAGTGTCTTAAGTGTCTTGCAAATAGCAATTATAAAAAGTACATATCTAACCAAAGATTGTACAATGAAGCAAAATTTTGTAGAATTGACATTTATATTATCTACTTAATAAGAAACCACATTTTAAAAAATACTGAATGTCACGAAAACAATTTAATTTTGGCCCCTATTACGCCAGCGATGATTACATAACAAAAACCCTACAAGAGGGTTACGTCCCACCATGATTAAGATAAATTATTTAAATTAAATTCAAGCACATGCTTATATGTTTTTTCTTTAGTTTGACCAACCCCTCAATTCAATATAATATGTCTTGAAATCTAGCGATAACGGATGACGATTTTATAAGTTTGACGATTTTTAAGTTATTTCGGTATTTAAGCGATATCGATATTTTCTATTTTTTCGGTAACGGTATTTTAAGGATAACGATTTTTTCAGTTATTTCGGTAATGGTATTTTAGGGATAACGATAGTCAGTTGAAAGGGTATTGAATCGATAGCGGTATTGCCTGCTAACCCTGTCGAATTTTTAAAAATAAAAAAACGTGGAATAGCAAAATGCAAATTTTTACACAAATTTAAAAACCATTTCAAAAACTATTAGATTGTTTCAAAAACTTTTGGAAAGACTGCAAATGTAATTTATAAAGCATCAATTGAAATTCAAAAACACCAAATTTAATAAAATAAATATTTGTTGAATTTCAATAATTTTTTTAATTGCGTTTGATATTTTTTAATTTTAATTGATCTTTTTAAGTATCGATTGCGAATTTTTGAATTTTATTTGTGGTTCTTTCAATTTAAATTGTATTCTTTTTTATCTCTATATCTTTAACTACTTGTTTTCATATATGGACTTCAACGGAACACGAAATATAGCAATTATTATTGTATGCCCTGCTCTACATTTACTTACAAACACATAATTTATTTGTTAGCTTTTGTTGTTTTTAATATTTTATCAAAATACATATAGAAAATTTTCAAATATATTGTTAAATCCAAAAACCACCATTATTTTGGTTAATTCTGTTATCGGTGCTCTTTTGGTACCATCTACCCTATTTGGGTTCATACAACGTTATGAACTATTAAATACTCCCCTCTTTTACAACATTGGTGGCAGTATTTACATAGATTCTGACTATTAAAACCCTTAACAGTACTCCCTTTTTTTACATTGTCAGCAGCCTTTTGCCTTTTTTACTAGTTACAATCTTCCTTGTTAACTATCTACACGCAAATCCGTTTGCAAATGTAATATATTTTTATACTAATAAATAGAGACCTTATCTCTACTACATATAAAACATACCTTTTTGTCTTTTTATACCCTTCACCATAGGTGGAAGGGTATATATAAGTTTGTCATTCCGTTTGTAATTTCTACAATATTGATCTTAGACCCTATAAAGTATATATATTCTGGGTCCATATGAAGAGCGAAGTTGATTTAACGATGTCCGTCTGTCCGTCTGTGTGTTGAAATGGGTTTTCCGAAGAACCCAGACATGATGAGGACTTGATTCTTTTTTATTTCTGTTACATGTGATCCATTTCTGTTTGCTATTAAAAATCAGACAGATCGGTTAATAAATGGCTGAGATATTAGCAAAAAACCAGGACTACCTCTAATTTTTCCAGTAAAATCCCTTTGTTTAATAAGAGTGTGAAGATAAATACGTAGGTTAAATACGTTTCACAACTATTGTGAATGATATAAATAAAAAATAAATAGTAGTGTCGCCAACTTTTTTTTGCCTAGAAAATGCCAAATTTGACAAGAAAAGCGCTGAAACATATGGAAAAATATAAATTTGAGATTTTACATGACATATTATTTTGGATTAAAATTTTTGGACATTTAAGAAAAAATAAATGGGGATACCGCTTGTTTGTGGAGAGCTATGAGGTAGTAGATTCCAACGATGTATTCATCTCCTTCAGAATACCATGGTGAAGGGTATATAAGATTCGGCATAGCCGAATTTAGCCGCTCTTACTTGTTTATTTTCATTGGAAACTTTATTCTGCATTTACGGCAAACATATTTTTGTGACAAATATTTTTGTTCACATTTAAAGGAGAAAAGTCAAAAATTGGCAAAACTTAGCAGCATTTTTATAAATTCTTACTTTTTACCTACTATAACTACTTTGAAGTATATATAAGTTAAGTTGTTAATTAAATATTTTCAATTTTAAACACATATGTTTTGATAAAAAAATAAACTTATAAATCTTTAATTTTGGGGATTCCAGTTAAGACTTAATGTGGTATTTGAATCTCAGATTTTTAATTAAAAAAAGTAATACAATTGGAAACACGATTTTTTTTTTGGCTTAAAAGAAAATATACAAATCAAATGATTCCACTTAAGACCTGTGCGAGGTAGCTAAATAAATTTTAAACTAAATACAAATTGACAAAAGATTTTAAAATTTTTAGCATTTCATAGAAATTTGGATACCTGAATTTAATTTAGATTTTATTTAGCCATTTAAAAACAATAAATTACATTATTTTATTGTTTTGCTGATCTTTAATCCCAATACTTAGTAATAGCAGATAACCCAACTTACAATACGTTCCGTTTACGTACCGTTTTCGGTCCGTCATAAACGGAATCCAACTCCATTTACGTACCCTTTTCTGAATCCGTATACGGACCAGAAAACGGATTTTAAGGAACATCGAAACTGATTAAAATCCGTTTAAAACCCGTAAATGACGGACAGTTTTCGGACCGTATATATCGTATGATAAACGGAGTTGTCCGTTAAAAGTCCGTCAATGACGGACCGTTTACGTACCGGATGAAAAGCGGAGTTGTCCGTTGACCGGACCGTTTACGGATCCGTATTCCTACCGTTTTTCAACAAAAAACGGATTTATGTAAATGCCTAAATTTTTAATTTGGAATAACAAATTATATATTTTTTTGAATTTATTTATATAGATATGCTTTAAAGTAAAATAACAAAATAAAACTTTTAAACATTTAATTAAATGAAATATTCATCTCCAGTTTAACTAACATCTCTATACATCACTGCTGTTATGGCCCATTGAATATCATGAACAAATAAAACAAAATTTTAATTTTGATTTAATTAGTGGCCTTTACGAAATGATGTAGCATACAACGCAAATTTGCAATTTTTTTAACAAAATTTATTATGAATTGGCAGACAATATTTTTATTTGCAAAATTGTTAAATTGTTAAATTTGCGCACGTAACCGTAAGACTTGTTTGAAATTTCATATATATTTACCTCAAATTAAATTTATTTTCCGTGTATCTGTCTTTCTAAACTTTAGCGCGCTACCCGTGTTATGATCACAGACATGTTTCAATTATTCGTTGTTGACACCAAAACGAATTCAAAAGCAACGGAAGAAAAACTTAAGAAATTCGAGGAAGTCCGTATTTGACGATACAGAAACGGATGCACCAAAACGGAGTCAAAACGTACTGTTTTCAAAAATTCAATTATACGATCCGCTAATGTTCCATTTACGTACATGCTTTGATGGATACGTCCGTAAACGTGCAGTAGAACCGGATTCATAAATCCGTACGTGTCGGAGAGTCCGTAAAAATGTTTATTGGGAAGGATAGTTGACGTGTAAATCAACCTTTAATTACTCCTTTTTTGGAAAACGCTCGAAAAAGGATAAAAGGCTATAAATTAAATAAAAAAGGCAATTGATCGGTTTTTAAAAACTTAAGTGTATTTATAGTTGTTTTTACCCAAATAATATTACGAGTGCGGAAATAATTAATAATAGAGGAAGGATAAGTATAGAGATTTCATCGAAAGAAGCTGCCAAATAAAATTTTGTACATATTACAAGGTTCGGTAACTCAGTGAAGATTGACATAATTTTTCAGATTTCAACGCAAATTTTTCTCATTTCTCCATAAATTTCAGCAAAATCTGGTAATAACCCAATTGGACTTGCAAAAAAAATCAATTGGTCTTGCAAAGAAAATCCATTGGAAACAAAAAAATACATGCTATTTTGTATATATGTATACTAAACATAGTAAAAAATTTTTATTTTGGAAATAATTACTGGGGGGCCCGGGCACCCTGGGCCTCCCCCTGGGTACGCCACTGCTTTACCTTATTACCCTCAGACGAATGGGGTACTCGAAAGGTTTCACAGACAACTTAAAACCGCATTTATAACATCATCGAATTCTGTTAAATGGTCTGAAATGCTACCATATGTTTTGTTAGGCTTGCGAACCTCAATCCAAGTTGATTTAAAATGTTCACCAGCAGAACTTTTTTACGGTCAAACACTTCGATTACCAGGGTAATTAATTATTGAAAACAAAATTGATGTACCAGTTGAAGAAACTTCGCGTAAACTTCAGAGAATATTTTTATGAGATTAGGTCAAAAATTGTTTATCGTGACGTTGATACACAGTATATACCAAAACATTTGTCAACATGTAATTTTTTATATGTAAAAGCACTTAATATCTCGGGACAAAATACACCTTTTGAAGGACCATTTCGTGTCATTTCTAGAAACAATAATGTTTTTAAAATTCAAAACGGAGCTACAATTAAAACCTGCCATATAGAGCAAGTTTCAGAGAACGATCCCAACAACAAACAAATACTAAGACATACTGCTAAAACAGTTACATTCAAAATTAATTAACTTGTTATTTTGCATTAAGCTTGTTTAATATTTTGTTTATACTGTAAGGGAAGTAATGTAGGGTACTACTTCTACTGTATTTTCCCTACTACATTTTATAAATTTTTGTTTAGCTTTTGTGTTTTATTTTTGTTAAAAATCAAATTCAAAAAAGAGAATTATTATAAAAAACCTATGTTATATAGACTTTAATTGTGTTAATAAATTTTTATACATAAAAAATAAACAATTATATTCTTTAAATTCAAAACTTTTTGAATACAATTCTAATTAAATACTTCAAAAAGGTCGTTATTTTTTCTTTAAATACTTCAAATATGTCGAAAAATTCAGGAAACGAATAAAAATTAATCATTTTCTCGAAAAACTTGTTCGATATCGTAAAGTATAGGGTTTTCCAATAAGGACTTGACAACTTTTTTTTTTAAATAAAACGCAAACCATTTGAGATATTTCCAAAACTTTATGATTGACTTTAAATACAATCAAAACATTTATGAATGGAACTCGACTTCGTTCATATTTCCACCGCGGACACGTCGGTAGGGGTTGATTCGTTGGACCCAATTTTTGATGACTCGGTCACACATTTCGGCCGAAACGGCCATTTTTTCGCGTTCAATGTTGGCTCTGAGCTCTTCTTACGTCGTCGACTTGTTGGCATAGACCAATCATTTGACGTAGCCCCATAGAAAAAAGTCTAGAGGCGTTAAATCGCACGAACGAGGCGGCCAATTGACTGGTCCATTTCTTGAGATAATACGCCCACCAAACTTACCCCTCAAAAAATCGATTGTATCGGTTTGGGGCACCGTCCTGTTCAAACCACATGTCGTCCAAGCCAATGTTTTCCAATTCGGGCCAAAAATAATCGGTAATCATGGCGCGATAACGATCATTATTGTCGACGAAAAAATGACGCCGCCGGCATGCAAACCGCACCAAACAGTTATTTTTTGTGGATGAAGTGGTGATTCAGGAAGCACATGATGAATTTCATTTAAAAATCGAGATAAAACTGAAATTTTGAACCCGACCACCTCAGATATCGATGAAATTTTGTTTATAGCTAGATTTGATCAATACAAACAAACTCTCATTTTTAGAAATGACTGTTTTGCGATTTTTTGGGCGTGGCACAGTGGGAAAGTTTTCGAAAAAACGCGAAAATAGTCGAAAAGAGCTCCATTTAAACTACAATAACTCAGAATCGGCTAAACCGATTAACATGATCTTGGTATCATTAAAAAGATATTTTAACAGGCTTTATGGCACGTTTAAAAAAAATAAAAAATTACACTGTAAAAAATTTATAACAAAGAGAAAATTTTAACTAACGAAAAATCCAGAAAGATCAAGGTGTTTTTTACAGTGTATTATTTTTTTAGAAAGGTTTATACTTCACCTATACCATATCAAAAAATAAAAATGGGTTCTTTTTTAGTTTTTTTTTATATAATTTATTAAGTAGTGTCACTTCTAGTAATTGCCCTTATATTTTATATTTACAGGTAAAATAAATAAACATTGTCCCAGGACTAAAAACTAAAAATGTTCATAAAAAAGTGCAATTTTCTCAAAAACTGTTCTTTTTGAAAATTTGCAATAAAGATTTTTGGAATCCTTATACTAACAGCTACCTTTGTGCGTTTCATGTTTTTTAGGACAAGTCGTGGTTTTAGCGCAATCTTCCCTTATGAATTTCTGGTACCAGAACTAATAACTAAAAATGTTCATAAAAAAGTGCAATTTTCTCAAAAACTGTTCTTTTTTAAAATTGGGAATAAAGATTTTTAGAATCCTTATACCAACAGCTACCTTTGTGCGTTTCACGATTTTTAGGACAAGTCCTAGTTTTAGCGCAATCTTCCTTTATGAATTTCTGGTACAAGAACTAAAAATGTTCATAAAAAAGTGTAATTTTCTCAACAACTATTCTTTTTGAAAATTTGCAATAAAGATTTTAAAAATCTTCATGCCATCAGCTACCATCGTGCGTACCACGATTTTTGGGACAAGTCCTTGTTGGTGCCGAATCTTTGCAGAATTTTTGGTGTATGTAGAATTTTCATTGGAACTATTTGGCTATTTCTCCTCTTCTTCATAAATTGCATGCACTGAGGAGTGATAACGTGTTAAAAACGACAGCTGTCATTGATATTACATACACAGTGTCGCCACCTAATTTTCCAAAATGAATGGAAAAATATGGAACTAATACCCAATGACAGAAACCTAACAAATTCAGAAACAGATTTTTACCTTCTAGACTTAATAAATTTTACAAGAACTCAATCGAAAAACCTGTACCCAAATATAAATATCACAATCCAATTGAAACATTTAATAATTCGACTATAAAAAACTCCATTCTAAAAAAAGTAAAATAGTCACCATTATCAAAAAACAAAATAGACTGGAGATAAGTTTGTCACAGCTTGAATTAAACTTCATAAAAACTAAGTTAAAACTCATAAAAAAGCTCATATCTGATCATTTTACACTAGCGGTCAATGAACATTTTCAGGATAAGCTTACAAAAATTACACTAAATACTCCATCGGAAATGTTTAGTGAAATTTAAAAATAATTTAAAAACTCGCAACCCCTTAAGGTAGATATTATTAAAATACCACAAGAAAATGAAAATTTAATAAAAAACGCAGGAATAAACCCAGAGTTATTGGAAAAAGATAGTTACAATTTTCTAGTGAAAGATGATATTCAGAAACTGATCGTCATTGGAACCTACTTGGAATCAGTTTACTCTCATAAAGAGATCGATACTGACAACAGCTTGTACATGCAACAAGTTGAAAATTGTTTCACTAGATTTTTAGAAGATAAAAATCGGTATGAATACAATAAATCAACTATTACCACATTTACAGCATGTAAAAAGGCCAATGATTTAAGTGAATCATCAACTGAGAATTACTTTGTAACTAAAAATACAATCTTATATATTTTCAAAAATTTAAGAAAAAAGAAATCTGCTGGTTTAGATAACATCCCCAACATTGTACTGAGAAATACTCCAGAGGAAATTATCCTCTTTAACAATTTGTTAAATAATTCATACTTCCCGTATGCATGGAAAGCAGCTAAAACGGTTGTTATACCTAAAAAAGACAAAGACACCAGTAACCCCAAAAATTTAAGAGGAATTAGTTTACTCCAAAACATAAACAAAGTTTTTGAAATTTGCGTTAACAACAACATAATTAATATATGTAAAGAACACAAACTAAGAAATGACAATTTGGGTTTAAACACAAGCACTCTACAATTCATGCAGTACATCTGCTAGTTTCAAATGTACATTGGAATCTGATCAAATCATACAGTACAGGGGCTTGTTTAATTGATTTTGAGAAAGCTCTTGATAATGTCTGGATACCTGGATTAATTCATAAACTAGTGAATTATGGATTTCCATTTAATTTGCCTTATATTTAATATGCTAAATAATAAGTCGTTTCAAGTCTGCGATGGAAAATCAATTAGTGCAAAGAAATTTAGAATTGTCAATGGTCTTCAACAGAGAACGGTTAATGCGCCAATCCAATTTATTTATTCACGAACTTTTAAACCAAGTAGAGAATATCATTGGATTTGCTGATGATATTATAATTTATCACTCTGATGATAAAATTGAAAAAATTAATGATAAGTTGCAAAAGTATTTTTATATTTTTGAAAAATATACAATAGATTGGCAAATGAAAATTAGCCTGAACAAATGCGAAACAATACTTTTCCGCCCACCGGTGGGAAGATGCAACAACAATATTAGACGTAATTGAAAATAATTTTTTTGTAAAATCTATAAATAACAATCCCATACCAAATAAACAAGTTGTAAAGTATCTGGGTATAAATCTGGATAAGTTCCTATATTTTAACGACCATATTAATCTTCAACTTAAAAAAGCCAGGAACACCTTTTTTATGCATAAAAAATTATTCTATTCAAAATTTCTGGATCCAAAGATAATTATGTATCAGTCCTTAATTAGGCCGATACTAACATATGGGTGCCAAGTTTGGTACAACATATCACCATCATATATGGAAAAACTCAGACTATTTGAAAGAAAGTGTCTTAAGTGTCTTGCAAATAGCAATTATAAAAAGTACATATCTAACCAAAGATTGTACAATGAAGCAAAATTTTGTAGAATTGACATTTATATTATCTACGTAATAAGAAACCACATTTTAAAAAATACTGAATGTCACGAAAACAATTTAATTTTGGCCCCTATTACGCCAGCGATGATTACATAACAAAAACCCTACAAGAGGGTTACGTCCCACCATGATTAAGATAAATTATTTAAATTAAATTCAAGCACATGCTTATATGTTTTTTCTTTAGTTTGACCAACCCCTCAATTCAATATAATATGTCTTGAAATCTAGCGATAACGGATGACGATTTTATAAGTTTGACGATTTTTAAGTTATTTCGGTATTTAAGCGATATCGATATTTTCTATTTTTTCGGTAACGGTATTTTAAGGATAACGATTTTTTCAGTTATTTCGGTAATGGTATTTTAGGGATAACGATAGTCAGTTGAAAGGGTATTGAATCGATAGCGGTATTGCCTGCTAACCCTGTCGAATTTTTAAAAATAAAAAAACGTGGAATAGCAAAATGCAAATTTTTACACAAATTTAAAAACCATTTCAAAAACTATTAGATTGTTTCAAAAACTTTTGGAAAGACTGCAAATGTAATTTATAAAGCATCAATTGAAATTCAAAAACACCAAATTTAATAAAATAAATATTTGTTGAATTTCAATAATTTTTTTAATTGCGTTTGATATTTTTTAATTTTAATTGATCTTTTTAAGTATCGATTGCGAATTTTTGAATTTTATTTGTGGTTCTTTCAATTTAAATTGTATTCTTTTTTATCTCTATATCTTTAACTACTTGTTTTCATATATGGACTTCAACGGAACACGAAATATAGCAATTATTATTGTATGCCCTGCTCTACATTTACTTACAAACACATAATTTATTTGTTAGCTTTTGTTGTTTTTAATATTTTATCAAAATACATATAGAAAATTTTCAAATATATTGTTAAATCCAAAAACCACCATTATTTTGGTTAATTCTGTTATCGGTGCTCTTTTGGTACCATCTACCCTATTTGGGTTCATACAACGTTATGAACTATTAAATACTCCCCTCTTTTACAACATTGGTGGCAGTATTTACATAGATTCTGACTATTAAAACCCTTAACAGTACTCCCTTTTTTTACATTGTCAGCAGCCTTTTGCCTTTTTTACTAGTTACAATCTTCCTTGTTAACTATCTACACGCAAATCCGTTTGCAAATGTAATATATTTTTATACTAATAAATAGAGACCTTATCTCTACTACATATAAAACATACCTTTTTGTCTTTTTATACCCTTCACCATAGGTGGAAGGGTATATATAAGTTTGTCATTCCGTTTGTAATTTCTACAATATTGATCTTAGACCCTATAAAGTATATATATTCTGGGTCCATATGAAGAGCGAAGTTGATTTAACGATGTCCGTCTGTCCGTCTGTGTGTTGAAATGGGTTTTCCGAAGAACCCAGACATGATGAGGACTTGATTCTTTTTTATTTCTGTTACATGTGATCCATTTCTGTTTGCTATTAAAAATCAGACAGATCGGTTAATAAATGGCTGAGATATTAGCAAAAAACCAGGACTACCTCTAATTTTTCCAGTAAAATCCCTTTGTTTAATAAGAGTGTGAAGATAAATACGTAGGTTAAATACGTTTCACAACTATTGTGAATGATATAAATAAAAAATAAATAGTAGTGTCGCCAACTTTTTTTTGCCTAGAAAATGCCAAATTTGACAAGAAAAGCGCTGAAACATATGGAAAAATATAAATTTGAGATTTTACATGACATATTATTTTGGATTAAAATTTTTGGACATTTAAGAAAAAATAAATGGGGATACCGCTTGTTTGTGGAGAGCTATGAGGTAGTAGATTCCAACGATGTATTCATCTCCTTCAGAATACCATGGTGAAGGGTATATAAGATTCGGCATAGCCGAATTTAGCCGCTCTTACTTGTTTATTTTCATTGGAAACTTTATTCTGCATTTACGGCAAACATATTTTTGTGACAAATATTTTTGTTCACATTTAAAGGAGAAAAGTCAAAAATTGGCAAAACTTAGCAGCATTTTTATAAATTCTTACTTTTTACCTACTATAACTACTTTGAAGTATATATAAGTTAAGTTGTTAATTAAATATTTTCAATTTTAAACACATATGTTTTGATAAAAAAATAAACTTATAAATCTTTAATTTTGGGGATTCCAGTTAAGACTTAATGTGGTATTTGAATCTCAGATTTTTAATTAAAAAAAGTAATACAATTGGAAACACGATTTTTTTTTTGGCTTAAAAGAAAATATACAAATCAAATGATTCCACTTAAGACCTGTGCGAGGTAGCTAAATAAATTTTAAACTAAATACAAATTGACAAAAGATTTTAAAATTTTTAGCATTTCATAGAAATTTGGATACCTGAATTTAATTTAGATTTTATTTAGCCATTTAAAAACAATAAATTACATTATTTTATTGTTTTGCTGATCTTTAATCCCAATACTTAGTAATAGCAGATAACCCAACTTACAATACGTTCCGTTTACGTACCGTTTTCGGTCCGTCATAAACGGAATCCAACTCCATTTACGTACCCTTTTCTGAATCCGTATACGGACCAGAAAACGGATTTTAAGGAACATCGAAACTGATTAAAATCCGTTTAAAACCCGTAAATGACGGACAGTTTTCGGACCGTATATATCGTATGATAAACGGAGTTGTCCGTTAAAAGTCCGTCAATGACGGACCGTTTACGTACCGGATGAAAAGCGGAGTTGTCCGTTGACCGGACCGTTTACGGATCCGTATTCCTACCGTTTTTCAACAAAAAACGGATTTATGTAAATGCCTAAATTTTTAATTTGGAATAACAAATTATATATTTTTTTGAATTTATTTATATAGATATGCTTTAAAGTAAAATAAAACTTTTAAACATTTAATTAAATGAAATATTCATCTCCAGTTTAACTAACATCTCTATACATCACTGCTGTTATGGCCCATTGAATATCATGAACAAATAAAACAAAATTTTAATTTTGATTTAATTAGTGGCCTTTACGAAATGATGTAGCATACAACGCAAATTTGCAATTTTTTTAACAAAATTTATTATGAATTGGCAGACAATATTTTTATTTGCAAAATTGAATAAATTTGCGCACGTAACCGTAAGACTTGTTTGAAATTTCATATATATTTACCTCAAATTAAATTTATTTTCCGTGTATCTGTCTTTCTAAACTTTAGCGCGCTACCCGTGTTATGATCACAGACATGTTTCAATTATTCGTTGTTGACACCAAAACGAATTCAAAAGCAACGGAAGAAAAACTTAAGAAATTCGAGGAAGTCCGTATTTGACGATACAGAAACGGATGCACCAAAACGGAGTCAAAACGTACTGTTTTCAAAAATTCAATTATACGATCCGCTAATGTTCCATTTACGTACATGCTTTGATGGATACGTCCGTAAACGTGCAGTAGAACCGGATTCATAAATCCGTACGTGTCGGAGAGTCCGTAAAAATGTTTATTGGGAAGGATAGTTGACGTGTAAATCAACCTTTAATTACTCCTTTTTTGGAAAACGCTCGAAAAAGGATAAAAGGCTATAAATTAAATAAAAAAGGCAATTGATCGGTTTTTAAAAACTTAAGTGTATTTATAGTTGTTTTTACCCAAATAATATTACGAGTGCGGAAATAATTAATAATAGAGGAAGGATAAGTATAGAGATTTCATCGAAAGAAGCTGCCAAATAAAATTTTGTACATATTACAAGGTTCGGTAACTCAGTGAAGATTGACATAATTTTTCAGATTTCAACGCAAATTTTTCTCATTTCTCCATAAATTTCAGCAAAATCTGGTAATAACCCAATTGGACTTGCAAAAAAAATCAATTGGTCTTGCAAAGAAAATCCATTGGAAACAAAAAAATACATGCTATTTTGTATATATGTATACTAAACATAGTAAAAAATGTTTATTTTGGAAATAATTACTGGGGGGCCCGGGCACCCTGGGCCTCCCCCTGGGTACGCCACTGCTTTACCTTATTACCCTCAGACGAATGGGGTACTCGAAAGGTTTCACAGACAACTTAAAACCGCATTTATAACATCATCGAATTCTGTTAAATGGTCTGAAATGCTACCATATGTTTTGTTAGGCTTGCGAACCTCAATCCAAGTTGATTTAAAATGTTCACCAGCAGAACTTTTTTACGGTCAAACACTTCGATTACCAGGGTAATTAATTATTGAAAACAAAATTGATGTACCAGTTGAAGAAACTTCGCGTAAACTTCAGAGAATATTTTTATGAGATTAGGTCAAAAATTGTTTATCGTGACGTTGATACACAGTATATACCAAAACATTTGTCAACATGTAATTTTTTATATGTAAAAGCACTTAATATCTCGGGACAAAATACACCTTTTGAAGGACCATTTCGTGTCATTTCTAGAAACAATAATGTTTTTAAAATTCAAAACGGAGCTACAATTAAAACCTGCCATATAGAGCAAGTTTCAGAGAACGATCCCAACAACAAACAAATACTAAGACATACTGCTAAAACAGTTACATTCAAAATTAATTAACTTGTTATTTTGCATTAAGCTTGTTTAATATTTTGTTTATACTGTAAGGGAAGTAATGTAGGGTACTACTTCTACTGTATTTTCCCTACTACATTTTATAAATTTTTGTTTAGCTTTTGTGTTTTATTTTTGTTAAAAATCAAATTCAAAAAAGAGAATTATTATAAAAAACCTATGTTATATAGACTTTAATTGTGTTAATAAATTTTTATACATAAAAAATAAACAATTATATTCTTTAAATTCAAAACTTTTTGAATACAATTCTAATTAAATACTTCAAAAAGGTCGTTATTTTTTCTTTAAATACTTCAAATATGTCGAAAAATTCAGGAAACGAATAAAAATTAATCATTTTCTCGAAAAACTTGTTCGATATCGTAAAGTATAGGGTTTTCCAATAAGGACTTGACAACTTTTTTTTTTTAAATAAAACGCAAACCATTTGAGATATTTCCAAAACTTTATGATTGACTTTAAATACAATCAAAACATTTATGAATGGAACTCGACTTCGTTCATATTTCCACCGCGGACACGTCGGTAGGGGTTGATTCGTTGGACCCAATTTTTGATGACTCGGTCACACATTTCGGCCGAAACGGCCATTTTTTCGCGTTCAATGTTGGCTCTGAGCTCTTCTTACGTCGTCGACTTGTTGGCATAGACCAATCATTTGACGTAGCCCCATAGAAAAAAGTCTAGAGGCGTTAAATCGCACGAACGAGGCGGCCAATTGACTGGTCCATTTCTTGAGATAATACGCCCACCAAACTTACCCCTCAAAAAATCGATTGTATCGGTTTGGGGCACCGTCCTGTTCAAACCACATGTCGTCCAAGCCAATGTTTTCCAATTCGGGCCAAAAATAATCGGTAATCATGGCGCGATAACGATCATTATTGTCGACGAAAAAATGACGCCGCCGGCATGCAAACCGCACCAAACAGTTATTTTTTGTGGATGAAGTGGTGATTCAGGAAGCACATGATGAATTTCATTTAAAAATCGAGATAAAACTGAAATTTTGAACCCGACCACCTCAGATATCGATGAAATTTTGTTTATAGCTAGATTTGATCAATACAAACAAACTCTCATTTTTAGAAATGACTGTTTTGCGATTTTTTGGGCGTGGCACAGTGGGAAAGTTTTCGAAAAAACGCGAAAATAGTCGAAAAGAGCTCCATTTAAACTACAATAACTCAGAATCGGCTAAACCGATTAACATGATCTTGGTATCATTAAAAAGATATTTTAACAGGCTTTATGGCACGTTTAAAAAAAATAAAAAATTACACTGTAAAAAATTTATAACAAAGAGAAAATTTTAACTAACGAAAAATCCAGAAAGATCAAGGTGTTTTTTACAGTGTATTATTTTTTTAGAAAGGTTTATACTTCACCTATACCATATCAAAAAATAAAAATGGGTTCTTTTTTAGTTTTTTTTTATATAATTTATTAAGTAGTGTCACTTCTAGTAATTGCCCTTATATTTTATATTTACAGGTAAAATAAATAAACATTGTCCCAGGACTAAAAACTAAAAATGTTCATAAAAAAGTGCAATTTTCTCAAAAACTGTTCTTTTTGAAAATTTGCAATAAAGATTTTTGGAATCCTTATACTAACAGCTACCTTTGTGCGTTTCATGTTTTTTAGGACAAGTCGTGGTTTTAGCGCAATCTTCCCTTATGAATTTCTGGTACCAGAACTAATAACTAAAAATGTTCATAAAAAAGTGCAATTTTCTCAAAAACTGTTCTTTTTTAAAATTGGGAATAAAGATTTTTAGAATCCTTATACCAACAGCTACCTTTGTGCGTTTCACGATTTTTAGGACAAGTCCTAGTTTTAGCGCAATCTTCCTTTATGAATTTCTGGTACAAGAACTAAAAACTAAAAATGTTCATAAAAAAGTGTAATTTTCTCAACAACTATTCTTTTTGAAAATTTGCAATAGATTTTAAAAATCTTCATGCCATCAGCTACCATCGTGCGTACCACGATTTTTGGGACAAGTCCTTGTTGGTGCCGAATCTTTGCAGAATTTTTGGTGTATGTAGAATTTTCATTGGAACTATTTGGCTATTTCTCCTCTTCTTCATAAATTGCATGCACTGAGGAGTGATAACGTGTTAAAAACGACAGCTGTCATTGATATTACATACACAGTGTCGCCACCTAATTTTCCAAAATGAATGGAAAAATATGGAACTAATACCCAATGACAGAAACCTAACAAATTCAGAAACAGATTTTTACCTTCTAGACTTAATAAATTTTACAAGAACTCAATCGAAAAACCTGTACCCAAATATAAATATCACAATCCAATTGAAACATTTAATAATTCGACTATAAAAAACTCCATTCTAAAAAAAGTAAAATAGTCACCATTATCAAAAAACAAAATAGACTGGAGATAAGTTTGTCACAGCTTGAATTAAACTTCATAAAAACTAAGTTAAAACTCATAAAAAAGCTCATATCTGATCATTTTACACTAGCGGTCAATGAACATTTTCAGGATAAGCTTACAAAAATTACACTAAATACTCCATCGGAAATGTTTAGTGAAATTTAAAAATAATTTAAAAACTCGCAACCCCTTAAGGTAGATATTATTAAAATACCACAAGAAAATGAAAATTTAATAAAAAACGCAGGAATAAACCCAGAGTTATTGGAAAAAGATAGTTACAATTTTCTAGTGAAAGATGATATTCAGAAACTGATCGTCATTGGAACCTACTTGGAATCAGTTTACTCTCATAAAGAGATCGATACTGACAACAGCTTGTACATGCAACAAGTTGAAAATTGTTTCACTAGATTTTTAGAAGATAAAAATCGGTATGAATACAATAAATCAACTATTACCACATTTACAGCATGTAAAAAGGCCAATGATTTAAGTGAATCATCAACTGAGAATTACTTTGTAACTAAAAATACAATCTTATATATTTTCAAAAATTTAAGAAAAAAGAAATCTGCTGGTTTAGATAACATCCCCAATATTGTACTGAGAAATACTCCAGAGGAAATTATCCTCTTTAACAATATGTTAAATAATTCATACTTCCCGTATGCATGGAAAGCAGCTAAAACGGTTGTTATACCTAAAAAAGACAAAGACACCAGTAACCCCAAAAATTTAAGAGGAATTAGTTTACTCCAAAACATAAACAAAGTTTTTGAAATTTGCGTTAACAACAACATAATTAATATATGTAAAGAACACAAACTAAGAAATGACAATTTGGTTTTAAACACAAGCACTCTACAATTCATGCAGTACATCTGCTAGTTTCAAATGTACATTGGAATCTGATCAAATCATACAGTACAGGGGCTTGTTTAATTGATTTTGAGAAAGCTCTTGATAATGTCTGGATACCTGGATTAATTCATAAACTAGTGAATTATGGATTTCCATTTAATTTGCCTTATATTTAATATGCTAAATAATAAGTCGTTTCAAGTCTGCGATGGAAAATCAATTAGTGCAAAGAAATTTAGAATTGTCAATGGTCTTCAACAGAGAACGGTTAATGCGCCAATCCAATTTATTTATTCACGAACTTTTAAACCAAGTAGAGAATATCATTGGATTTGCTGATGATATTATAATTTATCACTCTGATGATAAAATTTAAAAAATTAATGATAAGTTGCAAAAGTATTTTTATATTTTTGAAAAATATACAATAGATTGGCAAATGAAAATTAACCTGAACAAATGCGAAACAATACTTTTCCGCCCACCGGTGGGAAGATGCAACAACAATATTAGACGTAATTGAAAATCATTTTTTTGTAAAATCTATAAATAACAATCCCATACCAAATAAACAAGTTGTAAAGTATCTGGGTATAAATCTGGATAAGTTCCTATATTTTAACGACCATATTAATCTTCAACTTAAAAAAGCCAGGAACACCTTTTTTATGCATAAAAAATTATTCTATTCAAAATTTCTGGATCCAAAGATAATTATGTATCAGTCCTTAATTAGGCCGATACTAACATATGGGTGCCAAGTTTGGTACAACATATCACCATCATATATGGAAAAACTCAGACTATTTGAAAGAAAGTGTCTTAAGTGTCTTGCAAATAGCAATTATAAAAAGTACATATCTAACCAAAGATTGTACAATGAAGCAAAATTTTGTAGAATTGACATTTATATTATCTACTTAATAAGAAACCACATTTTAAAAAATACTGAATGTCACGAAAACAATTTAATTTTGGCCCCTATTACGCCAGCGATGATTACATAACAAAAACCCTACAAGAGGGTTACGTCCCACCATGATTAAGATAAATTATTTAAATTAAATTCAAGCACATGCTTATATGTTTTTTCTTTAGTTTGACCAACCCCTCAATTCAATATAATATGTCTTGAAATCTAGCGATAACGGATGACGATTTTATAAGTTTGACGATTTTTAAGTTATTTCGGTATTTAAGCGATATCGATATTTTCTATTTTTTCGGTAACGGTATTTTAAGGATAACGATTTTTTCAGTTATTTCGGTAATGGTATTTTAGGGATAACGATAGTCAGTTGAAAGGGTATTGAATCGATAGCGGTATTGCCTGCTAACCCTGTCGAATTTTTAAAAATAAAAAAAGCACAGATGTCATGGGAACGTGGAATAGCAAAATGCAAATTTTTGCACAAATTTAAAAACCATTTCAAAAACTATTAGATTGTTTCAAAAACTTTTGGAAAGACTGCAAATGTAATTTATAAAGCATCAATTGAAATTCAAAAACACCAAATTTAATAAAATAAATATTTGTTGAATTTCAATAATTTTTTTAATTGCGTTTGGTATTTTTTAATTTTAATTGATCTTTTTAAGTATCGATTGCGAATTTTTGAATTTTATTTGTGGTTCTTTCAATTTAAATTGTATTCTTTTTTATCTCTATATCTTTAACTACTTGTTTTCATATATGGACTTCAACGGAACACGAAATATAGCAATTATTATTGTATGCCCTGCTCTACATTTACTTACAAACACATAATTTATTTGTTAGCTTTTGTTGTTTTTAATATTTTATCAAAATACATATAGAAAATTTTCAAATATATTCTTAAATCCAAAAACCATTATTTTGGTTAATTCTGTTATCGGTGCTCTTTTGGTACCATCTACCCTATTTGGGTTCATACAACGTTATGAACTATTAAATACTCCCCTCTTTTACAACATTGGTGGCAGTATTTACATAGATTCTGACTATTAAAACCCTTAACAGTACTCCCTTTTTTTACATTGTCAGCAGCCTTTTGCCTTTTTTACTAGTTACAATCTTCCTTGTTAACTATCTACACGCAAATCCCTTTGCAAATGTAATATATTTTTATACTAATAAATGGAGACCTTATCTCTACTACATATAAAACATACCTTTTTGTCTTTTTTATTTTCATTGGAAACTTTATTCTGCATTTACGGCAAACATATTTTTGTGACAAATATTTTTGTTCACATTTAAAGGAGAAAAGTCAAAAATTGGCAAAACTTAGCAGCATTTTTATAAATTCTTACTTTTTACCTACTATAACTACTTTGAAGTATATATAAGTTAAGTTGTTAATTAAATATTTTCAAGTTTAAACACATATGTTTTGATAAAAAAATAAACTTATAAATCTTTAATTTTGGGGATTCCAGTTAAGACTTAATGTGGTATTTGAATCTCAGATTTTTAATTAAAAAAAGTAATACAATTGGAAACACGATTTTTTTTTGGCTTAAAAGAAAATATACAAATCAAATAATTCCACTTAAGACCTGTGCGAGGTAGCTAAATAAATTTTAAACTAAATACAAATTGACAAAAGATTTTAAAATTTTTAGCATTTCATAGAAATTTGGATACTAAATTCAGGTATTAGATTTTATTTAGCCATTTAAAAACAATAAATTACATTATTTTATTGTTTTGCTGATCTTTAATCCCAATACTGAGTAATAGCAGATAACCCAACTTACAATACGTTCCGTTTACGTACCGTTTTCGGTCCGTCATAAACGGATTCCAACTCCATTTACGTACCCTTTTCTGAATCCGTATACGGACCAGAAAACGGATTTTAAGGAACATCGAAACTGATTAAAATCCGTTTAAAACCCGTAAATGACGGACAGTTTTCGGACCGTATATATCGTATGATAAACGGAGTTGTCCGTTAAAAGTCCGTCAATGACGGACCGTTTACGTACCGGATGAAAAGCGGAGTTGTCCGTTGACCGGACCGTTTACGGATCCGTATTCCTACCGTTTTTCAACAAAAAACGGATTTATGTAAATGCCTAAATTTTTAATTTGGAATAACAAATTATATATATTTTTTTTTAATTTATTTATATAGATATGCTTTAAAGTAAAATAACAAAATAAAACTTTTAAACATTTAATTAAATGAAATATTCATCTCCAGTTTAACTAACATCTCTATACATCACTGCTGTTATGGCCCATTGAATATCATGAAAAAATAAAACAAAATTTTAATTTTGATTTAATTAGTGGCCTTTACGAAATGATGTAGCATACAACGCAAATTTGCAATTTTTTTAACAAAATTTATTATGAATTGGCAGACAATATTTTTATTTGCAAAATTGAATAAATTTGCGCACGTAACCGTAAAACTTGTTTGAAATTTCATATATATTTACCTCAAATTAAATTTATTTTCCGTGTATCTGTCTTTCTAAACTTTAGCACGCGACCCGTGTTATGATCACAGACATGTTTCAATTATTCGTTGTTGACACCAAAACGAATTCAAAAGCAACGGAAGAAAAACTTAAGAAATTCGAGGAAGTCCGTATTTGACGATACAGAAACGGATGCACCAAAACGGAGTCAAAACGTACTGTTTTCAAAAATTCAATTATACGATCCGCTAATGTTCCGTTTACGTACATGCTTTGATGGATACGTCCGTAAACGTGCAGTAGAACCGGATTCATAAATCCGTACGTGTCGGAGAGTCCGTAAAAATGTTTATTGGGAAGGATAGTTGCCGTGTAAATCAACCTTTAATTACTCCTTTTTTGGAAAACGCTCGAAAAAGGATAAAAGGCTATAAATTAAATAAAAAAGGCAATTGATCGGTTTTTAAAAACTTAAGTGTATTTATAGTTGTTTTTACCCAAATAATATTACGAGTGCGGAAATAATTAATAATAGAGGAAGGATAAGTATAGAGATTTCATCGAAAGAAGCTGCCAAATAAAATTTTGTACATATTACAAGGTTCGGTAACTCAGTGAAGATTGACATAATTTTTCAGATTTCAACGCAAATTTTTCTCATTTCTCCATAAATTTCAGCAAAATCTGGTAATAACCCAATTGGACTTGCAAAAAAAATCAATTGGTCTTGCAAAGAAAATCCATTGGAAACAAAAAAATACATGCTATTTTGTATATATGTATACTAAACATAGTAAAAGATGTTTATTTTGGAAATAATTACTGGGGGGCCCGGGCACCCTGGGCCTCCCCCTGGGTACGCCACTGCTTTACCTTATTACCCTCAGACGAATGGGGTACTCGAAAGGTTTCACAGACAACTTAAAACCGCATTTATAACATCATCGAATTCTGTTAAATGGTCTGAAATGCTACCATATGTTTTGTTAGGCTTGCGAACCTCAATCCAAGTTGATTTAAAATGTTCACCAGCAGAACTTTTTTACGGTCAAACACTTCGATTACCAGGGTAATTAATTATTGAAAACAAAATTGATGTACCAGTTGAAGAAACTTCGCGTAAACTTCAGAGAATATTTTTATGAGATTAGGTCAAAAATTGTTTATCGTGACGTTGATACACAGTATATACCAAAACATTTGTCAACATGTAATTTTTTATATGTAAAAGCACTTAATATCTCGGGACAAAATACACCTTTTGAAGGACCATTTCGTGTCATTTCTAGAAACAATAATGTTTTTAAAATTCAAAACGGAGCTACAATTAAAACCTGCCATATAGAGCAAGTTTCAGAGAACGATCCCAACAACAAACAAATACTAAGACATACTGCTAAAACAGTTACATTCAAAATTAATTAACTTGTTATTTTGCATTAAGCTTGTTTAATATTTTGTTTATACTGTAAGGGAAGTAATGTAGGGTACTACTTCTACTGTATTTTCCCTACTACATTTTATAAATTTTTGTTTAGCTTTTGTGTTTTATTTTTGTTAAAAATCAAATTCAAAAAAGAGAATTATTATAAAAAACCTATGTTATATAGACTTTAATTGTGTTAATAAATTTTTATACATAAAAAATAAACAATTATATTCTTTAAATTCAAAACTTTTTGAATACAATTCTAATTAAATACTTCAAAAAGGTCGTTATTTTTTCTTTAAATACTTCAAATATGTCGAAAAATTCAGGAAACGAATAAAAATTAATCATTTTCTCGAAAAACTTGTTCGATATCGTAAAGTATAGGGTTTTCCAATAAGGACTTGACAACTTTTTTTTTTTAAATAAAACGCAAACCATTTGAGATATTTCCAAAACTTTATGATTGACTTTAAATACAATCAAAACATTTATGAATGGAACTCGACTTCGTTCATATTTCCACCGCGGACACGTCGGTAGGGGTTGATTCGTTGGACCCAATTTTTGATGACTCGGTCACACATTTCGGCCGAAACGGCCATTTTTTCGCGTTCAATGTTGGCTCTGAGCTCTTCTTACGTCGTCGACTTGTTGGCATAGACCAATCATTTGACGTAGCCCCATAGAAAAAAGTCTAGAGGCGTTAAATCGCACGAACGAGGCGGCCAATTGACTGGTCCATTTCTTGAGATAATACGCCCACCAAACTTACCCCTCAAAAAATCGATTGTATCGGTTTGGGGCACCGTCCTGTTCAAACCACACGTCGTCCAAGCCCATGTTTTCCAATTCGGGCCAAAAATAATCGGTAATCATGGCGCGATAACGATCATTATTGTCGACGAAAAAATGACGCCGCCGGCATGCAAACCGCACCAAACAGTTATTTTTTGTGGATGAAGTGGTGATTCAGGAAGCACATGATGAATTTCATTTAAAAATCGAGATAAAACTGAAATTTTGAACCCGACCACCTCAGATATCGATGAAATTTTGTTTATAGCTAGATTTGATCAATACAAACAAACTCTCATTTTTATAAATGACTGTTTTGCGATTTTTTGGGCGTGGCACAGTGGGAAAGTTTTCGAAAAAACGCGAAAATAGTCGAAAAGAGCTCCATTTAAACTACAATTACTCAGAATCGGCTGAACCGATTTACATGATCTTGGTATCATTAAAAAGATATTTTAACAGGCTTTATGGCACGTTTAAAAAAAATAAAAAATTATACTGTAAAAAATTTATAACAAAGAGAAAATTTTAACTAACGAAAAATTCAGAAAGATCAAGGGTTTTTTTACAGTGTATTATTTTTTTAGAAAGGTTTATACTTCACCTATACCATATCAAAAAATAAAAATGGGTTCTTTTTTAGTTTTTTTTATACAATTTATTAAGTAGTGTCACTTCTAGTAATTGCCCTTATATTTTATATTTACAGGTAAAATAAATAAACATTGTCCCAGGACTAAAAACTAAAAATGTTCATAAAAAAGTGCAATTTTCTCAAAAACTGTTCTTTTTGAAAATTTGCAATAAAGATTTTTGGAATCCTTATACTAACAGCTACCTTTGTGCGTTTCATGTTTTTTAGGACAAGTCCTGGTTTTAGCGCAATCTTCCCTTATGAATTTCTGGTACCAGAACTAATAACTAAAAATGTTCATAAAAAGTGCAATTTTCTCAAAAACTGTTCTTTTTCAAAATTGGGAATAAAGATTTTTAGAATCCTTATACCAACAGCTACCTTTGTGCGTTTCACGATTTTTAGGACAAGTCCTAGTTTTAGCGCAATCTTCTCTTATGAATTTCTGGTACAAGAACTAAAAACTAAAAATGTTCATAAAAAAGTGTAATTTTCTCAACAACTATTCTTTTTGAAAATTTGCAATAAAGATTTTAAAAATCTTCATGCCATCAGCAACCATCGCGCGTACCATGATTTTTGGGACAAGTCCTTGTTGGTGCCGAATCTTTGCAGAATTTTTGGTGTATGTAGAATTTTCATTGGAACTATTTGGCTATTTCTCCTCTTCTTCATAAATTGCATGCACTGAGGAGTGATAACGTGTTAAAAACGACAGCTGTCATTGATATTACATACACAGTGTTGCCACCTAATTTTCCAAAATGAATGGAAAAATATGGAACTAATACCCAATGACAGAAACCTAACAAATTCAGAAACAGATTTTTACCTTCTAGACTTAATAAATTTTACAAGAACTCAATCGAGAAACCTGTACCCAAATATAAATATCACAATCCAATTGAAACATTTAATAATTCGACTATAAAAAAACTCCAGTCTAAAAAAAGTAAAATAGTCACCATTATCAAAAAACAAAATAGACTGGAGATAAGTTTGTCACAGCTTGAATTAAACTTCATAAAAACTAAGTTAAAACTCATAAAAAAGCTCATATCTGATCATTTTACACTAGCGGTCAATGAACATTTTCAGGATAAGCTTACAAAAATTACACTAAATACTCCATCGGAAATGTTTAGTGAAATTTAAAAATAATTTAAAAACTCGCAACCCCTTAAGGTAGATATTATTAAAATACCACAAGAAAATGAAAATTTAATAAAAAACGCAGGAATAAACCCAGAGTTATTGGAAAAAGATAGTTACAATTTTCTAGTGAAAGATGATATTCAGAAACTGATCGTCATTGGAACCTACTTGGAATCAGTTTACTCTCATAAAGAGATCGATACTGACAACAGCTTGTACATGCAACAAGTTGAAAATTGTTTCACTAGATTTTTAGAAGATAAAAATCGGTATGAATACAATAAATCAACTATTACCACATTTACAACATGTAAAAAGGCCAATGATTTAAGTGAATCATCAACTGAGAATTACTTTGTAACTAAAAATACAATCTTATATATTTTCAAAAATTTAAGAAAAAAGAAATCTGCTGGTTTAGATAACATCCCCAACATTGTACTGAGAAATACTCCAGAGGAAATTATCCTCTTTAACAATTTGTTAAATAATTCATACTTCCCGTATGCATGGAAAGCAGCTAAAACGGTTGTTATACCTAAAAAAGACAAAGACACCAGTAACCCCAAAAATTTAAGAGGAATTAGTTTACTCCAAAACATAAACAAAGTTTTTGAAATTTGCGTTAACAACAACATAATTAATATATGTAAAGAACACAAACTAAGAAATGACAATTTGGTTTTAAACACAAGCACTCTACAATTCATGCAGTACATCTGCTAGTTTCAAATGTACATTGGAATCTGATCAAATCATACAGTACAGGGGCTTGTTTAATTGATTTTGAGAAAGCTCTTGATAATGTCTGGATACCTGGATTAATTCATAAACTAGTGAATTATGGATTTCCATTTAATTTGCCTTATATTTAATATGCTAAATAATAAGTCGTTTCAAGTCTGCGATGGAAAATCAATTAGTGCAAAGAAATTTAGAATTGTCAATGGTCTTCAACAGAGAACGGTTAATGCGCCAATCCAATTTATTTATTCACGAACTTTTAAACCAAGTAGAGAATATCATTGGATTTGCTGATGATATTATAATTTATCACTCTGATGATAAAATTGAAAAAATTAATGATAAGTTGCAAAAGTATTTTTATATTTTTGAAAAATATACAATAGATTGGCAAATGAAAATTAACCTGAACAAATGCGAAACAATACTTTTCCGCCCACCGGTGGGAAGATGCAACAACAATATTAGACGTAATTGAAAATCATTTTTTTGTAAAATCTATAAATAACAATCCCATACCAAATAAACAAGTTGTAAAGTATCTGGGTATAAATCTGGATAAGTTCCTATATTTTAACGACCATATTAATCTTCAACTTAAAAAAGCCAGGAACACCTTTTTTATGCATAAAAAATTATTCTATTCAAAATTTCTGGATCCAAAGATAATTATGTATCAGTCCTTAATTAGGCCGATACTAACATATGGGTGCCAAGTTTGGTACAACATATCACCATCATATATGGAAAAACTCAGACTATTTGAAAGAAAGTGTCTTAAGTGTCTTGCAAATAGCAATTATAAAAAGTACATATCTAACCAAAGATTGTACAATGAAGCAAAATTTTGTAGAATTGACATTTATATTATCTACTTAATAAGAAACCACATTTTAAAAAATACTGAATGTCACGAAAACAATTTAATTTTGGCCCCTATTACGCCAGCGATGATTACATAACAAAAACCCTACAAGAGGGTTACGTCCCACCATGATTAAGATAAATTATTTAAATTAAATTCAAGCACATGCTTATATGTTTTTTCTTTAGTTTGACCAACCCCTCAATTCAATATAATATGTCTTGAAATCTAGCGATAACGGATGACGATTTTATAAGTTTGACGATTTTTAAGTTATTTCGGTATTTAAGCGATATCGATATTTTCTATTTTTTCGGTAACGGTATTTTAAGGATAACGATTTTTTCAGTTATTTCGGTAATGGTATTTTAGGGATAACGATAGTCAGTTGAAAGGGTATTGAATCGATAGCGGTATTGCCTGCTAACCCTGTCGAATTTTTAAAAATAAAAAAACGTGGAATAGCAAAATGCAAATTTTTACACAAATTTAAAAACCATTTCAAAAACTATTAGATTGTTTCAAAAACTTTTGGAAAGACTGCAAATGTAATTTATAAAGCATCAATTGAAATTCAAAAACACCAAATTTAATAAAATAAATATTTGTTGAATTTCAATAATTTTTTTAATTGCGTTTGATATTTTTTAATTTTAATTGATCTTTTTAAGTATCGATTGCGAATTTTTGAATTTTATTTGTGGTTCTTTCAATTTAAATTGTATTCTTTTTTATCTCTATATCTTTAACTACTTGTTTTCATATATGGACTTCAACGGAACACGAAATATAGCAATTATTATTGTATGCCCTGCTCTACATTTACTTACAAACACATAATTTATTTGTTAGCTTTTGTTGTTTTTAATATTTTATCAAAATACATATAGAAAATTTTCAAATATATTGTTAAATCCAAAAACCACCATTATTTTGGTTAATTCTGTTATCGGTGCTCTTTTGGTACCATCTACCCTATTTGGGTTCATACAACGTTATGAACTATTAAATACTCCCCTCTTTTACAACATTGGTGGCAGTATTTACATAGATTCTGACTATTAAAACCCTTAACAGTACTCCCTTTTTTTACATTGTCAGCAGCCTTTTGCCTTTTTTACTAGTTACAATCTTCCTTGTTAACTATCTACACGCAAATCCGTTTGCAAATGTAATATATTTTTATACTAATAAATAAAGACCTTATCTCTACTACATATAAAACATACCTTTTTGTCTTTTTATACCCTTCACCATAGGTGGAAGGGTATATATAAGTTTGTCATTCCGTTTGTAATTTCTACAATATTGATCTTAGACCCTATAAAGTATATATATTCTGGGTCCATATGAAGAGCGAAGTTGATTTAACGATGTCCGTCTGTCCGTCTGTGTGTTGAAATGGGTTTTCCGAAGAACCCAGACATGATTAGGACTTGATTCTTTTTTATTTCTGTTACATGTGATCCATTTCTGTTTGCTATTAAAAATCAGACAGATCGGTTAATAAATGGCTGAGATATTAGCAAAAAACCAGGACTACCTCTAATTTTTCCAGTAAAATCCCTTTGTTTAATAAGAGTGTGAAGATAAATACGTAGGTTAAATACGTTTCACAACTATTGTGAATGATATAAATAAAAAATAAATAGTAGTGTCGCCAACTTTTTTTTGCCTAGAAAATGCCAAATTTGACAAGAAAAGCGCTGAAACATATGGAAAAATATAAATTTGAGATTTTACATGACATATTATTTTGGATTAAAATTTTTGGACATTTAAGAAAAAATAAATGGGGATACCGCTTGTTTGTGGAGAGCTATGAGGTAGTATATTCCAACGATGTATTCATCTCCTTCAGAATACCATGGTGAAGGGTATATAAGATTCGGCATAGCCGAATTTAGCCGCTCTTACTTGTTTATTTTCATTGGAAACTTTATTCTGCATTTACGGCAAACATATTTTTGTGACAAATATTTTTGTTCACATTTAAAGGAGAAAAGTCAAAAATTGGCAAAACTTAGCAGCATTTTTATAAATTCTTACTTTTTACCTACTATAACTACTTTGAAGTATATATAAGTTAAGTTGTTAATTAAATATTTTCAATTTTAAACACATATGTTTTGATAAAAAAATAAACTTATAAATCTTTAATTTTGGGGATTCCAGTTAAGACTTAATGTGGTATTTGAATCTCAGATTTTTAATTAAAAAAAGTAATACAATTGGAAACACGATTTTTTTTTTGGCTTAAAAGAAAATATACAAATCAAATGATTCCACTTAAGACCTGTGCGAGGTAGCTAAATAAATTTTAAACTAAATACAAATTGACAAAAGATTTTAAAATTTTTAGCATTTCATAGAAATTTGGATACCTGAATTTAATTTAGATTTTATTTAGCCATTTAAAAACAATAAATTACATTATTTTATTGTTTTGCTGATCTTTAATCCCAATACTTAGTAATAGCAGATAACCCAACTTACAATACGTTCCGTTTACGTACCGTTTTCGGTCCGTCATAAACGGAATCCAACTCCATTTACGTACCCTTTTCTGAATCCGTATACGGACCAGAAAACGGATTTTAAGGAACATCGAAACTGATTAAAATCCGTTTAAAACCCGTAAATGACGGACAGTTTTCGGACCGTATATATCGTATGATAAACGGAGTTGTCCGTTAAAAGTCCGTCAATGACGGACCGTTTACGTACCGGATGAAAAGCGGAGTTGTCCGTTGACCGGACCGTTTACGGATCCGTATTCCTACCGTTTTTCAACAAAAAACGGATTTATGTAAATGCCTAAATTTTTAATTTGGAATAACAAATTATATATTTTTTTGAATTTATTTATATAGATATGCTTTAAAGTAAAATAACAAAATAAAACTTTTAAACATTTAATTAAATGAAATATTCATCTCCAGTTTAACTAACATCTCTATACATCACTGCTGTTATGGCCCATTGAATATCATGAACAAATAAAACAAAATTTTAATTTTGATTTAATTAGTGGCCTTTGCGAAATGATGTAGCATACAACGCAAATTTGCAATTTTTTTAACAAAATTTATTATGAATTGGCAGACAATATTTTTATTTGCAAAATTGAATAAATTTGCGCACGTAACCGTAAGACTTGTTTGAAATTTCATATATATTTACCTCAAATTAAATTTATTTTCCGTGTATCTGTCTTTCTAAACTTTAGCGCGCTACCCGTGTTATGATCACAGACATGTTTCAATTATTCGTTGTTGACACCAAAACGAATTCAAAAGCAACGGAAGAAAAACTTAAGAAATTCGAGGAAGTCCGTATTTGACGATACAGAAACGGATGCACCAAAACGGAGTCAAAACGTACTGTTTTCAAAAATTCAATTATACGATCCGCTAATGTTCCATTTACGTACATGCTTTGATGGATACGTCCGTAAACGTGCAGTAGAACCGGATTCATAAATCCGTACGTGTCGGAGAGTCCGTAAAAATGTTTATTGGGAAGGATAGTTGACGTGTAAATCAACCTTTAATTACTCCTTTTTTGGAAAACGCTCGAAAAAGGATAAAAGGCTATAAATTAAATAAAAAAGGCAATTGATCGGTTTTTAAAAACTTAAGTGTATTTATAGTTGTTTTTACCCAAATAATATTACGAGTGCGGAAATAATTAATAATAGAGGAAGGATAAGTATAGAGATTTCATCGAAAGAAGCTGCCAAATAAAATTTTGTACATATTACAAGGTTCGGTAACTCAGTGAAGATTGACATAATTTTTCAGATTTCAACGCAAATTTTTCTCATTTCTCCATAAATTTCAGCAAAATCTGGTAATAACCCAATTGGACTTGCAAAAAAAATCAATTGGTCTTGCAAAGAAAATCCATTGGAAACAAAAAAATACATGCTATTTTGTATATATGTATACTAAACATAGTAAAAAATGTTTATTTTGGAAATAATTACTGGGGGGCCCGGGCACCCTGGGCCTCCCCCTGGGTACGCCACTGCTTTACCTTATTACCCTCAGACGAATGGGGTACTCGAAAGGTTTCACAGACAACTTAAAACCGCATTTATAACATCATCGAATTCTGTTAAATGGTCTGAAATGCTACCATATGTTTTGTTAGGCTTGCGAACCTCAATCCAAGTTGATTTAAAATGTTCACCAGCAGAACTTTTTTACGGTCAAACACTTCGATTACCAGGGTAATTAATTATTGAAAACAAAATTGATGTACCAGTTGAAGAAACTTCGCGTAAACTTCAGAGAATATTTTTATGAGATTAGGTCAAAAATTGTTTATCGTGACGTTGATACACAGTATATACCAAAACATTTGTCAACATGTAATTTTTTATATGTAAAAGCACTTAATATCTCGGGACAAAATACACCTTTTGAAGGACCATTTCGTGTCATTTCTAGAAACAATAATGTTTTTAAAATTCAAAACGGAGCTACAATTAAAACCTGCCATATAGAGCAAGTTTCAGAGAACGATCCCAACAACAAACAAATACTAAGACATACTGCTAAAACAGTTACATTCAAAATTAATTAACTTGTTATTTTGCATTAAGCTTGTTTAATATTTTGTTTATACTGTAAGGGAAGTAATGTAGGGTACTACTTCTACTGTATTTTCCCTACTACATTTTATAAATTTTTGTTTAGCTTTTGTGTTTTATTTTTGTTAAAAATCAAATTCAAAAAAGAGAATTATTATAAAAAACCTATGTTATATAGACTTTAATTGTGTTAATAAATTTTTATACATAAAAAATAAACAATTATATTCTTTAAATTCAAAACTTTTTGAATACAATTCTAATTAAATACTTCAAAAAGGTCGTTATTTTTTCTTTAAATACTTCAAATATGTCGAAAAATTCAGGAAACGAATAAAAATTAATCATTTTCTCGAAAAACTTGTTCGATATCGTAAAGTATAGGGTTTTCCAATAAGGACTTGACAACTTTTTTTTTTTAAATAAAACGCAAACCATTTGAGATATTTCCAAAACTTTATGATTGACTTTAAATACAATCAAAACATTTATGAATGGAACTCGACTTCGTTCATATTTCCACCGCGGACACGTCGGTAGGGGTTGATTCGTTGGACCCAATTTTTGATGACTCGGTCACACATTTCGGCCGAAACGGCCATTTTTTCGCGTTCAATGTTGGCTCTGAGCTCTTCTTACGTCGTCGACTTGTTGGCATAGACCAATCATTTGACGTAGCCCCATAGAAAAAAGTCTAGAGGCGTTAAATCGCACGAACGAGGCGGCCAATTGACTGGTCCATTTCTTGAGATAATACGCCCACCAAACTTACCCCTCAAAAAATCGATTGTATCGGTTTGGGGCACCGTCCTGTTCAAACCACATGTCGTCCAAGCCAATGTTTTCCAATTCGGGCCAAAAATAATCGGTAATCATGGCGCGATAACGATCATTATTGTCGACGAAAAAATGACGCCGCCGGCATGCAAACCGCACCAAACAGTTATTTTTTGTGGATGAAGTGGTGATTCAGGAAGCACATGATGAATTTCATTTAAAAATCGAGATAAAACTGAAATTTTGAACCCGACCACCTCAGATATCGATGAAATTTTGTTTATAGCTAGATTTGATCAATACAAACAAACTCTCATTTTTAGAAATGACTGTTTTGCGATTTTTTGGGCGTGGCACAGTGGGAAAGTTTTCGAAAAAACGCGAAAATAGTCGAAAAGAGCTCCATTTAAACTACAATAACTCAGAATCGGCTAAACCGATTAACATGATCTTGGTATCATTAAAAAGATATTTTAACAGGCTTTATGGCACGTTTAAAAAAAATAAAAAATTACACTGTAAAAAATTTATAACAAAGAGAAAATTTTAACTAACGAAAAATCCAGAAAGATCAAGGTGTTTTTTACAGTGTATTATTTTTTTAGAAAGGTTTATACTTCACCTATACCATATCAAAAAATAAAAATGGGTTCTTTTTTAGTTTTTTTTTATATAATTTATTAAGTAGTGTCACTTCTAGTAATTGCCCTTATATTTTATATTTACAGGTAAAATAAATAAACATTGTCCCAGGACTAAAAACTAAAAATGTTCATAAAAAAGTGCAATTTTCTCAAAAACTGTTCTTTTTGAAAATTTGCAATAAAGATTTTTGGAATCCTTATACTAACAGCTACCTTTGTGCGTTTCATGTTTTTTAGGACAAGTCGTGGTTTTAGCGCAATCTTCCCTTATGAATTTCTGGTACCAGAACTAATAACTAAAAATGTTCATAAAAAAGTGCAATTTTCTCAAAAACTGTTCTTTTTTAAAATTGGGAATAAAGATTTTTAGAATCCTTATACCAACAGCTACCTTTGTGCGTTTCACGATTTTTAGGACAAGTCCTAGTTTTAGCGCAATCTTCCTTTATGAATTTCTGGTACAAGAACTAAAAACTAAAAATGTTCATAAAAAAGTGGAATTTTCTCAAAAACTGTTCTTTTTGAAAATTTGCAATAAAGATTTTAAAAATCTTCATGCCATCAGCTACCATCGTGCGTACCACGATTTTTGGGACAAGTCCTTGTTGGTGCCGAATCTTTGCAGAATTTTTGGTGTATGTAGAATTTTCATTGGAACTATTTGGCTATTTCTCCTCTTCTTCATAAATTGCATGCACTGAGGAGTGATAACGTGTTAAAAACGACAGCTGTCATTGATATTACATACACAGTGTTGCCACCTAATTTTCACAAACCAAGGATAACTCTGCCAGGCTAATGGCACGCACGTGGAAATTTCTTGTAACAATACTTTTACAAACCAATAAGATTCTATATATTATATCAGCATATTTTCCCGCAGGAAAAAACTGCAATTATTATATTCGGAATTATTGAAACTTTTTCAAACTCTAAGTCTAGGTAATTTAAGCAACTATTATATTCTAGCAGGCGATCTGAACTGCAAGCATAAAGATTGGGGTAATAAAACAAGCAACCCACAAGGAAATAAATTAATAGAATGGCTTTCATGTAATAAAATTATATTTAGTGTAGACTGTACGCATCTAAAACCCCCTCATATCCTCATTGTGGCTCCTACTTAGACATACGTCTAGCAGACTCAAGATTGATTATCCACAAGATAAACAACTCTTTAAATTGTCTTGAAACCATAGATTATGATAGTGATCACAATGCGATTAAAATTCAAATCATTAAAGTAGAAAATGATACCCCTCTTACCTTTTTTAAGGAGCAAATTGACGCGAAATTTAATTTTAGCAAAGCCAATTGGAAAAAATTTAAAAATAATATATTTTCTGAATGGAAAAATATGGAACTAATACCAAATGACAGAAACCTAACAAATTCAGAAACAGATTTTTACCTTCTAGACTGAATAAATTTTACAAGAACTCAATCGAAAAACCTGTACCCAAATATAAATATCACAATCCAATTGAAACATTTAATAATTCGACTATAAAAAAACTCCAGTCTAAAAAAAGTAAAATAGTCACCATTATCAAAAAACAAAATAGACTGGAGATAAGTTTGTCACAGCTTGAATTAAACTTCATAAAAACTAAGTTAAAACTCTTAAAAAAGCTCATATCTGATCATTTTACACTAGCGGTCAATGAACATTTTCAGGATAAGCTTACAAAAATTACACTAAATACTCCATCGGAAATGTTTAGTGAAATTAAAAAATAATTTAAAAACTCGCAACCCCTTAATGTAGATATTATTAAAATACCACAAGAAAATGAAAATTTAATAAAAAACGCAGGAATAAACCCAGAGTTATTGGAAAAAGATAGTTACAATTTTCTAGTAAAAGATGATATTCAGAAACTGATCGTCATTGGAACCTACTTGGAATAAGTTTATTCTCATAAAGAGATCGATACTGACAACAGCTTGCATGTACAAGTTGAAAATTGTTTCACTAGATTTTTAGAAGATAAAAATCGGTATGCATACAATAAATCAACTATTACCACATTTACAGCATGTAAAAAGGCCAATGATTTAAGTGAATCATCAACTGAGAATTACTTTGTAACTAAAAATACAATCTTATATATTTTCAAAAATTTAAGAAAAAAAGAAATCTGCTGGTTTAGATAACATCCCCAACATTGTATTGAGAAATACTCCAGAGGAAATTATCCACTTTAACAATATGTTAAATAATTCATACTTCCCGTATGCATGGAAAGCAGCTAAAACGGTTGTTATACCTAAAAAAGACAAAGACACCAGTAACCCCAAAAATTTAAGAGGAATTAGTTTACTCCCAAACATAAACATAGTTTTTGAAATTTGCGTTAATAACAACATAATTAATATATGTAAAGAACACAAACTAAGAAATGACAATTTGGTTTTAAACACAAGCACTCTACAATTCATGCAGTACATCTGCTAGTTTCAAATGTACATTGGAATCTGATCAAATCATACAGTACAGGGGCTTGTTTAATTGATTTTGAGAAAGCTCTTGATAATGTCTGGATACCTGGATTAATTCATAAACTAGTGAATTATGGATTTCCATTTAATTTGCCTTATATTTAATATGCTAAATAATAAGTCGTTTCAAGTCTGCGATGGAAAATCAATTAGTGCAAAGAAATTTAGAATTGTCAATGGTCTTCAATAGGGAACGGTTAATGCGCCAATCCAATTTATTTATTCACGAACTTTTAAACCAAGTAGAGAATATCATTGGATTTGCTGATGATATTATAATTTATCACTCTGATGATAAAATTGAAAAAATTAATGATAAGTTGCAAAAGTATTTTTATATTATTGAAAAATATACAATAGATTGGCAAATGAAAATTAACCTGAACAAATGCGAAACAATACTTTTCCGCCCACCGGTGGGAAGATGCAACAACAATATTAGACGTAATTGAAAATCCTTTTTTCGTAAAATCTATAAATAACAATCCCATACCAAATAAACAAGTTGTAAAGTATATGGGTATAAATCTGGATAAGTTCCTATATTTTAACGACCATATTAATCTTCAACTTAAAAAAGCCAGGAACACCTTTTTTATGCATAAAAAATTATTCTATTCAAAATTTCTGAATCCAAAGATAATTATGTATCAGTCCTTAATTAGGCCGATACTAACATATGGGTGCCAAGTTTGGTACAACATATCACCATCTTATATGGAAAAACTCAGACTATTTGAAAGAAAGTGTCTTAGAAGCTGTACCTCGCTTCACAGATCTGCAAATAGCAATTATAAAAAGTACATATCTAACCAAAGATTGTACAATGAAACAAAATTTAGTAGATTTGACATTTATATTATCTACTTAATAAGAAACCACATTTTAAAAAGTACTGAAAGTCACGAAAACAATTTAATTTTGGCCCCTATTACGCCAGCGATGATTACAATAGGGTTACGTCCCACCATGATTAAAATAAATAATTAAAATAAATTCAAGCACATGCTTATATGTTTTTTCTTTAGTTTGACCAACCCCTCAATTCAATATAATATGTCTTGAAATCTAGCGATAACGGATGACGATTTTATAAGTTTGACGATTTTTAAGTTATTTCGGTATTTAAGCGATATCGATATTTTCTATTTTTTCGGTAACGGTATTTTAAGGATAACAATTTTTTCAGTTATTTCGGTAATGGTATTTTAGGGATAACGATAGTCAGTTGAAAGGGTATTGAATCGATAGCGGTATTTTAGCGGTATTGCCTGCTAACCCTGTCGAATTTTTAAAAATAAAAAAAGCACAGATGTCATGGGAACGTGGAATAGCAAAATGCAAATTTTTACACAAATTTAAAAACCATTTCAAAAACTATTAGATTGTTTCAAAAACTTTTGGAAAGACTGCAAATGTAATTTATAAAGCATCAATTGAAATTCAAAAACACCAAATTTAATAAAATAAATATTTGTTGAATTTCAATAATTTTTTTAATTGCGTTTGGTATTTTTTAATTTTAATTGATCTTTTTAAGTATCGATTGCGAATTTTTGAATTTTATTTGTGGTTCTTTCAATTTAAATTGTATTCTTTTTTATCTCTATATCTTTAACTACTTGTTTTCATATATGGACTTCAACGGAACACGAAATATAGCAATTATTATTGTATGCCCTGCTCTACATTTACTTACAAACACATAATTTATTTGTTAGCTTTTGTTGTTTTTAATATTTTATCAAAATACATATAGAAAAATTTCAAATATATTGTTAAATCCAAAAACCATTATTTTGGTTAATTCTGTTATCGGTGCTCTTTTGGTACCATCTACCCTATTTGGGTTCATACTACGTTATGAACTATTAAATACTCCCCTCTTTTACAACATTGGTGGCAGTATTTACATAGATTCTGACTAGTAAAACCCTTAACAGTACTCCCTTTTTTTACATTGTCAGCAGTCTTTTGCTTTTTTTACTAGTTACAATCTTCCTTGTTAACTATCTACACGCAAATCCCTTTGCAAATGTAATATATTTTTATACTAATAAATGGAAACCTTATCTCTACTACATATAAAACATACCTTTTTGTCTTTTTTATTTTCATTGGAAACTTTATTCTGCACTTACGGCAAACATATTTTTGTGACAAATATTTTTGTTCACATTTAAAGGAGAAAAGTCAAAAATTGGCAAAACTTAGCAGCATTTTTATAAATTCTTACTTTTTAACTACTATAACTACTTTGAAATTTATATAAGTTAAGTTGTTAATTAAACATTTTCAATTTTAAACACATATGTTTTGATAAAAAAATAAACTCATAAATCTTTAATTTTGGGGATTCCAGTTAAGACTTAATGTGGTATTTGAATCTCAGATTTTTAATTAAAAAAAGTAATACAATTGGAAACACGATTTGTTTTGGCTTAAAAGAAAATATACAAATCAAATAATTCCACTTAAGACCTGTGCGAGGTAGCTAAATAAATTTTAAACTAAATACAAATTGACAAAAGATTTTAAAATTTTTAGCATTTCATAGAAATTTGGATACCTGAATTTAATTTAGATTTTATTTAGCCATTTAAAAACAATAAATTACATTATTTTATTGTTTTGCTGATCTTTAATCCCAATACTGAGTAATAGCAGACAACCCAACTTACAATACGTTCCGTTTACGTACCGTTTTCGGTCCGTCATAAACGGAATCCAACTCCATTTACGTACCCTTTTCTGAATCCGTATACGGACCAGAAAACGGATTTTAAGGAACACCGAAACTGATTAAAATCTGTTTAAAAACCGTCAATGACGGACAGTTTTCGGACCGTATATATCGTATGAAAAACTGAGTTGTCCGTTAAAAGTCCGTCAATGACGGACCGTTTACGTACCGGATATACCGGATGAAAAACGGAGTTGTCCGTTGACCGGACCGTTTACGGATCCGTATTCATACCGTTTTTCAACAAAAAACGGATTTATGTAAATGCCTAAATTTTTAATTTGGAATAACAAATTATATATTTTTTTGAATTTATTTATATAGATATGCTTTAAAGTAAAATAAAACTTTTAAACATTTAATTAAATGAAATATTCATCTCCAGTTTAACTAACATCTCTATACATCACTGCTGTTATGGCCCATTGAATATCATGAAAAAATAAAACAAAATTTTAATTTTGATTTAATTAGTGGCGTTTACGAAATGATGTAGCATACAACGCAAATTTGCAATTTTTTTAACAAAATTTATTATGAATTGGCAGACAATATTTTTATTTGCAAAATTGAATAAATTTGCGCATGTAACCGTAAAACTTGTTTGAAATTTCATATATATTTACCTCAAATTAAATTTATTTTCCGTGTATCTGTCTTTCTAAACTTTAGCGCGCGACCCGTGTTATGATCACAGATATGTTTCAATTATTCGTTGTTGACACCAAAACGAATTCAAAAGCAACGGAAGAAAAACTTATGAAATTCGAGGAAGTCCGTATTTGACGATACAGAAACGGCTGCACCAAAACGGAGTCAAAACGTACTGTTTTCAAAAATTCAATTATACGATCCGCTAATGTTCCGTTTACGTACATGCTTTGATGGATACGTCCGTAAACGTGCAGTAGAACCGGATTCATAAATCCGTACGTGTCGGAGAGTCCGTAAAAATGTTTCTTGGGAAGGTTAGTTGACGTGTAAATCAACCTTTAATTACTCCTTTTTTGGAAAACGTTCGAAAAAGGATAAAAGGCTATAAATTAAATAAAAAAGGCAATTGATCGGTTTTTAAAAACTTAAGAATATTTATGGTTGTTTTTACCCAAATAATATTACGAGTGCGGAAATAATTAATAATAGCGGAAGGATAAGTATAGAGATTTCATCGAAAGAAGCGGCCAAATAAAATTTTGTACATGTCACGAGGTTCGGTAACTCAGTGGAGATTGACATAATTTTTCAGATTTCAACGCAAATTTTTCTCATTTCAGCAAAATATGGTAATAACCCAATTGGACTTGCAAAAAAAACAATTGGTCTTGCAAAGAAAATCCATTGGAAACAAAAAAATACATGCTATTTTGTATATATGTATACTAAACATAGTAAAAAATGTTTATTTTGGAAATAATTACTGGGGGGCCCGGGCACCCTGGGCCTCCCCCCTGGGTACGCCACTGCTTTACCTTATTACCCTCAGACGAATGGGGTACTCGAAAGGTTTCACAGACAACTTAAAACCGAATTTATAACATCATCGAATTCTGTTAAATGGTCTGAAATGCTACCATATGTTTTGTTAGGCTTGCGAACCTCAATCCAAGTTGATTTAAAATATTCACCAGCAGATCTTTTTTACGGTCAAACACTTCGATTACCAGGGGAATTAATTATTGAAATATAAATATAAATATTTCCACCGCGGGCACGTCGGTAGCGGTCGATTCGTTGGACCAAATTTTCGATGACTCGGTCACACATTTCGGCCGAAACGGCCGTTATTTCGCGTTCAATGTTGGCTCTGAGCTCTTCTTACGTCGTCGACTTGTTGGCATAGACCAATCATTTGACGTAGCCCCAAAGAAAAAAGTCTAGAGGCGTTAAATCGCACGAACGAGGCGGACAATCGACTGGTCCATTTCTTGAGATAATACGCCCACCAAACTTACCTTTCAAAAAATCGATTGTATCGGTTTGGTGCACCGTCCTGTTCAAACCACATGTCGTCCAAGCAAAAATAATCGGTAATCATGGCGCGATAACGATCATTATTGTCGACGAAAAAATGACGCCGCCGACATGCAAACCGCACCAAACAGTTATTTTTTGTGGATGAAGTGGTGATTCAGGAAGCACATGATGAATTTCATTTAAAAATCGAGATAAAACTGAAATTTTGAACCCGACCACCTCAGATATCGATGAAATTTTGTTTATAGCTAAATTTGATCAATACAAACAAACTCTCATTTGTAGAAATGACTGTTTTGCGATTTTTTGGGCGTGGCACAGTGGGAAAGTTTTCGAAAAAACGCGAAAATAGTCGAAAAGAGCTCCATTTAAACTACAATAACTCAGAATCGGCTGAACCGATTTACATGATCTTGGTATCATTAAAAAGATATTTTAACAGGCTTTATGGCACGTTTAAAAAAATAAAAAATTACACTGTAAAAAATTTATAACAAAGACAAAATTTTAACTAACGAAAAATCCAGAAAGATCAAGGGTTTTTTTACAGTGTATTATTTTTTTAGAAAGGTTTATACTTCACCTATACCATATCAAAAAATAAAAATGGGTTCTTTTTTAGTTTTTTTTTATATAATTTATTAAGTAGTGTCACTTCTAGTAATTGCCCTTATATTTTATATTTACAGGTAAAGTAAATAAACATTGTCCCAGGACTAAAAACTAAAAATGTTCATATAAAAGGGTAATTTTGTAACAACTATTCCTTTTTGAAAATTTGCAATAAAGATTTTTGAAATCCTCATACCAACAGCTACCTTTGTGCGTTTCACGATTTTTGAGACAAGTCCTAGTTTTAGCGCAATCTTCCTTTATGAATTTCTGCTACCAGAACTAAAAAATAAAAATGTTCATAAAAAAGTGGAATTTTCTCAAAAACTGTTCTTTTTGAAAATTTGCAATAAGGATTTTTGGAATCCTTATACCAACAGCTACCTTTGTGCGTTTTACGATTTTTAGGACAAGTCCTAGTTTTAGCGCAATCTTCCCTTATGAATTTCTGGTACTAGAACTAAAAAATAAAAATGTTCATAAAAAAGTGCAATTTTCTCAAAAACTGTTCTTATTGAAAATTTGCATTAAAGATTTTTGAAATCCTCATACCAGCAGCTACCTTTGTGCGTTTCACGATTTTTGAGACAGGTCCTAGTTTTAGCGCAATCTTCCCTTATGTATTTCTGGTACACAAAAAAATAAAAATGTTCATATAAAAGTGCAATTTTCTCAAAAACTGTTCTTTTTGAAAATTTGCATCAAAGATTTTTGAAATCCTCATACCAACAGCTACCTTTGTGCGTTTCACGATTTTTGAGACAAGTCCTAGTTTTAGCGCAATCTTCCCTTATGAATTTCTGGTACCAGAACTAAAAAATAAAAATGTTCATAAAAAAGTGCAATTTTCTCAAAAACTGTTCTTTTTGAAAATTTGCAATAAAGATTTTTGGAATCCTTATACTAACAGCTACCTTTGTGCGTCTCACGTTTTTTAGGACAAGTCCTGGTTTTAGCGCAATCTTCCCTTATGAATTTCTGGTACCAGAACTAATAACTAAAAATGTTCATAAAAAAGTGCAATTTTCTCAAAAAGTGTTCTTTTTCAAAATTTGGAATAAAGATTTTTAGAATCCTTATACCAGCAGCTACCTTTGTGCGTTTCACGATTTTTGAGACAGGTCCTAGTTTTAGCGCAATCTTCCCTTATGGATTTCTGGTACAAGAACTAAAAATGTTCATAAAAAAGTGTAATTTTCTCAACAACTATTCTTTTTGAAAATTTGCAATAAAGATTTTAAAATCTTCATGCCATCTGCTACCATCGTACGTACCACGATTTTTGAGACAAGTCCTTGTTGGTGCCGAATCTTTGCAGAATTTTTGGTGTATGTACAATTTTCATTGGAACTATTTGGCTATTTCTCCTCTTCTTCATAAATTGCATGCACTGAGGAGTGATAACGTGTTAAAAACGACAGCTGTCGTTGATATTACATACACAGTGTTGCCACCTAATTTTCACAAACCAAGGATAACTCTGCCAGGCTAATGGCACGCACGTGGAAATTTCTTGTAACAATACTTTTACAAACCAATAAGATTCTATATATTATATCAGCATATTTTTCCGCAGGAAAAAACTGCAATTATTATATTCGGAATTATTGAAACTTTTTCAAACTCTAAGTCTAGGTAATTTAAGCAACTATTATATTCTAGCAGGCGATCTGAACTGCAAGCATAAAGATTGGGATAGTAAAACAAGCAACCCACAAGGAAATAAATTAATAGAATGGCTTTCATGTAATAAAATTATATTTAGTGTAGACTGTACGCATCTAAAACCCCCTCATATCCTCATTGTGGCTCCTACTTAGACATACGTCTAGCAGATTCAAGATTGATTATCCACAAGATAAACAACTCTTTAAATTTTCTTGAAACCATAGATTATGATAGTGATCACAATGCGATTAAAATTCAAATCATTAAAGTAGAAAATGATACCCCTCTTACCTTTTTAAAGGAGCAAATTGACGAGAAATTTAATTTTAACAAAGCCAATTGGAAAAAATTTAAAAATAATATATTTTCTGAATGAAAAAATATGGAACTAATACCAAATGACAGAAACCTAACAAATTCAGAAATAGATTTTTACCTTCTAGACTTAATAAATTTTACAAGAACTCAATCGAAAAACCTGTACCCAAATATAAATATCACAATCCAATTGAAACATTTAATAATTCGACTATAAAAAAACTCCAGTCTAAAAAAAGTAAAATAGTCACCATTATCAAAAAACAAAATAGACTGGAGATAAGTTTGTCACAGCTTGAATTAAACTTCATAAAAACTAAGTTAAAACTCTTAAAAAAGCTCATATCTGATCATTTTACACTAGCGGTCAATGAACATTTTCAGGATAAGCTTACAAAAATTACACTAAATACTCCATCGGAAATGTTTAGTGAAATTAAAAAATAATTTTAAAACTCGCAACCCCTTAAGGTAGATATTATTAAAATACCACAAGAAAATGAAAATTTAATAAAAAACGCAGGAATAAACCCAGAGTTATTGGAAAAAGATAGTTACAATTTTCTAGTAAAAGATGATATTCAGAAACTGATCGTCATTGGAACCTACTTGGAATAAGTTTATTCTCATAAAGAGATCGATACTGACAACAGCTTGCATGTACAAGTTGAAAATTGTTTCACTAGATTTTTAGAAGATAAAAATCGGTATGCATACAATAAATCAACTATTACCACATTTACAGCATGTAAAAAGGCCAATGATTTAAGTGAATCATCAACTGAGAATTACTTTGTAACTAAAAATACAATCTTATATATTTTCAAAAATTTAAGAAAAAAAAAATCTGCTGGTTTAGATAACATCCCCAACATTGTATTGAGAAATACTCCAGAGGAAATTATCCTCGAATATTCTACCCTCTTTACCAATATGTTAAATAATTCATACTTCCCGTATGCATGGAAAGCAGCTAAAACGGTTGTTATACCTAAAAAAGACAAAGACACCAGTAACCCCAAAAATTTAAGAGGAATTAGTTTACTCTCAAACATAAGCAAAGTTTTTGAAATTTGCGTTAACAACAACATAATTAATATATGTAAAGAACACAAACTAAGAAATGACAGTTTGGTTTTAAACACAAGCACTCTACAATTCATGCAGTACATCTGCTAGTTTCAAATGTACATTGGGATCTGATCAAATCATACAGTACAGGGGCTTGTTTAATTGATTTTGAGAAAGCTCTTGATAATGTCTGGATACCTGGATTAATTCATAAACTAGTGAATTATGGATTTCCATTTGATTTGCCTTATATTAAATATGCTAAATAATAAGTCGTTTCAAGTCTGCGATGGAAAATCAATTAGTGCAAAGAAATTTAGAATTGTCAATGGTCTTCAACAGGGAAAGGTTAATGCGCCAATCCAATTTATTTATTCACGAACTTTTAAACCAAGTAGAGAATATCATTGGATTTGCTGATGATATTATAATTTATCACTCTGATGATAAAATTGAAAAAATTAATGATAAGTTGCAAAAGTATTTTTATATTATTGAAAAATATACAATAGATTGGCAAATGAAAATTAACCTGAACAAATGCAAAACAATACTTTTCCGCCCACCGGTGGGAAGATGCAACAACAATATTAGACGTAATTGAAAATCCTTTTTTCGTAAAATCTATAAATAACAATCCCATACCAAATAAACATAACGACCATATTAATCTTCAACTTAAAAAAGCCAGGAACACCTTTTTTATGTATAAAAAATTATTCTATTCAAAATTTCTGAATCCAAAGATAATTATGTATCAGTCCTTAATTAGGCCGATACTAACATATGGGTGCCAAGTTTGGTACAACATATCACCATCTTATATGGAAAAACTTAGACTATTTGAAAGAAAGTGTCTTAGAAGCTGTACCTCGCTTCACAGATCTGCAAATAGCAATTATAAAAAGTACATATCTAACCAAAGATTGTACAATGAAGCAAAATTTAGTAGATTTGACATTTATATTATCTACTTAATAAGAAACCACATTTTAAAAAGTACTGAAAGTCCCGAAAACAATTTAATTTTGGCCCCTATTACGCCAGCGATGATTACATAGCAAAAACCCTACAAGAGGGTTACGTCCCACCATGATTAAAATAAATTATTTAAATTAAATTCAAGCACATGCTTATATGTTTTTTCTTTAGTTTGACCAACCCCTCAATTCAATATAATATGTCTTGAAATCTAGCGATAACGGATGACGATTTTTCGGTAACGGTATTTTAAGGATAACGATTTTTTCAGTTATTTCGGTAATGGTATTTTAGGGATAACGATAGTCAGTTGAAAGGGTATTGAATCGATAGCGGTATTGCCTGCTAACCCTGTCGAATTTTTAAAAATAAAAAAAGCACAGATGTCATGGGAACGTGGAATAGCAAAATGCAAATTTTTACACAAATTTAAAAACCATTTCAAAAACTATTAGATTGTTTCAAAAACTTTTGGAAAGACTGCAAATGTAATTTATAAAGCATCAATTGAAATTCAAAAACACCAAATTTAATAAAATAAATATTTGTTGAATTTCAATAATTTTTTTAATTGCGTTTGGTATTTTTTAATTTTAATTGATCTTTTTAAGTATCGATTGCGAATTTTCAAATTTTATTTGTGGTTCTTTCAATTTAAATTGTATTCTTTTTTATCTCTATATCTTTAACTACTTGTTTTCATATATGGACTTCAACGGAACACGAAATATAGCAATTATTATTGTATGCCCTGCTCTACATTTACTTACAAACACATAATTTATTTGTTAGCTTTTGTTGTTTTTAATATTTTATCAAAATACATATAGAAAAATTTCAAATATATTGTTAAATCCAAAAACCACCATTATTTTGGTTAATTCTGTTATCGGTGCTCTTTTGGTACCATCTACCCTATTTGGGTTCATACTACGTTATGAACTATTAAATACTCCCCTCTTTTACAACATTGGTGACAGTATTTACATAGATTCTGACTAGTAAAACCCTTAACAGTACTCCCTTTTTTACATTGTCAGCAGTCTTTTGCTTTTTTTACTAGTTACAATCTTCCTTGTTAACTATCTACACGCAAATCCCTTTGCAAATGTAATATATTTTTATACTAATAAATGGAGACCTTATCTCTACTACATATAAAACATACCTTTTTGTCTTTTTTATTTTCATTGGAAACTTTATTCTGCATTTACGGCAAACATATTTTTGTGACAAATATTTTTGTTCACATTTAAAGGAGAAAAGTCAAAAATTGGCAAAACTTAGCAGCATTTTTATAAATTCTTACTTTTAAGTTAAGTTGTTAATTAAATATTTTCAATTTTAAACACATATGTTTTGATAAAAAAATAAACTCATAAATCTTTAATTTTGGGGATTCCAGTTAAGACTAAATGTGGTATTTGAATCTCAGATTTTTAATTAAAAAAAGTAATACAATTGGAAACACGATTTTTTTTTGGCTTAAAAGAAAATAAACAAATCAAATAATTCCACTTAAGACCTGTGCGAGGTAGCTAAATAAATTTTAAACTAAATACAAATTGACAAAAGATTTTAAAATTTTTAGCATTTCATAGAAATTCGGATACCTGAATTTAATTTAGATTTTCTTTAGCCATTTAAAAACAATAAATTACATTCGGTCCGTCATAAACGGAATCCAACTCCATTTACGTACCCTTTTCTGAATCCGTATACGGACCAGAAAACGAATTTTAAGGAACATCGAAACTGATTAAAATCCGTTTAAAAACCGTCAGTTGTCCGTTAAAAGTCCGTCAATGACGGACCGTTTACGTACCGGATATATCGGATGAAAAACGGAGTTGTCCGTTGACCGTTTACGGATCCGTATTCCTACCGTTTTTCAACAAAAAACGGATTGATGTAAATGCCTAAATTTTTAATTTGGAATAACAAATTATATATTTTTTTGAATTTATTTATATAGATATGCTTTAAAGTAAAATAACAAAATGAAACTTTAAAACATTTAATTAAATGTAATATTCATCTCCAGTTTAACTAACATCTCTATACATCACTGCTGTTATGGCCCATTGAATATCTTGAAAAAATAAAACAAAATTTTAATTTTGATTTAATTAGTGGCGTTTACGAAATGATGTAGCATACAACGCAAATTTGCAATTTTTTTAACAAAATTTATTATGAATTTGCAGACAATATTTTTATTTGCAAAATTGAATAAATTTGCGCACGTAACCGTAAAACTTGTTTGAAATTTCATATGTATTTACCTCAAATTAAATTTATTTTCCGTGTATCTTTCTTTCTAAACTTTAGCGCGCGTCAATGACGGACAGTTTTCGGACCGTATATATCGTATGAAAAACTGAGTTGTCCGTTAAAAGTCCGTCAATGACGGACCGTTTACGTACCGGATATACCGGATGAAAAACGGAGTTGTCCGTTGACCGGACCGTTTACGGATCCGTATTCCTACCGTTTTTCAACAAAAAACGGATTTATGTAAATGCCTAAATTTTTAATTTGGAATAACAAATTATATATTTTTTTGAATTTATTTATATAGATATGCTTTAAAGTAAAATAAAACTTTTAAACATTTAATTAAATGAAATATTCATCTCCAGTTTAACTAACATCTCTATACATCACTGCTGTTATGGCCCATTGAATATCATGAAAAAATAAAACAAAATTTTAATTTTGATTTAATTAGTGGCGTTTACGAAATGATGTAGCATACAACGCAAATTTGCAATTTTTTTAACAAAATTTATTATGAATTGGCAGACAATATTTTTATTTGCAAAATTGAATAAATTTGCGCATGTAACCGTAAAACTTGTTTGAAATTTCATATATATTTACCTCAAATTAAATTTATTTTCCGTGTATCTGTCTTTCTAAACTTTAGCGCGCGACCCGTGTTATGATCACAGATATGTTTCAATTATTCGTTGTTGACACCAAAACGAATTCAAAAGCAACGGAAGAAAAACTTATGAAATTCGAGGAAGTCCGTATTTGACGATACAGAAACGGCTGCACCAAAACGGAGTCAAAACGTACTGTTTTCAAAAATTCAATTATACGATCCGCTAATGTTCCGTTTACGTACATGCTTTGATAGATACGTCCGTAAACGTGCAGTAGAACCGGATTCATAAATCCGTACGTGTCGGAGAGTCCGTAAAAATGTTTATTGGGAAGGTTAGTTGACGTGTAAATCAACCTTTAATTACTCCTTTTTTGGAAAACGTTCGAAAAAGGATAAGAGGCTATAAATTAAATTAAAAAGGCAATTGATCGGTTTTTAAAAACTTAAGTATATTTATGGTTGTTTTTACCCAAATAATATTACGAGTGCGGAAATAATTAATAATAGCGGAAGGATAAGTATAGAGATTTCATCGAAAGAAGCGGCCAAATAAAATTTTGTACATGTCACGAGGTTCGGTAACTCAGTGAAGATTGACATAATTTTTCAGATTTCAACGCAAATTTTTCTCATTTCAGCAAAATATGGTAATAACCCAATTGGACTTGAAAAAAATCAATTGGTCTTGCAAAGAAAATCTATTGGAAACAAAAAAATACATGCTATTTTGTATATATGTATACTAAACAGAGGCCCAGGGTGCCCGGGCACCCTGGGCCTCCCCCCTGGGTACGCCACTGCTTTACCTTATTACCCTCAGACGAATGGGGTACTCGAAAGGTTTCACAGACAACTTAAAACCGAATTTATAACATCATCGAATTCTGTTAAATGGTCTGAAATGCTACCATATGTTTTGTTAGGCTTGCGAACCTCAATCCAAGTTGATTTAAAATATTCACCAGCAGAACTTTTTTACGGTTAAACACTTCGATTACCAGGGGAATTAATTATTGAAATATAAATATAAATATTTCCACCGCGGGCACGTCGGTAGCGGTCGGTTCGTTGGACCCAATTTTCGATGACTCGGTCACACATTTCGGCCGAAACGGCCGTTATTTCGCGTTCAATGTTGGCTCTGAGCTCTTCTTACGTCGTCGACTTGTTGGCATAGACCAATGATTTGACGTAGCCCCAAAGCAAAAAATCTAGAGGCGTTAAATCGCACGAACGAGGCGGACAATTGACTGGTCCATTTCTTGAGATAATACGCCCACCAAACTTACCCTTCAAAAAATCGATTGTATCGGTTTGGTGCACCGTCCTGTTCAAACCACATGTCGTCCAAGCAAAAATAATCGGTAATCATGGCGCGATAACGATCATTATTGTCGACGAAAAAATGACGCCGCCGGCATGCAAACCGCACCAAACAGTTATTTTTTGTGGATGAAGTGGTGATTCAGGAAGCACATGATGAATTTCATTTAAAAATCGAGATAAAACTGAAATTTTGAACCCGACCACCTCAGATATCGATGAAATTTTGTTTATAGCTAAATTTGGTCAATACAAACAAACTCTCATTTGTAGAAATGACTGTTTTGCGATTTTTTGGGCGTGGCACAGTGGGAAAGTTTTCGAAAAAACGCGAAAATAGTCGAAAAGAGCTCCATTTAAACTACAATAACTCAGAATCGGCTGAACCGATTTACATGATCTTGGTATCATTAAAAAGATATTTTAACAGGCTTTATGGCACGTTTAAAAAAATAAAAAATTACACTGTAAAAAATTTATAACAAAGAGAAAATTTTAACTAACGAAAAATCCAGAAAGATCAAGGGTTTTTTTACAGTGTATTATTTTTTAGAAAGGTTTATACTTCACCTATACCATATCAAAAAATAAAAATGGGTTCTTTTTTAGTTTTTTTTTTATATAATTTATTAAGTAGTGTCACTTCTAGTAATTGCCCTTATATTTTATATTTACAGGTAAAGTAAATAAACATTGTCCCAGGACTAAAAACTAAAAATGTTCATATAAAAGTGTAATTTTGTAACAACTATTCTTTTTGAAAATTTGCAATAAAGATTTTTGAAATCCTCATACCAACAGCTACCTTTGTGCGTTTCACGATTTGTGAGACAAGTCCTAGTTTTAGCGCAATCTTCCTTTATGAATTTCTGGTACCAGAACTAAAAAATAAAAATGTTCATAAAAAAGTGGAATTTTCTCAAAAACTGTTCTTTTTGAAAATTTGCAATAAGGATTTTTGGAATCCTTATACCAACAGCTACCTTTGTGCGTCTTACGATTTTTAGGACAAGTCCTAGCTTTAGCGCAATCTTCCCTTATGAATTTCTGGTACTAGAACTAAAAAATAAAAATGTTCATAAAAAAGTGTAATTTTCTCAAAAACTGTTCTTTTTGAAAATTTGCATTAAAGATTTTTGAAATCCTCATACCAGCAGCTACCTTTGTGCGTTTCACGATTTTTGAGACAGGTCCTAGTTTTAGCGCAATCTTCCCTTATGAATTTCTGGTACACAAAAAAATAAAAATGTTCATATAAAAGTGCAATTTTCTCAAAAACTGTTCTTTTTGAAAATTTGCATCAAAGATTTTTGAAATCCTCATACCAACAGCTACCTTTGTGCGTTTCACGATTTTTGAGACAAGTCCTAGTTTTAGCGCAATCTTCCCTTATGAATTTCTGGTACCAGAACTAAAAAATAAAAATGTTCATAAAAAAGTGCAATTTTCTCAAAAACTGTTATTTTTGAAAATTTGCAATAAAGATTTTTGGAATCCTTATACCAACAGCTACCTTTGTGCGTTTCACGTTTTTTAGGACAAGTCCTAGTTTTAGCGCAATCTTCCCTTATGAATTTCTGGTACTAGAACTAAAAAATAAAAATGTTCATAAAAAGTGTAATTTTCTCAAAAACTGTTCTTTTTGAAAATTTGCATTAAAGATTTTTGAAATCCTCATACCAGCAGCTACCTTTGTGCGTTTCACGATTTTTGAGACAGGTCCTAGTTTTAGCGCAATCTTCCCTTATGAATTTCTGGTACACAAAAAAATAAAAATGTTCATATAAAAGTGCAATTTTCTCAAAAACTGTTCTTTTTGAAAATTTGCATCAAAGATTTTTGAAATCCTCATACCAACAGCTACCTTTGTGCGTTTCACGATTTTTGAGACAAGTCCTAGTTTTAGCGCAATCTTCCCTTATGAATTTCTGGTACCAGAACTAAAAAATAAAAATGTTCATAAAAAAGTGCAATTTTCTCAAAAACTGTTCTTTTTGAAAATTTGCAATAAAGATTTTTGGAATCCTTATACTAACAGCTACCTTTGTGCGTTTCACGTTTTTTAGGACAAGTCCTAGTTTTAGCGCAATCTTCCCTTATGAATTTCTGGTACCAGAACTAATAACTAAAAATGTTCATAAAAAAGTGCAATTTTCTCAAAAACTGTTCTTTTTGAAAATTTGCAATAAAGATTTTTGGAATCCTTATACTAACAGCTACCTTTGTGCGTTTCACGTTTTTTAGGACAAGTCCTGGTTTTAGCGCAATCTTCCCTTATGAATTTCTGGTACCAGAACTAAAAAATAAAAATGTTCATAAAAAAGTGCAATTTTCTCAAAAACTGTTCTTTTTGAAAATTTGCAATAAATATTTTTGGAATCCTTATACCAACAGCTACCTTTGTGCGTTGTACGATTTTTAGGACAAGTCCTAGTTTTAGCGCAATCTTTCCTTATGGATTTCTGGTACAAGAACTAAAAATGTTCATAAAAAAGTGTAATTTTCTCAACAACTATTCTTTTTGAAAATTTGCAATAAAGATTTTAAAAATCTTCATGCCATCTGCTACCATCGTACGTACCACGACTTTTGGGACAAGTCCTTGTTGGTGCCGAATCTTTGCAGAATTTTTGGTGTATGTACAATTTTCATTGGAACTATTTGGCTATTTCTCCTCTTCTTCATAAATTGCATGCACTGAGGAGTGATAACGTGTTAAAAACGACAGCTGTCGTTGATATTACATACACAGTGTTGCCACCTAATTTTCACAAACCAAGGATAACTCTGCCAGGCTAATGGCACGCACGTGGAAATTTCTTGTAACAATACTTTTACAAACCAATAAGATTCTATATATTATATCAGCATATTTTTCCGCAGGAAAAAACTGCAATTATTATATTCGGAATTATTGAAACTTTTTCAAACTCTAAGTCTAGGTAATTTAAGCAACTATTATATTCTAGCAGGCGATCTGAACTGCAAGCATAAAGATTGGGATAGTAAAACAAGCAACCCACAAGGAAATAAATTAATAGAATGGCTTTCATGTAATAAAATTATATTTAGTGTAGACTGTACGCATCTAAAACCCCCTCATATCCTCATTGTGGCTCCTACTTAGACATACGTCTAGCAGATTCAAGATTGATTATCCACAAGATAAACAACTCTTTAAATTTTCTTGAAACCATAGATTATGATAGTGATCACAATGCGATTAAAATTCAAATCATTAAAGTAGAAAATGATACCCCTCTTACCTTTTTAAAGGAGCAAATTGACGCGAAATTTAATTTTAGCAAAGCCAATTGGAAAAAATTTAAAAATAATATATTTTCTGAATGAAAAAATATGGAACTAATACCAAATGACAGAAACCTAACAAATTCAGAAATAGATTTTTACCTTCTAGACTTAATAAATTTTACAAGAACTCAATCGAAAAACCTGTACCCAAATATAAATATCACAATCCAATTGAAACATTTAATAATTCGACTATAAAAAAACTCCAGTCTAAAAAAAGTAAAATAGTCACCATTATCAAAAAACAAAAAAGACTGGAGATAAGTTTGTCACAGCTTGAATTAAACTTCATAAAAACTAAGTTAAAACTCTTAAAAAAGCTCATATCTGATCATTTTACACTAGCGGTCAATGAACATTTTCAGGATAAGCTTACAAAAATTACACTAAATACTCCATCGGAAATGTTTAGTGAAATTAAAAAATAATTTAAAAACTCGCAACCCCTTAAGGTAGATATTATTAAAATACCACAAGAAAATGAAAATTTAATAAAAAACGCAGGAATAAACCCAGTTATTGGAAAAAGATAGTTACAATTTTCTAGTAAAAGATGATATTCAGAAACTGATCGTCATTGGAACCTACTTGGAATAAGTTTATTCTCATAAAGAGATCGATACTGACAACAGCTTGCATGTACAAGTTGAAAATTGTTTCACTAGATTTTTAGAAGATAAAAATCGGTATGCATACAATAAATCAACTATTACCACATTTACAGCATGTAAAAAGGCCAATGATTTAAGTGAATCATCAACTGAGAATTACTTTGTAACTAAAAATACAATCTTATATATTTTCAAAAATTTAAGAAAAAAGAAATCTGCTGGTTTAGATAACATCCCCAACATTGTATTGAGAAATACTCCAGAGGAAATTATCCTCGAATATTCTACCCTCTTTACCAATATGTTAAATAATTCATACTTCCCGTATGCATGGAAAGCAGCTAAAACGGTTGTTATACCTAAAAAAGACAAAGACACCAGTAACCCTAAAAATTTAAGAGGAATTAGTTTACTCTCAAACATAAGCAAAGTTTTTGAAATTTGCGTTAACAACAACATAATTAATATATGTAAAGAACACAAACTAAGAAATGACAGTTTGGTTTTAAACACAAGCACTCTACAATTCATGCAGTACATCTGCTAGTTTCAAATGTACATTGGAATCTGATCAAATCATACAGTACAGGGGCTTGTTTAATTGATTTTGAGAAAGCTCTTGATAATGTCTGGATACCTGGATTAATTCATAAACTAGTGAATTATGGATTTCCATTTGATTTGCCTTATATTAAATATGCTAAATAATAATAGCCTGTTCCTCGATCTCGAACGAAAAACTAGTCGAACGATAGCAAGTCACTCGAATTCGAGTCAATTTGGGTTTCTCTATTTCGAAAGGCTTCGATCGACTTGACTTACGTGTGTCAATTTTTGTTTCTTACGCATTTACAAATCACAGAGATGCCAGATCATATATTTTGAGCATTTGTTAAAATTTTCTTTAAAAGTAGCAAAAATACTACTAAACTGCTTAAAGACAAAAACAACCCTGTTTAACAGTGATCAGCTGTATATGACAAATGAAATAAAAAAAATAACAATAAACAAATCAATTTTTATTTGGAAAGTATGTTTATTTGTGAAAATTTTTGTTATCGATTGGTTGTGGGTGAAATTGTTGTTTGAAGAGCTTTTCTGTTGCCTGTTGTCTGTTCGGTGCAGTCACTGCTAAACTCCTTGTAAAATAAAAGATGTAAAATAAAAAATGTAAATATGAGTTTCTTGGGCAAACGTAAGCCACAAACAACGCACACATACCTTTTCCACTCAGCAACAGCGTAATAGGGGGTGAAACGGAGTTTAGTTTTCTGGTCAAATTTTCATTCTCTGCGGAAAATTTGTTTGCTCCGAACACCAGAGTCCTTCTGGCAAAATCAGGCCTTTCTTCCATATAAAATGCAAGCGTCTTCGGATGGTCCATTGTTGATTTTTTTTTAACTAAAATTTAAAATTTTAATAAACTATAAATATTTGTATTATTTTGTACTTACTTTTTGTTATCCATTGCTTTTTTACTTCATTTTGCATTTAAAAATATCAAATATATATTTACTCGACAAAATATAGCAAGTGACTGATTTTGACATTTGCGTTCGAGCTGTTCGAAATAGAGAAACCAAATTTTGTATGAAAACAGTTACGTTTTCATTCGACTTGTCGTTCGAGTCATCGTTCGCATAGAAATAGAGTTAGAGAAACCCAAATCAGTTTTCTTTCGACTAGAAAGCGAACGAACGTGTTCTTTCAAAATAGAGGAACAGGCTATAAGTCGTTTCAAGTCTGCGATGGAAAATCAATTAGTGCAAAGAAATTTAGAATTGTCAATGGTCTTCAACAGGGAACGGTTAATGCGCCAATCCAATTTATTTATTCACGAACTTTTAAACCAAGTAGAGAATATCATTGGATTTGCTGATGATATTATAATTTATCACTCTGATGATAAAATTGAAAAAATTAATGATAAGTTGCAAAAGTATTTTTATATTATTGAAAAATATACAATAGATTGGCAAATGAAAATTAACCTGAACAAATGCAAAACAATTCTTTTCCGCCCACCGGTGGGAAGATGCAACAACAATATTAGACGTAATTGAAAATCCTTTTTTTCGTAAAATCTATAAATAACAATCCCATACCAAATAAACATAACGACCATATTAATCTTCAACTTAAAAAAGCCAGGAACACCTCTTTTATGCATAAAAAATTATTCTATTCAAAATTTCTGAATCCAAAGATAATTATGTATCAGTCCTTAATTAGGCCGATACTAACATATGGGTGCCAAGTTTGGTACAACATATTACCATCTTATATGGAAAAACTCAGACTATTTGAAAGAAAGTGTCTTAGAAGCTGTACCTCGCTTCACAGATCTGCAAATAGCAATTATAAAAAGTACATATCTAACCAAAGATTGTACAATGAAGCAAAATTTAGTAGATTTGACATTTATATTATCTACTTAATAAGAAACCACATTTTAAAAAGTACTGAAAGTCCCGAAAACAATTTAATTTTGGCCCCTATTACGCCAGCGATGATTACATAGCAAAAACCCTACAAGAGGGTTACGTCCCACCATGATTAAAATAAATTATTTAAATTAAATTCAAGCACATGCTTATATGTTTTTTCTTTAGTTTGACCAACCCCTCAATTCAATATAATATGTCCTGAAATCTAGCGATAACGGATGACGATTTTTAAGTTATTTCGGTATTTAAGCGATATCGATATTTTCTATTTTTTCGGTAACGGTATTTTAAGGATAACGATTTTTTCAGTTATTTCGGTAATGGTATTTTAGGGATAACGATAGTCAGTTGAAAGGGTATTGAATCGATAGAGGTATTTTAGCGGTATTGCCTGCTAACCCTGTCGAATTTTTTAAAATAAAAAAAGCACAGATGTCATGGGAACGTGGAATAGCAAAATGCAAATTTTTACACAAATTTAAAAACCATTTCAAAAACTATTAGATTGTTTCAAAAACTTTTGGAAAGACTGCAAATGTAATTTATAAAGCATCAATTGAAATTCAAAAACACCAAATTTAATAAAATAAATATTTGTTGAATTTCAATAATTTTTTTAATTGCGTTTGGTATTTTTTAATTTTAATTGATCTTTTTAAGTATCGATTGCGAATTTTCAAATTTTATTTGTGGTTCTTTCAATTTAAATTGTATTCTTTTTTATCTCTATATCTTTAACTACTTGTTTTCATATATGGACTTCAACGGAACACGAAATATAGCAATTATTATTGTATGCCCTGCTCTACATTTACTTACAAACACATAATTTATTTGTTAGCTTTTGTTGTTTTTAATATTTTATCAAAATACATATAGAAAAATTTCAAATATATTGTTAAATCCAAAAACCACCATTATTTTGGTTAATTCTGTTATCGGTGCTCTTTTGGTACCATCTACCCTATTTGGGTTCATACTACGTTATGAACTATTAAATACTCCCCTCTTTTACAACATTGGTGACAGTATTTACATAGATTCTGACTAGTAAAACCCTTAACAGTACTCCCTTTTTTTACATTGTCAGCAGTCTTTTGCTTTTTTTACTAGTTACAATCTTCCTTGTTAACTATCTACACGCAAATCCCTTTGCAAATGTAATATATTTTTATACTAATAAATGGAGACCTTATCTCTACTACATATAAAACATACCTTTTTGTCTTTTTTATTTTCATTGGAAACTTTATTCTGCATTTACGGCAAACATATTTTTGTGACAAATATTTTTGTTCACATTTAAAGGAGAAAAGTCAAAAATTGGCAAAACTTAGCAGCATTTTTATAAATTCTTACTTTTAAGTTAAGTTGTTAATTAAATATTTTCAATTTTAAACACATATGTTTTGATAAAAAAATAAACTCATAAATCTTTAATTTTGGGGATTCCAGTTAAGACTAAATGTGGTATTTGAATCTCAGATTTTTAATTAAATAAAGTAATACAATTGGAAACACGATTTTTTTTTTGGCTTAAAAGAAAATAAACAAATCAAATAATTCCACTTAAGACCTGTGCGAGGTAGCTAAATAAATTTTAAACTAAATACAAATTGACAAAAGATTTTAAAATTTTTAGCATTTCATAGAAATTTGGATACCTGAATTTAATTTTGATTTTCTTTAGCCATTTAAAAACAATAAATTACATTCGGTCCGTCATAAACGGAATCCAACTCCATTTACGTACCCTTTTCTGAATCCGTATACGGACCAGAAAACGGATTTTAAGGAACATCGAAACTGATTAAAATCCGTTTAAAAACCGTCAGTTGTCCGTTAAAAGTCCGTCAATGACGGACCGTTTACGTACCGGATATATCGGATGAAAAACTGAGTTGTCCGTTAAAAGTCCGTCAATGACGGACCGTTTACGTACCGGATATACCGGATGAAAAACGGAGTTGTCCGTTGACCGGACCGTTTACGGATCCGTATTCCTACCGTTTTTCAACAAAAAACGGATTTATGTAAATGCCTAAATTTTTAATTTGGAATAACAAATTATATATTTTTTTGAATTTATTTATATAGATATGCTTTAAAGTAAAATAAAACTTTTAAACATTTAATTAAATGAAATATTCATCTCCAGTTTAACTAACATCTCTATACATCACTGCTGTTATGGCCCATTGAATATCATGAAAAAATAAAACAAAATTTTAATTTTGATTTAATTAGTGGCGTTTACGAAATGATGTAGCATACAACGCAAATTTGCAATTTTTTTTAACAAAATTTATTATGAATTGGCAGACAATATTTTTATTTGCAAAATTGAATAAATTTGCGCATGTAACCGTAAAACTTGTTTGAAATTTCATATATATTTACCTCAAATTAAATTTATTTTCCGTGTATCTGTCTTTCTAAACTTTAGCGCGCGACCCGTGTTATGATCACAGATATGTTTCAATTATTCGTTGTTGACACCAAAACGAATTCAAAAGCAACGGAAGAAAAACTTATGAAATTCGAGGAAGTCCGTATTTGACGATACAGAAACGGCTGCACCAAAACGGAGTCAAAACGTACTGTTTTCAAAAATTCAATTATACGATCCGCTAATGTTCCGTTTACGTACATGCTTTGATGGATACGTCCGTAAACGTGCAGTAGAACCGGATTCATAAATCCGTACGTGTCGGAGAGTCCGTAAAAATGTTTCTTGGGAAGGTTAGTTGACGTGTAAATCAACCTTTAATTACTCCTTTTTTGGAAAACGTTCGAAAAAGGATAAAAGGCTATAAATTAAATAAAAAAGGCAATTGATCGGTTTTTAAAAACTTAAGTATATTTATGGTTGTTTTTACCCAAATAATATTACGAGTGCGAAAATAATTAAAAATAGCGGAAGGATAAGTATAGAGATTTCATCGAAAGAAGCGGCCAAATAAAATTTTGTACATGTCACGAGGTTCGGTAACTCAGTGGAGATTGACATAATTTTTCAGATTTCAACGCAAATTTTTCTCATTTCAGCAAAATATGGTAATAACCCAATTGGACTTGCAAAAAAATCAATTGGTCTTGCAAAGAAAATCTATTGGAAACAAAAAAATACATGCTATTTTGTATATATGTATACTAAACATAGTAAAAAATGTTTATTTTGGAAATAATTACTGGGGGGCCCGGGCACCCTGGGCCTCCCCCCTGGGTACGCCACTGCTTTACCTTATTACCCTCAGACGAATGGGGTACTCGAAAGGTTTCACAGACAACTTAAAACCGAATTTATAACATCATCGAATTCTGTTAAATGGTCTGAAATGCTACCATATGTTTTGTTAGGCTTGCGAACCTCAATCCAAGTTGATTTAAAATATTCACCAGCAGAACTTTTTTACGGTCAAACACTTCGATTACCAGGGGAATTAATTATTGAAATATAAATATAAATATTTCCACCGCGGGCACGTCGGTAGCGGTCGATTCGTTGGACCCAATTTTCGATGACTCGGTCACACATTTCGGCCGAAACGGCCGTTATTTCGCGTTCAATGTTGGCTCTGAGCTCTTCTTACGTCGTCGACTTGTTGGCATAGACCAATGATTTGACGTAGCCCCAAAGCAAAAAATCTAGAGGCGTTAAATCGCACGAACGAGGCGGACAATTGACTGGTCCATTTCTTGAGATAATACGCCCACCAAACTTACCCTTCAAAAAATCGATTGTATCGGTTTGGTGCACCGTCCTGTTCAAACCACATGTCGTCCAAGCAAAAATAATCGGTAATCATGGCGCGATAACGATCATTATTGTCGACGAAAAAATGACGCCGCCGGCATGCAAACCGCACCAAACAGTTATTTTTTGTGGATGAAGTGGTGATTCAGGAAGCACATGATGAATTTCATTTAAAAATCGAGATAAAACTGAAATTTTGAACCCGACCACCTCAGATATCGATGAAATTTTGTTTATAGCTAAATTTGATCAATACAAACAAACTCTCATTTGTAGAAATGACTGTTTTGCGATTTTTTGGGCGTGGCACAGTGGGAAAGTTTTCGAAAAAACGCGAAAATAGTCGAAAAGAGCTCCATTTAAACTACAATAACTCAGAATCGGCTGAACCGATTTACATGATCTTGGTATCATTAAAAAGATATTTTAACAGGCTTTATGGCACGTTTAAAAAAATAAAAAATTACACTGTAAAAAATTTATAACAAAGAAAATTTTAACTAACGAAAAATCCAGAAAGATCAAGGGTTTTTTTACAGTGTATTATTTTTTTAGAAAGGTTTATACTTCACCTATACCATATCAAAAAATAAAAATGGGTTCTTTTTTAGTTTTTTTTTATATAATTTATTAAGTAGTGTCACTTCTAGTAATTGCCCTTATATTTTATATTTACAGGTAAAGTAAATAAACATTGTCCCAGGACTAAAAACTAAAAATGTTCATATAAAAGTGTAATTTTGTAACAACTATTCTTTTTGAAAATTTGCAATAAAGATTTTTGAAATCCTCATACCAACAGCTACCTTTGTGCGTTTCACGATTTTTGAGACAAGTCCTAGTTTTAGCGCAATCTTCCTTTATGAATTTCTGGTACCAGAACTAAAAAATAAAAATGTTCATAAAAAAGTGCAATTTTCTCAAAAACTGTTCTTTTTGAAAATTTGCATTAAAGATTTTTGAAATCCTCATACCAGCAGCTACCTTTGTGCGTTTCACGATTTTTGAGACAGGTCCTAGTTTTAGCGCAATCTTCCCTTATGAATTTCTGGTACACAAAAAAATAAAAATGTTCATATAAAAGTGCAATTTTCTCCAAAACTGTTCTTTTTGAAAATTTGCATCAAAGATTTTTGAAATCCTCATACCAACAGCTACCTTTGTGCGTTTCACGATTTTTGAGACAAGTCCTAGTTTTAGCGCAATCTTCCCTTATGAATTTCTGGTACCAGAACTAAAAAATAAAAATGTTCATAAAAAAGTGCAATTTTCTCAAAAACTGTTCTTTTTGAAAGTTTGCAATAAAGATTTTTGGAATCCTTATACTAACAGCTACCTTTGTGCGTTTCACGTTTTTTAGGACAAGTCCTGGTTTTAGCGCAATCTTCCCTTATGAATTTCTGGTACCAGAACTAATAACTAAAAATGTTCAAAAAAAAGTGCAATTTTCTCAAAAAGTGTTCTTTTTCAAAATTTGGAATAAAGATTTTTAGAATCCTTATACCAGCAGCTACCTTTGTGCGTTTCACGATTTTTGAGACAGGTCCTAGTTTGAGCGCAATCTTCCCTTATGAATTTCTGGTACCAGAACTAAAAAATAAAAATGTTCATAAAAAAGTACAATTTTCTCAAAAACTGTTCTTTTTGAAAATTTGCAATAAATATTTTTGGAATCCTTATACCAACAGCTACCTTTGTGCGTTTTACGATTTTTAGGACAAGTCCTAGTTTTAGCGCAATCTTTCCTTATGGATTTCTGGTACAAGAACTAAAAATGTTCATAAAAAAGTGTAATTTTCTCAACAACTATTCTTTTTGAAAATTTGCAATAAAGATTTTAAAAATCTTCATGCCATCTGCTACCATCGTACGTACCACGATTTTTGGGACAAGTCCTTGTTGGTGCCGAATCTTTGCAGAATTTTTGGTGTATGTACAATTTTCATTGGAACTATTTGGCTATTTCTCCTCTTCTTCATAAATTGCATGCACTGAGGAGTGATAACGTGTTAAAAACGACAGCTGTCGTTGATATTACATACACAGTGTTGCCACCTAATTTTCACAAACCAAGGATAACTCTGCCAGGCTAATGGCACGCACGTGGAAATTTCTTGTAACAATACTTTTACAAACCAATAAGATTCTATATATTATATCAGCATATTTTTCCGCAGGAAAAAACTGCAATTATTATATTCGGAATTATTGAAACTTTTTCAAACTCTAAGTCTAGGTAATTTAAGCAACTATTATATTCTAGCAGGCAATCTGAACTGCAAGCATAAAGATTGGGATAGTAAAACAAGCAACCCACAAGGAAATAAATTAATAGAATGGCTTTCATGTAATAAAATTATATTTAGTGTAGACTGTACGCATCTAAAACCCCCTCATATCCTCATTGTGGCTCCTACTTAGACATACGTCTAGCAGATTCAAGATTGATTATCCACAAGATAAACAACTCTTTAAATTTTCTTGAAACCATAGATTATGATAGTGATCACAATGCGATTAAAATTCAAATCATTAAAGTAGAAAATGATACCCCTCTTACCTTTTTAAAGGAGCAAATTGACGCGAAATTTAATTTTAGCAAAGCCAATTGGAAAAAATTTAAAAATAATATATTTTCTGAATGAAAAAATATGGAACTAATACCAAATGACAGAAACCTAACAAATTCAGAAATAGATTTTTACCTTCTAGACTTAATAAATTTTACAAGAACTCAATCGAAAAACCTGTACCCAAATATAAATATCACAATCCAATTGAAACATTTAATAATTCGACTATAAAAAAACTCCAGTCTAAAAAAAGTAAAATAGTCACCATTATCAAAAAACAAAATAGACTGGAGATAAGTTTGTCACAGCTTGAATTAAACTTCATAAAAACTAAGTTAAAACTCTTAAAAAAGCTCATATCTGATCATTTTACACTAGCGGTCAATGAACATTTTCAGGATAAGCTTACAAAAATTACACTAAATACTCCATCGGAAATGTTTAGTGAAATTAAAAAATAATTTAAAAACTCGCAACCCCTTAAGGTAGATATTATTAAAATACCACAAGAAAATGAAAATTTAATAAAAAACGCAGGAATAAACCCAGAGTTATTGGAAAAAGATAGTTACAATTTTCTAGTAAAAGATGATATTCAGAAACTGATCGTCATTGGAACCTACTTGGAATAAGTTTATTCTCATAAAGAGATCGATACTGACAACAGCTTGCATGTACAAGTTGAAAATTGTTTCACTAGATTTTTAGAAGATAAAAATCGGTATGCATACAATAAATCAACTATTACCACATTTACAGCATGTAAAAAGGCCAATGATTTAAGTGAATCATCAACTGAGAATTACTTTGTAACTAAAAATACAATCTTATATATTTTCAAAAACTTAAGAAAAAAGAAATCTGCTGGTTTAGATAACATCCCCAACATTGTATTGAGAAATACTCCAGAGGAAATTATCCTCGAATATTCTACCCTCTTTACCAATATGTTAAATAATTCATACTTCCCGTATGCATGGAAAGCAGCTAAAACGGTTGTTATACCTAAAAAAGACAAAGACAGCAATAACCCCAAAAATTTAAGAGGAATTAGTTTACTCTCAAACATAAGCAAAGTTTTTGAAATTTGCGTTAACAACAACATAATTAATATATGTAAAGAACACAAACTAAGAAATGACAGTTTGGTTTTAAACACAAGCACTCTACAATTCATGCAGTACATCTGCTAGTTTCAAATGTACATTGGGATCTGATCAAATCATACAGTACAGGGGCTTGTTTAATTGATTTTGAGAAAGCTCTTGATAATGTCTGGATACCTGGATTAATTCATAAACTAGTGAATTATGGATTTCCATTTGATTTGCCTTATATTAAATATGCTAAATAATAAGTCGTTTCAAGTCTGCGATGGAAAATCAATTAGTGCAAAGAAATTTAGAATTGTCAATGGTCTTCAACAGGGAACGGTTAATGCGCCAATCCAATTTATTTATTCACGAACTTTTAAACCAAGTAGAGAATATCATTGGATTTGCTGATGATATTATAATTTATCACTCTGATGATAAAATTGAAAAAATTAATGATAAGTTGCAAAAGTATTTTTATATTATTGAAAAATATACAATAGATTGGCAAATGAAAATTAACCTGAACAAATGCAAAACAATACTTTTCCGCCCACCGGTGGGAAGATGCAACAACAATATTAGACGTAATTGAAAATCCTTTTTTCGTAAAATCTATAAATAACAATCCCATACCAAATAAACATAACGACCATATTAATCTTCAACTTAAAAAAGCCAGGAACACCTTTTTTATGCATAAAAAATTATTCTATTCAAAATTTCTGAATCCAAAGATAATTATGTATCAGTCCTTAATTAGGCCGATACTAACATATGGGTGCCAAGTTTGGTACAACATATCACCATCTTATATGGAAAAACTCAGACTATTTGAAAGAAAGTGTCTTAGAAGCTGTACCTCGCTTCACAGATCTGCAAATAGCAATTATAAAAAGTACATATCTAACCAAAGATTGTACAATGAAACAAAATTTAGTAGATTTGACATTTATATTATCTACTTAATAAGAAACCACATTTTAAAAAGTACTGAAAGTCACGAAAACAATTTAATTTTGGCCCCTATTACGCCAGCGATGATTACATAGCAAAAACCCTACAAGAGGGTTACGTCCCACCATGATTAAAATAAATTATTTAAATTAAATTCAAGCACATGCTTATATGTTTTTTCTTTAGTTTGACCAACCCCTCAATTCAATATAATATGTCTTGAAATCTAGCGATAACGGATGACGATTTTATAAGTTTGACGATTTTTAAGTTATTTCGGTATTTAAGCGATATCGATATTTCCTATTTTTTCGGTAACGGTATTTTAAGGATAACGATTTTTTCAGTTATTTCGGTAATGGTATTTTAGGGATAACGATAGTCAGTTGAAAGGGTATTGAATCGATAGCGGTATTGCCTGCTAACCCTGTCGAATTTTTAAAAATAAAAAAAGCACAGATGTCATGGGAACGTGGAATAGCAAAATGCAAATTTTTACACAAATTTAAAAACCATTTCAAAAACTATTAGATTGTTTCAAAAACTTTTGGAAAGACTGCAAATGTAATTTATAAAGCATCAATTGAAATTCAAAAACACCAAATTTAATAAAATAAATATTTGTTGAATTTCAATAATTTTTTTAATTGCGTTTGGTATTTTTTAATTTTAATTGATCTTTTTAAGTATCGATTGCGAATTTTCAAATTTTATTTGTGGTTCTTTCAATTTAAATTGTATTCTTTTTTATCTCTATATCTTTAACTACTTGTTTTCATATATGGACTTCAACGGAACACGAAATATAGCAATTATTATTGTATGCCCTGCTCTACATTTACTTACAAACACATAATTTATTTGTTAGCTTTTGTTGTTTTTAATATTTTATCAAAATACATATAGAAAAATTTCAAATATATTGTTAAATCCAAAAACCACCATTATTTTGGTTAATTCTGTTATCGGTGCTCTTTTGGTACCATCTACCCTATTTGGGTTCATACTACGTTATGAACTATTAAATACTCCCCTCTTTTACAACATTGGTGGCAGTATTTACATAGATTCTGACTAGTAAAACCCTTAACAGTACTCCCTTTTTTTACATTGTCAGCAGTCTTTTGCTTTTTTTACTAGTTACAATCTTCCTTGTTAACTATCTACACGCAAATCCCTTTGCAAATGTAATATATTTTTATACTAATAAATGGAGACCTTATCTCTACTACATATAAAACATATCTTTTTGTCTTTTTTATTTTCATTGGAAACTTTATTCTGCATTTACGGCAAACATATTTTTGTGACAAATATTTTTGTTCACATTTAAAGGAGAAAAGTCAAAAATTGGCAAAACTTAGCAGCATTTTTATAAATTCTTACTTTTAAGTTAAGTTGTTAATTAAATATTTTCAATTTTAAACACATATGTTTTGATAAAAAAATAAACTCATAAATCTTTAATTTTGGGGATTCCAGTTAAGACTAAATGTGGTATTTGAATCTCAGATTTTTAATTAAAAAAAGTAATACAATTGGAAACACGATTTTTTTTTTTGGCTTAAAAGAAAATAAACAAATCAAAAAATTCCACTTAAGACCTGTGCGAGGTAGCTAAATAAATTTTAAACTAAATACAAATTGACAAAAGATTTTAAAATTTTTAGCATTTCATAGAAATTTGGATTTGAATTTAATTTAGATTTTCTTTAGCCATTTAAAAACAATAAATTACATTCGGTCCGTCATAAACGGAATCCAACTCCATTTACGTACCCTTTTCTGAATCCGTATACGGACCAGAAAACGGATTTTAAGGAACATCGAAACTGATTAAAATCCGTTTAAAAACCGTCAGTTGTCCATTAAAAGTCCGTCAATGACGGACCGTTTACGTACCGGATATATCGGATGAAAAACGGAGTTGTCCGTTGACCGTTTACGGATCCGTATTCCTACCGTTTTTCAACAAAAAACGGATTGATGTAAATGCCTCAATTTTTAATTTGGAATAACAAATTATATATTTTTTTGAATTTATTTATATAGATATGCTTTAAAGTAAAATAACAAAATAAAACTTTTAAACATTTAATTAAATGAAATATTCATCTCCAGTTTAACTAACATCTCTATACATCACTGCTGTTATGGCCCATTGAATATCTTGAAAAAATAAAACAAAATTTTGATTTAATTAGTGGCGTTTACGAAATGATGTAGCATACAACGCAAATTTGCAATTTTTTTAACAAAATTTATTATGAATTTGCAGACAATATTTTTATTTGCAAAATTGAATAAATTTGCGCACGTAACCGTAAAACTTGTTTGAAATTTCATATGTATTTACCTCAAATTAAATTTATTTTCCGTGTATCTTTCTTTCTAAACTTTAGCGCACGACCCGTGTTATGATCACAGACATGTTTCAATTATTCGTTGTTGACACCAAAACGAATTCAAAAGCAACAGAAGAAAAACTTATGAAATTCGAGGAAGTCCGTATTTGACGATACAGAAACGGATGCACCAAAACGGAGTCAAAACGTACTGTTTTCAAAAATTCAATTATACCATCCGCTAATGTTCCGTTTACGTACATGCTTTGATGGATACGTCCGTAAACGTGCAGTAGAACCGGATTCATAAATCCGTACGCGTCGGAGAGTCCGTAGAAATGTTTATTGGGAAGGATAGTTGACGTGTAAATCAACCTTAAATTACTCCTTTTTTGGAAAACGTTCGAAAAAGGATAAAAGGCTATAAATTAAATAAAAAAGGCAATTGATCGGTTTTTAAAAACTTAAGTGTATTTATGGTTGTTTTTACCCTAAATAATATTACGAGTGCGGAAATAATTAATAATAGAGGAAGGATAGGTATAGAGATTTCATCGAAAGAAGCGTCCAAATAAAATTTTGTACATATTACAAGGTTCGGTAACTCAGTGAAGATTGACATAATTTTTCAGATTTCAACACAAATTTTTCTCATTTCTCCATAAATTTCAGCAAAATCTGGTAATAACCCAATTGGACTTGCAAAAAAATCAATTGGTCTTGCAAAGAAAATCTATTGGAAACAAAAAAATACATGCTATTTTGTATATATGTATACTAAACATAGTAAAAAATGTTTATTTTGGAAATAATTACTGGGGGGCCCGGGCACCCTGGGCCTCCCCCCTGGGTACGCCACTGCTTTACCTTATTACCCTCACTCGAATGGGGTACTCGAAAGGTTTCACAGGCAACTTAAAACCGAATTTATAACATCATCGAATTCTGTTAAATGGTCTGAAATGCTACCATATGTTTTGTTAGGCTTGCGAACCTCAATCCAAGTTGATTTAAAATGTTCACCAGCAGAACTTTTTTACGGTCAAACACTTCGATTACCAGGGGAATTAATTATTGAAAACAAAATTAATGTACCAGTTGAAGAAACTTCGCGTAAACTTCAGAGAATATTTTTATGAGATTAGGTCAAAAATTGTTTATCGTGACGTTGATACACAGTATATACCAAAACATTTGTCAACATGTAATTTTTTATATGTAAAAGCACTTAATATCTCGGGACAAAATACACCTTTTGAAGGACCATTTCGTGTCATTTCTAGAAACAATAATGTTTTTAAAATTCAAAACGGAGCTACAATTAAAACCTGCCATATAGAGCAAGTTTCAGAGAACGATCCCAACAACAAACAAATACTAAGACATACTGCTAAAACAGTTACATTCAAAATTAATTAACTTGTTATTTTGCATTAAGCTTGTTTAATATTTTGTTTATACTGTAAGGGAAGTAATGTAGGGTACTACTTCTACTGTATTTTCCCTACTACATTTTATAAATTTTTGTCTAGCTTTTGTGTTTTATTTTTGTTAAAAATCAAATTCAAAAAAGAGAATTATTATAAAAAACGTATGTTATATAGACTTTAATTCTGTTAATAAATTTTTATACATAAAAAATAAACAATTATATTCTTTAAATTCAAAACTTTTTGAATACAATTCTAATTAAATACTTCAGAAAGGTCGTTATTTTTTCTTTAAATACTTCAAATATGTCGAAAAATTCAGGAAACGAATAAAAATTAATCATTTTCACGAAAAACTTGTTCGATATCGTAAAGTATAGGGTTTTCCAATAAGGACTTGACAACTTTTTTTTTTAAATAAAACGCAAACCATTTGAGATATTTCCAAAACTTTATGATTGACTTTAAATGCAATCAAAACATTTATGAATGGAACTCGACTTCGTTCATATTTTCACCGCGGGCACGTCGGTTGCGGTCGATTCGTTGGACCCAATTTTCGATGACTGGGTCACTCATTTCGGCCGAAACGGCCGTTATTTCGCGTTCAGTGTTGGCTCTGAGCTCTTCTTACGTCGTCGACTTGTTGGCATAGACCAATGATTTGACGTAGCCCCAAAGAAAAAAGTCTAGAGGCGTTAAATCGCACGAACGAGGCGGCCAACTGACTGGTCCATTTCTTGAGATAATACGCCCACCAAACTTGCCCTTCAAAAAATCGATTGTATCGGTTTGGTGCACCGTCCTGTTCAAACCACATGTCATCCACGCAAAAATAATCGGTAATCATGGCGAGATAACGATCATTATTGTCGACGAAAAAATGACGCCGCCGGCATGCAAACCGCACCAAACAGTTATTTTTTGTGGATGAAGTGGTGATTCAGGAAGCACATGATGAATTTCATTTAAAAATCGAGATAAAACTGAAATTTTGAACCCGACCACCTCAGATATCGATGAAATTTTGTTTATAGCTAAATTTGATCAATACCAACAAACTCTCATTTTTAGAAATGACTGTTTTGCGATTTTTTGGGCGTGGCACAGTGGGAAAGTTTTCGAAAAAACGCGAAAATAGTCGAAAAGAGCTCCATTTAAACTACAATAACTCAGAATCGGCTGAACCGATTTACATGATCTTGGTATCATTAAAAAGATATTTTAATAGGCTTTATGGCACTGTAAAAAATTTATAACAAAGAGAAAATTTTAACTAACGAAAAATCCAGAAATATCAAGGGTTTTTTTACAGTGTATTATTTTTTTAGAAAGGTTTATCCTTCACCTATACCATATCAAAAAATAAAAATGGGTTCTTTTTTAGTTTTTTTTTATATAATTTATTAAGTAGTGTCACTTCTAGTAATTACCCTTATATTTTATATTTACAGGTAAAATAAATAAACATTGTCCCTGGACTAAAAACTAAAAATGTTCATAAAAAAGTGTAATTTTCTCAACAACTATTCTTTTTGAAAATTTGCAATAAAGATTTTTGAAATCCTCATACCAACAGCTACCTTTGTGCATTTCACGATCTTTGAGACAAGTCCTAGTTTTAGCGCAATCTTCCCTTATGAATTTCTGGTACAAGAACTAAAAACTAAAAATGTTCATAAAAAAGTGTAATTTTCTCAAAAACTGTTCTTTTTGAAAATTTGCATTAAAGATTTTTGAAATCCTCATACCAACAGCTACCTTTGTGCATTTCACGATTTTTGAGACAAGTCCTAGTTTTAGCGCAATCTTCCCTTATAAATTTCTGGTACCAGAACTAAAAAATAAAAATGTTCATAAAAAAGTGCAATTTTCTCAAAAACTGTTCTTTTTGAAAATTTGCAATAAAGATTTTTGGAATCCTTATACTAACAGCTACCTTTGTGCGTTTCATGTTTTTTAGGACAAGTCCTGGTTTTAGCGCAATCTTCCCTTATGAATTTCTGGTACCAGAACTAATAACTAAAAATGTTCATAAAGAAGTGCAATTTTCTCAAAAACTGTTCTTTTTAAAAATTGGGAATAAAGATTTTTAGAATCCTTATACCAACAGCTACCTTTGTGCGTTTCACGATTTTTAGGACAAGTCCTAGTTTTAGCGCAATCTTCCCTTATGAATTTCTGGTACAAGAACTAAAAACTAAAAATGTTCATAAAAAAGTGTAATTTTCTCAACAACTATTCTTTTTGAAAATTAGCAATAAAGATTTTAAAAATCTTCATGCCATCAGCTACCATCGTGCGTACCACGATTTTTGGGACAAGTCCTTGTTGGTGCCGAATCTTTGCAGAATTTTTGGTGTATGTAGAATTTTCATTGGAACTATTTGGCTATTTCTCCTCTTCTTCATAAATTGCATGCACTGAGGAGTGATAACGTGTTAAAAACGACAGCTGTCATTGATATTACATACACAGTGTTGCCACCTAATTTTCACAAACCAAGGATAACTCTGCCAGGCTAATGGCACGCACGTGGAAATTTCTTGTAACAATACTTTTACAAACCAATAAGATTCTATATATTATATCAGCATATTTTCCCGCAGGAAAAAACTGCAATTATTATATTCGTTATTATTGAAACTTTTTCAAACTCTAAGTCTAGGTAATTTAAGCAACTATTATATTCTAGCAGGCGATCTGAACTGCAAGCATAAAGATTGGGGTAATAAAACAAGCAACCCACAAGGAAATAAATTAATAGAATGACTTTCATGTAATAAAATTATATTTAGTGTAGAAACCCCCTCATATCCTCATTGTGGCTCCTACTTAGACATACGTCTAGCAGACTAAAGATTGATTATCCACAAGATAAACAACTCTTTAAATTGTCTTGAAACCATAGATTATGATAGTGATCACAATGCGATTAAAATTCAAATCATTAAAGTAGAAAATGATACCCCTCTTACCTTTTTTAAGGAGCAAATTGACGCGAAATTTAATTTTAAAATAATATATTTTCTGAATGGAAAAATATGGAACTAATACCAAATGACAGAAACCTAACAAATTCAGAAATAGATTTTTACCTTCTAGACTTAATAAATTTTACAAGAACTCAATCGAAAAACCTGTACCTAAATATAAATATCACAATCCAATTGAAACATTTAATAATTCGACTACAAAAAAAATCCAGTCTAAAAAAAGTAAAATAGTCACCATTATCAAAAAACAAAATAGACTGGAGATAAGTTTGTCACAGCTTGAATTAAACTTCATAAAAACTAAGTTAAAACTCTTAAAAAAGCTCATATCTGATAATTTTACACTAGCGGTCAATGAACATTTTCAGGATAAGCTTACAAAAATTACACTAAATACTCCATCGGAAATGTTTAGTGAAATTAAAAAATAATTTAAAAACTCGCAACCCCTTAAGGTAGATATTATTAAAATACCACAAGAAAATGAAAATTTAATAAAAAACGCAGGAATAAACCCAGAGTTATTGGAAAAAGATAGTTACAATTTTCTAGTGAAAGATGATATTCAGAAACTGATCGTCATTGGAACCTACTTGGAATCAGTTTACTCTCATAAAGAGATCGATACTGACAACAGCTTGCATGTACAAGTTGAAAATTGTTTCACTAGATTTTTAGAAGATAAAAATCGGTATGCATACAATAAATCAACTATTACCACATTTACAGCATGTAAAAAGGCCAATGATTTAAGTGAATCATCAACTGAGAATTACTTTGTAACTAAAAATACAATCTTATATATTTTCAAAAATTTAAGAAAAAAGAAATCTGCTGGTTTAGATAACATCCCCAACATTGTATTGAGAAATACTCCAGAGGAAATTATCCTCGAATATTCTACCCTCTTTAATAATATGTTAAATAATTCATACTTCCCGTATGCATGGAAAGCAGCTAAAACGGTTGTTATACCTAAAAAAGACAAAGACACCAGTAACCCCAAAAATTTAAGAGGAATTAGTTTACTCTCAAACATAAGCAAAGTTTTTGAAATTTGCGTTAACAACAACATAATTAATATATGTAAAGAACACAAACTAAGAAATGACAGTTTAGTTTTAAACACAAGCACTCTACAATTCATGCAGTACATCTGCTAGTTTCAAATGTACATTAGAATCTGATCAAATCATACAGTACAGGGGCTTGTTTAATTGATTTTGAGAAAGCTCTTGATAATGTCTGGATACCTGGATTAATTCATAAACTAGTGAATTATGGATTTCCATTTGATTTGCCTTATATTAAATATGCTAAATAATAAGTCGTTTCAAGTCTGCGATGGAAAATCAATTAGTGCAAAGAAATTTAGAATTGTCAATGGTCTTCAACAGGGAACGGTTAATGCGCCAATCCAATTTATTTATTCACGAACTTTTAAACCAAGTAGAGAATATCATTGGATTTGCTGATGATATTATAATTTATCACTCTGATGATAAAATTGAAAAAATTAATGATAAGTTGCAAAAGTATTTTTATATTATTGAAAAATATACAATAGATTGGCAAATGAAAATTAACCTGAACAAATGCGAAACAATACTTTTCCGCCCACCGGTGGGAAGATGCAACAACAATATTAGACGTAATTGAAAATCCCTTTTTCGTAAAATCTATAAATAACAATCCCATACCAAATAAACAAGTTGTAAAGTATATGGGTATAAATCTGGATAAGTTCCTATATTTTAACGACCATATTAATCTTCAACTTAAAAAAGCCAGGAACACCTTTTTTATGCATAAAAAATTATTCTATTCAAAATTTCTGAATCCAAAGATAATTATGTATCAGTCCTTAATTAGGCCGATACTAACATATGGGTGCCAAGTTTGGTACAACATATCACCATCTTATATGGAAAAACTCAGACTATTTGAAAGAAAGTGTCTTAGAAGCTGTACCTCGCTTCACAGATCTGCAAATAGCAATTATAAAAAGTACATATCTAACCAAAGATTGTACAATGAAGCAAAATTTAGTAGATTTGACATTTATATTATCTACTTAATAAGAAACCACATTTTAAAAAGTACTGAAAGTCCCGAAAACAATTTAATTTTGGCCCCTATTACGCCAGCGATGATTACAAGAGGGTTACGTCCCACCATGATTAAAATAAATAATTAAAATAAATTCAAGCACATGCTTATATGTTTTTTCTTTAGTTTGACCAACCCCTCAATTCAATATAATATGTCTTGAAATCTAGCGATAACGGATGACGATTTTATAAGTTTGACGATTTTTAAGTTATTTCGGTATTTAAGCGATATCGATATTTTCTATTTTTTCGGTAACGGTATTTTAAGGATAACAATTTTTTCAGTTATTTCGGTAATGGTATTTTAGGGATAACGATAGTCAGTTGAAAGGGTATTGAATCGATAGCGGTATTTTAGCGGTATTGCCTGCTAACCCTGTCGAATTTTTAAAAATAAAAAAAGCACAGATGTCATGGGAACGTGGAATAGCAAAATGCAAATTTTTACACAAATTTAAAAACCATTTCAAAAACTATTAGATTGTTTCAAAAACTTTTGGAAAGACTGCAAATGTAATTTATAAAGCATCAATTGAAATTCAAAAACACCAAATTTAATCAAATAAATATTTGTTGAATTTCCATAATTCTTTTAATTGCGTTTGGTATTTTTTAATTTTAATTGATCTTTTTAAGTATCGATTGCGAATTTTTGAATTTTATTTGTGGTTCTTTCAATTTAAATTGTATTCTTTTTTATCTCTATATCTTTAACTACTTGTTTTCATATATGGACTTCAACGGAACACGAAATATAGCAATTATTATTGTATGCCCTGCTCTACATTTACTTACAAACACATAATTTATTTGTTAGCTTTTGTTGTTTTTAATATTTTATCAAAATACATATAGAAAAATTTCAAATATATTGTTAAATCCAAAAACCATTATTTTGGTTAATTATGTTATCGGTGCTCTTTTGCTACCATCTACACTATTTGGGTTCATACTACGTTATGAACTGTTAAATACTCCCCTCTTTTACAACATTGGTGCCAGTATTTACATAGATTCTGACTAGTAAAACCCTTAACAGTACTCCCTTTTTTTACATTGTCAGCAGTCTTTTGCTTTTTTTACTAGTTACAATCTTCCTTGTTAACTATCTACACGCAAATCCCTTTGCAAATGTAATATATTTTTATACTAATAAATGGAGACCTTATCTCTACTACATATACAAAAATACCTTTTTGTCTTTTTTATTTTCATTGGAAACTTTATTCTGCATTTACGGCAAACATATTTTTGTGACAAATATTTTTGTTCACATTTAAAGGAGAAAAGTCAAAAATTGGCAAAACTTAGCAGCATTTTTATAAATTCTTACTTTTTAACTACTATAACTACTTTGAAGTATATATAAGTTAAGTTGTTAATTAAACATTTTCAATTTTAAACACATATGTTTTGATAAAAAATAAACTCATAAATCTTTAATTTTGGGGATTCCAGTTAAGACTTAATGTGGTATTTGAATCTCAGATTTTTAATTAAAAAAAGTAATACAATTGGAAACACGATTTTTTTTTGGCTTAAAAGAAAATATACAAATCAAATAATTCCACTTAAGACCTGTGCGAGGTAGCTAAATAAATTTTAAACTAAATACAAATTGACAAAAGATTTTAAAATTTTTAGCATTTCATAGAAATTTGGATACCTGAATTTAATTTAGATTTTATTTAGCCATTTAAAAACAATAAATTACATTATTTTATTGTTTTGCTGATCTTTAATCCCAATAATTAGTAATAGCAGATAACCCAACTTACAATACGTTCCGTTTACGTACCGTTTTCGGTCCGTCATAAACGGAATCCAACTCCATTTACGTACCCTTTTCTGAATCCGTATACGGACCAGAAAATGGATTTTAAGGAACATCGAAACTGATGAAAATCCGTTTAAAAACCGTCAATTACGGACAGTTTTCGGACCGTATATATCGTATGATAAACGGAGTTGTCCGTTAAAAGTCCGTCAATGACGGACCGTTTACGTACCGGATATACCGGATGAAAAACGGAGTTGTCCGTTGACCGGACCGTTTACGGATCCGTATTCCTACCGTTTTTCAACAAAAAACGGATTTATGTAAATGCCTAAATTTTTAATTTGGAATAACAAATTTTATATTTTTTTGAATTTATTTAAAGTAAAATAACAAAATAAAACTTTTAAACATTGAATTAAATGAAATATTCATCTCCAGTTTAACTAACATCTCTATACATCACTGCTGTTATGGCCCATTGAATATCATGAAGAAATAAAACAAAATTTTAATTTTGATTTAATTAGTGGCGTTTACGAAATGATGTAGCATACAACGCAAATTTGCAATTTTTTTAAAAAAATTTATTATGAATTGGCAGACAATATTTTTATTTGCAAAATTGAATAAATTTGCGCACGTAACCGTAAAACTTGTTTGAAATTTCATATATATTTACCTCAAATTAAATTTATTTTCCGTGTATCTGTCTTTCTAAACTTTAGCGCGCGACCCGTGTTATGATCACAGATATGTTTCAATTATTCGTTGTTGACACCAAAACGAATTCAAAAGCAACGGAAGAAAAACTTATGAAATTCGAGGAAGTCCGTATTTGACGATACAGAAACGGATGCACCAAAACGGAGTCAAAGCGTACTGTTTTCGAGAATTCAATTATACGATCCGCTAATGTTCCGTTTGCGTACATGCTTTGATGGATATGTCCGTAAACGTGCAGTAGAACCGGATTCATAAATCCGTACGTGTCGGAGAGTCCGTAAAAATGTTTCTTGGGAAGGATAGTTGACGTGTTAATCAACCTTTAATTACTCCTTTTTTGTAAAACGTTCGAAAAAGGATAAAAGGCTATAAATTAAATAAAAAAGGCAATTGATCGGTTTTTAAAAACTTAAGTGTATTTTTGGTTGTTTTTACCCAAATAATATTACGAGTGCGGAAATAATTAATAATAGAGGAAGGATAAGTATAGAGATTTCATCGAAAGAAGCGGCCAAATAAAATGTTGTACATATTACGAGGTTCGGTAACTCAGTGAAGATTGACATAATTTTTCAGATTTCAACGCAAATTGTTCTCATTTCAGCAAAATCTGGTAATAACCCAATTGGACTTGCAAAAAAATCAATTGGTCTTGCAAAGAAAATCCATTGGAAACAAAAAAATACATGTCATTTTGTATATATGTATACTAAACATAGTAAAAAATGTTTATTTTGGAAATAATTACTGGGGGGCCCGGGCACCCTGGGCCTCCCCCCTGGGTACGCCACTGCTTTACCTTATTACCCTCAGACGAATGGGGTACTCGAAAGGTTCCACAGACAACTTAAAACCGCATTTATAACATCATCGAATTCTGTTAAATGGTCTGAAATGCTACCATATGTTTTGTTAGGCTTGCGAACCTCAATCCAAGTTGATTTAAAATGTTCACCAGCAGAACTTTTTTACGGTCAAACACTTCGATTACCAGGGGAATTATTGAAAACAAAATTGATGTACCAGTTGAAGAAACTTCGCGTAAACTTCAGAGAATATTTTTATGAGATTAGGTCAAAAATTGTTTACCTTGACGTTGATACACAGTATATACCAAAACATTTGTCAACATGTAATTTTTATATGTAAAAGCACTTAATATCTCGGGACAAAATACACCTTTTGAAGGACCATTTCGTGTCATTTCTAGAAACAATAATGTTTTTAAAATTCAAAACGGAGCTACAATTAAAACCTGCCATATAGAGCAAGTTTCAGAGAACGATCCCAACAACAAACAAATACTAAAGCTACGGTCACATTGGGCAAATATTTTCCGTAAAAATGTTTGAACATATTTGCCCAAAATTTTGTCAAAGCAATATAGAGATTAGTTTGTGGTCACACTACACACATTTATTTGCCTCTTTTTGTTTGATCAAACTACTTTCAAATAGTGAAAAACAAAAATGAGGAAAACATGTTTGCCCTATGGTCACACTTGAACAAATATTTGACAATAAAAATTGTTTGATCAAAGTATAATAAAACATAGATTTATTTTCTCAAAAATTAAAAACTATAAAAACTTAAAATCTGATAAAGGACGATACAAGTTTTTTTGAGTTGTGCTTTGAAGCAGTATCGGTTCTTATGGAAGAGGAGAAAAACGTTAAAAAGAAGTTTTTTCAAAAGTTTACTTTTTCGGACACCCTCAAAAAAATATAAAAATATTACCCCCTCTGGAATTAAAAAAAAATCTCTATGGGGTTAAGTGTGTCGGTTCAAAAAACAACAAAACACACCAAACATCGTAAGTGTGACGGCTTTTATTAAAGAAAATTTTCTTACGATTCCCAACATGTATTTCGTTTAAGATCCGGGAAATAGAATTGCGGAAAAAAGATATGACCCCCTCTGGAATGAAAAAATTATTTTTTTGGTGTTAAGGGGGTCGGGGACCCTAGACGCGATATTTCCAAAAAACCAAAACACACCAAAAATGGTTAGTGTGATAACTTGAATTAAAGGAAATTTTCTTCAGAATCCGTGAAACAGAATTAGCGTTAGGTTTTAGATGTTAAAAAATACTAGTGTTTTGTAGTTGCTATCGTTGGCGTTACCCAGGGATTAGCTAAGGGTGGTGATAGCAGAAACTGAAAACTGCCCATTTTACAAAAAAAAATGAATTTCTTGGTACAATGTGGAAGATAGCACCACAGTCGAAAATTTCGTTAAAAACCGCTCGATTTTTTCACGAAATTTAAATTTTAGGTGCATTGCGGCACGTAGCGCCGCAGACGAATATTTTTTTTTTTTAAATCGCGCAATTATTTCTCAAAACTTTTCATTTTTTTTACTAAATGCCATTCCCTTTAATATGAACAATAAATTTCAGTTTATTTCAAAGCGAAAACTTCACTTTTCCTTTTCTACCATCTAAAATTTAATTAAAATGGACCTAACGCGAATTCTATTTCCTGGATTTTAGAACAAAATCCATATTTGGAATCGTAAGAAAATTTCCTTAACTTTTGGGTGTGTTTCGGTTTTTTGGACCTAGCGCGTCCTAGGTGCAGGAGCTCCTAGGACGCGCTTAACAACATATATAAAATAAATTTTCTTTTTTAATTCCCAAGGCGTTATTTATCTTATAAGAGGGTGGCTAAAAATGTAAACTTCAGCCGAAGTTTTTATTTAATATTTTATTTTGTAAACAAAGTGACGAAACATATCATTATTTGTTTGTTTTATTTAAGTGTTGACATCTAGATGTTAATTTTAACGGCAAAAGCGCAAATATTTTACTTTTAACGATATATTTTGAAATATAAATTAACTGCTGAATCCTACATTAGCTATTAAAGTTGGCATAAGTCACTACTATATAAATTTGGCATAAGCCAACGCTTAGCGTTACTTAAGTCAAATTAGCATGCGAAGGACACAAACCGACGCATAAAAACAGCTATTGCAAAATCATGTAATATTATCTTTCGAAAATTCTTGTACACAGAAACAAATCTTTACATAGTAATAGGTTGTATATCAAACGCTGAAGTTTTCTTAGCAAACATTTTTAAGTAACTGTGTAATATACATAAAATGATTTTTTATTTGTATCTATTACAGTGTACATACAATTGCATACAATTTTTAAAATAACATATGTTTCAAAAATGTTTGGATTTTGTTTAGTTTGCTTCTAATTAAGTTGGTCATAATATTTTTTAATTTGATGAGAAATTTTCTATTTGATTTTGTTGATTGTCTCAAAAGCATACGATGTTACTTGCAAAAAAACAGATTTTTTAAAATTCGGAAAATTGGTCTGTCAAAAATTAAGTTAACCGAACTTGAATGAAAGTGATTTAATAAAATTAACTTTAATAAAAAAATTTACAAAACTTTTAAAATTCATCTCACTTTGTTCTTTAGAACCCTTATTTTTTAGATTTTAAATCAAAATATTTTTTTAAGTTCAGATAGGTTTCAAAAAATTTAATTAAACCCCTCTAAAACTTTTATAAATATTAGTGTTTCCAATTATTCCACACTGCCGGTTAACCGGTTAGGACATTATTCGAAAAATGAAGAAAATTGATTAATTGGTTATCCGGGTCGATTAATCGGAAAATTTTTATCAAATTATTTTATCAATAAAAACACAAACAGCTGCTTTTTGTAAAATACCTAGTTAAGTTTAAAGTATTCCGAAGAAATATTGCCATAGAATCTTGGTATTTTTTGGCAGAAAATATTGTCAGACATGATCAGTGGATATAAACCCTAAAGCCTAAAACTGACAAATTCAGTGTAGCCAGTCTATAGCCGCTGGGTAAAATTGAATATAGAAAATTTTCTTAATAATCAAAAGCAGCTTTCAAACAAAATTCACTAAGAAGTTCTTAAAAATATTGTACTAAGTTTGACAGCACTCCCACTGTCCACTGGTAATTTCACTATTTGTTTTGGGCTATAGAGTTAAAGATGCTTTTAAGTAAAAAAAGGTATGAAAATCTGCGTGTTTCTATTTTTAAAATATCCAAGTTTGATTTTTGCACAAAAAACAAGTCGAAAAATTTCCAAGAATATTGTAGTTATTAAAACGCAAATTCCAATTTGATCTTCATCTAGTGATGCGAATAAGCGAATTCTTAAATATTTTTGACAACACTATCTTCTTTTTAATTATTTGTTTTGACATTAACCAAAATAGAGCCAAATAATCGATGAATCGGGTAATTTATTAACCGAATTGGAAACACTAATAAATATACAAGTTTTAAACAAATACAATCATTTCAGTTTTAAGATTTTAGATATTTAGACGATTTTTCTTAGATTTTAATGATTTAAGTATTAATATTTGACAAAACTGTTGAAACGGCTGTTATTTGACATTGTTTGCTCTTACAAACATTTTGTAAGATCAAATAATTGTTTGCCCAAAAATGAGGAAAATATTTGCCCTTTAGTGTTCACACTATGTTCACATTAGGCACATTTTTGTTTGATGGCAAATAATTTTATTTTCCCAAAATCAGCTGTTTTGTTGTTTGCCCCTCAAAAATATTTTATGGTCAGACTACGGCAAACAAATATTTGACGGGTTTCGTCAAATATTTGCCTAATGTGACCGCACCTTAAGACATACTGCTAAAACAGTTACATTCAAAATTAATTAACTTGTTATTTTGCATTAAGCTTGTTTAATATTTTGTTTATACTGTAAGGGAAGTAATGTAGGGTACTACTTCTACTGTATTTTCCCTACTACATTTTATAAATTTTTGTTTAGCTTTTGTGTTTTATTTTTGTTAAAAATCAAATTCAAAAAAGAGAATTATTATAAAAAACGTATGTTATATAGACTTTAATTCTGTTAATAAATTTTTATACATAAAAAATAAACAATTATATTCTTCAAATTCAAAACTTTTTGAATACAATTCTAATTAAATACTTCAAAAAGGTCGTTATTTTTTCTTTAAATACTTCAAATATGTCGAAAAATTCAGGAAACGAATAAAAATTAATCATTTTCTCGAAAAACTTGTTCGATATCGTAAAGTATAGGGTTTTCCAATAAGGACTTGACAACTTTTTTTTTTTAAATAGAACGCAAACCATTTGAGATATTTCCAAAACTTTATGATTGACTTTAAATACAATCAAAACATTTATGAATGGAACTCGACTTCGTTCATATTTCCACCGCGGGCACGTCGGTAGCGGTCGATTCGTTGGACCCAATTTTCGATGACTCGGTCACACATTTCGGCCGAAACGGCCGTTATTTCGCGTTCAATGTTGGCTCTGAGCTCTTCTTACGTTTTCGACTTGTTGGCATAGACCAATCATTTGACGTAGCCCCAAAGAAAAAAGTCTAGAGGCGTTAAATCGCACGAACGAGGCGGCCAATTGACTGATCCATTTCTTGAGATAATATGCCCACCAAACTTACCCTTCAAAAAATCGATTGTATCGGTTTGGTGCACCGTCCTGTTCAAACCACATGTCGTCCAAGCCCATGTTTTCCAATTCGGGCCAAAAATAATCGGTAATCATGGCGCGATAACGATCATTATTGTCGACGAAAAAATGACGCCGCCGGCATGTAAACCACACCAAACAGTTATTTTTTGTGGATGAAGTGGTGATTCAGGAAGCACATGATGAATTTCATTTAAAAATCGAGATAAAACTGAAATTTTGAACCCGACCACCTCAGATATCGGTGAAATTTTGTTTATAGCTAAATTTGATCAATACAAACAAACTCTCATTTTTAGAAATGACTGTTTTGCGATTTTTTGGGCGTGGCATAGTGGGAAAGTTTTCGAAAAAACGCGAAAATAGTCGAAAAGAGCTGCATTTAAACTACAATAACTCAGAATCGGCTGAACCGATTTACATGATCTTGGTATCATTAAAAAGATATTTTAACAGGCTTTAATACACTGTAAAAAATTTATAACAAAAAGAAAATTTTAACTAACGAAAAATCCAAAGAGATCAAGGGTTTTTTTACAGTGTATTATTTTTTTAGAAAGGTTCATCCTTCACCTATACCATATCAAAAAATAAAAATGGGTCTCTTTTTTAGTTTTTTTTTTATATAATTTATTAAGTAGTGTCACTTCTAGTAATTGCCCTTATATTTTATATTTACAGGAAGTTGCGGTCACCGACTCCGAATGTCGGTAGTACATTTTTATAATTTGCATACGTTGTACGTTCGTGTACTTTACCATGACGAAAATGTTGAGTTTACTGAAAAAAAAGGAATGTAACAGTTAGATGATCAGTGAAATAATGCGTTCACAAATTATATTCAAAGTTGTCAAGTACCTATTGGAAACCCTTTATAATCTGCCACGTTATATAGCAGGGGTGTGCAGGTATTTAATACCAATGGCCACATTGAGGTTTTCCATAAATCATAAAAGGCCGCATCATACTTAAAAAAGTTACGACAAAAAATTATCATCATCGAAGCTATAATAAAAACTCACCTACCTTTTTTAATTTTTGTATACACATTTTTGCATTCAGTTACTTCAACTGAATATTAATTTTCACAACAAAATTCTGTTATTACAACCAAAATTGGTTATTTTTTTTCAATGTGGAGATGTGAACTTTTTTTCATTTTGGTAAATTTTTTGGCTTTAAATTTTTGGTTTTTAAATTTTATTTAACAGTAAAGATTTTTATTTGCAAAATATGCATGACTGTTTTAATTGGCGGCATTCTAACGATGAAAACAAGGATTTTGAATTTAACAATTGCTAAGTAAAGTTATATGTTGTTGTGAAAAAGCAAAAAACATTAAATAAATATACAATGGATAAGTATATGTATTTTACATGTTTGAATATATGTGAATTAAAGAAAATTTTTTAACTTCACAAGAACTATTTTTACGAACTCTTCAACACATACGGAATCATGAATTCGGATTGTGCGACACGTTTACGTCCGTAAAACACGTATCCGTCAAAGCTTGTACGTAAACCGAATATTAACGGACCGCATAATCGGGTTTTCGAAAACACTACGTTTTTACTCCGTTTGCTGTAACCGTTCCCGTGCCGTCAAAACGGACTTCACCGTTTTTCATCAGTCTTGATCCCGTAACAAACAGTGTTGCTTATTGCTTTTATAAAAATATAAATATGCAGCCAAATATAATAGAATATATATCTAAAATCGCGCAACCCTTCTGTTAAATTTAAAATTGCATGAATGAAAACTAAGGTGCAGAACTAGTAACTTGAATTATTATTATACGGCTTATTGAAAAGTACTTTTTACATTGTAAATATTATAAGCAGAACATAAACTAATTTATTTCTATCAGGTATTAAACTTTACAAGAGGCCAAAATTAAAACGTGGTAATGGATGGTAATTGCTATAAATAGGACCAAGAACTCAAGACCGTTTTTACACGTAACACTGTCCGTAACCGGTGCTTCAATGGCTGGCTTTCAACGGACTTTACACCACACGGTTTTTACACCACACAAAGGCATAAATTCGAATAAGTTTCGATATTCCTTTGTAACGACAGAAGTCGCGTCGCTCGTTTCTGTCTACACACTTTGTTATTACACTGGCGACAACTACAAATAGCTGCCCTTAGGGGTATATAAAGAGCAACATTGAACAAATCTGGGTCAGTCGCCAGCAGCCGTGAACGAGAACACAAGGTAATTTCAGCACTAAATATTGAATTCTAATCCTGCGAGCATCCTTGGGCAACTTGTAAGTATCCTGCGAACATCCTTGAAGGTCCTGCGGATATCCTTGAAGGTCCTGCTGATATCCTTGAAGGTCCTGCGATATCCTTGAAGGTCCAGCCGATATCCTTGAAGGTCCTGCCGATATCCTTGAAGATCCTGCGGATATCCTTGAAGGTCCTGTCAACATCCTTGAAGGTCCTGCTGATATCCTTGAAGGTCCTGCGATATCCTTGAAGGTCCTGCCGATATCCTTGTAAGTATCCTGCGGATATCCTTGAAGGTCCTGTCAACATCCTTGAAGGTCCTGTCAACATCCTTGAAGGTCCTGTCAACATCCTTGAAGGTCCTGCTGATATCCTTGAAGGTCCTGCCGATATCCTTGAAGATCCTGCGGATATACTTGAAGGTCCTGTCAACATCCTTGAAGGTCCTGCTGATATCCTTGAAGGTCCTGCGATATCCTTGAAGGTCCTGCCGATATCCTTGTAAGTATCCTGCGGATATCCTTGAAGGTCCTGTCAACATCCTTGAAGGTCCTGTCAACATCCTTGAAGGTCCTGTCAACATCCTTGAAGGTCCTGCTGATATCCTTGAAGATCCTGCGGATATCCTTGAAGGTCCTGTCAACATCCTTGAAGGTCCTGCTGATATCCTTGAAGGTCCTGCGATATCCTTGAAGGTCCTGCCGATATCCTTGAAGGTCCTGCCGATATCCTTGAAGATCCTGCGGATATACTTGAAGGTCCTGTCAACATCCTTGAAGGTCCTGCTGATATCCTTGAAGGTCCTGCGATATCCTTGAAGGTCCTGCCGATATCCTTGTAAGTATCCTGCGGATATCCTTGAAGGTCCTGTCAACATCCTTAAAGGTCCTGTCAACATCCTTGAAGGTCCTGCTGATATCCTTGAAGGTCCTGCGATATCCTTGAAGGTCCTGCCGATATCCTTGAAGAGCCTGCGGATATCCTTGAAGGTCCTGTCAACATCCTTGAAGGTCCTGCTGATATCCTTGAAGGTCCTGCGATATCCTTGAAGGTCCTGCCGATATCCTAGAAGGTCCTGCCGATATCCTTGAAGATCCTGCGGATATCCTTGAAGATCCTGTCAACATCCTTGAAGGTCCTGTCAACATCCTTGAAGGTCCTGCTGATATCCTTGAAGGTCCTGCCAATATCCTTGAAGATCCTGCGGATATCCTTGAAGGTCCTGTCAACATCCTTGAAGGTCTACGAAAGTCTCGGGAGATCCTGGAACGGTTCATAAGAGGAAGCGTGCCGTCCCAGGTCGCTCTTTTATCCTCTCTCTTTATCTCTCTCTCTCTCCCTCTCTCTTTCTCTCCCTCTCACTTAGTCAACGCAGGTCACACGGAGTTCATCAGAGTAAGCGTGCCGTCCCAGGTCGCTGCCCTCCCCTAGACGTCGTAGTTCATCAGAGGAAGCGTGCCGTCCCCGGTCGCTGTCCCCCCCGTGAGGATACCAGAGGGAGCATGCCGTCCCAGGTCGCTGCCCTCGCCTAGACGTAGTCCATCAGAGGAAGCGTGCCGTTCCCGGTCGCTGTCCTCCCTGTGAAGATACCAGAGGGAGCGTGCCGTCCCAGGTCGCTGTCCTCACCTAGACGTCGTAGTTCATCAGAGGAAGCGTGCCGTCCCCGGTCGCTGTCCTCCCCTTTGAAGATACCAGAGGGAGCGTGCCGTCCCAGGTCGCTGCCCTCAGCTAGACGTAGTACCTCAGAGGAAGCGTGCCGTCCCCGGTCGCTGTCCTCCCCCTTGAAGATACCAGAGGGAGCGTGCCGTCCCAGGTCGCTGCCCTCGCCTAGGCGTAGTTCATCAGAGGAAGCGTGCCGTCCCCGGTCGCTGTCCTCCCCCTTGAAGATACCAGAGGAAGCGTGCCGTCCCCGGTCGCTGTCTTTCCCCCTTGAAGATACCAGAGGAAGCGTGCCGTCCCCGGTCGCTGTCCTCCCCCTTGAAGGTACCAGAGGGAGCGTGCCGTCACAGGTCGCTGCCCTCGCCTAGACGCAGTTTATCAAAGGAAGCGTGCCGTCCCCGGTCGCTGTCCTCCCCTTTGAAGATACCAGAGGGAGCGTGCCGTCCCAGGTCGCTGCCCTCAGCTAGACGTAGTACCTCAGAGGAAGCGTGCCGTCCCCGGTCGCTGTCCTCCCCCTTGAAGATACCAGAGGGAGCGTGCCGTCCCAGGTCGCTGCCCTTGCCTAGACGTAGTTCAGCAGAGGAAGCGTGCCGTCCCCGGTCGCTGTGCTCCCCCTTGAAGATACCAGAGGTAGCGTGCCGTCCCAGGTCGCTGCCCTCGCCTAGACGTAGTTCATCAGAGGAAGCGTGCCGTCCCCGGTCGCTGTCCTCCCCCTTGAAGATACCAGAGGGAGCGTGCCGTCCCAGGTCGCTCTTTCATCCTCTCTCTTTATCTCTCTCCCTCTCTCTTTCTCTCCCTCTCACTTAGTCAACGCAGGTCACACGGAGTTCATCAGAGTAATCGTGCTGTCCCAGGTCGCTGCCCCCCCTAGACGTCGTAGTTCATCAGAGAAAGCGTGCCGTCCCCGGTCGCTGTCCTTCCCCTTGAAGATACCAGAGGGAGCGGGCCGTTCCAGGTCGCTGCCCTCGCCTAGACGTAGTCCATCAGAGGAAGCGTGCCGTCCCAGGTCGCTGTCCTCCCCTTTGAAGATACCAGAGGGAGCGTGCCGTCCCAGGTCGCTGCTCTCAGCCAGACGTAGTACCTCAGAGGAAGCGTGCCGTCCCCGGTCGCTGTCCTCCCCCTTGAAGGTACCAGAGGGAGCGTGCCGTCCCAGGTCGCTGCCCTCGCCCAGACGTAGTTCATCAGAGGAAGCGTGCCGTCCCCGGTCGCCTCTTCATTCTCTCTCGTTATCTCTCTCTCCTCTCTCTCTCTCTCTTTTAAACCCTGTAGTATTAACAACAATAAACGAATTTACCTTTATATAACATCACGTCTTTTACTCTCGGTCACTGGATCAAAGAAATTTCTGTGACGATCCCTACCCCCGCGAGCTTACCCCAGCGAACGGAGGAAATCTCGTCGTTACAGTGGCGCCCGAGCAGGGACATGGGAGTTTAAGGCTTTGTCGTATTGGATTAAAAGGACACTAAACAGAGGAAATAAAAAACATTAACACCGAGTGGAAGAGAGCGAACTAAAGTTCCGAGCAAACGCACAACAAGGAAGGTAAATGTATCTAATATAGTATCCCTAGTCTAATCCGTTGAAAGAAATGGCCAACACGACGACAACTGCGGAGCTGATATCTAAATGGGACGTTAAGTTTGATGGTGCGACGTGTCCCTTTGAATTCTTCGAGAGATTACAAGAATTGACCAATGTGTACGCTTTAGATGTGAATGCTATGCCACATATGATGCCCTTGTTCCTGACTGACAGAGCATTAATCTGGTACCGAAACAACAATCGTGACTGGGAAAGCTGGACCAGATTTAAACAAGATTTGCTTAAGTTCTTTTTACCCTCCAGATACTATGAACTACTCGAAGATACTGTTAGAAACAGATACCAAAAGCACGATGAACCCTTTAGAAATTACGTACTGTCAATCCAAAACCTGATGAGGAACACCAAGTATTCCGAGGCTCAAAAACTGGAGCGGATATACCGAAACTCTCTTTCCAACTATTTGAGATACATTCGGAGAAAAGATTTTACGACCCTTGATGAACTCTTGGAGATGGCAGCAGACTTGGAAGGTATTCCAAAAACCCCGCTGTATCCCGCAGAACAACTCTACATGATACGCCCGGATACAACTTCACACGGGATCGCCGTCATTCACTCCGAAAACAGTAAGCCTAGCCTCCGTAGTCACAAGTTGGCTGCAAAATTGATTGTCCCGACCCGCACGAAACGCTTAGAGAATTCTGGTAAGCGTCCCTCACAGATCAAGATTCCCTCCCAACAAACTCAAGTTGAACGCAGTGCCAAAGTCATCGGAAAAATAAATCAAGATCTGGTTTCATCACCGAACTCATCCAACACCACAATCCATGTCAGGAACGCCCCATACCATGAAGATGCTGCACCCAAGGAACAAGTAGCTGCTGATTGTCTGACTAGTAGGAGCCATATTCCAGTAGAGGGACACAGCGCTAAAGACCGAAGAAAAATTGAATATTTCCTCGAAGGCAAGTTGCAAAAGTTTCGGAAGATGCACGGTCTGTCCTCCGCTGCTAGGCACCGCATAATAATGAAAGACGATCGCCCATTTAAAATCAGGTACGCTCCCCGAAATCCGGCTATGCAGGCCGTAATCGACGAGAAGGTAAACGAGCTTCTGGCTAGTGGCTGTATAGAACCGTCAAGAAGCCCATACAGTTCACCTATCACATTGGCGCCGAAGAAAAATGGCACTTGGAGATTGTGTATTGATTTTAGACATCTAAACAGCAAATCAGACCCCGATGCGTATCCCCTGCCACGAATTGCAACAATACTGGACCGATTAAGAGATGCCAAGTACGTGAGTAGTCTGGATTTGAAAGATGGATACTGGCAGATCCCCATGGAGGATGACAGCAAGAAGTATACCGCCTTCACCGTTGCCGGTCGAGGCTTATACCAATGGCGTGTGATGCCCTTCGGATTGCACTCAGCTCCGGGCACCTTCCGGAGGGCACTTGATAGCGTCATCGGACCGGATTTAGAGCCTTTCGCGTTCGCTTATCTGGATGATATTATCGTCACGGGAAGGACGTTGGAAGAACACTTGTCCAAACTGAGAGAGGTATTTCAGCGACTTCGGGCAGCTAACCTAAAGATCAATCCAGAGAAGTGCGAATTTTTCAAAAGAGAGACCAAGTATCTCGGACATGTGGTGAGTGACAAGGGCATACAGACCGATCCCGACAAGGTAGCTGCAATTCGGGAGATGACGGCCCCAAGCAATTTAAGAGAGGTGAGAAGATTTCTGGGAGTCGCCTCCTGGTACCGCCGATTTGCTCCGGAATTTGCTGCCATATCCCAGCCCCTAACTACTCTCCTTAAGAAAGGCAAACACTGGAAGTGGACAGAGGACCAACAAACGGCGTTTGAAGTTTTAAAGGCGAAACTAACGGAAGCCCCGGTGCTGGCATGTCCTGATTTCTCTAAGCCATTCACCCTTCAAACGGATGCTAGTGACTACGGATTGGGAGCGGTATTAACACAAAACCTGGAGGACGGTGAACGCGTAATTGCTTATGCTGGCAGGAGTCTTAATGGTGCGGAAAAAAACTATACAGCCACGGAGAAAGAATGTCTCGCTATATTATGGGGCATACGAAAGATGCGGCCATATCTAGAGGGATACCGTTTTCACGTTATCACCGACCATCTCTCTTTAAAGTGGCTCAACTCCATAGAGAATCCCACGGGTAGATTGGCTCGGTGGGCCCTGGAGCTCCAACAGTATAACTTCACAGTACAATACCGCAAGGGGAAGAACAATGTGGTTGCCGATGCTTTATCCCGTCAGCCAATGGAAGTATTAAAAATGGCCATAGAGGAACGTGAACCGATAGACTGTGCGTGGTTACAAAGGAGGAAAGAAGAAGTTAGACGTGACCCTGCGAAGTATTCCGACTATGCAATCGTTGGAACCCAATTATTTAGGCACATTCCCAGACACCCTCACGATGATGGAAGTTGTGTGTTGCTTCTCATTTACGACAACGGGTTCTACATGAAAACCATTGCCAACCCGCCGCTGGACATCTGGGTGTACGTAAGACCGCCAATCGGGTCGGCAACCGCTACTACTGGCCGGGAATGTTCCGCGGTATCGCCCGGTTCGTTAGAAGTTGTAAATCCTGCCAGATGTATAAGCCGAGTCAGGTGGCACCAGCGGGCGAAATGCTAGTAACGATCCCAGAAGAACCATGGGCTACCGTATCCACAGATTTTGTCGGACCACTTCCTCGCTCCAAACATGGTAAAAGTATGCTCTTAGTCTTCTTCGATCGCTTCTCCAAGTGGGTCGAACTCGTACCGCTCCGCAAGGCCACGGCAGAAGGCGTCGTCAAGGCCTTTAGGGAGAGAATTCTAGCCAGGTTTGGAACTCCAAAAGTGCTCATTACAGATAATGGTGCACAATTCACCAGCCGCGTACTACGGAGTTACCTAGAAGAAATTGGAGTTCGACACCAATTTACCGCCCCTTATTGCCCACAGGAAAATCCTACAGAGAGGGCCAATCGCACGGTCAAAACAATGATCGCTCAACTAGCGCAAAACCAGCATAATCGATGGGATGATCACTTACCGGAGGTAACCCTGGCAATAAACACAAGCAATTCCGAATCTACCGGATACAGCCCGGCTTATCTCGTACAGGGTCGCGAACCTAGGTTACCACGGGCACTGTATGATGAAGTCGTTACTGGTACAGGGGTAAACCCAAGGAAGCCAGAGGAAAGGGCCAGTGAGCTCCAGGAAATTTTTAAGATGGTCCGCCACCAGCTGGGCAAAGCAGCCCAGGATCAACGGCGTCATTTCAACTTGCGTCGACGACTTTGGAAGCCCAAAATCGGAGATTTAGTTCTTGTCAAACAGCACCAATTGTCGAAAGCGGCCGACGGTTTCGCCGCCAAGTTAGCCCCGAAATATACTGGTCCCTACGAGGTCGTAAACTTCCCATCCCCTGTGATTGTACAACTTCGTGCTCAGGCAAATAACGTTCTAAAAACAGCCCACCTAAGTGAGCTTAAATCCTTCACAGAAGAGCCATCTGTTTCTCAGCATATGATGTGAAGAAACTGTCACCAATAAATACCATTTTCTATCACCTCCATCGTTTTTTTTTTCACCAACAGAGCCATGTCCAGCGTTACCACCACTAGAGTCATGTGTATCGTTTACAGTATCCCTGGAGCCAGCTCCAACGTTTCCTTCATCGCCCATACCACAATCCACAAAGTCGCGTCGCTCGTTTCTGTCTACACACTTTGTTATTACACTGGCGACAACTACAAATAGCTGCCCATAGGGGTATATAAAGAGCAACATTGAACAAATCTGGGTCAGTCGCCAGCAGCCGTGAACGAGAACACAAGGTAATTTCAGCACTAAATATTGAATTCTAATCCTGCGAGCATCCTTGGGCAACTTGTAAGTATCCTGCGAACATCCTTGAAGGTCCTGCGGATATCCTTGAAGGTCCTGCTGATATCCTTGAAGGTCCTGCGATATCCTTGAAGGTCCAGCCGATATCCTTGAAGGTCCTGCCGATATCCTTGAAGATCCTGCGGATATCCTTGAAGGTCCTGTCAACATCCTTGAAGGTCCTGTCAACATCCTTGAAGGTCCTGCTGATATCCTTGAAGGTCCTGCGATATCCTTGAAGGTCCTGCCGATATCCTTGTAAGTATCCTGCGGATATCCTTGAAGGTCCTGTCAACATCCTTGAAGGTCCTGTCAACATCCTTGAAGGTCCTGCTGATATCCTTGAAGGTCCTGCGATATCCTTGAAGGTCCTGCCGATATCCTTGAAGATCCTGCGGATATCCTTGAAGGTCCTGTCAACATCCTTGAAGGTCCTGTCAACATCCTTGAAGGTCCTGCTGATATCCTTGAAGGTCCTGCGATATCCTTTAAGGTCCTGCCGATATCCTTGAAGGTCCTGCCGATATCCTTGAAGATCCTGCGGATATCCTTGAAGGTCCTGTCAACATCCTTGAAGGTCCTGTCAACATCCTTGAAGGTCCTGCTGATATCCTTGAAGGTCCTGCGATATCCTTGAAGGTCCTGCCGATATCCTTGTAAGTATCCTGCGGATATCCTTGAAGGTCCTGTCAACATCCTTGAAGGTCCTGTCAACATCCTTGAAGGTCCTGCTGATATCCTTGAAGGTCCTGCGATATCCTTGAAGGTCCTGCCGATATCCTTGAAGATCCTGCGGATATCCTTGAAGGTCCTGTCAACATCCTTGAAGGTCCTGTCAACATCCTTGAAGGTCCTGCTGATATCCTTGAAGGTCCTGCGATATCCTTGAAGGTCCTGCCGATATCCTTGAAGGTCCTGCCGATATCCTTGAAGATCCTGCGGATATCCTTGAAGGTCCTGTCAACATCCTTGAAGGTCCTGTCAACATCCTTGAAGGTCCTGCTGATATCCTTGAAGGTCCTGCGATATCCTTGAAGGTCCTGCCGATATCCTTGAAGATCCTGCGGATATCCTTGAAGGTCAACATGCTTGAAGGTCCTGTCAACGTCCTGGAAGGTCCTACGAACATCCTTGAAGGTCCTGCCAATATCCTTGAAGATCCTACGGATATCCTTGAAGGTCCTGTCAACATCCTTGAAGGTCTACGAAAGTCTCGGGAAGGTCCTGTGGAGATCCTGGAACGGTTCATAAGAGGAAGCGTGCCGTCCCAGGTCGCTCTTTTATCCTCTCTCTTTATCTCTCTCTTTCTCTCCCTCTCACTTAGTCAACGCAGGTCACACGGAGTTCATCAGAGTAAGCTTGCCGTCCCAGGTCGCTGCCCTCCCCTAGACGTCGTAGTTCATCAGAGGAAGCGTGCCGTCCCCGGTCGCTGTCCCCCCCCGTGAGGATACCAGAGGGAGCGTGCCGTCCCAGGTCGCTGCCCTCGCCTAGACGTAGTCCATCAGAGGAAGCGTGCCGTCCCCGGTCGCTGTCCTCCCTGTGAAGATACCAGAGGGAGCGTGCCGTCCCAGGTCGCTGCCCTCACCTAGACGTCGCAGTTCATCAGAGGAAGCGTGCCGTCCCCGGTCGCTGTCCTCCCCCTTGGAGATACCAGAGGAAGCGTGCCGTCCCCGGTCGCTGTCCTCCCCTTTGAAGATACCAGAGGGAGCGTGCCGTCCCAGGTCGCTGCCCTCAGCTAGACGTAGTACCTCAGAGGAAGCGTGCCGTCCCCGGTCGCTGTCCTCCCCCTTAAAGATACCAGAGGGAGCGTGCCGTCCCAGGTCGCTGCCCTCGCCTAGGCGTAGTTCATCAGAGGAAGCGTGCCGTCCCCGGTCGCTGTCCTCCCCCTTGAAGATACCAGAGGGAGCGTGCCGTCCCAGGTCGCTCTTTCATCCTCTCTCTTTATCTCTTTATCTCTCTCTCTCCCCCTCTCTCTTTCTCTCCCTCTCACTTAGTCAACGCAGGTCACACGGAGTTCATCAGAGTAAGCGTGCCGTCCCAGGTCGCTGCCCTCCCCTAGACGTCGTAGTTCATCAGAGGAAGCGTGCCGTCCCCGGTCGCTGTCCTCCCCCTTGAAGATACCAGAGGAAGCGTGCCGTCCCCGGTCGCTGTCTTTCCCCCTTGAAGATACCTGTCAACATCCTTGAAGGTCCTGTCAACATCCTTGAAGGTCCTGCTGAAATCCTTGAAGGTCCTGCGATATCTTTGAAGGTCCTGCCGATATCCTTGAAGATCCTGCGGATATCCTTGAAGGTCCTGTCAACATCCTTGAAGGTCCTGTCAACATCCTTGAAGGTCCTGCTGATATCCTTGAAGGTCCTGCGATATCCTTTAAGGTCCTGCCGATATCCTTGAAGGTCCTGCCGATATCCTTGAAGATCCTGCGGATATCCTTGAAGGTCCTGTCAACATCCTTGAAGGTCCTGTCAACATCCTTGAAGGTCCTGCTGATATCCTTGAAGGTCCTGCGATATCCTTGAAGGTCCTGCCGATATCCTTGTAAGTATCCTGCGGATATCCTTGAAGGTCCTGTCAACATCCTTGAAGGTCCTGTCAACATCCTTGAAGGTCCTGCTGATATCCTTGAAGGTCCTGTCAACATCCTTGAAGGTCCTGTCAACATCCTTGAAGGTCCTGCTGATATCCTTGAAGGTCCTGCGATATCCTTGAAGGTCCTGCCGATATCCTTGAAGGTCCTGCCGATATCCTTGAAGATCCTGCGGATATCCTTGAAGGTCCTGTCAACATCCTTGAAGGTCCTGTCAACATCCTTGAAGGTCCTGCTGATATCCTTGAAGGTCCTGCGATATCCTTGAAGGCCCTGCCGATATCCTTAAAGATCCTGCGGATATCCTTGAAGGTCAACATCCTTGAAGGTCCTGTCAACGTCCTGGAAGGTCCTACGAACATCCTTGAAGGTCCTGCCAATATCCTTGAAGATCCTGCGGATATCCTTGAAGGTCCTGTCAATATCCTTGAAGGTCTACGAAAGTCTCGGGAAGGTCCTGTGGAGATCCTGGAACGGTTCATAAGAGGAAGCGTGCCGTCCCAGGTCGCTCTTTTATCCTCTCTCTTTATCTCTCTCTCTCTCCCTCTCTCTTTCTCTCCCTCTCACTTAGTCAACGCAGGTCACACGGAGTTCATCAGAGTAAGCTTGCCGTCCCAGGTCGCTGCCCTCCCCTAGACGTCGTAGTTCATCAGAGGAAGCGTGCCGTCCCCGGTCGCTGTCCCCCCCCGTGAGGATACCAGAGGGAGCGTGCCGTCCCAGGTCGCTGCCCTCGCCTAGACGTAGTCCATTAGAGGAAGCGTGCCGTCCCCGGTCGCTTTCCTCCCTGTGAAGATACCAGAGGGAGCGTGCCGTCCCAGGTCGCTGCCCTCACCTAGACGTCGTAGTTCATCAGAGGAAGCGTGCCGTCCCCGGTAGCTGTCCTCCCCCTTGGAGATACCGGAGGAAGCGTGCCGTCCCCGGTCGCTGTCCTCCCCTTTGAAGATACCAGAGGGAGCGTGCCGTCCCAGGTCGCTGCCCTCAGCTAGACGTAGTACCTCAGAGGAAGCGTGCCGTCCCCGGTCGCTGTCCTCCCCCTTGAAGATACCAGAGGGAGCGTGCCGTCCCAGGTCGCTGCCCTCGCCTAGGCGTAGTTCATCAGAGGAAGCGTGCCGTCCCCGGTCGCTGTCCTCCCCCTTGTAGATACCAGAGGGAGCGTGCCGTCCCAGGTCGCTGCCCTCGCCTAGACGTAGTTCATCAGAGGAAGCGTGCCGTCCCCGGTCGCTGTCCTCCCCCTTGAAGATACCAGAGGGAGCGTGCCGTCCCAGGTCGCTCTTTCATCCTCTCTCTTTATCTCTCTCTCTCTCCCTCTCTCTTTCTCTCCCTCTCACTTAGTCAACGCAGGTCACACGGAGTTCATCAGAGTAATCGTGCCGTCCCAGGTCGCTGCCCCCCCTAGACGTCGCAGTTCATCAGAGGAAGCGTGCCGTCCCCGGTCGCTGTCCTTCCCCTTGAAGATACCAGAGGGAGCGGGCCGTCCCAGGTCGCTGCCCTCGCCTAGACGTAGTCCATCAGAGGAAGCGTGCCGTCCCAGGTCGCTGTCCTCCCCTTTGAAGATACCAAAGGGAGCGTGCCGTCCCAGGTCGCTGCTCTCTGCCAGACGTAGTACCTCAGAGGAAGCGTGCCGTCCCCGGTCGCTGTCCTCCCCCTTGAAGGTACCAGAGGGAGCGTGCCGTCCCAGGTCGCTGCCCTCGCCCAGACGTAGTTCATCAGAGGAAGCGTGCCGTCCCCGATCGCCTCTTCATTCTCTCTCGTTATCTCTCTCTCCTCTCTCTCTCTCTCTCTTTTAAACCCTGTAGTATTAACAACAATAAACGAATTTACCTTTATATAACATCACGTCTTTTACTCTCGGTCACTGGATCAAAGAAATTTCTGTGACGATCCCTACCCCCGCGAGCTTACCCCAGCGAACGGAGGAAATCTCGTCGTTACACCTTAAAATACGTTTTCTGGTACGTTTACGGATCCAGAAAACGGAACGCAACCGGAGTTGGATTCCGTTTATAACGTACTGAAAACGGTACGTAAGCGGAACTTTTTTTGTTGGGTTGTTTTGGGTTTTTATTGAATGCGACAATGAAACCAGGTAATTTAATTTTTTATAAATTTTTGCTAAAAAATAATATTTCCAGTAAAAAAAATGATAGTTTAATATATTTAAATAAAATCATAAAACTTTAAATTTTGGTTATATTTTTTCTCATTTTGTGACTTTTTTTTTAAATTTTGGTTACAAAAAATTTTTGTCCGTGGCAACACTGATTACAACTGACTTTTAGTTGGAATACAGACTAATTAAATGTTGCAACAATTTATTTGTTGCAACAATTTATTTGTTGCAACATCCAAAATATGCTTCTCAATTTGGTTGGCACTAAATATATAACAGTTGGGCTGAAAAGTTCGTAGGATGATATCCATATGATTTTTAGTTAGCTCTAACTTTCGAAAGACACGTGTATAAATTTGATAGCTGTCGGACTATTAGTTTGTGAGATAAAGTATTTTGGGTGAAGAAACTTTTGATAGTTTGAAAACAATGGATAAAAAGGAACTTCGTGTGTTAATAAAGCATTGCTCTTTGGGGAAAAAAGGCACTGTTGAAGCCAAGGCTTGGCTTGATAAACATTACTCTGCACCAGGAAAATCAACCGTTGAGAAGTTGTTTGCTAAGTTTAAACGAGGCGAAATCAGCACCGAAGACGATGCACACAGTGGATGCCCCAATGATGATATTACCGACGAAAACATCAAAAAAGTCCACAAAATAATTTTGAATGACCGTAAAGTGAAGTTAATCGAGATATATGAGACTAAAGATATCAAAGGAACGTATGCAAGAGCTCTGTGCAAAGTGGGTGCCGCGCGAGCTCACAAACAACCAAAAACAACAACGAATTGATGATTCTGAGCTGTGTTTGCACCTATTTAATTGTAACAATCCCGAATTTATGCGTCGATATGTGACAATGGATGAAGCATGGCTCCATCATTTTACACCGGAGTCCAATCGACAGTCAGCCGAGTGGACTGCACGTGATGAACCAACTCCAAAGCTTGGAGTTGAAAAGGGAAAAACCATGAAAAGCGACTAATAAATAGCGTTATTGGAGCGGTAGAACGGCCCCATTTGAAGAAGAAAGTGCTCTTTCAGCAAGACAATGAAAATGATGGCAATTATATGAGTTGGACTTCGAATTCTCCAGATCTGGCCCCAGCGACTTTTTCCTGTTCTCAGACCTCAAGAGAATGGCTGCTTGAAAGAAATTTAGCGCCGATGAAGAAGTAATCGTACTATAAAAATGGTATTGAAAAATTGTATGACTGGTATAATCATTGTATGAGGGCGGATCAATAAATCCGTGACTTTTCGAACTTCCCTCGTAGTTATATGAAAAGCAACACTATTCCCATCAAGTACCACCTTTTAATAGGTTACTGTCAAATTTTGACAGTTCAACAGCTGTTCAAAATACAACCTCGTGCATTTTTTTCAAATGGAAAAAAGTGAATTTCGAGTGCTCATTAAACATAACTTTTTGCGAAAAAAAACCCGTCAATCAAATCATGGAAAAGCTCGATAAATACTATGGGGACTGTGCACCATCGATTTCAATGGTAAAAGTGGTTTACTGACTTTCATTGTGGCCTTACAAGCACGGAAGTTGCCGAACGTTCTGGATACCCAGTTGAGGTCTCTACACCCAAAACAATTGAAAAAATTCACGATATGGTGTTGGCCGATCGGAGATAGAATGTGCAACAGATTATGGAAGACATAGGCATCTCACATGGCTCAGTGGTTTCAATTTTGCACGATCACTTGGTCATGAGAAAGCTTTTCGCAAGATGGCTGCCGCGTTTGCTCACATTCAACCACCAACGGAATCGTGTGACAGCTTAGTTTCCATGGCAAAAATCGATGAAGTAGACTTCGAATTGCCCCCTCATTCGCCTTATTCTCCGGATTTATCCCCAGTGACTATTTCCAAACCTAAAGAAATCGCTCGGTGAAAAGAGATTTAGCTCCAACGATGAAATTATTGATCAAACAAATGCCTATTTTATGGACCTCGAAATATCCTGCTGTTAAACGCAAAGTAAATGACGAAACTTGATCAAAATTTGACAGTAGTCTATTAACAGGTGGTACTTGATGGGAGTGTATTGCATTTCATATAACTATGAGGAAAGTTCGAAAAGTCACGGACTTATTGATCCGTCGTATCTTCCTTAAAGGCAACTATATTAAATAATAAAATCAAATTTTATAATTTCTTCTATATTAGCCTACGAACTTTTCAGCCAAACTTTTATGTGTGTAGGAGTAGCAAAAAATTTTATTTCCCTGTCATAACGAGAATATTTTAATAAAACTACCAATTTTTAAATTTTAAATTAAACTATTTATTTCGTTAAACCCAGCGATTTTCAAACACTTTAGTATAGATTTTAATAACATTTAATTAGTCTGTATTCGGTATTTTCGAGCATTATGGACAAATTTTGTTAACGAAAATGTTTGTTGAGCCGATTTGATTCGACTTTGAGTGCAAGATTTTAGAAAAAGTTCGATGTAAAGCAAAGAATTTTTTATAATATCTTCAAGAAAAAAAAACCGACCAAATATAGTTCGATTACCGAACTGTTTGGTTGGAGACATTCAGCATTCTAAAATATGATTTAGACCTGATTACTAAATGTCCCGTTTAAATTTCACCTCTAGTTAAACATAAATTTTATATGAGAAACAACAAGTAATGTGTCAGTTCAAGTCCCAATTAGTGACTAATGGGTCATTAAGATAATGGTGCTTAGGGATTAGGAATAGTAAATTGTTCTTCCCGTTATAAAATTTCACTAGAACTTTAATGACATTAAATCGTAATTTAAATTATGAAAATGAATAGCTTTTTTATTAAATAAGAAAAACACAGTAACAATTAGCCCAAAATGTCACTTTTTCACTTGAAAAATAATAGTATTGTATATTAAATTTACCTGAAAACAGATTGTACTAAATTTTTCCTAAAATTTGTTATCTAGAAAAATAATTTTCTTTTTAAGAAAGTAATAATAATTTTTCAACGTGAAAGCCGAACAACTTACTATGTTTTAGAGGAAAATCTAGCTATATTTTGTAAGGCGGTCTTCTTGTTTTTAAGCATTCCTAACACATATGTATATTTTTTTGACAATATTGTTAAATTATTATTATCCTAAAATTTTTCAAAAAACTTGAACTTAAAATTTTTTGTTATTTTTCAACAGAAAATAAAATAGTGAAGTTTTTATTTTATAGTTTATCTTTTTAATACTTATATGTATATTCCATTCAGTTTGTGTCTAAAAACTTTTTCTATGTATTCTCTAGAGTATTCAAAAACCGAGACCGAAAACCGGTCAACCGGTTTCTTTTTTTTTAAAAACCGATCGGTTTCAAATATTTTGTAAATTCGAAGCAAACCGAAAACCGGTCTTTTTTGTTCGGTTAACCGGTTTTTTAATTACATCACCAACTGGGTTTCTTGGTCTCTTTAATTTTTTCCGAACACCTTTATAATCGTTTGTTTGGTTATGGAGATTTAGATGTAAGTCTGATAGATTCCGATAGACTTAGCTTTGGATATTCCAAATTCAAATAGTTTAATTTCTGATCTAAATAACACAATAAACAGTATTCAAAATCCTAAAAAAGGGACTGTACAAAATCATTCATCATTATATGTGACCTTCTCCGAGAAAAGGGACTTAGTGTATGAAAATAAATTTTTGAGAAAAACGCATTTAGTTTCATAACGCATTATCACTGTGAACACACCTTCCGTTTGGAGATGCGATTTGATATTGTTAGTTATGATTGGGTGCCGACTTTGGTGACGTATTTTTTTCGCTTTTAGAGTGACAATTTAAAAACAATTTAAAACCAAAAAATCAAAAGAAGTAAAATTTTAATGTTTTTCTCATTTTTATCGATTTTCCCAAGTTAGTTTTGTACGTTTTTATCGGGTAAATACATTTTTATCAGAAATCTAACTCATTTCATCTTATTCTACACCCTTTTAGGTACCAGGATCCACTCTTAAGTCCAAACCTCACATAAGATGATTTCATATATCATGATAAATGCGACAAAAGAACTGAAAAGTTGGACAATTTATATAATTGTCCTTTGACTATTTGTCCAACATCTACTATTAGTGAAAGAGTATTTTCCACTTCTAGCTTTATCAAAAGCAAACAAAAAATCGTCTTAAAACGAAACATTTAAATTGCATATTATTTCTAAAATATTATTTTAGAAGTGAAAAATAGATTTTCTTTTTACATATTTAAAATGTAATATTAAAAAAACGTGCCAAACGTTTTAAATGTTCAAATTACTAACGTACCTAAATTTACCCAATTTACAAACTTAATGATCTCTATTCATTTGATATGAATATAGTTTTATAATATTAATTTTTAAGATATTATATTAAAAAATATTAAAACCAATAAATAAAATGTTGAAATGAAATACAATAAAAAATATTATAAAATATTTTGTTTTCAAAGAATGTATTTTTATTACTTTATATATTAAATTTTTTTTTCTTTGTTTGTAACAAAAACATTTAACAAATTATATAAGCTTTTTATTCAAATTAAAAAAAACCGGTTGACCGGTTTTTTCTGCAAAAACCGAAACCGGTTTTTTTAAAATTCGATTTTTCGAAGAAAACCGAAACCGGTTTTTTGAATACTCTAGTATTCTCCATGATTACTAATTAAAAATAAGAAATTTTTTTTTTTGACAAAAAAATACTCTTAATCTCGAACCAGACTAAAAATACATTTTTATAGATATTCAGAAATTAAAATATTGCGAAATTTATTACAAAATTGTGTAATTTTAAATAATTTAGCTATTTTTAGCAATTTTTAACCATATTTTTGGTTAAAATATGACAACAGTGGATATGTCCAAATTAATTTTAAGCAGCCAAAAAAAAAAAATCAACTCATTTTACGTCACGAAAAAGCTTTTAATTGCTTAATTTTTGATTTACACAATGATTATCGATGCAAACTTAGTTAAAGATTTTGGCGGTATATGACATAATTCTTAATTAAAAAAAAATTAAAAACTTGCATTAAAAAGTTTCCGAATTAAAAAAAAACTAGTAAAAGTATTAAACAAGCAAAGAGGAATAATATTGTGAAGAAAAAATTTGGAATCTAAAAATTTTATAAAATATATTTAGAAAAATTTTACGAAAAAAAATTGTAAAAAATCAAATGAAAGGACGAACTTCGAATGTGTTTGAGGGCCGGATAAAAATCGAGGAAGGGCAGCACTTGCCCACCGTTGTTATATACAGTCGAAAAAATTTTGATTTAGTGATACGATTTTCTATCGATTTTTTTTAAATACATTTCTCTTTAAGGGGCTCGAAATCGTATCGATATCGATTAAGTGATTGATACAAATATATTGTTACAAGAAATTTCTGCAACTGGAAATTTCTTCACACGAATTTTGACAGCTGGAAAAATCTAGTGTCGTAGTAAACTGGAAATATTTAGAATACCTGACCACTCATATAAATACTGGTACTTGGTGACGCAGCAGTTCAGTTAATAAAATAAAACGCTGGAGTGTTAAGAACTAAAGTGTGGCTAATGTTTAGTCTATTTACATCGTGTGAATAAAGTGTGTTATTAAAGTGTTATTCTGTAATTTTCAGTGCCTTTCATAAATAAATAGAGCTATAAATAATTTCAAACAGTGTTTATTATTTGCAATATAGAAAGAACTCGATTTATTAAAAAGGTAAATAAATCAACAATATTATAAAGGGTAAATTCGTAACAATATATTTATTATCTTTATAATTAGTACTTATAATTAGCATTATAATTTGTAATTATATTTTTTGAATGCATTAATGCATTCCGTTTCAAAACTTCGGTTTGTAGTTGAAGTATGTGTCCACTGACGTATTATAAAATGCCACATATTTTGGTCATTTAAAAACACAGATGCCATTTAAATTTTAACGTTTATTTCTTTTATATAAATTGATTAATAGGCATCAATACAAACATCACTCTTTTAATACATAATTTTGATACATTACAGACTCTGAATTTCATAGTTTTTTTCGAAATTTAAAAAACAGGTCTAAAAAGGCATCGAAATCGGTTCACTTTTTCTATTAATTTTTAAGCTCGTAATTGTTACAAAATTAGACTATATAAAGTTTCGAAAAAGATTAATTTTTTCTAAGATCATTCGAGAAAAATTCAAAATACACGACTGACTCCAAAACTCTTAGACTGGGTGATGAGCCGAATAAAAAAAGCAATCCTACTCACATGATTATGTGAAACATCATTCAAAATCGGGTGAGTCTGGCAAACTTGGAAGATGCCGGAACGACTTTTGATAGCTGTTTAATGTTAATTAATAGACATTTTAGCTTGCAACGTCTGGTTTTGCAGAGGGATACAAATTCTATAATGCAACGAAATCGCCCTCGGAGACAACGGAGAATGTTGTCCTACCCGTGACAAAATATTTTTGGAGTCGGTGAATTGCCAACTTGTAAAGGTGTGGAAATTGCCAAAAATGCTGATCGAAATTTTTTTAAAAATGTGCAAAACTTTGTAATGTTAATATGGCCACATATATGGGTTCATATATTATTCCATATATGCTGCGATCCGTAATTTGAGGGTATATGGCCGTACATGCTCATTAATGGACTTACATATATATAAGTACTTTTCCTATAAGCTATATATTAAAAAAAAAAACTTTTTTTTTTAATTTTCAACATAAATAGTGTTTTTTATTAAAACTTAATGTTAATATTATATTTCTCTTTTACTGATGAATTCATACATTTTGAAGAAATTTAGGAATTTTTAACAGGTTTGGAATATCTTATATTTAAAAATAAATTAAAAAAATTATTATCAGTTAACAAAAAAAAACCGTTCTTTTTAGCGATCTTGCGGTTTATTCAAGGTACCCATCCTCTTTTTTTGCCATATTCCATAGAGAACTTAAAATATAAAATAATGGTATTTGTAATTGTTGAAACACATGTGAATCCACTTAATAAATATTAAAACTAACATATACTTTAGTGAATACTATTAATATTGCTTACATTTTATTTAATTGCCCAACAAACGTGGGAAGGTATATCAAATTGCATTAATTGCAATGAGTTTGAGCTACTGTCAATTTTGTATAAATTTTGATTATTTTTTTTTATGCAGACACTATATCAGCGCTTTTTAGCAAATTTAGTATAAATACCATAATAAAAATCAGAATTAAATTCTGTTATAAAAAGTTACTAGTGCTTGAAGATAAAAACCAAACTAAATTAGTACCGTTTAAATTCATGTGTTTGAAATTTGGCTTTTCCTTAACATTTTTTGGTGACCCCGTGTTTCAAGCTTTTTTGAAGTTTTGAGTTTCCCCCTACCATCGGTAAGGGACTCTTGACACCTTATAAATGCCTTTTGAACACGCAGCCAGAATCATGAGGACAAAAGTCCATACAACAAGCACTAAATAAGCATATTTTGGTGACCCTGACCACGGTTTTAGACTCAGTTTAAGCTTCCCCCCACCAGTTGTAAGGGGCTTTTAACAATCTAAAAATCGTATTGCACGCAATCACCTTAAATCGATTGAATTTCAAGTTCCCCCCACCAGTGGTAAGGGCTTGAAAGGCATTCATTGGTGAAAAACAAAAGGCACCATAACATGGGTGACCATTTCAACATATTGATCAGTTCCAAGTAGAACAAACAACAGGTACCATAACAATGGTGACCATTGCAACAGATTTGTCAGTTCCAGGTGGAACAAACAACAGGCACCATAACATTGGTAACCATTTAAACATATTCATCAGTTCCAGGTGGAACAAACAACAGGCACCATACCACTGGCGACCATTTCAACCTATTCATCAGTTCCAGGTGTAACAAACAGCAGGCACCATAACATTGGTGACCATTTTAACGTTCTTAACGCTACCATCATCCAGTTAGACAATCCTCACACAGACAATGGAGACTTCACAACCCTTATTGAACTGCCTATTAAAAACGGCGGATTCTATTCAAAAAATTATCAGAAGCTTCAAAAAGTATTGTGCCGACAGAAAAATAACCGCAGGATACTTTAAGGAGCGTTGACGGCGATTGAAAGAGGCCTGGAGTCAATTTGAGACTCAGGACTCGAAATCACGCTTACAAGACGATACTCAAAGGCTGAGAACAGAGCATGACTACTTTACGGGGGACTATTACTCAAAAGTCAGCAATTTAACAACCACATATATGGAAATATTCACCAAAGAGTTTAATCGGCTACACGCATTACTCGAAATCCAACAGAAGCCACCAGCTGTTGAAAATAATGGTGCTCTATCGTAAGCTCAACAGATCACACTACAGAAGCCCAATGATCATCAAGGCCTGATTCGAAGGGCAAAAAATCGAATGACAGCATTGGGTTAACTCTTGCCGAAGAATTTTAACCCCGTATATACTATGATCTTAGAGTTAATAACATAAAAAATCTTTGGAACCAAATCCAAGGTTCCCTATCTGAAACAAATTATAGTACTGCATGGAGAACGTTACAAGAACGTTGTAGCGTTGATAACCTAGTGGACATGATAATCAACCAAACGGCCGTAAATTCATCATCAAAGGCTCTGAAAGATATGCATGACACCACAAAGGAGTGTTTGCTGGCACTAAACAATTTGAAAATTGAAACATCCTCTTGGGATGCAATATTAATACAGTTATTGATTAAGAAACTTGATAAACATATACAGGTTGGTTGAAAAGTTCCTGCGCTCGAAATGAAAGAATACTGTTTTTGTTACGAAATATATTTTTTTATTTAATATAATCTCCTAGAAGCTCAATACACTTGTTCCAATGATCTTCCAATAATTTTATCCCATCCTTATAATGGTTTTCCGGAAGCTCTGCAAAATAACCGTCTACGGCTGCTATGGCCTCTTCATTCGACGAAAAATGCTTTCCACGAAGGAATTTGTTTCTGAAGAGATAGTAGTCACTGGGAGCCAAATCTGGTGAATACGGTGGATGTTCAAACAATTCGTACTTTAATTCTGTGAATTTAGCCATCGTCAAAACACTTTTGTGAGCAGGTGCATTGTCTTGATGAAAAATGATTTTTTTCTTCTTTAAACCAGGTCTTTTCTCACAAATTTTTCATCCATCTGATCCAAAAGGCTGCAATAATATTCAGAGTTGATTGTTTTACCTTTCTGAAGATAATCAACAAAATTCCTTTTGCATCCCAAAAAACTGATGCCATAACCTTCTTTGCTGATCGTTGTGACTTCACCTGTTTTGGAGCTGAACAACCAGCTTCAGTCCACTGTAAACGTTCTTGTTTCAATTTAGGATCATGGTGGTAGATCCAGGTCTCATCCATAGTTATAAAACGACGCAAGAAGTCGGTTTAATTCGGCTTAAAACGCTCAAAATTACGCTGAGAATTTTTTTTCGATCCAGTTTTTGTTGAATTGTTAATGTGTGCGGCACTAACTTTCCAAACAGTTTTTTCATACGTAATTCTTCATGTAAAATATGGAGTACTCGTTCGTCTGAGATGCCTATGACATTAGCAATTTCACGCTTAGTCAAACTTGGATCTTCAGTAACCATATTATGTACCTGCTCAATGATTTCTGCTGTGGTTGCAGTTTTTGGTCATCCTTCGCGTGGATCGTCTTCAAGGCTGGTACGACCACGTTTAAATTCACCAGCCCAAAATTTAACGTTGCGTTTTGAAGGTGAGGACTCCTTATACACTTCTAAAAATTGTTCATAAATTTCCTTTGCTTTTAAACCCTTCAAAACAAAGAATCTAATGACTGCACGATATTCAATTTTTTCCATATTAAAAAAAATCAATGACACGTCAACTTCAAATGGCTTGTAATCAAAGAAAGAATTGACAGAATGACTTGCAACTTTGCATGTGTTCTCAGGACAGTTATACCAACTTGAGAAAAAAAAGTTTGGAGCTAGCAGTGCCATCTCTTGGTGAGCGCAGGAACTTTTCAACCAACCTGTACATATCAGGTACATACAATCATTAACTGACCCAAAAGATGTGCCAACTATATCGGAGTTTTTATCATTCTTGGAACTTTAATTCCAAGCTATGGAGGCAATCCTGCAAACCTGCAAGTCAAGTAACTATAGAAAATGGGCGAAAAAGTACAATACGAAGCTATATTTAGAAATAAAGTGAACAATTCAACATCAGGCACTAGGTCTACCAAAACCAATCCAAAAGCACATAAAACTCCATCTTCAACAAACATCGTAGCAGTTACATCAGCAGCAACCAAAGTCGCTGCGGCCGACAGGGCTATGTCTTACTAGCAACAGTCAGGGATAATTACAGCTTCAAATGATGTATCAAATGAATTTAAAGCAGTATTAGATTCAGGCTCGCAAAAGAATATTGTATCTAAACGGCTTTGCCAAAAATTAGCCATATACCCATCAGACGCTTCTGTTTGCCTTGATGGTGTTGGCGAAACACAAAAAACATCAAAATATCGCATAAATATTGGAATGAAGTCCAAGGATATTCTCAATTACATACACTTATTAGATCCTCATTTCTATTAACAAGAAAAAATAGATTTGCTACTTGGAGCAAAATTCTTCTTTAAACTAACTCAAAATGGCACTATACATCTTGCTTACAATCTTCCAACACTCCAAAATACAGTACTTGGCTGGATTGTGGGTGGCGCAATTGGAAAATATCCAATTCCTAACCCTATATGTGCACTCACATGTGCAATATTTGGGGACACCAACTCATTGGAAGACGCAATAGAAAATCTTTGGAAATTCGACAAGATTGAAGGCAGCGAAAACTTTTTGTAGCCATCGGAAAACAATGTGAATCACACTACACACAACATGTGCTTAACAATGCAGACGACCGTTTCATTGTCAGTCTTCCTTTTCTTGAAAATCCGACAGCATTAGGAGAATCCCACGCAATGGCTTACAACAGGTTTATAGCTCTTGAGCGTCGTCTCCAGATGTCACCACAACAAGGCTCAGAGTAGCTTTCGACGCATCGGCAAAAGCATCATCAGGCCACACATTGAATTATCTAATGCTACTGCGGTTTCGGTTACCAAAATTTGTCTTTACCTCCTACATCGAAAAAATCTACAGACTAATTTTGTTTCATCCGGACGATCAACAATAGCAATTAATTATCTGGAGGGAAGATCTATCACGTCCACGTAGAAATTTATACTACAAACTCAACCAGGTTACATACGGGACGCAAGCAGCACCTTATCTAGCTACGAGATGTTTACCGATAATTGCTGATAAAAACTCGATAAACCATTCACATGGTTCAGAAATGCTAAAAAATAATTTTTACGTTGATGACGGCCTTAGGGGTTCCGATAGTCTCAGAATCGCTCTCGAAACACAAAAGCAACTTATCACAATTTTGAAGAGACATGGATTCAACTTGAGAAAATGGTGAGCAAATCATCCACAATTGCTGAAGAATATTCCACCCGGAGATCAGGAGGTTGATTTGGATTTCTATAGTGACAACACTAACACAATAAAAACATTAGGATTTTATGGCTGCCTAAGACAGACCAGTTTTGCGTCAAGGTGAAAATGAATCACCTTCGGATTGTTTAAAAACGAAGGGCAACATCAGATTTTGCGAGACTATTCGATCCTCTTGAACTACTAGCTCCTGTAGTGGTCAAGGCAAAGATGATCATTCAGCAGTTATGGGACTAACTTCAAAAATGAAGTTTGAACAGTTTTAAAATTTCTCGACACATTTTTAGGGGGGAGTTTCCAGCAAAATCAGAGCTGCGTATATTCTCAGACGCCTCTGAAAAGGCTCTTGGTGCAGTGGTCTACATCCGAGCAATTCTTAAGGATGTAAGGGTTACTCTACAGTAACTTTGTGCCAAGATGAGGGTTGCTCCATTAAAAAAACTGGTGAATCGAAACGGATGTAAAGATTAAAGATCAACTGGTTTTTTGGTGAACTGACTCCGAAATAGTACTGTCTTGGATAAACACTCAATCATCATTGTACCATACTTTTGTAGCAAATCGAGTCTCTAAAATTCAATCACTGACGTTGTCCGAACAATGGCGCCACATCAGGTCAAAAGACAACCCAGCTGGTATACTCTCTAGAGGTCAACCAGCAAATAAACTCCCTGGATGGTATCTATGGTTTTTTGGGTCGCTATTCTCCAGAATCCTAGAGGAAGAAGATAACTGTAATTTCAGCAGTCAACGTCTCCAACGATGACATTGTATATAAAATTGGACATAAAAATTCCTTCAAAACCTTACAAAGGGTACTGGTATACGCTCTCAGATTCATCAGAAACTCCAGGATAAAAAAGGAAGATCGCCCAACACATATATCTTTAACCCCGACTGAACTGGACGACGCACTCTTCTTAATCATGAGAACCATTCAGATGTCCGATTTTTTTCCGGAAATCCAACAACTTCGGAAGAATAGAGAAATCGACAGGAAAAGTTCGATCATCAGTTTGTCCCCAATTCCTAGATATGTCGAACATCCTACGAGTTGGTGGACGATTAGAGGCTTCACGATTAACGTACGACGCAAAACATCCAATGTTGATTCCATATAATGATCGCCTCACAAAACTTTTATTCACAATGGTTCACAAGGAAAACAGACACAAGGAAAACAGACCACAAGCATTACTTAACATAATCAGGCAACGATTTTGGCCAATAAAAGCCAAAACTATGGCACGTTCAACCGTTTAAAAATGTACAAGATGTACCAAGGCACGGCCACAACTATGTCAAAAAATTATCTGCAATCTTCCACAACCTAGAGTTACGCCAGCACGACCTTTTATCAACGCTGGTGTGGATTATTGTGGACCGTTTTGGATTCACTACAAGATTAGAGGCAAAGGCCAAACAAAGGCATATATAGCTGTGTTCTTTTGTTTCTCCACAAAGGCCGTTCATCTTGAACCGATGCTTTTATTGGAGCCCTAAAAAGATTTATTGGGCGTCGAATACGCTGTCAAAATACTTATTCTGATAACGCGACCAATTTTATCGGATCAAAAAATCAGCTATCAGGACTAGCTGATAGCAAGTAAGTCACAAGAATCAATTATTTCCGCTTCCAGCTCAAAGGAATACATTTTCATTTTATTCCACCGATAACACCACATTTTGGAGGTTTATGGGAAGCAGCTGTAAAGTCAGCAAAACATCTTTTCCTTCGGAGTGTCGCGAATGCATCTTTGACACACGAAAAATTGGAGACAGTTGTGGTGGGAATTGAATAATCCTGAATTCTCGTCCACTAACACCCAAAACGAATGATCCAACTAACCTAGACCCCTTAATTCCTGGTCATTTCCTCATTGGCGAAGCACTCACATCGCAAGCAGATAGCAGGGCATCGGAATTAAAGGCGTCAATATTGTCCCATTGGAAGCATGTATCCCCTCTTAAACAGGAATTTTGAAGGATATGGTATACAGAATACCTAAATGAACTGCAACAACGTTGTAAATAGCAAAAACAATTTGTCAACCTCAAAAATAAGGACATAGTCATCATCAAGGAGCACAACAAACCCGCCATGAAATGACCTTTGGAAAGGATAACGCAAACTTACCCTGGTGCTGACTGTGCGGCAAGAGTCGCTGTAGTGAGAACTTTGTCAGGATTATTTAAGCTTTCAATACATCGGCTTGCTCTATAAGGATCCAGAACTAACTATTCATACTGAAAACAAAAACAAGAACGCGCAACCACCTGAATTACACATGGACGAAGATGAAAATGAAGCAACAACAAAAGTTCGAGAAGCAACTGTTCAAATGAGACGAGGTCATTATACTTAGAGATACGATGCCTTATAGATTCGGTGTTTCAGATAGAGTCGCTTCATGTTTAGCAACAGCTATATTCAAACATATAAATTTTCGAGATGTTTATGGTAATCTTGTTATTATGGATAAATCAAAAGTGGTTAGAGAAAAAGTTAAATCTAGAGATGCAGTACTTCGTACACGACATACAAATTCTTCCATAACTGCATTCTCTTTCGATGGTAGAAAAGATGACTCATTAACTACAGAGAAAATTAATGACAAATTTCATACCACTATGGTAAAAGAACCGCATTTAGTTGTTCTGAAAGAGCCCTATAATGAGTTACTTGGATATGTAAATTTGGGTAGTCAAGAAGATGCAAAAACCAAACACAGAAAACAGTTGATCAATTAATTGACATATGCAGTGATGGTGAGCCAGCAAATACTGGAACAGAAAATGGTGTTTTACGATTATTTGAAAAACAGTTAAATAAACCAATTCACTGGTTTTTATGTCTGCTTCATTTCAATGAACTGCCATTTCGTCATTTATATGACGAGCAGCAAGTGGAAAGTTATTCAAAGCTATTCAAGAATGTGAGAAGTTGCAGGTATGTAACACTTTATTTTATTTAATATCATCATTTATTATCATTATTTATTGTCATTATTTTACTTTTTCGATTGGAATAAAGTTAAACTAAAATATTTGCATTTTAATTGATCAAAACATCTCATTTTTCAGGTAGTAGCTGATTTTGATCCAATACCACCGGAGAATATGCCGGCAATTATGGATCATGAACATGAGCTCGAACTATCAACAGATGTTAAATATTTCTATCAAATAGCTAAAGCAATTTCGAATGGTATTGTTCCAGTTGATTTAGCTAATATTAAACCAGGACCAATTGCACATTCTCGTTGGATAACCAAATCAAGTAGATTACTACGATTATATGTGAAAACTAATACACCATTGACAAATTTAAAAGCTTTGGCAGTTTATATTATTACAGTTTATGTGCCAATGTACTTCAATGTGAAGTTTAATCACTCTGTTGTGTACGGCAGTGCACTTTTTTTGCGGCTCCTTTATTCGCACATGCATAGCAATTCAATGGATTGTGACCTTCGCCAGGATTAGTCCAAGTCATTGGGATACCGAATGGCATACTTTCACGTCTTCTATTTTTCCAATCCATTAGACGGTTGTAGCAGCTTTTACACACTATATTTGGTACCCAATTTTCGTTCACTATAACATTTTGGTTGAAGTACATCTCGTATGTTTGAACAAAATCAGTACTGAAATTTCCCCTTTTTTTATGTGTTGAGACATATTGACCACAGCAGTAGCAAAAGCTATTTATATATGGCTTGCACAGTTCCATATTCTGTTCAGTTTTGTTCACTTTTAAAAAACTGGAGAAAAATCACTTTTACTGTTCGCGTTCGTCGGCATTTGTTGAATGACAAAAATCACAGAACCAGTGTGAGAAAGAGAAGAAGTATAATGACAATGCATGTTTTATGTAAAAATTACAGAACCAGTGTTGCCACATCAATATTTCTTTTTTAGTACAGTAGAAAAATATGACAGAGTTCGGCTTGTGAGTGTCAATGTTTTCTCCAAATAATGTTGTGCATATCTGGAGCAAATTTTTGAAATTCATACATTTACCTAATTGTGAATAAATGAGAAACGCGTGCATCGATTTTCATGATATATGCCTTTTTTTGCTCATGAGTTATGTGACTTTACGCGAAAGTAATTAGTTTTGGCACTTTTTTCCATTTTGGATTTTTTATGAATTTTAAAATAAAAAATATTTAAATTTTTGGGCAAAAAATACTTTTTTCCCTTCATACATTCATTTTTAACTTCGAAAGTGTTGTACATATAGGATACGGTATAGAAACGGTATAGAAGATTAGAGAAATTGTAATTCTTAATTTTTCTAAATTTGTTTCATCAAAATCGGACAAGTGGTTCTCGAGTTATGTTAAACTACGTTTTTGCCAAAATGTTACAACTAAGCGAAAAAACATCAAGATAAGGAAAAAATTTAAAAGGTCATAAAAACAATTTAGTTTAAAACTGACACATACGAAAGCCAAACCCTTTGAGAATTTTACTATACTGACCTAGTACCATCACCCTGACTTAGAATTTCTCACCCCCCAGATTGGCTGTTGTACTGTGTTTTTTACCCTCCAGTCTTCTATTTTTTCATTATTTGCAAAATTTTTCACGCAGCTCTTTTCATCAAATAAATCTTCATTATTTATTTTTAAATCATTTCTAAATTCATATAGATAGGATAAAGTTTGTTCAATCTTGTCCCAAGATAACATATTTCGTAACAATATCCAGTCTAAAATTTCTACATCTCTAAAAGCATTATCCCACTGATTTAGGTAATCAATGCATGTTTGGTAAAAATTTGTTATATGTTCTTTAGTTATTGTTTCATCAAAATCATCACTTTTCTGTAATTCGAGAATAATATTTTTGACGGTAAGTGGTAAAAACAGTTCCTTTTTCCGTTCGACCAATTTAAATTTTAAATCTTTTAAAATAGTTGAAGCCTCAGACATTGAAATATTTTGTGATTCTTACATTAATAATAGCTTTATGATATGTCGAAGCTTGGCTATATGCAAAAGATAACCATAGTTCAGCACAAGGATTCATAAAAAAATTTCGTAATATTGTCGGACATTTTGGTTGAGACATAAAATATAATTTTAAAGCTTCAAATAGTTTTATGATTCTTTCCAAAGCAGGCATTAAAGTTAACCATCGAGTTTTGCTATGTCCTAGTAACTTTTTATATTCTATTTCAATATCTTCACATATTCCTTTGAAATTTTCAATTCTAACTGTATAAATATAAAAAAAGAATAAATGTTAAACAGTTTTATAGTTGATCTTTATTGTTGTTGTGTGATGGGTTATATTTCGGCTTAAGACCATAAAATTTAAAAAATAAAAACTAAATTTTAATTTTTAAATGTGTTTATTTTTATATCAATATTTCGAATCAGCTTCGCTGTTCATCTTCAGGAAATAAATTTAATTATCTGTCCATAAAGCGTGGAGTTGAAAAATGTCTGTATAGCTTAACGTTAATTTATCAAAATTTTGACAATAATAACTTCAATATCAATAGGTAGGCATTCTGCTGCAGTTTGTATGCAGTTGTTCAAAATATGTGCAGCGCAATTTACACCTATCAGTTTTTGGCCAATGAAGTTTTGCATTTTGTGAAAGATATTATTCTGACCTTTTCTGGCTGCACCACCAAAATTACAATTTGTGCTGTCTCCACAAAACGCTATCATTTTACTAATTATTTAATTTTTTTCAAGAGTCTCTTGCACATATTTTGAAATAATATCTGAAGTTTCTCCAATAAGGTCTAACATCCAAAATCTTAATCTGAATTCCTTTATCCGGCAGAAAGTATCGAATTAATATTGGACAAATTTTAACATTTTTGTGATTCGAACAATCTAAATATATTGTGATACATTGAACGTTTGCCAAGTCTGCTTTGATTGTATTTAATGACATTGGTGTAAAAATATTGTTAACAATGGATTCACATTTTGTTCTAGCACAAGAATATTTTTCATTGAAACATGATTTGATCAGTTTTGATGTGCAATCGTTAGACCTAAATGAAAAATTGTGCTGAACACTGTGAAATTTCCAAGTACCTTCTACAATAGCCAGGTCCTTTTCTTTATCATTGAATGTATTACTTCTTAAAAAATTCGTTTAAACTTTACTTGATGATTTGGCTAAATCTGCTCTTTTATGCTTTTGTGTTTGCAAATGCTGTTTAATATCAGTACGTCCACTATTTGCTATAGAAAAATGTGCCAAGCATTTTTCACATCTCACCTCATTGGAGCTACTTGTTGTTTTAATAAATGGAAACTCGCTTTTTAAGTCATCATTGAAATTACATTTTCTTTTTGTTGGAGCCATATCTCTAATAAAATGAATGCTATTTTAAATGTGAATTTAAATAAATAAATAAATTACTAACCACAAATCATTCACATTGTTATTTTAACAAGTTGACATTGACAATTCAATTTCAAGCTGACAATTCACAATGTTGCAAGATTATAGGAAATTTCCCATATCCCAGTAAACAAATTTTTCACTTTTGGAAATGTAGGGAAAGTATACAGTTGGATTTTTATGATAATTTTATATTAATGTTCGTGCAATGTATATGCTAAAAAGAGGACATTTGCATATCAAATTAGGAAATAAGGGACATTGTACTGTCCTGTATTTACAAAAAAATCTCAAGGGACAGCATGTTAAAAAACAGGACTGTCCTGTAAAATACAGGACGGATGGTCACCGTACGTACTATAGATAAAAAACCTTCATGTGCATCGGTTTCTTTTTTTGAGGATGGAACGGCAAATCGAGTCTCTGCTGTTTTTGTCATTTTATTCGAAAATTCGCTGAAAGCTTCACTATCACTATCCTGTCTTGACCTCTTTCGGCTACTGCTTGGAACTTCGGATGTGGAGTTGGTTTCAGTACTTGAAGTTCCAACGCCGGTATCTGGTTGGTCCGTCCTGTAATGGAATAGAAAATGTATAAATTTAATAAATTTGTTCACACAAAAATATCTTACTGTCGTGGTTTTATATGTTAAGTACTTCGTGTTTTTTTACAGCTTCAATTAGTTTTTCCTCCATTGTATATTTTTTAAAATAAAAATAACCTATCAAAATCAGCTGATCTGTTCATACGCTGCTTATGACGCTTACAAAAGTAGAAAGTAGACCTACTTTACGCGTCAAGGCATCCTACGCTTTGGTACTATGTAACTTGCAGCATACAATTACACTGATTCTACTTTTTTGACAACCGCGTGTGACGCAAAGAAGCGTAGCATGCGTGGCATGGACTTTTAGTTTTATAGAGAGCAAACATTCAAAGCGAAGAAGAGCAGATGTATTATTGTTACCGGCACAAATTGACGTCACTCATTTGGGTGAAAATAGATTAGCATGACTTGATGGATTGGAGATTGAAAACACAGAGGATAGCTCCATACAGAGAAAGGGAGAGAAATTGAATTTTGGGTCTAAAAAGGAAAATGCCGGCAAATCCTTTTGCCCTCTAATATTTTTATTTGATGTCAGCATTTGATGACCAATTTGAAGCAAAAACACCCAAATAACTTTAAAAATAAGAAACGTTAATAAACATAAAAGTAAGTTGGTCCTCTCAGATGCTTCAGTACATTCTGAAATGATGGCCATCCTGAGGGAAAAGAATATTCGCTCTTACTCATATACACCTAAGGTGCTTTGACAGGCTTCTTTTGTATTAAGAGGTCTTAATCACGGTACTTGTGTTGAGGAAGTTAAGTCTGCCCTTGACAAATCGGTTCCAAACGTTGTGTCCGAAATTACACGTTTTACAACTCCGTATTCCGTAAAAAACTCGTACGACACAGGTCTCTTTCTGGTTACGCTAAACGCAGCGAATTCACTCTCAGGTATTGCGCACATTAAATATCTGTTAAATAAAACTATTCTTTGGGAGAAACCTAAAAGGAAAGAACAAGAGGTACAATGTCATAGATGCCAACGTTGGGGTCACATTGCTAAAAATTGCAATTCCGAATTCCAATGTGTGAAATGCGATAAAAAGCACCCCCCAGGTGAATGCCAGCACACAAAAGGAGATTTCAGCATCCCACTGCGTGAACTGTGGAGTAAGTGGTCATTCTGCGAACTGGCGAGGTTGCCCAGCCTATAGAAAATACCTTGTCGTACGAAGGGAACGTATAAAAAAGGCTAGTGAAGAAAAGCTAGTTGCCAAAGATAAAGTTAACAATATAATAAATCAATCTATTCGTTCAACAGGCAGATCTTTTGCCAGTCTTTTTCAGGTAAATGCTCAAATGCATAAACCATCTGTAATTGAAGAATTCTTAAAACTTGCCAATATGTTTCTTTTACCTGAGGAATTGTCGCTTGAACAGCAAATTACAAACTTTCTTAAAGATATTAAAAAAATGCAAAAAAATGAAGCTAAAGCAGAGTTCCTGCGGTTCCTAAAAAATTAGAATAACAAATATGGCCCATAGATCTCTTAAATTTATGACATTTAAAGTCCGCTCTCTTGTTAACATCAGTCGCCAAATTGAACTGTCAAATATCCTTCATCATAACCAAATTGATGTAGGATTTATTCAAGAATGTCATCTTTGCCGGAATAGAAAATCTTAATGGATATAATTTCGTTTACGAGAATTCAGCTTTAGGAGTAGTAATTGCCATTAAAACACTGTACATTATAATAGAACTACTTTCGTTGTCGCTTTCAGATGATAAATCTTCGGATTCACTATTTGCATTGACTGCAGTCTTTTTCAATAAAAACCTAAAACAACCCAGCAAATGGAATCCATATCCGGTTACTTACCGTGTTCTGGATTCGTATACGGACCAGGAAATGGATTTTAATGATTTTATTACCTAATTGGACACTTAACTGTCAAAAGTTGTTTATGTTTACGTTTTCGTTTGAGTTTGTTCAAAAGTGTATAAAAAAACAATAAATATGAAAAGTTGCTGCATATGCAAAAAAAAAAAACAAAAACCTGGTAATGAAAGCTTCTTCCACGTTCTTATAGAATTCAAGTTATAAATTAGAAATGTTTAAATATTATTGAAAACATTATCTACCTTATTCGTAAAAATTATCAGAGGTTTATAAATCAGTTTGATAAACCATTTATAAACCAAAAATATTTCTTATTACAGACCGGTAGCTCTAACTTATATTGAAGAATATGCGAAAAAAATCAAAAGTTTAGAGACAAAAGTTAAGGAGCTCAAACAAAACCTGGCCAAGGCAAATGCAGCCGTTGACGCAATGCGCACAATTTTTACGGAGGGGCAGATCCGCAAACTAATGGCTCCTGCCAACATTAAGTGGAATTTTTCTGTTACTTATTAAAAACAAAATCGATTTCTTTTCAACAAATGTATTTTGTAAATACAAATATTATTTTGTACCGTTTTTGTAATTGTTAATTTATTTAATTCTCTTGTTTTAACAACGATTTTGTAATATTAAAAATAATTGTTTTATTTAATGTTGTGTTCCTCACAAAATAAAATATTTTAAATAAAACCAATACAAAATTTGTTTAAATTGCTGTTTTTTTTAAATTATTTCAGAATAAAAATAATACAAGTTATTGGTAATGCAATTTTAAAAAACATCAGTTATTTTCAATTTCGAAATAAATGTACAATAATTCTTTTAAGTTTTTAAAACATAACAATAAGCAGTAATAAAAAGTTAATCAATTTTTTATATTTTTTTAATGGAATATTAATGGGTTTCACAAGGTGTACTAAATATTGTATCGTCCCATTAGAAACAGAATTGTCAAAAAAAATTTTCACAATAAGGACGATTTTTTGTTGTTTTTTTATTACACTTAAAAATAGCACAATATATATAGACACAGGCATCGTCCTATCATTGTATTTTTTACAATTATGTTTTTAACAGGACAATACAGCATATACAAACCGTTTTAGAATCTTCAGACAACATACTTCGAACGTATCCACAAATGAACCTTTGACCATTCCTTGCTTCTCCTAAAAAGTGTATTCCTTTTATTATTTTGTCAAAGTTATGGCTAACTTTCTATTGCCTGTTGTAAATCACCAGCACATTACGCCAAAAAGTATATAATTTTCTAGTATCTTTCTCTCTCACGAACTTTTTAGTACTCGCTTAGAACCCGAACATAGTTCGGCGGCAACAAAGGTGTGTTTTGGTCGGCAACTTTTAGTAGTGTTTAGCGGTGCTGCCATATAACCAATTTTAACTATTTTTTTTGCCGTTTTTTGGGATGCTAGAGATTTTTCAGATTATTTCATAAAAAAAAATGTTTTTTTTTATTTTATTCATGTATTTTTTCAGATTTTTCATATTAAAATAAAATATTTGTTCAATATACTATTTATTTTTACTAAATTTAGACATGTATAATAAAGTTAAATAATACAACAAAAATTTGCAGTGTTAAAAAATAGTTACGAATTCAAACATAACATTGTGACATGAAAAGTATTAAAGTGTGTACACACACATTGACCAACTATGTCTATTCATATCCATTATTTCCCATTCCTATGGTAAAAATATATAATAAAGAGAATAAATATAATATTAATTGTTACAACATATATCTAAAAACCTATAAAAAATGCAATAATTTAAAAAAAAAATTGTTTTCTCGAAAAAACTGGTAAACCGTTAAGAATCCCAAAAAACTGGGATAAAAAATTACACTGTTTATGTGGCAGCACTGCATACACCAAATTTAATGTTTTTCAACACTTTAGCAACTTTGAAAATGTTGCCCTCTCATTTAAAAATGTTGCCGCTGAACTCTGTACCATGTTGAATTTCTGGTAGAGCGGGAAAAATACTCTAGAAAATTATATACTTTTTGAATACGCCAACATGGCACACATAGCAGCAATCTTTAAGAAAAATTTAAGTCTATTGGAATATGTCTCATTTTCCAAATCATCGAAGGAGCTGAGAAAAAAATAAACTTTTTTTTAATTTTGGAATTCTGTCCACAAACACATAAGTAGTGAGAAATTTTGAAACCTGCACTCGATTTTTGATATTGTTACGATTTTACCCTTTATAAAATCGTTGATTTATTTACCTTTTAAATAAATCGAGTTCTTTCTATATTGCAAATAATAAACACTGTTTGAAATTATTTATAGCTCTATTTATTTATAACAGTCACTAAAAATTACAGAAAAACACTTTAATAGCACGTTAGCCACACTTTAGTTCTTCACACTTTGCGTTTTACTTATAAACTGAACTACTTTGCCACCCTGCTGGCGTTTTTATATATGCGGGTTAAAATAACTAGAATATGGCAGCATCGTCTGGAAGCTGCACACTGGCAACTTTGAGAATGTTCTTTTACAGTTTGACTTAAGAAACATTAGTTATGGTGAAGGGTTGCCATTTAATTGTTTTACATTTCAGGGCCAACACATGGGGACCTGCATTTCCACTGGAATTTCTGTAACAATATTAAAAGATTGTTTTTGTCTACAGACCATGTACTTGATTATAAAATATATATTATAGTTTGACCATTTCTAATTGAACCTAATTGAGCTGGCCATTCCAAAAAAAACCAAAACAAGTTCCCAGAATACTGGGCTTAAACGCATAAATCGTGTTTATTTCTTAACGAATCACTCGATTTTTATTAGAAAAGGTGTCTTACAATCTTCAGATTACATACCTTCAATTAACTTTTGACCGGTATATGTGCCTTCTTCCAAATCATCGGAGGAGCTGAGCAAATTACATATAATTTTTTTCTCAAAGTAAATGAAAAATCATATTTGGATATGTTAACTAATTCTTGTATTATGGTAAAATTAAAAAAAAAAGAATTAAACCATAATTCACGTGATTTTTTAGTAATTTTAAATCATTTTATTTACACAAAATCTGATTTTCTAATATATTTTTTAAACAAATTTATGTTCCACTTAAGTTCCACACATCAAAAATCTATGGATAACTTTTTTATGAATAACTTCACACACATTATATGGACATGGTTGCTAATTGCACATTGCAGTTCCTCTTTACTTGTGAAGTCAATATATTGTAATTCTATAATACCACTTGCACTTTTTCTTTAGTATTTTTCCATTTGATGTAACAGCAGCAGTGCCTCTGCAATTTATCTCCATGTAAAAAATAAAAGATACCAACAGTAGATAGATTTTCTTTTTTGGATAGTTTTCGGAAGTGGATTTTAAGATTTCACCACATTTAATATACCCATAATGATTTAACTTATTTTGCAATATTGTTTGCATTTTGTAAAAACATTAATTTAGCCTTTGAAATTTTGCTTTGTTTCACTCAGCTGTTTTTGACATATAGATAAACTAAGCAACAATAAAAAACCATGTTGTTTCTGTAATGTTGTACTTGTTGTAAAATCAACACCACCTCTAAATTAGAGTATTCAAAAAACTGGCCTTGTGGAAAACCCGGTTTCGGTTTTCTTCGAAAAAATCGAATTTTAAAAAAACCGGTTTCAGTTTCGGTTTTTGCAGAAAAAACCGGTCAACTGGTTTTTTTCGGTTTTTTTTTAATTTGAATAAAAAGCTTATATAATTTGTTAATTGTTTTAATTACAAACAAAAAAAATTTAATATATAAAGTAATAAAAATAAAAAATACATTCTTTGAAAAAAAAAATATTTTATTATATTTTTTTATTGTATTTCATATAATATATTAAAAATTAATATTATAAAACAATATTCATATGAAATAAATAGAGATCATTAAGTTTGTAAATTGGGTAAAATAAGTACGTTAGTAATTTGAACGTTTAAAATGTCTGCCATTAAATAAGTTTTTTTAATATTACATTTTAAATATGTAAAAAGAAAATCTATTTTTCAATTCTAAAATAATATTTTAGAAATAATTTGCAATTTTTTTGTTTGCTTTTGATTAAGCTAGAAGTGGAAAATAATCTTTTACTAATAGTAGATGTTGGACAAATAGTCAAAAGACAATTATATAAATTTTCCAACTTTTCAGTTCTTTTGTCGCATTTATCAAGATATATGAAATTATCATATAATGATGAATGATTTTGTACAGTCTCTTTTTTAGGATTTTGAATACTGTTTATTGTGTTATTTAGATCAGAAATTAAACTATTTGAATTTGGAATATCCAAAGTTAAGTCTTAATCGGAATATATCAGACTTACATCTAAATCTTCATAACCAAACAAACGATCATAAAAGTGTTCGGAAAAAACAAAAGAGACCAAGTAACCCAGTTGGTGATGTAATTAAAAAAACCGGTTAACCGAACAAAAAAGACCGGTTTTCGGTTTTCTTCGAATTTACAATATATTCGAAAACGATCGGTTTAAAAAAAAACCGGTTGACCGGTTTCGGTTTTTGAATACTCTACTCTAAATAAATTCGCCTTGGAAGGACCGTTTACGGAATGTTGTGTCGTGTAAATTACGTAATGACTCTGTTTTCAGAATGTCGTATCCGTACCGTTTTTTTTTTTAATTAAAAACTGACTTGAATATTTACCTGAATATATCTTATTTTGTATTTTTATAAAAGCAATAAGCAACACCGTTTGTTACGGAATCAAGACTGATGAAAAACAGTGAAGGCCGTTTTAACGGGACGGAAACGGTTACAGCAAACGGTGTCAAAACGTAGCGTTTTCGAAAAACTGATTACATGGTCTGTTAATGATCTGTTTACGTGTAAGCTTTGACTGATACGTGTTTTACGGCCGTAAACGTTTCGCTCGATCCGGATTCATGATTCTGCATGTGTCGTAGACTTCGTAAAAATGTTTCTTGGGAAGTTAAAAAATGTTCTTGAACTCACATTCGTATGTACATTCAAACATGTAAATTACAAATACCATCTTAAGGCTGGATTAGCGAGAAGTAAACGTAAAGGTTGCGCATCAGCTGTTATAAATAAATCAACAAAAGAAAAAAATTGATGACAAAAAGCTTATTACACTAGTGCAAAGCAAGAATTTGCTTTAAAATAAGCAAAATCCGGCATACAAAATGGCACAAAACTTTATTTACTTAGAGTAAATGTGTAAAAAGAGGTGGACGAGCCTTCGCAATCGTTACGCCAGGGAAAAGAAGCTGGATGATAAACCCCTCAGAAGCGGCTCCAATTATAGATACCGTTGGAATCTCATTAGCGCGTTGGGGTTTTTCGCTCCCAATGTGGTCCGTAAGAATGATGTAAAAAATGGCAAGGAATAATAAAAAAAATATACTTTTTTAATTTTAGAATGCGTGCCTCTAAAAATATTCGCCGACAGCATATGACACATAATTTACGTATCTATAACTACATAAAAACCTCCAAACACGTCACGTTTACGAATGAGTTACGTCTCGCTAATCGAGCTTTTATACATTGTGCATTTATTTAATGTTTTTTCTTTTGTTAATTTTCGTCAAGTGTCATTTGCTTAAACAAACAGCGAAACTGACTGCCTTTTACTTAAGGAATCAACTGTTAAAAAAAAACTCTTTATAAAAAAAAAGTTGCAATGTACGCGGAAAATAATTTTAAAGAAAATTTAATTGAACATTTTTAAAAACAATCGCGCATGTATGACAAAAGGGATAGTTTTTGTTATTGTTTTTCGATTGAGATGCAGACACTGTTTAATTTTTTAGTACTTTTTGTTTATGTTTTAAATCGTTTCCTTAAATTATGTGAAATAAATATAGATTTATTCGTTAATTGTAAAATATTTATAAATTGTACATATTAAATAATATTTTTACATATATTTAGGAAATATAAGAAGAAAACAGTTTTTGCAAAAGTACAAATATTTGCAACTAACGCCCATTATTATAACTTGCCTTTAAGGTGCGTGTTAGTTAAAGGTAACTTTATATAAAGTGAGGAATAAAGTGTCGTTTACTTTTTTTTGGTTATTACAACTTCTTTATAAAATAAAATTAAGTTTTTTGAAAATATGGCATTACCAGATCAAAAACCGATTACTTTTGAGAAATTAAAGGAGTCTTGATTCTGATCTTGAACGATACAGACGCATAGAAAATAACGGAGTGTGAAAATTTATTAAAATATAAATATATTTAAGGGAGAAAGTGAATTAGACTATTAAAACTGCAAAAAGTTTTTATAAAAACTGGATTTGGCTACCACTTGTGCATTTAGTTGCAACGTGGTGCAAGCATGGAATTGAGCAACGATGATCAGCACTCATTTATAGAGAGCAAACATTCAAAGCGAAGAAGAGCAGATGTATTATTGTCACCTGCAAACATTGACGTGACTCATTTCGGTGAAAATAGATTTGCTTTACTTGATGGATTGGAGATTGAAAATACAGAGGACACCACCATACAGAGAAAGGCAGAGAAGACTGCTAGAGCCAAAAAGGAAAATGCCGGCAAATCCTTTTGGAGGCAAAAACTCCCAAAATAACGTTTAAAGTAAGAAACGTTAATAAACGTAAAAGTAAGTTATACCTTTCAGATGCTACAGTGCATTCTGAAATAATGGCCATTCTGAGGCAGAAGAATATTCACTCTTACTTATACACACCTAAAGAGCTTAGACAGACTTAAGGGATAAAATATGCACGGTGACAATATCATTGTATATATGTAGAAAATGCGTTTGATTCGGTTTATCATAATGGAATCCTCTACAAACTGATAAATCTTGGCGTTGACCCATTTCTGGTAAAAATATTTTGCAGCTACTTTACTAATAGAAAGTTTGGCGTCCAGATCAACAACATTACCTCAGAACTAGGACATGTGAAAAGTGGGGTACCTCAGGGAAGTGTCTTGGCTCCCTTCTTATTTAACATTTTCCTGCATGATTTTCCTCACCAATCTAGAAATTCAAAGGCTATTTAATACACTGATGATTGCCTTATTTATGCACACAATATATCACCAATACTAGTTGTGAACTCTGCCTCATTTCATCTTGGAAAAATAAGCGCCTATTACAAGAAATGGGGCATTAAAATCAACGCGGTATTAGCAACCCTTCGGGTTAATGTCCCTTCAACTTATACTATACGACGAATTTCCATTTAAAAATTCAATAAGATATCTCGGAATACATTTTGATAAATTATTGAAATTTAACGCCCACGCTACAAGTCTCTTGGGAAAGGCAGAAAAGGATTTCTGGAATGTTTGCATCGCTAATGAACAACACATACTTACCTAAGAACACCAAGCTTTTACTCTACAAGCTCGCCATAAGATCGGTTCTGTCTTATGGATTCCCAATCTGGTTTACTATATCTCCTATACTAGCCAAAGAATTGGAGATATTTGAACGGAAATTCCTAAGAAAATGCATCGGAAAAAATTATGAAAATTTCATAAAACGATTTTCAAATAGTTATGTCTATGAAAATGCCGATGTTCTACCCTTCTGTAGGTACGCCATGTCGTTGCAAGCCAGATTTGTTGAGAAACATGGCTACACGATAATATGTTTGTCAGTCAAATATACGAAAGTGAGAAAAACACCATCTGGGCTGGATCTACATATCTTTCTCCTGTCGGTATAATCAATGGACGTATTGAAGACGATCCAGCTCCTCTGGACCTTTTCTCATTCTATATGAGCCCAGCCTCTGGCAATCATAGGGGCTGAAGATGATAAACGTATATACTAAATTTTACATGAACTGTAATATGAATATGTTTTGTCAATTTATGTAACAGAACTTAGTAATGTTATTTATTTAGTTTTAGTATTATTATTTACAGACGTCTGCTCTGTTAGCGACTTTAAAGGCCGAAAGCAAGCCTTGTCAAACTTTTAATTTTGTATTTTTTTACATATTCTAAATCACTTTAGCAAGTTTGCTTTTTACGTTAACTTAGTTATAAGAGTAAGACACATATAGCTCTAAGAATGTTGTTATTCTCATAGTATGTAAGGCAATCAATGTAATCGAAAAAAAGAAGACTTAATATAATTTTGACTTACTTACTTGACAAATTAAAATGTTTTTTTTTAAATACACAGTGGCAACGACGTACTTTTATTTATTTAATTACTACAACAAACAAAAAATACAAACGAAAAACAAAATTTCTTCGAATTGTCTAAAAGATCAAAAAGTTTGTTGTAAAAAATTTACATTGTCGACGCCGAACACAGAAATAAACCAAGCAGCAAAGATACGGTCAAAAAACTACACGGAAACTGCACTACAGAGCAGAAAATGTGGCAACTTCAAATGCTTAAACCTTTCGTTAAAAGTTAAAGGTAAGATGAACTGTCCGTTAACATCCTAACTTTAGCTATCGGCAAGTTATAATAATGGGCCTAAGTGTAGTAAATATTTAAGTTTAAAAAGTACATTGTAGCAACCCAAAAGTCGTCAAAAAATTGATTAAGCATTTGACAGACTTTTCGTTAAAATTTTGACAGTAGCTTAAGTTAGCAAAAGTATACTATAGTTAGCCCTTAGGCACCAGTGGAGACACGATCTTAGGCCGCGTTTCCACTGAACGTGTTTTACAACAAAACACTGTTTTGTACATGTTTTCCCATATATTTTTTTCGTTAAAACATGATTTGTTCAAAATACTCAATGGAAACGTAGCATTAAGGCTGGATTAGCGAGACGTTAAAGTTGCGGATCAGCTGTTCCGAAAGCACAATCAATGCGGTACATTCTGTATTTTTTGTACTTTTACGTTTGATTTTGTGCAAAAAAACCGAAATAAAAAAGAAAACTCACAAAATAAAAATAAATTTAAAAAATAAAAATAAATTATATAATTTACAAATAAATCAACAAAAGAAAAAATGGACGATGAAAAGCTTATTGCACTAGTGCAAAGCTTTAATTTGCTTTACAATAAGCGAAATTCGGCGTACAAAATGGCAGACGCAAAAATAAATGCTTGGAAGCTAGCTGTTTGCCAGTATGGGATATCCAGGTAAGTAAAAATGTAGTATTAAAAGAATAAATGGAAACAAAACTTTATTTACTTAGACAAAAGTTTTGTCAGCTCTCCTCAAGATATACAAGCCGGAGTTCCACAAGGTAGCATTTTGGGTCCTCTGTTATATATCATTTATACTTCAGACATGCCATTAGATATTAATACCCACACATCGACTTTCGCTGACGATACTACAATCTTAAGCGTCCACGATGACTCAAAAATAGCGTCTAGAATGTTACAGACTCACATTTCACAATTGGAAGCTTGGTTGGATAAGTGGAGAATTAAGGTGAATGAACAGAAATGTATCCACATTACTTTCACACTGAGAAAAGAGACGTGTCCACCCATTAAAATTAATAATCTGAATATACCCCAACACACATGTGTGAAATATCTCGGTATTCACCTTGACCGTCGACTCACGTGGAAAAATCATATAGATGCGAAAATAACTCAGATGAGGCTAAAAACTGCTCAACTTGCTTGCCTAACTGGCAAAAACTCTAAACTAGGCCTGGATTGCAAATTACTCATTTACAATTCGATCATGAAACCCATATGGTGCTACGAAATTCAGCTCTGGGGTACTGCCTCTGCGTCCAATATAGGGAAAATTCAGAGAATGCAAAATAAATTGTTGAGGACGATCACGAACGCACCCTGGTATGTTAGGAATCACAACATACATAAAGACCTGAATGTACCCCTGCTCAAAGATGAAATTATTAGACACTGTCAACGCTATTTAACAAAACTGGAAACACACCCCAACATACTAGCCCGTAACTTAACTGATAATCACGGCCACCAGCGTCTTAGGAGGAGGGACACTGCGGATCTGGTCCGCTAATAATAAGGGGAAATAATGGTCCCAGTTGAACCACATAACATCAGTCTGGCACTGGCTGGACTTAACAATTAATATTTTGCTTTAAGATTTGGATAATTATTGTTAGTTCACAGTTCTTAAAAGTGAAGATTCAATAAATAATATAAAATATGGAAAAAAAAAAGAGGAAATATGTAAAAAGATGTGGACGGGTCCTCGCGATCGTTACGCCAGGGAAAGGAAGCTGGATCAAAAACCTTTATTAAGCAGCACCATTTATAGATAACGTTGGGAACTCATGAGCGCTTTCAAGTTTTCCCCAACCTTTGGCTCCATGCAATCGACTGAATTAATGTTCCATGTGCTAAATAGCTGATAGAGTATTTGAGTTATATGTATATTATGCAATCGACTGTATTAATGTTCCATGTGCTAAATAGCTGACAGAGTAAGTTATATGTATTATTACAAGAAATATCTATCACTAGAAAGTTCTTTACACAAATTTTGACAGCTGGAAGATTCTAGTGTCGTAATAAACTGGAAACAACTAGAATACCTGACTACTCATATAAATACTGGTACTCAGTGACGCAGCAGTTCAGTTTATGAGTACAACGCAGATTGTGAAGAACTAAAGTGTGGCTAACGTTTAGTCTATCTAAATAGTGTAAATAAAGTCTGCTATTAAAGTGTATTTCTGTAATTTTTAGTGACGGTTATAAATAAATAGAGCTATAAATAATTTCAAACAGTGTTTATTATTTGCAATATAGAAAGAACTCGATTTATTTAAAAGGTAAATAAATCAACGATTTTATAAAGGGTAAAATCGTAACAATTGGTGTCAGAAGTGGGATTGCAAAATAATAAGCAGTCATGAAATTGGAGGAGCTTAAGGTGGAACAGCTCAAGAAGGAATTGAGCAAATTGGCGCTACCAACAGCAGGAAATAAAGTCGAATTGCAAAAGAGGCTCATAGAGGAATTCGAGCGGCAGAACATTGACATTGCAACTTACGAATTTGATGATAAAGAAGCAATGGAGGTTAGTTCTCGTAAAACTGAAGGTAATATGGAGTTAAGCGCAATGTTGGCTGCTATGATGGAAAAGCTAGAAGCTTTTTGGAGCAGACAAAATAAAATGTTAGAAGCAGAAAATGAGAAACGGTTCGAAATGTCTAGAGCAGACAACATGAAAATGTTAGAAACTTCTAGAGCAGACAACGAAAAATTGTTAGCAAAACTTCAGGAAACTTCGAGAGCAGACAACGAGAAACTGTTGGCTAAGATGGAAACGAAACTGCTAGAAACATCGAGAGCAGACAGCGAGAAATTGTTAGCTTAGGTGGAAGAAAAGCTTCAAGAATCTTCTAGAGCCACTAATAAGAAAATGGATAGATTTGACAAGAAGTTGTCCGACTTAGAGAACGGCGTGGAAGTACAAGCCAAAGATGTTGAGAGAAAACTACAAGATTTAGAAAATAAAGTAAATAATCTCCAATGTCAAGAGGGTCCAGTACGAATTATTCAGGAAACTTCTGGTAGAGCAAAGGCCCCTACCTTTGACGGCAGCGTACCATTTAATGTATTCAAGTTCCAGTTCGAGACAGTTGCCGCCAGAAATATGTGGAACATCGACGAAAAAGCTATAGAGTTGATTCTGGCCTTAAAAGGAAACGCTGCAGAAATTCTAGAAAGTGTGCCAATCACCTGCAGAAATAATTATGACGTCATAATGGTGGCACTGCATCGGAAGTATGGTAGCGAACACAAAAAAGAAATATACAGAATGGAACTAAGAGGTAGACTGCAGAAAGCAAATGAGTCATTGCAAGATTTTGCGACAGAGATTGAGCGGTTGGTGCAGCTGACTTATCCATGTGAAAATCATCCATTCTTAGATCAGTTCAAAATTGAAGCATTTGTAAATGGAATTCGGGATTCTGATGTGAGACATGCGGTGTGTGCTACGCAGAAATCTACTTTTGCTGAAGCTGTCTCATTCGCGCTGTCCCAAGAGACTGCGAAGGTGATTTCCAAGCCACAAACATTTAAGGTGCGTAACCTCAAAATGACTGCTGAAAGAGAGCAAGATATAAGCACAAAGTTAAAAGAAGGATTCAGAGAAGTGCTCACGGAGTTAAAAGATGCATTTAAGCAGGCATTAGGGGAGAAGCAAGTCAAGGCCAAGGATAAATGCTACAACTGCGGTAGAGTGGGACATTTCCAGCGAAATTGCAAAGCACCAAGGAAGAGCCTCCGGACTGATCAGCAATTACCTAAAGAGTAACCGTTAAACTAAAAAAGCTAGCACTAAGGGGCATGAGCTAGCTCCCACAACCGATGGCCCCACAATCTCCATATCAATAATACAGCAGGAGAAAAGCAATATTACTGCTTATGGGTACATCAACGGGCGAAAGCACATTTTTACGATAGACACAGGAGCACCACAGTCAATAATCAGGCCCGATTTAGTGAAAAAGGCAGTTGAACCACTATACGGGGTAAGTCTGCGCACAGCTACTGGAAGCCTGCCTCTGTCTATGGTAAAATGAATGTAAAACTAACGATTGCCAACATAAGCGTCAATCACGTATTTATTGTTGCCGATATTGTAGACGAAGTAATCATTGGTGCAGATTTCATGATTGGTCATGACATTAATTTGCATATGGCGCAAAAAGTTATGATTTGGCGTAATGTTGAAATACCCCTTGATGTTGGATATGACCAAGCGGATCGAGTAAGAAAGCTAGTAACCATCAGTCATCAGAAAATACCGGCACGGTCAGAAACTTTATTATGGGTGCGCATGGAGGGAGATTGTGAGGACAGCAGCTTGTGGGTGGTAGAACCAACAGAAATGAAAACTAACCTGGTAACAGCGAAAGCCCTCGTAAAAACCAGCAAATGTACTGCGCCAGAAGCAATAATCAGTTGTGAAAATAACTTGGAACCATCCAGTGCGTCCGTTAAAGATCGAGAGATGCTGGCAGAATATGTGGAAAATGGGTGAAAGAACTGGCGCCGCCTGATAGAAATAAAGCCAAACAGCTAATCAGAAAATACGGCTCTGTCTTCGCCATGAAAACCCAAAGTCAAGGAAGAACAGCAATTGTAAAACACCGAATAAATACTGGTGAAGCGAGGCCAATAAAGCAGGCGCCCAGAAGTATTCCTCTAGCAAAACGAAATAAAGTAAAGGAGTTAGTCAACGAAATGGAGCGTAGTGGAGTAATCGAACCATCTTCTAGCCCATGGAGCTCGCCTATAGTTTTAGTTAAGAAAAAAGATGGCAGCACCCGATTCTGTGTTGATTACAGAAAACTAAACGATATCACCAAGAAGGACAGCTATCCACTACCGAGAATTGACGACACTCTAGACACGCTAGCAGGAACCAAATGGTACTCCACATTGGACTTGCAAAGTGGTTATTGGCAAGTAGAAATTTGTGAGCTAGACAAGGAGAAAACTGCCTTTAGCACAGGTGACGGATTATGGCAGTTTAATGTGATGCCCTTTGGACTCTGCAATGCTCCAGCAACATTCGAGCGGTTAATGGAAAATGTGCTGAAAGGACTCCACTGGAAAACTTACCTAGTGTACCTTGATGACATAATTGTTATGGGAAAAACTTTCGATGAACACCTGAAGAACTTAGCAGAAGTTTAAAGGCGAATATCTGCGGCTGGACTCAAGCTTAGCGCAAAGAAATGTACACTGTTCCAGAGGGAAGTCAAGTATTTAGGGCACCGCGTAACTGCAGAGGGTATATCAACCGATGAAGATAAGATTCGGGCTGTAAAAGATTGGCCTCGCTCGAAAAATCTGCACGAGTTGCGCAGCTTTCTAGGTCTCTGCACATACTACCGACGATTTGTACCAAATTTTGCCAGTGTGGCTGCGAGTCTACATGAGCTGAATAAGAAGGCGCGACAATTTCATTGGGGTGAAGCTCAAGAACAAGCATTCCTAAGGCTCAAGGAGTTATTATGTACGGCACCGATTCTTGGATATCCTGTGGCCGGGGAAAAATTTGTGCTGAATAGCGATGCAAGCGGATACGGAATAGGAGGAGTGCTTTCGCAGGTTATCAATGGAACCGAAAAAGTCATAGCCTATTATAGTCGAGTACTTTCGAAGCCTGAAAGAAACTACTGCGAAACGCGACGGGAACTCTTGGCGGCGGTAGAATGTGTAAGGCACTACCACAAGTATCTGTATGGTCAGCACTTTCAACTAAGAACCGACCATTCTGCACTCAGGTGGCTGCTGCAATTTAAACAACCCGAAGGGCAGCTAGCTCGTTGGATTGAACGACTTCAAAGCTATGATTTCAGCATCGAGAACAGGAAAGGCATAAAGCATTGCAATGCGGACGCCCTTTCAAGACTCCCCTGAAATTTAGAGTGCAAACATTGTTCGAGGGCTGAAGAAAAAGAGTGCATCGTTGATATAAGACTAACGCATATTGAGTCAAGTGAAGGCTGGTCAGCGGCGCAACAAAATGACCCCATACTGTCAAAAATTATGTCAACCAAAGCAGAGGACAGGAGGCCCACCCGTGAACAAATATCAGCTGAAAGTCCGCTAATGAAGGCGTATTGGGCCCAGTGGAACAGTCTACGGGTAATTGATCACTGCTTATACCGTATGTGGTGCCGTCAAGCAAAATAGACGAAGTATTAAAAGAGTTCCATGATGGTTGCAGTGGTGGTCATCTCGGTGTCACGAAAACCCTAGAGAAGATAAAACAACGATTCTACTGGGTCGGCTGCCAGCAAGCTGTAAGCGACTGGATAGCAAATTGCGCGCAATGCATCGCAGCTAAAGGACCAGTAATGAGAAGTCGTGGACAACTTTAACTCGGGTGCCCCATTTGAGAGGATAGCAATGGATGTGACAGGCCCTTTCCCTGTCAGTGATTCCGGAAACCGTTACGTTCTTGTGGTGATCGACTATTTCAGTAAATGACCTGAGGTATACGCTATACCGAACCAGGAAGCCAGGACGGTAATAAGCGCATTTGTGAACAACTGGGTGTGCCGCTACGGTGTTCCATTAGAATTACACTCTGACCAGGGAAGGAATTTTGAATCTGCTATCTTCAAGGAAATGTGTGAGTTGTATGGAATAAGAAAGACAAGAACCACCCCGCTGCATCCACAATCTGATGGTATGGTCGAAAGATTCAATCGCACTTTAGAGGAATACTTAAGAAAAGTGGTCAGTACTCATCAGAAGGACTGGGACGAACACATCCCCAGATTTCTGCTGCTGGCATATAGATCGGCTGTTCACGATTCCACCTGCCGGGCACCTGCAAAAATTATTTCCGGGACCGAACTTAAATTGCCCGGCGATTTGGAATTTGGTGTTAAGCCCGCCGCTTTAGATAAAGACAACGACAACGCTTCCCGGGAACAAGAAGACCTTAACGAGCTTCATGAGTTTGTGCGCAATCGAATTAAAATAGTCAGCGATAAGATGAAGGCGAGGTACGATCGAGCAGCGAATTCTGAAGGATTTAATGAGGCCGAATTGGTTCTGCTGTTTAACCCGCAACGAAAAAAAGGATTATCTCCCAAACTACAAACGCATTGGGATGGACCCTATAGAGTAATTAAAAGATCGAATGATGTGGTATACAAAATACAGAAAGATCAGAGCCCAAGATCCAAAATGAAGGTTGTTCATCTTGAACGACTAGCCAACTATGGAAAAGGAATATCTATCTTAAGTGGGCGGCAGTGTTACAAGAAATTTCTATCACTAGAAATTTCTTTACACAAATTTTGACAGCTGGAAGATTCTAGTGTCGTAATAAACTGGAAATAACTAGAATACCTGACTGCTCATATAAATACTGGTACTCAGTGACGCAGCAGTTCAGTTTATAAGTAAAACGCAGAGTGTGAAGAACTAAAGTGTGGCTAACGTTTAGTCTATCTAAATCGTGTAAATAAAGTGTGCTATTAAAGTGTATTTCTGTAATTTTTAGTGACGGTTATAAATAAATAGAGCTATAAATAATTTCAAACAGTGTTTATTATTTGCAATATAGAAAGAACTCGATTTATTTAAAAGGTAAATAAATCTAAAATCGTTGATTAGGTAAAATCGTAACATTATATTAATAAAAACAAGAGAAAATAATTTTGTACTTACAGTAAAGTAATTGAAAATCGCTCCTCTGAGCCAATTCTCTGCTTTGGGTGTTTAATTGAATCTTGAATCATCGCCAATAGCAATTCAAATAAGGTTTGGGAAATTCGAGTATGTTTAAAGAAATGATCATCCTCCAATTCTTTAATTTTAACAAACACTTTTCGGTGGTAACAATCCTTATTAATTGGCCGACTCCCCACCTTCTTAAACGTCTTTTTTTTTTTGCTTTTAGTTTTTTATACAGTAAGCATAACTGCAAAAAAACTCAATATAATATGCAAATTATTTATATTAATTTTTTTATTTGTTTATTTTTGAAGCATTCAAAAAATTTTGTAAAATTGAATCTTTACAAACACACAAATAAAATATTTGAATGTTTGTTTACGAATGTCAAAACATATGACACATAGTTTACGTATCTATAACTGCACAAAAACCTCCAAGCACGTTACGTTTACGAATGAGTTACGTTTACGGCTCGCTAATCGAGCCTTGAGAGTCTCTATTTCTTAACGGACTTTTTAGAAAACTTCGTGGAAAGTACTATTTCAGCAACTCTGATGTACTATAAAAAAAGCAGCCAATCTGCGAACGATAGTGCGAGAGAGAAAACAGCATATAAAACAATTCTTTTTTTCTTCCTTGCGTCTGTTTTTCCACTTCGTCAGCTTATTATTGGTTTGGCCCACCGAAGATTTTTGTAATAATAGATGCAAATGAATTATATATGATTCTGAAGCTCGTTTCTCAATATCTTGCATCATATCTGAGATATTTAATATCGACTTTGATATAAAATTTATAATGAAAACCATTTGCATTGTCTTCTTTTAACATTTGGGCAAACTAATACTAAACTGACGACTAATTATACATTTCACAGATCATATAAATGTGAAACTTTGTTTTGTTCTTTTGAATACAGAGATAAAATTAAAAAAAAAAATTATTTATGTGGAAAAATGTTATAAAAATATACAGCCTTTCTTATTACTATATGTAGTGATAGAAATTTCTTGTATTTGCATCTATTATATATAAAATTTGTTGTTAGTTTGTACTTAGTTTGTGAAACAACAAGATAGTTAAACTCTTGGTAAATACAGTCATGTTGCACTTCTATGGTATGTTTTATATACTTTTGGCGATCATATGTTCGAAAGCATGCTGTGTAGTTGTTCACTTATACACATTATTTTTTTTGTATACATTTGCCCGTAATCATAGTCCCGCACTAAAGTCGGCTTTTTTTAAAAACATCTTTCAATTAAAAACTTGTTATTATCTATTTTGCTATTATAGTCAGAATTAAAGCCAGTTTTAAGTTGAACCGGCTTTAAATGGGTATCACATCAAATGTACCAAATCCCCGCATACATTTTGTACTAAAAAAGAAGCAGGTGGCAACATTGATCAGCTGATTTTATATTTGCCGAAAAAAATGAAAAGTGTGTAAATAAAAGATTTGCAATTGCAATTCTTTTTCTCTTCCTTGCAAAAAGGAAAAAACTTTATAAAAAAGGATTGAAAAGTGTATTTTTATTAATTTATTACCTTAATAAATGTTATGCAAAATATCGTATTTATTGATATAATTTTCCTTTTAATAATTTGCAATTCAAAAATTTTTATCACAAAAATTTTCTTGGCGGAAAACAGCTGTTGTGTGTTGTTAAATTGGATAGTCAACTTCAGCTAGTTTTAATTTTAAAGCAGACTTTAGCGATTAAAGTATACTTTTACTTGTCTATAGTATGCCTAAAGTATACTTTTAAGAAAAGTCGACTTTAGAACTCTTACAGCGGTATTCATAAAAATTTTAAACAGTATTTCAAATCAATTTTAAGCAAAATTTGCTAAAATTGTTTTTATAAACGAATTTTAGCTTAAAATACCTTTTTTAAACCTTGTTTAAATAAACGAATTTTAAAATTGGTTCGACCCTATTTTAAACCTATTTTAAAATGACATTCTTGCTTTGTGTTTATTTTCATTTTAAACATTTTTGCAAAAAATTGGCATTTAAACAAAATAAGTTATTTTTTTTTTTGTTTGATAAATAATGGACCCTCTATATTTGATGAAAAGAATTGGTAAGAATCATTTTTATATGGAAAATGTGATATATTTAATTGTATTTTGTTTATAATAGAAACTATTGCCCAAATTTCAAACAATCGTCAGACGAAAATTTACAAAAAGAGGAGCGACCCGTTTTCAATTCCGGATAAAAAATTTAAGCAAAAATAATAATATTTTTGGATATTATTCATTGTTATACCCTTCACCACAGGTGAAAGGGTATATATAAGTTTGTCATTCCGTTTGTAATTTCTACAATATTGATCTTAGACCCTATAAAGTATATATATTCTGGGTCCTTATGAAGAGCGAAGTTGATTTAACGATGTCCGTCTGTCCGTCTGTGTGTTGAAATGGGTCTTCCGAAGAACCCAGACGTGATGAGGACTTGATTCTTTTTTATTTCTGTTACATGTGATCCATTTCTGTTTGCTATTAAAAATCAGACAGATCGGTTAATAAATGGCTGAGATATTAGCAAAAAACCAGGACTACCTCTAATTTTTCCAGTAAAATCCCTTTGTTTAATATGTATGTAGAATTTTGAGCATAACAACACATCCATGTGTTAAAATTCTTTTCTTTCATCTCCACCATTTATACACAAACAACACACATACAAAGATTTGTCATTTAAATAAAAACTATACAAATCCCTAATGACGAAGACTTTTATATATGTACATCTATTGACGATGATTTTGTGTGAGCTTCAATAGCTCAGTTGTCTAGACGCTATGTCACAAATACTTTTTTTCTCTAAGCCCGCGGAGTTCGAGGTTCAAATCTCGGTCAGGTCAATTCACTTTTTTTTTTGTACATTTTTTTTTATTATTTTCTTAATATTTTTTTTGTTTTTTTTCAACATTTAATAATTAATTTATATAAAATTTTATATTAATAATTAAAATTCTTTTCTTTCATCTCCACCTTTTATACACAAACAACACACATACAAAGATTTGTCATTTAAATAAAAACTAAACAAATCCCTAATGAACGAAGACTTTTATATATGTACATCTATTGACGATGATTTTGTGTGAGCTTCAATAGCTCAGTTGTCTAGACGCCATGTCACAAATACTTTTTTTTCTCTAAGCCCACGGAGTTCGAGGTTCAAATCTCGGTCAGGTCAATTCACTTTTTTTTTGTACATTTTTTTTTTAATTTCTTAAGATTTTTTTTTTGTTTATTTTTTGTTTTTTTTTTTACATTTAATAATTAATTTAAATAAAATTTTATATTAATAATTAAATAATCCATAAATAGGCTAAAAACATCAAAATTTTTATAAAAACCCTCTGATACAAACAAAATACAAACGGTTTTATTTCTTTTTTTTTGCTCCGATTTAAAAGAATTTATAAAAAGATTTTTAAACCATTTTTTTCTCACATATTAAGAAAATTTTATACATAATTTACCTTTGAGTGCAACTATTTTAGGTCATAACTTATAATAATTTATAAAAAAAATTATAAATTATTTTCCTTCAAATTTTAAAATTAAGCTAAAGAAATTACAAATATTTCTAATAAAAAAGCGAAATAAAATCCCAAATGTAAATTTGCCAGCTAAATCAAACTATTTTGTAGAAATAAAACACATGCAGTTGTAGTGATTTCTTTTAACGATTTGTTGAAATTCTTTTCTTTCACCTCTTCACCTTTTATACACAAACAACAAACACTATTCTAGAGCTGCATTATGACCAATGGATACGTCTTATATAGCAAAAGATCGAAAATCTTTAGTATAACATATTTGCTGAAAAACTCGGAAATATCGGTTCAGATACAAAAAGTTATGCCCAAAACATAAATTTTTGTAAAGTACCTATATTCCCGAGTCCAAGTTTTATCTCCAAACTAAATGGTTAATTTCCTCTTAAAGGCGTCCGTATATAAATCTGTCCATTCCATATATGTCCATATATAAACTTCAGTTTTTTCCCAACCATGGTGAAGGGTATATAAGATTCGGCATAGCCGAATTTAGCCGCTCTTACTTGTTTTTTATAATGGTGGTTTGTTTAATCAAAATAAAGAAAATAAGACCGGTTATTTGAATACTTTTTTTTATCTACAATATAATCATTATCTATGCAACACTTTTATTGGGCATTTTGTTTTGATTTTTTTTCTTTTTTTAGTTAATAAACAAGTTTTCATAAATTTTTTGTTTTATAAAAACAATATTTTTCTGAAAAACGACAATAAAAAATAGATAGAAACGAGTACCGTATGGTTTAGTAATCATTGATTTGCATCATTACGATTAATATGACAAATAAAAAAATACAGTGTTGCCATCCTCAAGTTAAAAAAAACATTAAATCGTTTATTAGTTAAAATACTAATTATGAATACGAATTTTTAATAAACCTTTTTCAGGCTTAAAATGTTTTTTAAATGAAATGCATTTGAAACTTGAATTAAGATTTTTTATGAATACCGCTGTTATAGATACTTTATTTTAACTATGATTATGCGCCATTGTTTTGAAATCTCTTTTGCACTGTAGTTCGCAATTACAATAACAACCTTCACCATACGGTTTTTGTTAACTGGTTTGACATTATTACTTCTTCCAACACCGGAATACCCTGTATGCCAGTGACATTAGGTCACAGTGTACACAGTGGAGATACGATGATTAGCGCACCTTCTTTCTTTACGGACTTTTAGAAAAATACGTGGAAACTACTATTTCGGCAACTCCGATTTTCTATAAAAGCAAGTTATCTACGCCAAACTCTAGGAGAAACAACTGCATGACAAATTATTATGTCTCTCTCTCTTGCGTCCGATTTTCCACTTCGTCAGCTTATTATTGGTTTGGCCCACTCACCATTTATGTAATAATACAAGCGAATAGATTATATATAATATAAATATCCTGTTTTTAATTCTGAAACCCATTTCCGATATCTATTATCATAACTGAGATAACTAATATCAACTTTGATATAAAATTAAGAATGAAAATCATTTTCATTGTTTTTCTTTTGAATGTTTGGGCAAACTAATAATAAGCTGACGATTATTAATTAATTGTGTTTTTTGTGTTTGCTTATACATTTCACGGATTATATAAATGTGAAACTTTGTTGTATGTTGTTTCTTTTGAATACTGAGATATAATTAAAAAAAAACATTAATTATGTGCAAAAATGTTATAAAAACAAAACAGTCTTTTGTTATTACAATATGTAACCCAAATATAAAATTTGTTTGTGAAACAACAGGACAATTAAAATTTTAGTAAATGCAGTCATGTTGCACTTCTATGGTATCTTTTAGATACTTTTGGCGATCATATGTTTTAAAACATGCTGTGTAGTTATTCACTTTTACACATAAGTTTTTTATATACATTGTTTTTAAATCTCTTTCTCGCCTTAGTTCCGAATTACAACAACCCTCACCATACGGTTTTTCTTTGCCTTTTTGAAATTTGTCACTTCTGACAACACTGGTATACCCTGTGCTCTAGGAGTTGGTTGCAAAACACCATAGGGCACAGCGTACACAGTGAAGACACGGTGATTAGAGCGCCTTTTTTTCCCTTACGTCCTTTAAGAAAACTACGTGGAAACTACTATTTTAATACACTATAAAAGCAACTGCGCTATGAAAAACTGTAGGTGAAACAACTGTATGACAATTATTCTGTCTCTCTTCCTTGCGTCTGATTTTCCAATTCGTCAGCTTATTATTGGTTTGGCCCAATCACCATTTTTGTAATAATAGAGGCGATTGGATTATATATAATATCAATATCCTCTTTCTAATTCTGAAACACGTTTTTCGATATCTGGCATCATAACTGAGATAACTAATATCAACTTTGATATAAAATTAAGAATGAAAACCATTTTCATTGTTTTTCTTTTAAATCTTTGGGCAAACTAATAATAAGCTGACGATTAATTAAATGTGTTTTGTGAGTGTGTTTATTTGCTTATACATTTCACAGATCATATAAATGTGAAACTTTGTTGTATGTTTTGTTCTTTTGAATACTGAGATAAAATAAAAAAATACATTAATTATGTGCAAAAATGCTATAAAAACATAAAACAGTTTTTGTTATTACAATATGTAACCCAAGTATAAAATTTGTTGTGAGTTTGTACTAAGTTTATAAAACAACAATTTTAGTAAATACAGTCATGTTGCACTTCTATGGTATCTCTTTGATATTTTTGGCGATCATATGTTTTAAAACATGATGTGTAGTTGTTCACTTTTACACATTATTTTTTTGTATACATTGTTTTTAAATCTCTTTCTCGCCTAGGACATGAAATACAACAACAACCCTCACCATACGGTTTTGGATCACTCGTTTGACAGCTGTCACTTCTGACATCACTGGTATACCCTGTGCCACAGGGTATACCAGTCAAAAAGTGACAACTGTCAAACGAGTGATTAAAAACCGTATGGTGTGGGTTGTTGTTGTATTTCATGTCCTAGGCGAGAAAGAGATTTAAAAATAATGTATACAAAAAAATAATGTGTAAAAGTGAACAACTACACAGCATGTTTTAAAACATATGATCGCCAATAATATCAAAAAGATACCATAGAAGTGCGACATGACTGTATTTACTAAAATAGTTGTTTTATAAACTTAGTACAAACTCACAACAAATTTTATACTTGGGTTACATATTGTAATAACAAAAACTGTTTTATGTTTTTATAGCATTTTTGCACATAATTAATGTATTTTTTTTATTTTATCTCAGTATTCAAAAGAACAAACATACAACAAAGTTTCACATTTATATGATCTGTGAAATGTATGAGCAAATAAGCCCACTCACAAAACACATTTATTTAATCGTCAGCTTATTATTAGTTTGCCCAAAGATTTAAAATAAAAACAATGAAAATAGTTTTCATTCTTAATTTTATATCAAAGTTGATATTAGTTATCTCAGTTATGATGCCAGATATTGAAAAACGAGTTTCAGAAATAGAAAGAGGATATTCATATTATATATAATACATTCGCCTCTATTATTACAAAAATTGTGAGTGGGCCAAACCAATAATAAGCTGACGAAGTGGAAAATCAGACACAATAAAGAGAGACAGAATAATTTGTCAAAAAGCTGTTTCACCTACAGTTTTTCATAGCGCAGTTGCTTTTATAGTGTATAAAATAGTAGTTTCGTAGTTTTCTAAAAGGCCGTAAAAAAAGGCGCTCTAATCACCGTGTCCACAGGGTATACCAGTGATGTCAGAAGTGACAGCTGTCAAACGAGTGATCCAAAACCGTATGGTGAGGGTTGTTGTTGTATTTCATGTCCTAGGCGAGAAAGAGGTTTAAAAACAATGTATACAAAAAAATAATGTGTAAAAGTGAACAACTACACAGCATGTTTTAAAACATATGATCGCCAAAAATATCAAAAAGATACCATAGAAGTGCAACATGACTGTATTTACTAAAATTGTTGTTTCATAAACTTAGTACAAACTCACAACAAATTTTATACTTGGGTTACATATTGTAATAACAAAAACTGTTTTATGTTTTTATAACATTTTTGCACATGATTAATGTATTTTTTAATTTTATCTCAGTATTCAAAAGAACAAAACATACAACAAAGTTTCACATTTATATGATCTGTGAAATGTATAAGCAAATAAACACACTCACAAAACACATTTAATTAATCGTCAGCTTATTATTAGTTTGCCCAAAGATTTAAAAGAAAAACAATGAAAATGGTTTTCATTCTTAATTTTATATCAAAGTTGATATTAGATATCTCAGTTATGATGCCAGATATCGAAAAACGGGGTTCAGAATTAGAAAGAGGATATTGATATTATATATAATCCAATCGCCTCAATTATTACAAAAATGGTGATTGGGCCAAACCAATAATAAGCTGACGAATTGGAAAATCAGACGCAAGGAAGAGAGACAGAATAATTGTCATACAGTTGTTTCACCTACAGTTTTTCATAGCGCAGTTGCTTTTATAGTGTATTAAAATAGTAGTTTCCACGTAGTTTTCTAAAAGGCCGTAAAAGAAAAAAGGCGCTCTAATCACCGTGTCTTCACTGTGTACGCTGTGACCGTGTCCACTGTGTACGCTGTGCAAAACACCATGTTTTTCATAACTAAAAGTAATATTTTATATTTTAGTTTGAGACCTTTAAAATTAAAAAAATTTTCAACCGTGAGACAGTTTTCTACATCTAAATATCCTCTACTGGCTGGGCATTCAAAATGGGCAAACATACGCCATATAAAGGCTACAAAAGATGGCCATAAGGCGACACTATTTACAAAATTTTCACGTCAAATAAGGCTCGCGGTACAGGAAGGTCGTAATACGGATCCAGCTCTTAACTCCCAACTGAGGACTGTAATTGATGATGCCCTCCGCAAGAACATGCCCATGGCTTCCATTCAAAATGCAATAAAGAAGTTTCAGCAAACAAAAAATGATTTAAAAAGGTATACAGTAGATATGAGATACAAACAAAAAGTTTTTGCAGTATGTGTAATATATACGGACAATTATGCTCAAGTCAAAATGGATATTGCGCCAGTGCTCCGGAAATCAGGGTATAAAAACTTCACTCATAGGTGACCAATTCAATTAACAACTCCTATCCCATTTAACCATTTTAGTGCAGTTGTTTTGGATACCAATAATCTTTTTGAAGAATTCGGCCTTATTCAAGCTGTAATTGATAATAAACGAATAAGACCAGGCAATAGTCTTGAAGATATAGTTACGGAAGATGCTATTTTGTGTGGAGCAGAAGAAGTTGAAGTCATTGAAAAGGATATAGGTTCAGTTAATGTGAGTGCTTAAGGTTCAATTACTAATACCGAGTTGTTGAGGTGTCAGTTAAACTGTGTTTATTTAGACTGAAAAAAATTCGTCAGCACGATTATTAACATAATGGTAATAGAAAAACTTTTCCTTGTGGATTTTTCCATGAAAAAGTACAAAAATAATCATAATTTTCGACTACTCCAAATTAAACAAATTTCGTGTGATGGTTGTAGACGCTATACTTAAAGTCCTTACGACAATATATTTTTTTGTTTTTTTCTTTACTTTTTCGTAAATAAATAAATAAAAACTTAAGTAAAGATCTAAAAAATTAAAGAAAAAGTTAAGATTGAGTTTAAATTTAAGCGACCCTCTGATACAAACAAAACACAAACGGTTTTATTTCTATTTTTTGCTCCGATTTAAAAGAATTTATGAAAAGATTTTTAGACCATTTATTTCTCATATATTAAGAAAATTTTCTACATAATTTCTTTTTGAGTGCAACTATTTTAAGTCATAACTTATAATAATTTATAAAATAAATTTTTATAAACTATTTTCCTTCAAATATTTTAAATTAAGCTAAAGAAATTGAAAACATTTTAAAAAAGCCAGCTAAATTAAACGATTTTGTAAAAATTAAAAACAGTTATAGTGACTTCCTTTAACGATTTGTAAAAAAATATTTTTTTGTTGTAAAAAAATTTTTTTTGGGTCGGTATCCCTGAATTGGGCGTGGCACAAAATAGATTAATTTATATGTATACATAAACATTTTTTCCCAACCATGGTGAGGGGTATATATGATTTGGCATAGCCAAATATAGCACACTTACTTGTTTTTATTATATTTGCATTCATTTGAATAATCCATTTATTTTTTTTTATTATTTGAATTAAAATATATTTTCTTCACACGTGAAACACATTTTCTTTATTTATATCAGCTGTTTTAATTTGACAGGTCTAACTGGAGCTTAATCGACGAGCAAAATAATCAACATCTGAAAAAAAGAATTCTAGATTTAACCATTGTTTAACTAACAAACAACGCTTATTGACGTCCCAAAAACTAGGCCTTAAATAAGTATATTTCCGTTCACTGATTTGGCAAAATAAATTTTCCGTTCAGTGATTTAAAATCAATTGTCTACCCTTTACTGGTTCAAACTTGATTAACCATATAAATTTGACATTCCTAGTTATGGTTTATCACTAACCTGAAGTTTTTTTGAGATAAGTTATCTCTATTTTCTTTAAATGTTCAAACAATGACTATTAAACAAAACAAAAGAAAATAAAATATTTTTTTGTTTTTTATTAACTGAACGGTAAAAATTTGATTTTCAATTACTGGACCGTAATGAAGCGATTTTAAATCACCGAACGGATTTTTTTTAAATCACTGCAACAAAACAAAAGAAAATAAAATATTTTTTTGTTTTTTATTAACTGAACGGTAAAAATTTGATTTTCAATTACTGGACCGTAATGAAGCGATTTTAAATCACCGAACGGATTTTTTTTAAATCACTGCACAAAAATATCAAACAGTTCAGTGCTGAGTGAATTTTACAGCTTTTCAACTACCAATGTTGACTTAGTGAATCCCATACAATTTTAGCATAAGTTGGCTTATGTCAAATTTATATGCAAATAATTCAAGACAACATTGATAGCTTGCCGCATAAACACATCTTGCGTTTAGGGATAGTATGTACAGTAATATCCTTTTTCCACTGAGCTGCATCTTTCATCAATTTGCAAAGATGTTAACATAAGAATTATACAGGCCAAAAATTCTACATCTTTCTACATCTCCAAAGGATGATCCTTTTCATTTTGTTCCATCTTACATCTTTCGTTATTTTAAGTGTCATCATTACAATAAAATCGATTTTCTATGTGCCATCACTAGCAAACTGACATTGCAGAAAAAAAAATATTCAACAAAAGAAAATGAGCGGCACATGTAAGAATTTCATTCTTATGTCTACCAAAAATTCTTCTTCATAATCATCTTCCAGAATTACCTTTCTTGCAAAGCAACAACTACTCCAATGATTAATGCTTTCTCTAAATCCATTTTTTATTTTTAACAAAAAATATGCGTCCTTTTCTTTTTTGACAGCTGAATAAATGGCAGATGAAAGATGAAAGATGTTGCGAATGTAAACACTTGTTTTACATTTACAACATTTTCCACGCGTTTCACAAAGATGTTGCTCAGTGTAAAAAGCCTATAAGCGAATGTTTTAAGAGACGGATTTAGAATGTATGTAATTTTAATATAATATACCGAATCGTTTTAGTTGAAGTTGGGTGTACATTAATGTCAAAAAGGTCGAATTCACGAGCTCCACAGCCCTGCAAATATGCCATTATGGAGTCACTAGTTCCGCACCTTAGTTTGCATTCATGCAATTTAACAGAAGGGTTTCGCGATTTTATATATATATTCTATTTGGCTGCATATTTATATTTTTTTAAATCAATGAACAGCACCGTTTGTTACGGATCAAGACTGATGAAAAACGGTGAAGTCCGTTTTAACGGCACGGAAACGGAGTTAAAACGTAGTGTTTTATAAAACCCGATTATGCGGTCCGTTAATATTCCGTTTATGTACAAGCTTTGACGGATACGTGTTTTACGGAGTAAACGTGTCGCAGAATCCGGATTCATGCTTCCGTTCGTAAAATAGTTTCTTGTGAAGTTAAAAAATTTTCTTGAATTCACATACATTCAAACATGTAAAATACAAATACTTATTCATTGTGCACTTTTTAATGTTTTTTGCTTTTTTTACCACCAACACTTAAGTTTACTTAGCAATTGTTAAATTCAGAATCCTTGTTCTAATCGTTAGAATTTCGCCAATTAAAACAGTCACGCACATTTTGGTGATCCAGAGCTGATTAACATATTTTGTACATTCTTTTATGAAAAAATTAACAGTGTTTTCAAATCAACGTAATAAAAATGCGTATATAAAAATCTGTACTTTTACATAGAATTTCAAAACACAGAAAAAACAATTTATGTTTTTGATTGCTAAAAAAAAGTTACCAAAATGAAAAAGAAGTTCACATCTCCACATTGGGAAAAAATAACCAATTTTGGTTAAAAATAACCAAAAACGGCAACACTGTATTGGAGGTACAATGACACGTTTAAACTTATCTGTCAAATGTTACAAAGAGAGCGTAAATAACTTTCCACCGATAATCACGATTAGAGAGAATATAACCATTTTTTATAATTGGTTAAAAAACATTTATTTCTTATTGTTTAATTATAATAATTATTATATAATGTAAATAATTTAAATTGTATGTAATTATATTTAAAAATAAAATTTTCCTTTCATGTTCGTGTGTTTGCTGTGACCATACATGTATTTCAACAACCCTCTATACACATAAGTCCTCAATTTTATTTTAAATAAAATAAAACTCACACCCGAAATTACACTAGTTAACAAATTTAAAAAAAAAATTGTGCGACAAGCGTGCAACTTTTTTTTTTGTTATTGATTTGGGTCTCCTGAATTCGAAAATCGCATTTACAAATTTTGTTTCTGGAGTAGTTTTTAAAAATTTTTTAATTTTTTATTTTTATATTTTAATTTTTGAATAATTTTACAATTTTTACTATAACTCAAACTAGGACCAAGATATTTTGATCAATCAAATTGCAAAAGAATTTTCATTTAATGGTCAACATTTTTCGGGTTTTAAATTGGTTCAGTAGTTTTGGACCTATGGGTCAAAATTTTACAGAAAAATCTCTGTTTTTCGGAAAAAAAATCTGAAAATTAAAAAAAATAAAAAAGATATTAATCTTGAAAGGAAAAATATAAAATATTTTTTTCTTAAATGTAGTACTTCTATATAAAAACTAAATCATTTTCAAATGACATCTATGCGTAAATACCAAAGCTATGACCATTTATGTAAAAGTACCTAATTTGAGATTTTCTCCTTTTTTTGTTTTATATTATTTTGAAAGCAAAATATAATATTTTGAAAAAAAAAATAAAATTAACTTTTTATTTATTAATATTGTTTATTGTTTTTCTTTAAATTTATTTATATTTTAGATTAAAACTAGTTGTTGGACCTTCTTTTACGTTTGTTTTCGTTGGAGTCCGTTTCCCTTAAGAGAAACCAAATGTAATCTCTCATTCTCTCATCCCAATTTCCCTGATATCGCCTCTCGATGGATTTTATTTCTTGGTGGAACCTCTCTCCCTGCTCATTACTTACATCACCGAGATTCTCTGGGAAAAAGGTCAAGTGCGAATGTAAAAAAATAGTCTTTAGGCAAATTAGGAAATAATTTTTGTTAAATTAAAAAAAATAGTATTTTATTCTCATTTTTCAGAATTCTTAATCAAATCTTCAACAATGGTCTTCTACTCCGAGTTTTTCTTGTTTCCCAGGATATCAGAAACCACAGTGACTTTTTAAATGAAACACAGTTTTTTTTTGCAAAAAAAAAAAAATATTTTTCAACATAATCTCCTTTTAGCTCAATATACTTAGTTCAACGTTTCTCCAATTTTTGTATCCCTTCCAAAAAATAGGTTTCGAGGTCCATAAAATAGGCATTTGTTTGATCAATAATTCATCGTAGGAGCTAAATATCTTTCCACCGAGCCATTTCTTTAGGTTTGGAAATAGTCACTAGGGGCTAAATCCGGAGAATATGGCGGATGAGGTACTAATTCGTAGCCAATTCATGGAATTTTGCCATTGAGACTACACACGTGTGCACCCGTGCATTTGGTCAATTGGTCAATTGAGAGCAAACGCGGCACCCATCTTGCAGACAGCTTTATCAAATCCACACTGCCATATGAAATGCCTATAGCATCAATAATCTCACGCACTTTTACTCATCGATCGGCCAACACCATATCGTGGATTTTTTCGACATTTTCGGGTGTATTGACCTCATTTGGCCGTCAAGAACGTTCAGAGCCATTTTTACTTGTGCGACCACAACAAAAGTCAGTAAACCACTTTTTTACCATTGAAATCGATGGTGCAGAGTCCCCATAGTATTGATCAATCTTTTCCTTGGTTTGATTGAAGATTTTTTCTGCAAAAAATAATGTTTAATGAGCACTCGAAATTCACTTCTTTCCATTTTTGAAAAAATCCGTTTTTCAAAAAATCCACTTATTGATCCGCCCTCGTATCTTGTTATTTTGTCTTTTTAAAATATTTTATTATTGACCTTTTATATTGACTTGCCTTATTTTATGTTGTTTTATTGATTATTTTGTCTTTAACCTAATTATTTGATATTAATTTATATCTTTAAATAATTTTTCAATTGTTTCCTTTATAATTATTTTATATGAATTGCATTATTTCAATTAATAAGTTCAATAATTAACGTATTAAAAAATACTATTTAAAAATGCATCTATGTTTGTAATAATTATTGTTCTAAAAAGAGAGAAGAGATTAAAGTAATTTTATTTTTGTCATTGCATATTCTTTATGTTTTGTAACCATAGCTTAAAAATTCAATCGATGTTCAACTGTTAAGGAATAACGTTTAATTTTATATTAAAGCGGACGTCTCCTGTCTCTATTTTAGTATTAAATAATAAACGCAACTAGACTTTAGGCTCTTGAAGATTATTAAAGTACAATAAAATATTAACAGATGTGGACATAATTTGACATTTTATGTCTGTTATCGTCCCTGCTCTATTAAATTTAATAAAAAAATCATAACATTATTAAAATCTTGGAAAGCGATCTCCCAGCCGAGTATCATCTCCCTTCAACCAATAATATTTTTACATTTAGTTATTCTTTGATAATTATTTTTACATAAGGCAATCTTATCATCTAATAATAACTTTCCAAGCTTATTTCCTAAAGAATATATTGTTACGATTTTAGCCTTTATAAAATCGTTGATTTATTTACCTTTTAAATAAATCGATTTCTTTCTATATTGCAAATAATAAACACAGTTTGAAATTATTTATAGCTCCATTTATTTATAACAGGCACTTAAAATTACAGAAAAACACTTTAATAGCACATTTTATTTACACGATGAAGATAGACTAAACGTTAGCCACACTTTAGTTCTTCACACTCTGCGTTTTACTTATCAACTGAACTGCTGCGTCACCGATTATCAGAATTTATATGAGTAGTCAGGTATTCTAGTTATTTCCAGTTTATTACGACACTAGATTTTTTCAGCTGTCAAAATTCGCGTGAAGAAATTTCTAGTTGTGGAAATTTCTTGTAACACTGCCGCCCACTTGAGCCTGTTCGTCCCGAACAGACATAGCTATTCCTTTTAAAAAGTTGGCTAGTCGTTCTAGATGAACAACCTTCATTGTGGACCTTGGGCTCTGATCTTTCTGTAGTCTGTATACCACATCATTCAACCTTTTAATTACTCTATAGGGTCTGTCCCAATGCGTTTGTAGTTTGGGAGATAATCCTTTCTTTCGTTGCGGGCTAAATAGCAGAACCAGCTGACCCTCATTAAATCCTTCAGAATTTGCAGCCCTATCATACCTCGCCTTCATCTTATCGCTGGTTATTCTCATGAAGCTCGTAAATGTCTTCTTATTCCTGGGAAGCGTTGTCGTTGTCTTTATCTATAGCGGCAGGCTTAACACCGGGGGGTGGAATCGTGAACAGCCGATCGATATGCCAGCAGAAATTTGGGGATGTGTTCGTCCCAGTCCTTCTGATGAGTACTGACCACTTTTCTCAAGTGTTCCTCTAAAGTGCGATTGAATCTTTCGACCATACCATCAGATTGCGGATGCAGCGGGGTGGTTCTTGTTTTTCTTATTCCATACAACTCACACATTTCCTTGAAGATAGCAGATTCAAAATTCCTTCCCTGGTCAGAGTGTAATTCTATCGGAACACCGTGCCGGCACACCCAGTTGTTCACAAATGCGCTTATTATCGTTCTGGCTTCCTGGTTCGGTATAGCGTATACCTCAGGTCATTTACTGAAATAGTCGATCAACACAAGAACGTAACGGTTTCCGGAATCACTGACAGAGAAAGGGCCTGCTACATCCATTGCTATCCGCTCAAATGGGGCACCCGAGTTGTATTGTTGAAGTTGCCCACGACTTCTTACTGGCTCTTTAGAATCGTTGTTTTAACTTCTCTAAGGTTTTCGTGACACCGAGATGACCACCACTGGGACCGTCATGGAACTCTTTTAATACTTCGTCCATTTTGCTTGACGGCACCACAATTAGCTTTGTCTCAGTTTTGCCGTCCGCACTTTCCCATATACGGTATAAGCAATGATTAATTACCCGTAGACTGTTCCACTGGGCCCAATATGCCTTCATCAACGGACTTTCAGCTGATATCTGCTCGCGGGAAGGCCTCCAGTTTTCTTCTTTGGCTGATATAGTCTTTGACAGTATGGGGTCATTCTGTTGCGCCGCCGACCAGGATTCCCTTGACTCAATATGCGTTAGTCTTATATCAACAATACACTCTTTTCCTTCAGCCCTCGAACAATGTTTGCACTCTAAATTACAGGGGCATCTTGAAAGGGCATCCGCATTGCAATGCTTTATGCCTTTCCTGTGCTCGATGCTGAAATCATAGCTTTGAAGTCGTTCAATCCAACGAGCTAGGTGTTTAAATTGCAGCAGCCACCTGAGTGCAGAATGGTCGGTTCTTAGTTGAAAGTGCTGACCATACAGATACTTGTGGTAGTGCTTTACACATTCTACCGCCGCCAAGAGTTCCCGTCGCGTTACGGAGTAGTTTCTCTCAGGCTTCGAAAGTACTCGACTTTAATAGCCTATAACATTTTCGGTTCCATTGATAACCTGCGAAAGCACACCTCCAATTCCGTATCCGCTTTCATCGCTATCCAGCACAAATTTTTCCCCGGCCACAGGATATCCATGAATCGGTGCCGTACATAATAACTCCTTGAGCCTTAGGAATGCTTGTGTTTGAGCTTCACCCCAATGAAATGGTCGCGCCTTCTTAGTCAGCTCATGTAGACTTGCAGCCACACTGGCAAAATTTGCTACAAATCGTCGGTAGTATGTGCAGAGACCTAGAAAGCTGCGCAACTCGTGCAGATTTTTCAGGCAAGGCCAATATTTTACAGCCCGAATCTTATCTTCATCGGTTGATATACCCTCTGCAGTTACGCGGTGCCGCAAATACTTGACTTCCCTCTGAAACAGTGTACATTTCTTTGCGCTAAGCTTGAGCCCAGCCGCAGGTATTCGCCTTAAACTTCTCCTAAGTTCTTCAGGTGTTTATCGAAAGTTTTTCCCATGACAATTATGTCATCAAGGTACACTAGGCAAGTTTTCCAGTGTAGTCCTATCAGCACATTTTCCATTAACCGCTCGAATGTTGCTGGAGCATTGCAGAGTCCAAAGGGCATCACATTGAACTGCCATATTCCGTCACCTGTGCTAAAGGCAGTTTTCTCCTTGTCGGCCACAAATTTCTACTTGCCAATAACCACTTTGCAAGTCCAATGTGGAGAACCATTTGGTTCTGCTAGCGTGTCTAGAGTGTCGTCAATTTTCGGTAGTGGATAGCTGTCCTTCTTGGTGATATCGTTTAGTTTTCTGTAATCAGCACAGAATCGGGTGCTGCCATCTTTTTTCTTAACTAAAACTATAGGCGAGCTCCATGGACTAGAAGATGGTTCGATTACTCCACTACGCTCCATTTCGTTTTGCTAGAGGAATAATTCTGGGCGCCTGCTTTATTGGCCTCGCTTTAACAATATTTATTCGGTGTTTTACAACCGCCGTTCTTCCTTGACTTTGTTTTCTCATGTCGAAGACAGAGCCATATTTCCTGATTAATTGTTTGGCTTTATTTCTATCAGGCGGGCCCAGTTCTTTTACCCATTTTTACACACATGCACATGCTGTCAGAATCTTTCGATCTTTAACGGACGCATTGGAAGGTTCTAAGTTCTTTTCGCTACTTATTATTGGTTCTGGCGCAGTACATTTGGCTATTTCAGAGTTCGCTCGGACAACTTTTTCACAATTTGATAGGTTCAGTACTCTTACAGGAACTCTTTTGTCTGCTGGTTTTCACGAGAGCTTTCGCTGTTACCGGATTACTTTTAATTTCTGTTGGTTCTACCACCCACAAGCTGTTGTCCTCACAATCTCCCTCCATGCGCACCCATACTAAAGTTTCTGATCGTGCCGGTATCTCCTGATGACTAATGGTTACTAGCTTTTTTACTCGATCCACTTGCTCATATCCAACATGAAGGGGTATTTCAACATTGCACCAAGTCATCACTTTTTGCCCCATATCCAGATTAATGCCGTGACCAATCATGAAATCTGTACCAATGATTATTTCGTCCACGATATCAGCAACAATAAATACGTGATTGACGCTTATGTTGGCAATCGTTAGTTTTACATTTATTTTACCATAGACAGATGCAGGCTCCACAGTAGCTGTGCGCAGACTTACCCCGTATAGTGGTTCAACTGCCTTTTTCACTAAATCGGGCCTGATGATTGACTGTGAGGCTCCTGTGTCTATCGTAAAAATGTGCTTTCGCTCGTTGATGTACCCATAAGCAGTAAGATTGCTTTTCTCCTGCTGTATTACTGATATGGAGATTGTGGGGCCATCGGTTGTAGGAGCTATCTCATGCCCCGTAGTGCTAGCTCTTTTTAGTTTAACGGTGACTATTTAGGTGATTGCTCATCGGCCCGGAGGCTCTTCCTTGGTGCACTGCAATTTCGCTGGTAATGTCCCACTCTACCGCAGTTGTAGCATTTATCCTTGGCCTTGACTTGCTTCTCCCCTTATGCCTGCTTAAATGCATCTTTTAACTCCGTGAGCACTTCTCTCTTTCAGCAGTCACTTCGAAGTTACGCACCTTAAATATTTGTGGCTTGGAAATCACCTTTGCAGTCTCTTGGGCCAGCGCGAATGAGACAGTTTCAGCAAAAGTCGATTTCTGCGTAGCACATACCGCATGTCTCACATCAAAATCCCGAATTCCATTCACAAATGCTTCAATTTTGAACTGATCTAAGAATGGATGATTTTCGCCTGGATAAGTTAGCTGCACCAACCGCTCAATCTCTGCCGCGAAATCTTGCAATGACTCATTTGCTTTTGCAGTCTACCTCTTAGTTCCATTCGGTATATTTCTTTTTTGTGTTCGCCACCATACTTTCGCTGCAATGCCACCATTATGTCATCATAATTATTTCTGCAGGTGATTGCCACACTTTCTAGAATTTCTGCAGCGTTTCCTTTTAAGGCCAGAATCAACTCTATAGCTTTTTCTTCGATGTTTCACATATTTCTGGCGGGAACTGTCTCCAACTGTCTCCAACTGGAACTTGAAAACATTAAATGGTACGCTGCCATCAAAAGTGGGGGCCTTTGCTCTACCAGAAGTTTCCGAAATAACTCTTGCTGGGCCCTATTGACATTGAGAATTATTTATTTTACTTTCCAGATCTTGCAGTTTTTCTTGACGTCGTTCTCTAAGTCAGAAACTCGTTTTTCAACCACAGAAATTTTTTCATTAGTAGCTTTAGAAGTTTCCTGAAGCTTTTGTTCCACCTTAGCTAACAGTTTCTCGTTGTCTGCTCTCGATGTTTCTAGCAGTTCCGTTTTCAGTTTCTCGTTGTCTGCTCTAGAAGTTTCTAGCAGTTTCTCATGTTTTTCCATCTTAGTTAGCAGCTTCTCGTTGTCTGCTCTCGAAGCTTCTAACATTCTTATGTTGTCTGCTTTAGAAGTTTCTAGCAGTTTTTTGTTGTCGTCCATCTTTTGCGTCATAGCAGCCATCATTGTGCTTAACTCTAAGTTACCTTCTGTTTTACGCGTACTAACCTCCATTGCTTCTTTTTCATCAAATTCGTAAGTGGCAATGTCAATGCTACGCCGCTTGAATTCCTCTAACAGCCGTTTTTTCAATTCTGTCCACCTTAATCTCCTCCAATTTCATGACTGCTTATTGTTTTGCAATCCCACTTCTGACACCAATTGTTACGATTTTACCCTTTATAAAATCGTTGATTTATTTACCTTTTAAATAAATCGAGTTCTTTCTCTATTGCAAATAATAAACACTGTTTGAAATTATTTATAGCTCTATTTATTTATAACAGGCACTTAAAATTACAGAAAAAAACTTTAATATCACACTTTATTTACACGATGTAGATAGACTAAACGTTAGCCACACTTTAGTTCTTCACACTCTGCTTTTTACTTATCAACTGAACTGCTGCTTCACCGAGTACCTGTATTTACAGTGCTGTTCTTACGCTAAGCAACTCACACTGAATTTGAGGAAACTATTATTTTACTCTGAAATAAGAAGACCTTACGTACTCATTATAATATTTATTTATGACTTATATAATAACAAAAAAAATTATAGAAAAAATAACAACAAAAACCTTTTACGATATTACAATAATAAACAAAAACAAATCTAACTCTATGAGAGGCTGTGCCTACGCTAAGCAACTCATTAATATTTTGTGTATGACCTCTTGTTTTTTAATAACTGCTGCACATCTTTTGGTCATTGAGGCAATTAAATTTTGTAAAGTGCTTTTGGAGATGTTTTTCCATTAATTTTCAAACCCTTTCAACAAATTTTCTTTATTTGTAAATCGACTCGATCCGAGGCGCCGTTTTGCAAAGGCAAACAAATTTTCGATAGAATTCAAGTCGGGTGATTGTGCCGGCCAATCAAGCACTTGAATCCTTTTCCATTCCATTCCTTGACCAACTTCGATGTGTGTTTCGTGCCATCGAAGTGGCATAATCCATTCTGCATATGGGAGCATTTTCGTTTCTAAGACTTCCTTGTAAACGAAACTATTCATTTTATCGCTTATTTTCTGCACAGGCCGAGGCGTTTCCCAGAGAAACATGCCCACACCATAATATTTCCCCCACCATGTTTCATCGTTTGCTTACAAAAGCGTGCATCGATCCGATTTCCTTTCCTATACCGCACTGTGCACATGCCGTCAGAATTGAAGAGGTTTACTTTGACCTCATCGCTAAACAGCACACTATTCAATTTTCTGATAGGCCAATTAATGTGTTGCTTTCCAAATTCAAGACCAAAAATAGCAAAAATACTATTGAATTTGTTGTTAAAGTAAATTAAAATTCACTTTCCGTTTCTTCATGTGTTTTTGGTTTTTGACAGCCCTATAACTTTTTAAACCAAGCTTGATAATATGGTTTCTAACTGTGCTGGAATCCACATTTAAATTGAGTGATTTTACTATTTCTTTTGAAGTAATAAATGTTTTTTTTTTTTTAAATTAATATTTTAATTAGTCTATCGTCGCGGTCGGAAATCTTGCGTGGAGGTGCGCCTGTATTTGGATTTATGACAGTGCCTTTCGTTTTATAATTTTGAATCCACCGTAAAACCAATGATATATTAATTTTAAAATGATTAGCTGTATAAATTTGATGGTGCCCTGCCTTCCACAATGATATAACGGTAGATTTAAAGCTATTATCGTATTGAACGCGCTTCATATTGAAAATTGATAGTTTGAAAGCAAACAAACTCTTAATAGGACTTAACTGCATTGATTTAATTTATTTGCAATTCAATCAACTCAAATCCATGGCAAAAGTACCTTTATATTTAAGGGAGAGAGAATAAGTAAATTTGTTTTCGAACAGTTGCTTAGCGTAGGGACAGCCTCTCATAGAGTTAGTTTTGTTTTTGTTTATTATTGTAATGTCGAAAAAGGATTTTGTTGTTATTATTTCAGAGTAAAATAATAGTTTCCTCAAATTCAGTGTGAGTTGCTTAACGTAAGAACAGCACTGTATATGAGTAGTAAGGTATTCTAGTTATTTCCAGTTTATTACGACACTAGATTTTTCCAGCTGTCAAAATTCGTGTAAAGAAATTTCTAATTCTAGAAATTTCTTGTAACAATATGTTATAGATCTCACATTCTTTTTCAATTAAAGGATATTTATAAATTTCAATAATTGCTTGGTTTAGTTCACAAACATATCTGAATATTCAAGTATATTCATTACAGGTATTTTTAGTTTTTCATTTTGTATAAAAGATTCAATTTCGTGTACATCTAATGTTCCATAGTAAAAATTATTATTAATGAGTCAAAGGCCTTAGCTGCTAGTACTCTTTCGCTCTTTTTGTTTATAATATCATTTATTGTAGTATATAATTCTAATAAAATAAAATAAAATAAAAAATAAAAAATTATTATTTTTTGCAAAATTAATTGTATTAGTTAATGTCATTAATTCAATGTTAAGTTCATTTAACATGAAGTCTTCATTTATTTTTTGAATGTTTAAATTATTTAGTTATTTTTAATTGTGAGTTAATTATGTTTTGTTGATTATACTAGTTTACAGCCAAAATGCCACAAGCATGCGATTATTTTTTTGTATGAGGGCCTCCGAAAACCGAAAATCGGACTAAAAAAATTTGTCCTTGTCTACTTTTTAAAATTTTTTATTTTTTTATATTAATTTATTAGTGAATTTAATTGTCTTCAAATGAGTTTTGATTTACAAAAGATGAGTCGAAACTTAGGTTGGTGTTAGTTGATTTTGGATATATAGGAATGAGCAAGACATCCGAATGAGGAACTGGAAAACTGACAGGGTCTACATTTTCATAAAACCACCTTTTTTGGCTCGAAAGCCAGAACTCTTGCTTTAACAAAAATAGCAATCGTCAATCATATTAGATAGTGTTCTCCAAATCATTGGGACTCCGAATTTCATGCATCGGCTAATAAAAATAAATTTTAACACATGAGGTATTTATATTAAATAAATCAGTAAAAAATAATTACAATTTCGTGCCAGAAGCCCATCTTATAAGATTTCTATAGCACGGAAGACATATGATACTTGGTGTCATCTTTCTTGCAAAATTTGATTTAATTGCATACCACCAACACATTCTCATTTTTTGTATAACATAACTATACCACCAACACATTCTCATTTTTTGTATAACATAACTAATACATTGTCATTTTAAGACTTCCCTTTTTGCCATTTTTGTCATTTATATTTATGAGCACTTGCTTTCTTGTCTACATAATTTGCAAATAAATAAAAAACGGGTTCTCAAAACCTGCTAAGAAGTACAACAATTTCACAATTTTTCCTTCCAAAATAGATTTTTTAAATGTTCAATTTTAGTTTTCTTCAAAAATAAAAATTATTCTGCTAAAAAATAGTAATATAAAACAAAAAAACGGAAAATTTTAAATTTGGGTACCTTTACACAAATGATCACAACTTTGGTATTTATCCATAGATTTTTAAAATGGCTTATTTTCTCTGTAAAAGTACAACATTTAAGAAAAAAGTTATTTCATATTTTACCATGCAAGACGAATATCTTTTTTATTTTTTTGAAATTTCAAAATTTATGTTTGTATAAAAAAAAAATATTTTTTCGCGAAATATGGGAAATATCTTCTATGGGTTATATCTTATAAACTACTTAACGGATTTAAAAACCATATTAACAAAACATGCTGTGCCTTGACTTGTTTTTCGTTTGCGATTTGACTGATAAAAAAAATTCAAGCCAAAATCGAGATATAGTCAAAATGGTTAATTCACTAATACATTAAAAAAAAAAATAAGAAATTTCAAAAATTTCAAAAACTAGCACAGAAAAAAATTTTTTAATGCGATTTTTGGCTTTATAAGTCTCTAATAAAAAAAAAATTGTCGCATTTTGGCAGTAAACTAATGTTATTTACAAAAGGTTAAAAAATAAAAAGTCCACTTCTTGATTTTTTAGTATTAAATGCTTTCGCTGTAACACTAAGAAATAACAATTGAGTTTTTGGTACATTGCTCTTTAGTTTCAATCAAAATAAATTTCTATATTTTTGTGTTTTTTTAATAATGTAGAGTTTAGAATATTTTTCTTTCCTTTGTTTAACACAAGTTTTAAGAAATTTATATTTTCAAGTTAAAATTAATACTTTACGTATTTAATACGATTTTCAGCAAAAATTTTTGTATATTCTTTTTTAGGCAAAAAGTATTTCTATTAAAATTTTATTTCAATTTTTGTTTTGAGGAAAATTTTTTTTGCGCATTCATTTTCTTGTTTGCAAAATTAACTTTTCCGATCACTTTTTCTGTTGATTTACATACACACTTTCCGACCAGGTTTTTTTTTATAGATTTTTACAAGATTTTATTTTAGATATTATAATTTAAATTATGTATTTATTTTCAGCACTTTTTTGCTGCTGCATTTGTCGCCTTTTTTCGGTCTTTTTTAAATATTATTTAAAAACAAATATCAACTACTTTTCCTTACTAATATTCATGGGCTTTTGTTAATCCGTTTACCTCATTTTTCTTGATGATGTGTAGAGAGTAGAGTGTAATAACCAAGGTGACCAGTTCACTTAATTTGAAGGATCGTGAACGTATCTGTGTATGGGGACTACAGATAATTTTAAGTCTTCCTAAATATTTGGCTTAAGAACCGCTGGGAGCTGAATCTTAGGGAGGAAGATTATAATTATAGAGGGGTGGAGAAAAGAAATGTTATTAATAAAATCAATTTGGTATTTTTCTTTTCACACACGTTATAAGGTTTATTTGGGATATTTTACCTTTTCCTTCATTTTTTATTTATTTATTTATTAGTGTCATATCCTGCATAACAATATTTAATCTTTAAATTATAGTAGAGGAATTACCAAGCAAAACCAATAAAAATGACAATTGTTGAAACATATTTAGAAATAAGTTACAATTAGATGCAATATTTTAAAAGCTAAAATTTAAATTACACCAAATTAAAAAAAATAAAAATAATAAAAAATTAAAGTTAAAATAAAAACAGGAAAAGTAAGAAAATATCAAGAATAAATTAGAAAAACAAATTTTTAAATAGAGTAACGTTGATGCTAAGTTGTTGGTTTTGTGAAAGCATATTCCAGAGATGAATTGCATTTATATAGAATTACCACTCAGGTACTAGACAATTATGTCTTGGTAAAATAATCTTTTTGCCCCTATTAGACTGAGCGAAACGAAGTTTTTCATAGAGGTATAAATGTTTTTGCGTGTAGATGATTTTATGTAAGAAGAGAAGTACTCTTATCTTCATAATATTTATAAATGAAATACCAAAAATTTTCTTTGAGATAGCCGAAGTTCCACCACGTCGTCTTAATCCAAAAACATAGCGAACAATGCTTGTAAGATTTGGCTAGCAGCCAAAAGTTGTCTTAGTCTCATGAATGTTTGACCCACTTTTTAGTATTAGACCAAGATTTTTAGATGTTGGAACAATGTTAATTCTCTCATTGTTAATTACGATGTCATTTTCGAAAACTGGATTTGAAGTTTTTTTACGAATTGCCAAGCATTTGGATTTTTAGATGTTGGAACAATGTTAATTCTCTCATTGTTAATGACGATATAATTTTTAAAAACTGGATTTAATTTTTTTTCAAATTGTCAAGCATTTGGATTTTCGTGGATTAATACAAAGCCCATTTGCTATTGCCCACCGGTATAAACTAATAAGATCAGCGTTCATTTTATCAATATTCTCATCTGCGTAAATGTGTATCTCACAATATGAAATATATTTAGGTAAGTCATTAATAGATATGGAAAATAGCAGCGGACCCAAAATTGAACCTTAGGGTACACCTCTCTCGAGATTCAAAGTTTGGGATGACTTATTATTATCAAAGCTTTTGAGTGATCAAGAAGTACAGGAAAGTTTATTTTGCTATCATCCAGTTCATGCCTAATGCTGTCACAGACATCAACCAAGGCTCTCACGCAGCTATGATTAGGACGAAAACCAGATTGCTTGTCCGACATTAAACCGGTATCATTAATATATCTACGCATTTGGGTGTGCAAAATCTTTTCAAAAACTTTCGAGAGATAACATAGTATTGCTATTGGTCGGAAATCTACAGGAATTTATAATGTGGTTGAAGAAATATGTTAAATAAGGCAGGAGTAACGATAACAGCATTTTTATGAATTTAGGGTGCACGTTATCATACCCCACAGCATTTGACTTAACCATAGAGAAACAAGACAAAACATCAAGTTGAGTTACGCATGTAAATTCAAAGTTATTTCCTTCTGAGTCAAAAAGGATAGACGTGTTATTTTTTCGGTCCGTGAATTTATTTAAATATCGGCTTATTAGTGTTTTAAAAAAATATAAAAAAAACAACAGCGCTTGGACGCTTAAAAAATAATATATTTATTACAAAAAAAAAAAAAAAAAACAAATAAACCCTGTTCAATTTAAAATTTAAATAAAAAAAACATATATAAAAAAACCCCTAACAAACAGGGATTTGTCTTGTTTGTTTTGTTTTGTTTATTTTTTTTCTTTTCTTTTATATAAAGAAAAGAGCATATGAGCTCTATAATTCAAGAGGAGAGAAGGCTCAGTGCAAATGGCAGAAATGCCTACGTTATTCTAAAGGGAGATAATATCAATGTTAATAAAAACATTAGTGATCCCAATTACAACAAAAATTACTTAACCGCTAAAACAATTGAGAGATCCCGTTCATGTTTTCCTTTACTCTCATGTGAAAAAATTAAAACCAATGTGCCAACAAAAACTACGTACAGCTTAGAATATAACATAAAGAAACATGAAAATATAAAAGTACCAACAAATACAGTGCCTAGTTTAACAACAACACACAAAACACTGTCTGCTTTGACTTCACCAAAACCTACAGCTACAACATCAACAAATAGTGAGATTATTAAAACACCAACAACATCTTCTGCTACAGTTAAACAGTGATATCAATATTATGGCTCAACCTAATAACTTAAAACAGCCCCAAACTATGCTTCAGTGTCCGTTAGTAATGTTGACCTGCCAGTCATCATTACCCCCAAACCATTGGTACAGACTGGATTAGACAGGTATGTTAAAATAGTTAAGAGGAAAAGAAGCCTAAAATCGGCTAAAACAGCTCCCTATCCTAAGCTTAGTAGTAGAGGTGAAATAAATGGCACTCAATCCCAAAACCGTTTTGCCATACTGGAAAGCGAAGATAATTATGCCCCGGTGATACCTAAACCACAAAGACCTCCCCTATCTATCTAAGAGCAAAATTCAAATGAATTTGTTAAAACCCTAGTCAGCCTTATTGGGGAAAACTCTTTTTACATTGTGCCAATAAAAAATGGCAAAATTGTTGAAACTAAGATTCACGTTCAATGTGAATCCAATTTCAGAAAATTAGTATCATATCTTAAATCCAAAAAAAAAAATGTTTTATACTTACCAGTTGAAGAGCAGCAAAGGTCTTCAGATAGTGATTAAGGGTATTGAATCATACAATGACCCACTAGAAGTAAAAAAGGCACTCGAAATCAACGGCTTTAAAGTTAAGTCCGTTGTTAATATTAGAAACCGGGATAAGCTCCCCCAACCCCTTTTCCGAGTTGAATTAGAGCCTGGCGATATCAAGTTGAAGAAAAATGAAACACACCCTATTTATCAACTTAGGTACTTGCTACACTATAGAGTTACAGTTGAAGCACCACATAAGCGACGAGGACCTACCCAGTGTACGAACTGCCAGGAGTATGGTCACACTAGGTCTTATTGTAGACTACATCCAGTTTGCGTAGTTTGCGGTGAGCTGCATAGCACAGCTGACTGCACCAAACCAAAGACAGTAAATGCTGGAAAGAAATGTAGCAATTGCGGTAACCCCCATACTGCTAATTATAGAGGTTGTGAGGTATATTTAAAATTAAAAAACTCAAATTTGAACAGAACCCCAAACCCCCGAATGAAATCACAGTTAGAACCGGAATTTTATATTCCACAATACCCACAAATTATCACCAACAGTGCTTCATACTCTGAAGTTCTAAGAGGGCAACCACAGCCCCCAAAAACTCCACAAGCCGCACAAGTCAATCCAAATGCTCCACTTTCTCAATCTGAACCCCAGATACAAAATTTCAGCAGACTTGAAGCATCCGTTGAATCCCTGGTTCAAACTCTTACTAACTTTACAAACTCAATGAGTAATATGATGCAAGAGATGATGAGAAATCAGTCTATTTTGATGCAAGCTTTGTTAACTAAACCATGAACAGTTTGAAAATATGTTACTGGAATGCTAACGGCATATGCCAACATAAAGAAGAGCTCGAGTATTTTCTCAGAAATCAGCAAATTGACGTAATGCTTATTTCTGAGACCCATTTAACCCTGAGAAGTTCATTTTCAATTCGCGGATACACAATGTATGATACTAAGGACCCAAGAGGCAGGTTATGTGGAGGATCAGCTATTCTCATTAAATCTAGATTAAAACATTTTCTTATGTGTGATCTTTGCGAAAATTATCTTCAGGCCACTACTAAATGTTTTGAAGAATTCGATAAGGACTTAGTGATTTCGTCAATTTATTCTCCCCCCAGACTCTCCATAACGGAGGATCAGTACACAGGCTTTTTCGAATCATTTGGCGTTTTCTGGCAGCTGGAGACTATAATGCCAAGCATACATTCTGGGGGTCACGGCTTGTTACCCCTAAGGGCCGTGTTTTGTTTAATACAATTTCTAAGCTGGGTATGGATGTGATCTCTAGTGGAGAACCCACGTACTGGCCAACAGATCGTCGGAAAATACCCCAACTGATAGATTTTGAAATAACAATGTCTATTGCAAGAGAATTGGTCCATGTAGAACCATTACTGGATCTCTCATCTGATCACACACCAACAGTTGTTACTATTTTAAACCCCCGAGGAATTGTACCCCCCTCTGGTGACTTAGCACTGACAGGCAAAAAAAAGATTGGTTGAAGTATAAAAAATTCATCAGTACACATTGCTCGGAAAACATACCGCTAAGAACACCGGAAGATATCGACCTCTCGATTCAAAATTTTGAACTAAATCTCAAACTTGCTGCTCAACTTGTTACCAAACCCCCCCGACACAACAGACAAAATATTATTTTGTCTGCCGATGTCGAACGACTCTTAAATGAAAAAAGAAGAGCTCGAAGAGAGTGGCAACAGCACAGATCTCCTCAACTCAAGGAATGGTTGAAAGAATGCACTAAAAAATTAAGAAAGCTTCTTGAACATAAGAGAACTGCTTCATTAAACAGATATCTTGAAAATTTAGATCCAACATCAAAAACTGATTACTCATTATGGCGTGCAACGAAAAATTTAAAAAGACCTGTCTTATGTAAGCCTCCTTTGAGAAAATCAGACGGAGGTTGGGCTAGAAATAATACTGAAAAAGGAGATCTGTTTGTAGAAAAGTATTCACGCCAAATATAACAAGTTCTGTAACAGAGTTGCCACCGATTTTACCCCAGCACCGAGCAGCTACCCGATTGACGTTTGAGATGAGAGAGGTCGAAAAGGCTATTTTTGAACTAAACCCCAAAAAAGCTCCTGGTATCGATGGAATCGGTAACAAGATGCTCTTGGAGTTACCCCGTATAGCATTAAAGATAATTCCCTTTATTTTTAATGCTATTATACGCCTTGAATACTATCCCCCAGAATGGAAAGTTTCACTCGTTAAAATGATACCCAAGCCAGGCAAAGATCACACAAAGGTGGAATCGTATAGGCCTATTATCCAATTTGTCAAAGCTGTTCGAGAAAATCCTAATGGAGAAGATAACTGTTTATGTGGAACAAAACAACTGTATTCCAGCACACCAATTTGGTTTCAGGAGAAAACACAGCACCATTGAGCAAGCCCACAGGCTAGTTACTGTTGTCAGAAAAACGTTCGAGGAGAACAAATACTGCTCTGCCCTTTTTATCGATGTTTCACAGGCTTTCGATAAGGTTTGGCATGAAGGTCTACTATTTAAAATAAAACTTTTGTTACCAACAAGCTACTCGAAAGCTATATAACAAATCGAAAATTCACTCTTGCTGAAAAAAGTTTTGTCAGCTCTCCTCAAGATATACAAGCCGGAGTTCCACAAGGTAGCATTTTGGGTCCTCTGTTATATATCATTTATACTTCAGACATGCCATTAGATATTAATACCCACACATCGACTTTCGCTGACGATACTGCAATTTTAAGCGTCCACGATGACTCAAAAATAGCGTCTAGAATGTTACAGACTCACATTTCACAATTGGAAGCTTGGTTGGATAAGTGGAAAATTAAGGTGAATGAACAGAAATGTATCCACATTACTTTCACACTGAGAAAAGAGACGTGTCCACCCATTAAAATTAATAATTTGAATATCTGAAATATCTCGGTATTCACCTTGACCGTCGACTCACGTGGAGGAATCATATAGATGCGAAAATAACTCAGATGAGGCTAAAAACTGCTCAACTCGCTTGGCTTACTGGCAAAAACTCTAAACTAGGCCTGGACTGCAAATTACTCATTTACAATTCGATCATGAAACCCATATGTTGCTACGGAATTCAGCTCTGGGGTACTGCCTCTGCCTCCAATATAGCGAAAGTTCAGAGAATGCAAAATAAATTCTTGAGGACGATCACGAACGCACCCTGGTATGTTAGGAATTGCAACATACATAAAGATCTGAATGTACCCCTGGTCAAAGATGAAATTATTAGACACTGTCAACGCTATTTAATAAAACTGGAAACAGACCCCAACATAATAATCACGGCCACCAGCGTCTTAGAAGGAGGGACACTGCGGATCTGGTCCGCTAATAATAAGGAGAAATAATGGTCTCAGTTAAACCACATAACATCAATCTGGCACTGGCTGGACTTAATAATTAATATTTAGTTTTAAGATTTGGATAATTGTTGTTAGTTCACAGTTTTTAAAAGTGAAGATCCAATAAATAATATAAAATATGACGGATTTCCTTCAGTGTTGGTATTGTTGTAAGTATAGAAACTGTTATCGAACTGAGCCAAAGGTAGGTTTGTAAAAATTGAGTTAAATTCATCAGCATCAGTCGTACAGCTATTGTTTTTAGCTTTTTCAATACCAATTTCACGGATTGTTTGCCAAGTATTTTTGGATTCCAAAGCTGGAGAAAAACGTTTAGAATAGTATTCGGTTTTAGCGATTCTGATTTTTTGGTTGACTGCCTTCCTAGCCGAGAGATAACCATCTTTTAATTCGAGGGTTTTAAAACGTTTTCATTGGGAGTGTGCTAGATCTCTATGAGAAATTGATTGTTTTATGGCAGCTGAAAACCATGGTTTAGACTTTATTGAAGATGTTTTTGTCTTCAGTGAAACCGTTTCTTCATAAAGTCGCAGCAGGTTGTTTTGTAAGAAGCACAATTGATCATCAACGGAAGTCTTGCAATACACACTATACCAGTCAATATTGGAGAAGTTCGAGTATAGCAGATTATAGTTCAAGTTCTCGATAGGAGAAAAACATGATGCCGAGATTTGATCATAAAGTAAAACGTTTGAAACATTACTAACAAAGAAAATGTCAAGCAATGTGCTGGTATAGGTGGTATGATGTGAAGGACTAGTGCGATTTGTAGGCTCAAGTCCAAGTAATAGCATTTTAGCAGTTAAAATTGATTCTATCATGATATTTGAGTTAAAATGACCTGATATTATTACATCATCATATCTCTCTGTCAAGGTGTCTAATTTAGTAATAAATGTTGATACACAAATGTTTTGATGTGTTCTATAAAAGCAACCAGCCAACAATTTCGGCTACGTTCGTAAATGCAGTAGTTGCGCATCACTGCAGCATAATTAAAGTAAAACGTTCAAAAATGCATCATTTGGTAGCACTGATTTGCGTCAAACGTTTTTTTATGCATAAAATTGACAGTGCTGCCGCAAATTTTTGCAACTATGGCATCATTAAAGTTTCTGATGCAATAGTGCGAAATCAGTTTTCTTTTTCGTTTTAATTGATTTTTGATAAGTAAAAGTCGTTTCATCTTTCTTTTAATTCTTTTATACTATAAGATTTTCAATAATATTAATTTTTTATTTTAGGAATCCGCCTTCTTTTTCGTTTTAATTGAATTTTAATAATCATAAGTATTTTCATCTTTCTTTTAATTCTTTTTTTATTATAAGTTAACAAAAAGCTGTCATTTCTACCATCAAGGTTTTCAATAATATTTGATAATATTATTGTGAACATGTTTTTCATCAAACGTTTTAAAAAGCAAGCATTGTGCAGTTGTTGGGCAATATGAAAGCATCTGCAACAGCTAATCACGCATCAGCAACAAAATTTGGCATAACTGCCGCAGTGATGCACAAATTTACTGCATTTACGAACGTACCCTTCCTTTCATTCAATTGTTTGAGTTGTAAGGGATGGGGTGGGGTTTACGGCAATTCTTAGAAAAAGCGTTTTATTGCAATATAGCTGTTATTAGAAAAAGCGTTATTATTGCACAAAAATTAATGGTTGAACTCGTTATAGCTGTTGCTAAGCAAGAAGTCAAAGTTTGAACAAATTTTGATTTTCATTAATGTCTACTTATGCCAAACCCGAAAAATCCTAGAAAACTCCCGTACCTTTGCTAACAACTTCGTAATTTTTTAGTTAATTAAATTTAGGTAGTACATATTTAGTTCAGTTTTTTTTAAGTATTAAAAATTCATTTTGGGTTCAATTCTAATTTCTATCTTTTTTTATTTAAAAAATATTGTCTGAACGCGAGTTTAGATATACATTGTTATGAAAAGTAATAATAATCAAGTCAGTATGAATAAAACTACACAAATAACAAGTTTCACTTTGTTAGCAATATTTTTTTATTACATTCAGGCTGTGTTTTGACCATCTATGAACGTATGCCGTTCATTTACATCGTACGGTGTTTTTATCGCATCAAATAAACCGTTTATGTCATCGCAGAAACATTTTGCTTATTTGTGAGAAGACAGGCATAACTCAAAAAAAGCGATTTTGAGATAATTGCATTCAAAGTTTTTATTTAGCCTAACTGCTGAGTAAAATACAAAACACTTGGTCGCCATTTAATGAGGGAAAGAGATATCAATACCATTTTTTTATATGTTTTAGATTACGGTGTAACCTACATTTCTGCATCATTAACTCATTTTCACACCTGCAACCGTGATGCGAGCAATTCTGCTTTTTGTTTCGATAAATCCAAATCACGAATAAAGTCATTCAGTTGGCCTTGCGAAATTAAATGTTTTTTTTTTCATGTTAAAATCTTCGGTCGATGATAAACTCTTCATCGGTGATGAACTTAAAGTTCCATAGATTTTGCACTCAACCTGGACAAATTGGCAAAGGGTCATTGCTCGTGTGGGGAACTGGCTTGACCACAGATGACACGTCAGGATATTTATACTTTGCTAGTTCTTTTGCATTTAGGTTGACCACATTTATCAAGCAAAAATAACAATCATCTACATGATTTTTCTGCTCTATCCATAAAATTGGCATTAAAATAGAAAGTATACCAAGTGCCCACTTTTACAGTTTTGTGCTACACGCGATATAATATAATTTTGGTACGCACGGCTTGTGAGTGTTTGCTACAGAGAAACCAAAATAATGAAAGTATGCACCTCTCATCACATTTTGAATATTTTTTCCACTTTTTCTTATCATATAACATCCGCGAACAAAACAAACACACTAGGAATCGACTTTGCACTTTTTTCTTTGCATTTTCACAGATGTTTAAAAAAAACATTCAGAATAAAATTGGGATGATGTTTATAGTGATTGCAACCGCTGGTTGTCGTTATGACAGTGCAGTGCAGCCAACGTTTGCCAATAATAATTTAATCGTTTGAAGTGCTCTGGCCAGACATTAGTTAGGACGGACCTTTTCAATAAAAACAAAGAATATGAAAAACACCTTAATAAATCTTATTTATAATAATACACACAAATAAATGTTTTTTTTTCATGAATTTTTACAACCTTTGAAATAAGATTTCTACAAAAGTAATTATAGCAAAAATGCCTTCCCGATTAAAAAAATTGATCTTGCGCAATATACAATCATATGCAATTTTACATTCTTTAATATCTGAGGTTATATCTAGCTTAATCCGAAAAATGGCAGATCATATTAGATCCAGTAATATATTTGTAGATTAAGTTGGATCTTAATTGATCCGAAAATTGGTAGGACATATTAGATCCAGTAATATATTTGAGGATTTAGAAGGATCTAAATTGATCCGAAAAATGCCAGATTAAATTAGATCCAGCAATATATTTGGGAATTTAGAAGGATCTAAATTGATCCGAAAAATGGCAAATCAAATTAGATCCAGCAATGTCTTGGGGAATTTAGAAGGATCTAAATTGATTTAGAAAGATATAAATTGATCCCAAAAATTGACAGATCAAACTAGATCTAGCAATATATTTAGGGATAAGATAAAATCTAAATTTATCCATATATAATTATGTATTGTGTTATATATAATTGTATCTGATAGAACATATACCACATCATATCATATAAATCATATATAATTTTTAAAGATGTTATATGTAGTGCAATATAAAGTGATTACAAAAAAATTATGAAATATTTAATTAGATAATGCAATACTGACTGTAAATTTATAATATACTAGCTAAATATGTTATTAGATAAGGCCACATATGATTATATCTAAACTTATTTATTCAAAAGCCATTGAGGCAATTTGAATTCCCAATTTCCTACTACTTGCATCTAAATAATTTTCAGCTTTTACCTTAGAATGCAACAAACTGGAACAATGTTATATATTCATTAACTAAATTTTACCACAGCTTTTGAATTCAATTCATTTGAATTCAAAACATAGGAGCCTCAAAACAACTTCGGTACTACTTAGCTATATATTTAATTAATAGTTTTTGAGTAATAGTATGAAACAATTTTTTTATTTTTTTATACAGTTTATATGCAGACCATTCGAAATAATTCCATTGAGGAAATGTATTGAAGCAAAAGGTTACATTGTAGACAATACAGAACACATTTATATTTCTGTGGTAAGTTTAAAAATACCGACATATTTTTCTTTATGAATTCTTCATTATTACACTAAATATAATATGCATTGTACACAGTGTTGTCATAATTTTTTTTTTAAAAATCTGTTAATTTAAAAAAAAAATCTTTTTTATTTGACAAAAATCTTTTTTTCAAACAAAACCAAATTTAAGGAAATAAAACAAGAACAAGTATTTTTTTCAATTTGTTTTTATTGAAACAAAACGTAAAAACATATTCGAATTTATATTATTTAGAACTATGTAACATCTATTTTTTGAAGCATTTCACAAGATATATACGAATCTTTTACTATATATTCAAATATTTTAAGATATAATCGTATCATTTTACTGTGAAGTAGATGAGTTTGGGGACTTTCACTTTGAAATAATCTGTTCAACTTATTTATATCGGCTAATATAAATTTTAAAAATTTTATATATAATTCAAATTCAGCCTAAAATTCTCTGAGTCGAATTTTTTTAATTCTCCGTGCAAAAAAAAAAGTACTTCCAAAAGTATAAAAAGCTGATTTACTGTTGCTTTAAGTGAAAGCCAAAGTCTATTAAATTTTGCACCATTCTGCTAATATATTCAAATCTCTCTGGATCAAAAGAGAATGAGATTGACTTGAAATGACTGCGAATATTAAATTTATCCGCAAAATGGCAGATTAAATTAGACCCAGCAATATATTTGGGGATTTAGAAGGATCTAAATTGATACGCAAAATGCCAAATCAAATTGGATCCAGCAAAATATTTGGGAATTTGGAAGGATCTAAATTAATCCGAAAAATAACACATGTAATTAGATCCAGCAGTATATTTGGGGAAAGAAATAAATTGATCCGAAAAATGGAAGATCAAATTATATCCAGCAATATTTTATTTTTATTTTATTTTATTTTTATTTATTTCATCTATCGGGCTTAGCCCTTACAGATTACATTTAAAATATATACATAATTACAAAAAATTTTAATTTTATTTACAATTTCAAATCAGCCATTCCATTAAATCATTGGAAACATTTTAACATCTGTACAAGATTATGGTTCTTCCTCATCTAACATGTTGGAAATTATCCTCTTAAACGGTTGTCTGCTAATATTGAAATCAATTCGGTTTGATACCGAATCATACAAGACAATACATCTAGATATCGGCTCGTACATTCCATAATTGGTTCTATGGAAAGGAACCACAAATAAATGATATTCTCTTAACGCTCTGGTCGGAGCGTGAAATGGCAAAATGGATAATAAAGGAGAGCAATCAATTTTGTTATCCATTAAGTCCTTTATAAAGGTAATGCTTTGGATCTTCCTACGAACCATTAACGATTGAATACCGAGCGTTTGCAAACGACTTCGGTAAATAGGCATATTTTCAAATGAATACTGCCTTTTTAAAGCAAATCTTGAAAAACGTTTTTGGATTCTTTCAATCCGGTTTATATCGATATCATAAAAAGGGTCCCAAATAACACTTAAGTATTCGAGATGAGACCTAACTAAGGATTCAAAAAGAATTTTAAGAGTATTAAAATTAAGGAACATTTTTGAATTCCTTTTTAAAAAACCAAATTGTGAATTGGATTTAGAGATAATATAATTTATATGATCTTTAAATGATAAAGTAGAATCAAAAAAAATACCTAAATCTTTTATTAAGTTTTGGCGTAAAAATTTGCTATTATTCTCACCTAAATAGTCAAAAGTAATAGGAAACTGTTTACGAGAATAACTAATTACTTTACATTTAGAAAAGTTTAGGAAAAGATGGTTAATATGACACCAACTTATTAAGGAAAAAATATCTCTCTGAAAGTTTAAACAATCAGCTAATGATGAAATGTTGTGGAAAAGTTTCAAGTCGTCAGCGTACAATAAACACTGACAGTTTTTGAAAACTTTAACGATATCATTTATGAATAACAAAAAAAGTAAAGGGCCCAAATGGCTACCCTGTGGAATTCCGGACTTTACATAGATCGGATCGGACAAAAAAGTTCCAATATATTTAGGGATTAAGTAAGATCCAAATTTATACGAAAAATGTCAGATCGAATTGTATCAGATTAGATCCAACAATATAATATATGGAATCTATTGTATGAAAAAACATATAAAAAAATTTACTTTAAAAAAATATTAAAATTCTAACAAACAGGATTTATACTCGGTCTGCCAGAGTTGTAGTGAGTTAAGCACTCAGCAGTGTGTGGCTGACTTTATTAGATTACTTTTTTCGTATAATTTTGTTATACATATATAATTATATGTTCGTGAATTTTCGTGCGTTCTGCAAACCGATTTTTAATCTTGTACATTTTTTTAGAATAAGTTACTTTTTATATATACATATTAGTACCTTGCTATATCTGTCATATTTATTTACCGATCTCTTGAATTTAATTTAATACCCCCCCCCCCAACCCATCCCTTTTTCTAAATTTTTACTTAAAATTCTGAACTATCCTGCAAACTTAGTGCCGGGAGCAAGCACATTCTCCATTCTTCTCTACGCCTAATGTCATAGAATATGTTTTTTTTTTCTCTAACAGCAAGATGCGTTCTCTCTTTAACTCATTAGAATCATACATATAATTCTAAGTGTACATTAATTATCTAAAGAAAAAAAAAAAACTTGTATAATTTGAATTCCTAAAGTCTCAATAAAACCTTTACTACTACTTCTATGTTCGTGACTAATATAACATACAGAGAACTGCATTTGCTGATTGCAAAACGTTCATACGCAATCAACACAAGAATAAATAAGTGTTTGCGTTCAAACGCTGAATATACTCCAACACATATTTGTTGATGATTTTAAATCAATCAAACGATGTGCAAATTGTTTTGTCATTGATTTATAATCATCGGTCGTTGTTAAACCATTGATTTTATTCTGTTCATTCGAGCCAACAATTATTATTTTGATGTAGAATAAATCAGAAAAAAACAACAAACAACGTGTATGAGTGTAATCATAATTAAAACTAAATAGTTTCTTTTCTATAAAAAGGAGGTGGTTTTGTAGAAACACATTTCATAAATGTTATATGTATATTAGGGTGGGTCAAAATACGTTTTTTTAGAATTTTTATTAGGAATACCGAAAATATTGTTCCTTGTGAAATTTTTTTTTTTAATTTAGGTCGACATCTCAGGCTCGCCCAATCCGGTTAAAGTTAAATATTGCCTAATTTTCCAATCAAAATAGATGAAAAAAAATTTAGACAATATATAAATTTTTCCGGATTAGGCAAGCCTGAGATATCGACCTAAATTGTTTTTCCAAAAAAATATTTATATTTCACAAAGAAGAATATTTTTATTACTAATAAAAATTCTAAAAAAGCGGATTTAAGTCCCACCCTAATGTAAACAATATCATTTATGAAATGTGTTTCTATTTTTTCTGATTTATTCAACGCTGACTTTTTGTTGAGTGATTAAATTTGCAGTAAACATAATCGACATATGATTCAAACTGATCCGAATTACGCGTTCAGTAACATGATGCTGATTTTATTCTACAGTGAATTTTGTTGAATTATTAAATGTGAACAAGAATTTTTGTGTATGATTAAATCAAGAAAAACTTATATACAACAGAATTTTTTGTATTTTCAATTGATTTTCTTTGCAAGTCAAACTGGGTTTTAGCAGAGTTTAGGGAAATTTTCTCAAATTTGTGCAGAACTAGGAAGAATTTGCTTTAAAATCAGGGAAAATTGCTCAATTTTCTCATAGTTACTGATCGTTTGCAATGTGTAGAATTAATACGATGCTTACGACACCTAAATAATATTATTTGGGTAAAAACAACCAAAAATACACTATTAAGTGGTTAAAACCCGGTCAATTGGCATTCTGTCAATTCTTCCTTTGTTTACAAGCAATTTGAAGTTGACGTGTCATTGATTTTTTTTAATATGGAAAAAATTTAATATCGTGCAGTCATTAGATTCTTTGTTTTAAAGGGTTTAAAAGCAAAGGAAATTTATGAACAATTGTTAGAAGTGTATAAGGAGTCCTCATCTTCAAAACGCACCGTTGAATTTTGGCCTGGTGAATTTAAACGTGGTCGAACCAGCCTTGAAGACGGTCCACGCGAAGGACGACCAAAAACTGCAACCACAGCAGAAATCATTGAGCAGGTACATAATATGGTTACTGAAGATCCATGTTTGACTAAGCGTGAAATTGCTAATGTCATAGGCATCTTAGACGAACGAGTACTTCATATTTTACATGAAGAATTACGTATGAAAAAACTGTTTGGAAAGTTAGTGCCGCACACATAAACAATTCAACAAAAACTGGATCGAAAAAAAATTTCTCAGCGTAATTTTGAGCGTTTTAAGCCGAATTAAACCGACTTCTTGCGTCGTTTTATAACTATGGATGAGACCTGGATCTACCACCATGATCCTAAATTGGAACAAGAACGTTTACAGTGGACTGAAGCTGGTTGTTCAGATCCAAAGCAGGTGAAGTCACAACGAGCAGCAAAGAAGGTTATGGCATCAGTTTTTTGGGATGCAAAAGGAATTTTGTTGATTATCTTCAGAAATGTAAAACAATCAACTCTGAATATTATTGCAGCCTTTTGGATCCGGAAAACCATTATAAGGATGGGATAAAATTATTGGAAGATCATTGGAACAAGTGTATTGAGCTTCTAGGAGATTATATTGAATAAAAAATATATTTCGTAACAAAAACAGTATTCTTTCATTTCGAGTGCAGGAACTTTTCAACCAACCTGTAGTGATTCCAATTGTAAAACTTAGGTTCAAAAATCAACATAGTCTAACCTGGAATCCCCAAAAGTTCAGAATTATGAGTTTACTTTTATATCAAAACATATGTATTTAAAATTGAAAATATTTAGTTATCAAATTAAAGTATTGTTATATGTATTACCTATTAATATACTTTCACGTTTTATTTTTGAGTGTACTGGATTTTTTTAAATAAAATATGCCAGAAGTTTTTATATATCATTTGCGAGTTGTTAAATTGTATTCAATTTCTCATTCAACAAAATCTATCAGTCCTTATATATACACGACGCGTGTTGCACTCATTCTATCGTTATCTATTGATTTTGGGTTTTTTTCGAAGTTAATATATACAAATTTAAGTAATATAGACTTGCTAAATAGTAATAGATTTATCTGCTTAAAGATTGAGAATTTATAAAAATGCTGACAATTCTTGGATATTATTGGCTTTTCTCTTTTAAATGTTAACAAAATATTTGAAATTTTTGTATTTGTTATTTCATAAAATTTTAAAAACAACAAATGCTAACAAATGAATTATGTGTTTGTTAGTAAAGGCATAGCAGGCATACAATACAATTGCTATATTTCGTGTTCCGGCGAAGTCCACATACGAAAAAAGCTTTTGTTCAATTTGTATATGTTTACAAATATTGTAAAAAACTTTTAAAGTAAAATTATGGAGGTGAAACAAATTTTTTGGTGGAAAAAAATTTTGTGGTGAAAAAATTTTTTTGTGGTGAAAAATATATATAATATAATATTTATTTATATATTTAATCAATACAGCACAACAACAACTTGTCTTATCTAATAGTTCTGTGGAGATAATTGCACAATATAATTTTTGTTAGAAAATAAAATAATACTTAAATTTATAATTTTAAAAAATAAGTTAATTAAAATATGTATATGCGTTGTTAAATCAAAATTATATGTGAAATGAAAAATGTTGTTAAATTAAAATTATATAAAATTTTTTATAGCATGTTGACATGCAATGAAATTGAAAACAAATAATATTTCTAAAATTATTGTCCTAAGAGCTTAAATATTGCAATTTTGAAATGCTTTTCATTGCTTATGGTTTGAATATTAGGGGGAAGTTGGCGCGAAAGATTAATGGCATTAAAAAATGAGTCTTTTCGTTATATCTTTTCTAAAGCGAAATGTATTTATTTTGTTTCCTCTGGCAGACCTTGTAAAATTTATTTCTTATACAGGTATTCAGGTTGCTTTGTGTAAATTACTTTATGAAAAAACAAGCTATCGAATGGTAAATTAAATACTGTGAGATTCTGCTTCGCAGTAGGCGATTATGTACCAGTCGCTACTGTGTCAAAACACATGAACTCAATCACCATTCGGATCGACCATCTCTGATTTCAAAGAAATTCACCATATTTATCTTACTATACAAGTTCATGACGAAGCTCAAATTTCAGAGTCCTGATTCTTTCGGTCTCCGAAATATGACATCATGAAAATGGCAATAAAAAGTTAACATTTGACTAAAGTATCGTCAGAAACTATTCGCGTTGTCCATATTTTTTAAGAGAAATAGCTCTTTAAAATGATATGCATATCAATTTTTCGGATCGAAGGTAATTTTTTGGGGTCTAGGGTTCAAATCCATATTTCTCAAAATGTTCATTTTTGTTTTTTCTTAAAAAAATATATATTTAATATTGAACCTTTATCCACATTTGTGTGAAAAAATTAAGGTGGACACTTGATTCGTTTCTGAGTTATAGCCAAAAATGTGGACAGGTTTGCAACCCTTGCAATAAAACGTACTTTTTTTCTGTTCATAAATTGTGTATATAAAATCATTAAATTTTGTACTCAAAACTTTAAAATAAATCGTACGAAGTTAAAAATATTTAAAACAAAACATTTTGAAGCTAAAATAAGTGAAATATGTCTGAGAAAAGCGGTTGTCGCAGTATTGTCCATAAAAAACAATTCTACTTTGTGATCAATGCGAATATGAGATTAAAGAAGAATCCGATGATTTTATAGAATGTGATAAGTGCGGGAAAAACTTTCACTCTGTTCTAGCTTAAGTAAAAAAGAATTTGAAAGACAACAAAAAATTAATATAAAATGTTTATTTGTCAGTATTGCAAAGAAGGAGGTGGAGAAATAAGAAAGGAGCTTAGCACAATAAAAACAGAGTAAAAAAAAATTGAAAAACTAGAAAAATTGGATCAACTGGCCGAATCAATTAACTTTATGTCTGCTAAATTTGACGAGGTGCTTAAAGATGTAGCAGAAAATAAAAAAAAAAAATAACTGCAATTGAAAAAGAAAATAAAAAGTTAAAAACTGAAATACAATCTCTTAGATCTTCAGTAAAAATATTAAGTGATTTTCGTGTTAAAAATTATTGTATTATCAGTGGGCTAAAAGTGAAAGATGATCTTAATGCTATTGATGCTGTGATTGGGTTATCTAAGAATATTGGAGTAGAATTTGAATCGAATGCTGTAGAGCATGCCTATTTTTTGAGAAATAAAAGGAAATCTGAAGAAAATGAAAAAACTATTGTGGTGAAATTTTCTTCTAAATCAAATAAAGAAAAACTTATGTCTTCTAAATCCAAATTAAAGGAGAAGGAAAGCAAAGTTTATATAAACTTTAAATCTTTTGAACCATGCTAAATTGTTGAAGTCGATTGGATATCAATATCTATATGTTAGAAATGGAAGTGTTCTGTCAGAAAAGTGAGATTTCGAAACAGCAACTTTTAAGATGTGATGACGTTGATAAAATGTTATTAAATGCGACAACATTAGTGAAGTTAAGACGTGCAAATTAATTAGATGTGTTAAATTGATCCTCCGCCTGTTTCTTTGTGCGCAAAATGTTTTAATTCGGCTAAATCTAATTTTATTATCTGCCACCTGTGTAGATCTAAATATCATAGATTCTGTGTTAACATAGATGAAAAACTTATTGGCGTTTTTAATAATAAAAACATTGTTTATAATTGTAATGATTGCTTGAATGTTTCGTGAAATTTACTTTTGCATATCTCTTCTTTAACGAATGAAATGAGAGATTTAAAACAAATGCTAAATAAATTCATCGACTTCTCAAATAATAAAAATAATAAAGAAAATGCAAAAAAAAAAACAACAACCTACATCTCATAATAATTGTTCACTTGCTAATGTTGCTGTTATTGCTGAACAGAAGAAAAATGCAAATGCTGTTACTACTGTTTTAAATACAACAAATATTCAACATGGATTGTCTGCTGCTTCATCGATTCATCTTTACACGCTGATTTGCCTATTGGCAGAGATAATGCTTCTAACTTGATGATGACAATCAAACATTGCATAAATCATCAGGTTGGGTTGATGTGCAGAGGCGTGGGCGTAAAAAGGGGCCCTTAGTAGTTGGAGTTAATGGGTCTAATGATCTTGAGGTTGTTATACAAAAGAAATGGATTCATCTTTATTTTTTTAAGCCAACTGTTTCAACTGAGTTATATAAGTTTTGTTGTAAAAAATACTGAGATTGCTACAAATTAAGTTAAAAAAGATGCTGATGTTAGTCAATAAAAACGGGTGAACTTTAAATTAGGAATATCCGTGCTTTTTTAATGAGATTATTAAACCTGAGCTTTGGCCTGCTGACATTAAGGTAAGTTCCAAAAAAGTTGGAGCCGTCAGTTCAACGCTAGCTTGCAACAAAAATGGGTTTAAATTGTACTATCTGGAATGCGTACTAAATCCAAAAATATTTATGATTTTTCTTCTGAATGTGATATCAATGTTATATTGTTTTGGTTGAAACATGGTTTTTTGATGCAGAATTCTTTAATCCTATGCTATTTAATGTTTACCGGAAGGACAGAAATGCGGAACGCACCGGTTTTTCTAGAGGTGGTGGTGTTTTAGTTGCTGTAAGAAATCATTATAAGTCATCTTTATGTGCTTTAGATAATAAGAATGGTTTATTAGATCAACTTGTAGTTTCTGGCTTTAATATTGAGTTATTTGTATGTGTATCATATATACCACCGGATAGTCCTGATGATATTTATGCTGCTCATGTTTCAAACATTTTACTTTTTGAGGAGAATTTGGCAGTTAATTCACCCCTTTGTATATTAGGTGATTTCAACATAAAAAATATTTATTGGTCAAAATTTTCTGTTTTAACTCCACTTAATGTTAATAAAAATCATGAAATTGATTTAATTGACAGCTTAATGTGTTTAAGTATGATTCAAATAAATCATATTGCTAATCAGCTTCATCGTTTTTTGGATCTTGTATTTGTTTCCTATGATTGTAAATTTAAGTTATATGAATCTTTACTGCTAATATCTCCACCTAATCTTGATCATTTTCCGATGGTAATTGAGTTGGAAGATAACAAGTTTTTTAGATATTCCCAATCTTTTAATTCTAATAACTTTAATTTCAATGTATTTAATTTTGACGTGTTAAACTCTTTATTAAGTTCAGTTGATTGGTTGCAAATTTTTTCGGGGCTTTCAACTTCAGTATGTTACGATGAATATTTGCGGGTAGTTTTAAAAATTTGTGGTGAAAATATTCCATACAGGAAGACTAGACCTTATAAACTTCCTTGGTATACTGGTTGTCTTAAGACAAATTTTATAAACGTTTTGTTGATTCTGGTAATCCTGAGAAAAAATTTCTTTATTATCAACGTGAGTTTAATTTTTTAAATAAATTTCTTTATAAACAGTATCTTATTGAGAAAAAGCATGAAATCAAAAGTAATCCTAAAGCTTTTTGGTCTTTTATTAAATCTAAAAGAATCATCTGATATTTCGTCTACTGTAAAATTTTCGGACAACATTTCACATTCTTGTACTGATTCTGTTAATTTATTTTAAGACTTTTTTATTATAGTAAAACCCTCAAAGGGTTTGGCGTTCTTATGTGTCAGTTTTTTTTTATGACCTTTTAAATTTTTTCCTTATCTTGATGTTTTTTCGCTTAGTTGTAACATTTTGGCAAAAACGTAGTTTAACATAACTCGAGAACCACTTGTCCGATTTTGATGAAACAAATTTAGAAAAATTAAGAATTACAATTTCTCTAATCTGTTTCTATACCGTTTTCCTATATGTGCAACACTTTCGAAGTTAAAAATGAATGTATGAAGGGAAAAAAGTATTTTTTGCCTAAAAATTTAAAATTTTTTTTTTTTAATTCATAAAAAATCCAAAACGGAAAAAAGTGCCAAAACTAATTACTTTCGCGTAAAGTCACATAACTTATGAGCAAAAAAAGGCATAGATCATGAAAATCGATGCACGCGTTTCTCATTTATTCACAATTAGGTAAATGTATGAATTTCAAAAATTTGCTCCAGATATGCACAACATTATTTGGAGAAAACATTGACACTCACAAGCCGAACTCTCTCATATTTTTCTACTGTACTAAAAGAGAAATATTGATGTGGCAACACTGGTTCTGTAATGTTCACATAAAACATGCATTGTCATTATACTTCTTCTCTTTCTCACACTGGTTCTGTGATTTTTGTCATTCAACAAGTGCCGACGAACGCGAACAGTAAAAGTGATTTTTCTCCAGTTTTTTAAAAGTGAACAAAACTGAACAGAATATGGAACTGTGCAAGCCAGATATAAATAGATTTTGCTACTGCTGTGGTCAATATATCTCAACACATAAAAAAGGGGAAATTTCAGTACTGATTTTGTTCAAACATACGAGATGTACTTCAACCAAAATGTTATAGTGAACGAAAATTGGGTACCAAATATAGTGTGTAAAAGCTGCTACAACCGTCTAATGGATTGGAGAAAATAGAAGACGTGAAAGTATGCCATTCGGTATCCCAATGACTTGGACTAATCCTGGCGAAGGTCACAATCCATTGAATTGCTATGCATGTGCGAATAAAGGAGCCTCAAAAAGGATTAGAAAATCGTATAATTACGTTGGTGTTGCAAGTGCCGCAACATCATTGCCTCATTCGGACAACATTCCTGTGCCAAAAGCTTCTAGCCCAGATATTTTCTCTTCTGCGACTGCTCCGACTTATCATGCACGTGATGATCCCCCATATGAGCCAGCAGTATCCAATGAGCCAATTTTAATAAATCAAAATAAGCTTGATTCAATTGTTGCCAAGTTGGAATTAACACAGCATAAATTGGAAGAGCTGGCTTCCATTTTGAAATCAAACAATTTGTTGGCACGCGGTGTGAAAGTCACAGCTTATCGAAGTCGTCAGGCAACACTCCAAAGTTTATTCCTTGTGAATGATGAAAAAACTTCTGCATATTGCCCGGATGTAGGAAAATTGATGGACGCAATGGAAATAAAATATGAAGCAGATGACTGGAGATTATTTATTGACAGTTCAAAACTCAGCTTGAAGGCGGTTTTACTGCATAAGACCAATAAAAAACCTTCAGTTCCAATCGCCTATAGTACAGAAACGAAAGAAACATATGATGCACTGGAAAATATTTTAAAAATGGTTAACTACGCCAAACATATGTGGCGTATATGCTGCGATTTAAATGTTGTAGCAATGCTTTGCGGTCTTCAAAGCGGCTATATAAAATATATGTGCGATTGGGACACACGAGTTTCCGGTGACCAATATGCATGCCACGGATGGAAACTCAGAGAGCACAGCAGGTTACAAACGGCCAATATTATTCGTGAGCCTCTAGTGCCGAAGGAGAAGATATTGCTGCCTCCACTGCATATTAAACTTGGAATTGTTAAGAATTTTATCAAAACTGTCGCCAAAAGAGATGAAGTTTTCTTGTGCTTGAAACTAATTTACCCGAGACTCAGCGAAAGTAAAATTAAAGAAGGTAAGTTATAATATCACATTCATTCCCCATGATTTTCCATCTTAACAAATAATTTTTTTCCAATCAGGCGTAGTAAATGGTCCAGATATACGAAAGCTGATTAAAAGTGACGCAATCTACAATATTTTGATTGACGCTTGTTGGGAAAGCATCGTTCTAACAACTACGATGTTTCTGTCGCAAGGATGTTAAGAGCATTCTCGGTGTCCACATGTCCTTGAAAATCCATTATTTACATCATCATCTGGACTACTTCAGCAAACAATTGGCTACCGAATCTGATGAACAAGGTGAACGCTATCATCAAGTTGCTATGCCATTTGAAATGAGGTAATACTGATTTTTTATTTTTTCAAACTCATTTTAATAAAACAAAAACTTACAGATGTAGAGGCAAAAAGTCGCCGAGTGCAATAATTGCGGAAATTTGCTGGTGGAGTAAGCTTGTGTGGCAAGACAAGGATGATCTTGATGATAAAGAATTTTCAGGAGATGCAGAAGGGCCAACAGTGGAGTCACACATTGACATTATGTGTGGTTCAGAAACTGATGATAGCGATGAATGCGATGCCACTAGTCCCGAACAACCACCATCGAAAAAGTCTAGGCAATATTTATTAAAATAAATAAAAATAAATAAATAAAAATAAAAAATTATAAAAATGTTTACTTAATTTTTTTAGTAGTTTATGGCCAGAAGTCTGGAGTTATTGGGGAAATTTTATAAAAAAGGCGATAAATGACACTTTTTTGAATAAAAACAAATATCAATATTCTTGTCAAAATGGGATACGTTCACTTAAATAAAAGCAGAACGCGTTAATCGATTTCTATGATCTTTGTTTATAGGTTATGTGACTTTACATGAAATTAATAACACTTGATCCTTTTTTCCGTTTTGGATTTTTTATGAATTTAAAAAAAAAAAATTAATTTTTAGGTAAAAAAATGTTTTTTTTTCTCCACAAATTTATTTTTACCGGCAAAACTGTTGATTATAAAGAAAAACGTTATATGAACAGATTAAAGAAATTGTAATTCTAAATTTTTTTGAGTTTGTTTTAGCAAAATCTACGTTTTTGCCAAAATGTTACAACTAAGCGAAAAAACATCAAGATAAGGAAAAAATTTAAAATGTCATAAAAGGACACATACGAACGCCAAACCCTTTGAGGGTTTTACTATACTGACCTAGTACCATCACCCTGACTTGGAATTTCTCACCCCCCAGACAATAATCCCAAAAATGTTCCATAGTGTAATCAATATTTCAAAAACTTTTATATTTAAATTATAATTTTCTAAATATATTTAGTATAAATATCAGAAGCGTTTCCTCAACTGAAAATTTTTATAAATTCAAATCATTAATTGCAAGGTTTCATAAATTACCTGATGTTATCGCGATACAAGAAACATGGTTTCAAAAAGATTTAACCCAAATTTATTCAATACCTGGTTTTTAAAATGTTCACTGTTGCAGAGGAGATTGATATAAAAAATGTAATTCATTCTGTTAAAATTTGTAAGAGTGATAATTTTGTTGAACTTATTGCAGTCACTTTTTTAAATTTTAAAATAGATAACAAAGCGCTGAAACTAATATCTTTTTATCGATCACAAAAGTGCGATGTTGAATCCTTTTTGAATAAGTTGGATGTTGTTTTATATGGAGCAATTCCATATGAAAGCGATCACCTTTTGGACGACCCCTCTCCGATTTTAAAATAAATAGTCTCAATCGATTGCCCAGCAAAAAATAATGTACCTACATATTTTTTTTTTTTATAGTGACTGGTTTAGTGGTGGTGTACACCACTGTCATGTGACAAAATTGAAGAATTCTTCATAAGGGACCTCATAGAAAGTTGCTTTAAAAAAAACTACTAACGCGATCGCAACGATAGCTCGTTGGAAAGGTATTGAATCAGCCTTTAATTGAAAAATAAAATTTTCCTAATTTTTCTCAGAAATTTACCTTTTTTCCCATGAAAATTAAATTTTCCCATGAAAATTAAATTTTCCGATTTTCCACAGAAGCTCCTAAATTTTCCGGCTAATTTTATTTTTTTTTGGATTCCTCATAATTTTTGCTTTAAGAATCAGCAATAAAAAAATGGGCCCCGACTCCTTGTTTGGACAGGAGAAGAGCATTTAAGAGACCACCTTGTTCTCATTGTTTTTATATTTTTTATAATTGAATTATTTTTAATTATTTAACATTATTTTATTTTATTATTAAAAATACATTTTAAAAATTATTTTACAGTTAAAAATACATTTATGAAGAAAAAATCAATTTTTTTTAAGAGCCCCAAGTTGAGTGTGTAGTGAATATGGTCTGCCTGCCTTCACAAGATCGGCCATAAATCCATGGATAATAGCAGCAGTGGCATGTAATGGCACACCAAACCCGACTGAGGCTACAGGTCATAAAATGTTTTGTAAATTTTTTAAATTACCAGGTAATAAATATTTCGCCTAAAATGACACGTGCAGAAACAAGTCATAAAACACGGATTTTCCATAAATATGGCGAAATATTTATTACCTGGTAATTTAAAAAATTTACAAAACATTTTGTGACTTGTGGTCGGCTCATTGGCAGTAACCAATTAAGTCCCTCTTTAAAAAACATTTTATGACCAGTAGTTCACGCAAATTTTCCTATTAAAGAAAAGCAAATATCGCTTATTTTTTTTTACCTATTTTTTACCAAAAAATAAATATAAATACTTCACACACTCTGAGTCAAATTTCAGTTGAATACTAAACGTGAAAGTGTTAAAGTGTTTTTTTTGTAAAGTAAAGAGTGAAGCTGTAAAGACAATTTAAAGTAAAATGAATAAATTTTGCTGCAATCCGTTTAACAAGAGTGGACATCGTTCGAAAAAGATAAAAGTATTAAAATTAACTGGTGTTTCGAAGCGATACATGAATGAATTAAATATACAATATGGTGAAGAAGCAGAATTCATTTGCCCCAAGTGTAAAATCGATTTGTCTCAACAACCAAATGCATTGAAACAAATGCAACCACAATCCGAGAGTGAAATGACAATTGAACAAAATGTTTCATCTGATAGTGAGGCAGACATTCCGATGGTCAATATGTCTTTGAGTCCTTTGAATGAGGCTATTACCACTTTAGGTGAAACGCCTATTAGAAAAAGAAAGATGCGAAGTGAAAAATACAGGAAAGATAAAAAAGGCAAGGTTATGAGTGCAATCGCGACAATATTTGATGAAGGCTCTGATAACGAATGCAGTCAAGCAGATGACGTTGATGACGGCAAACAAATGATTGAGCAGTTGAAAAGAAAATTCAATTTAGCGACCACTTTTCCGGAGAAATATCTCATTTTATCTGTGCTGCCTCAATCATGGTCTATACGCAAGATTTCTGAACAGTTTCAAACATCTTTTTACATCGCGAGAAGAAGCAAAGAATTAGTTCGACAGAAGGGCATATTGGCGACTCCCACCAAGAAATTTGGCTCAAGGACCCTCAGCGAAGCAACGGTGAAATTGATTCAAGATTTTTACTGCAATGATGACAACAGCCGCGCCTGCCCAGGTACACGTGACTATGTTATCACACGTGAAGATGGAGAAAAAGTACACAAGCAGCGCAGATTATTATTATGTAATCTATCCGAAGCATACCATCAGTTCAAAGAGAAATACCCAGCAGAAAAAGTGGGATTTTCTAAGTTTGCCATCCTACGACCAAAAGAATGCGTGCTGGCATTAGACAGGCACGGAACGCATTCAGTCTGCGTTTGCATGTTTCATTAAAACATCAAATTAATGTTCTTTCCATGCAAGAAATTGAAAGTATTTCACGGTGAGATTGAAACATATAGGGACCTCCTGACGAAGTCGTTGTGCGCATACCCCACGGAAAATTGTCATCTGTCCAAATGCGACAATTGTCCGAAGATTGACGAGCTAGAGCAATATTTGGCGGAAAAGTTTGAACAGCTGTTAATTCAGGAGGTGCATTTCAAACAGTGGATAATTAGCAGCGGCAGATGTTCCCTTGAGACCGTGGTAAAGCAGATTCCGGAATTCATCGAGGAATTCGGATTCAAGTTGAAGGAACTGAAGGCGCACCATTTCATATCCGGGATGCAATCGAAATTTCTAAAGGAAAGTAAGGAGAAATTAGCCCAAAATGAATTCATTGTGATAAGCGACTTTGCCGAGAATTACACTTTTCTCGTTCAGGATGAAATTCTGGCTTATCACTGGGCAAACGACCAGTGCACGGTGCATCCTTTTTGCATTTATTTCAAAAACGAAGATAACGAACTACAGACCGTAAGCCTTGTTGTTGTCGCGGAGAGTTTAGCTCATAATTATGTGTCCGTTTATTTATTTCAAATGAAACTGTTTGAATTCTTAAGATCAAAATTCGATGCAATCGACAAAGTAACGTTTTTCTCAGACGGCGCGGCTTCTCAGTACAAGAATAAAAAAAATTTTTACAATCTTTGCATAATTGAAGAAGAACAAAACTGCAAGGTCGAGTGGCACTTTTTTGCGACGTCCCACGGTAAGGGCCCATGCGATGCGTTAGGGGGAACCCTAAAACGCATGGCGACTAAGGCAAGTTTGCAAAGGCCATATACTGACCAGATCTTAAATGTACAACATTTGTTTTCGTGGATTCAAAGCAAGGAAATTGCCATTAACACAGTTTTATGCACTAAAAACGAACACGATGCCATGGAGCGACGACTTCCAAACAAATATAATAATGTCAAAACTATAACTGGAACGCGAAAGTTTCATTGCTTCATACCAAATATTTCTGATATGTCAATTAATGTAAAGCGGTACTCTTCGTCTGCCGACGTGCTAAATTTAAAGTTACTTTAATTTTATAATGATGCCAAGACAATTGAAATTTTTAATAAATATTGTAATTAAGTATAAGCAGCAAAATAACTGTAAAATAATTTTTAAAATGTATTTTTAATAATAAAATAAAATAATGTTAAATAATTAAAAATAATTCAATTATAAAAAATATAAACACAATGAGAACAAGGTGGTCTCTTAAATGCTCTTCTCCTGTCCAAACAAGGAGTCGGGGCCCATTTTTTTATTGCTGATTCTTAAAGCAAAAATTATGAGGAATCCAAAAAAAATAAAATTAGCCGGAAAATTTAGGAGCTTCTGTGGAAAATCGGAAAATTTAATTTTCATGGGAAAAAAGGTAAATTTCTGAGAAAAATTAGGAAAATTTTATTAAAATTAATTAAAGCCTGATTCAATACCTTTCCAACGAGCTATCACTCATTGCGATCGCTTTAGTAGTTTTTTTTTTAAACAACTTTCAATGAGGTCCCTTATGAAGAATTCTTCAATTTTGTCACATGACAGTGGTGTACACCACCACTAAACCAGTCACTATAAAACAAAATAAAAATATGTAGGTACATTATTTTTTGCTGGGCAATCGATTGAGACTATTTATTTTAAAATCGGAGAGGGGTCGTCCAAAAATTTGCCAATTTTGATCGTTTTCATATGGAATTGCTCTATGATTATGCTCAAAATCCATTAATAATAGTTGGAGATTCTAATATTGATTTGTTTCAAAATCCGGTTTATATTAATTTGTTATCAATATTTCAAAACTACGATTGTAATACCCATACTTTAGTAACACGACCTGATAGTGGAACATGTGTTGATCATGTTTTTAGCAACTTCTCAGAAAGAATTTATGTTGATTCGATTGAATGTAATATTTCTGATCACAATATACTCTGTTGTAAATTTAAGAGTCAAATGCCGATATATGAGTGTTTTGAGATCTCGAAAACCCATTGTGACTATTTAATGCCTAGGGACTACTTACAGAATAATTTACCTGCTATTTATTCCCATGGAACGTCACAAATTTGGCAAATGCTTTGCTATCTTGTATAGAAGGTGCAACGCATCATTCAACTAAGGTAACTAAAACTAGAAAACAATTGCGTTTTGAGCTTACACCTTGAATCAAAAAATACCTGCAGGAATTGATTATACTTAAACATAAATTGTTTAGGAAAAGGCGCAGATTAATAAACAAGCAAAATACAGATGAAAGTTCAAGAAGAATAAGCAAAGTAATTAAAATTGCTTCCAAGAATTGTAGGAACCGTTTTTATATTGAAAGTTTAAACAAAGTTGGAAATGACCCAAAGAAATCCTGGAAATTAATAAATAATACTCTTGGTAGATCAAAAAAAAAAAAAAAATTAAATTATCCTCAAAGATTCACATGGTCACATCATTTTTAGTGACCAAACTAAAATAAATTGTTTTAATAATTATTTCGTTTCGGCTGTGGCAAATCTGAAGCAACAAATTGAGATTCGTAGTGGAAATACTTTTAACTCACTTCGAACCCTTTCACAATCACGTCATTGTTTTTCTATTAATAATGTGAACGGTAACGATATTCATGAGATAATAGTGAATATGAATGTTAATAAAAGTCCAGGTTATGATAATATTTCAACAAAATTTGTTAAAGAATGTGTAGAAGAAATTACACCAATATTAGTAGATCTCTTCAACAAAATGATAAGTACATCTGAGTATCCAGAAAATTGAAAGATACATAAAGTTGTTCCAATACCAATGTATCTGCTGTAGAAAAATTTCGACCAATCGCTGTTCTTTTAACAATAGATAAAATATTTGAAAAATTGCTCTACGATAAATTATTTTTTTACTTTGAGAAGAATAACTTTTTGTATGATTTTCAATTTGGTTTTAGAAGAGGATGTAGCACTCAAGATGCTGTCGTGAATGTAATAAAGTACATTTGTAATGATTTTTCGAAGGCTTTTGATCTTGTAGATCATTAAATATTATTGCAAAAACTAAAATTATATGGAGTACGAGGAAGGGAACTATTGTTGTTAAAAAATTATTTATCAGATAGAAAGTAGTTTGTGCAAATTAACAATTCCAGAAGTTTTATTGGATTTGTTGATTATGGTGTACCGCAAGGAAGTGGATTAGATCCGTTACTATTTTCAATTTACTTAAATTATTTGAACAATCTGGGTTTGACTGGCCAAGTGTATATGTTTGCTGACGACGTGTGTCCTTACAAGTATGATTAAGTTTTGAAAATCAACATTGAAATAGATATAGCTTTAATTTTTGTGTTTGCACGTATAAATCTTTTAATGCTCCATCCAGATAAAACAAAATTAGTGCGTTTTAGACCACATTCTGTAAGTTTAAATAATAATTTGTCTGTGCCTGTCGATGGGAAGGCTGTATATGGAACTAATTCAGTGAAATATTTGGGAATCACTTTGCAAAGCAATTTATCTTGGGATTTACATACTAAAGACTGGAAGAGGAAAATAAAAATTTAAGCGCAAATTGAATGTCAAAGCGAAGCATATGATATATCAGTATTTGATACAATCGCAATTAAATTACTTGGCAAGTATATATTCCTATAATAAAAACAGCAACATGTTAAAATCTCTTCAATGTATGCAAAATAAATCATTAAAAATAATATACAATTTACCAATAGGCTTTTCAACTATTTCACTGTTCAAGAATATAAGTAGAACTATTTTACCCATTTATGGATTACATGAGTATCAAGTTTTGTTATTTGTTTTTAAATGTATTAAACATGATGGCCACCATATGATATCTTTTGTGCAAAATCAATCACACTTTAACACACGAAATAGAACAAATTAAAAAACTCCCATGTGTAGCTTAGAAAAAACTAAACAACGTATTGATTACATTGGAAGTATAAAGTACAACAGTTAACCTACGGATTTAAAAATTATTAATAGTACTTCCACTTTTAAAGTATCCTGTAAAGAATTTTTATGTAACTCATTTGAATCGCTTTATTTATAAAGTAATAGCTTGTGCAGAAAAAAAATTAAATTTAATATTTAATTAGTATTTTATTTGTACATTTAAGAATTTAATATTTGCCAACTTTCCTCAATAATGCCTATAAGGCGCTGCACGTTGGTTCCCTTATATGGACAAGCGGTCAAAAATCAATATCTCTAAAACTAAAAAAGGTAGGGTCTTCAAAATTCGTCAGCTCAAAGGACTTAAAGTTTATGAAAAAATATTTAGAACTGTAGCCACAGTAACCATTTGATCTTTGAAGGGTTAATTGGCTTATAGATTTATGTTAAGAATTTTTTAAATAAAGTATTTTTATATGAAAATTCGTTTATTTTTGTAATAACTACACGTTTGATTCTAATTGTTTACTTCATACGACTGACTTTTTTTTATTCTTTCTTATTGCTATTTACATTGTATATTAATACTAATACAAAGGTATGTATAACTGTTATAAAAATCTGAATGAATATGACACTTCTCTCCCCTCTAATTTGTAAATCAGTCATTATACATTGTTAATTCTGAATATATTAATTAATTTAATTACCAAAATATTAATAAAATTTACTTTTAAAGAACATAAATCAATGTTGAATTCAATAGAATAACCATTTTAATAAATTACTCATCTTGAGATAAAAATTTTAAATTTCTTCTATTAGCTTCATAGGCTTTTTCCTTTCCCTATTAGACCGACGTATGGTTTACCTACGGCTTTATCCTGAATTGCTTCTGAAGTAGCAGGCACATTATCTGGTATAGAAATGTCAATATCTGGTACGTCTTCATTGGATTCAGCTTCTTGTTCATTAGTTACCTTTGTTTGTTGGTGTTGAGTTGTTGGTGATAAATAAGTATCGCGTTGAAAAACATTAGGTATTGGCGAGGAACTGACTGATTGTTGGTTGAATTATCCGTTGAACTATTCAAAATGTTTACCTTCTCTTGCCTTTGTGTTTCTTGAAGCATTTCGCCAAATTTACGCATCTAGTCTACATGCCTCTTCCATATTATACCATCATCTAATTTTATATTGTAATGCAGTTCACCTAATCTTGCCTCTATTATACCAAAACGCCATTTCATTTTATGAAGATAATCACGTACCGCAACCTTTTCACCCACAGAAAATGTTTTTGTAGTTTCCATGAAGTTGTAGTTGTTATTATTTTGTGGTAAAAGCAAATCTAATCGGGAATTTATTTGGCGATTAAACATTGCCATCGCTGGAGATTTTCCAGTTACTGGATGAATTGAACGTCTGTACGCTAAAAATATTTTTGATAATTCAGCGTTTATAGTATTTGCAGTACACTTTGCTGCTGCTAATTTGTTTTTAATTGTTCGTACGTACCGCTCGGCTTGACCGTTAGTTGCAGGATGATACAGTGCTCCTTGCTTATGCACAATACCATTTAAATTTAGAAAATTTTTAAATTCCGGGGAGTCAAATTGGCGGCCATGGTCGCTAACAAACACATTTGGTGTGCCAAATGTTGAAAAAATTTCCCTGCATTTTTTAATTGTAGTTTATGTTGTCATATTTGAGACTACGTGTACTTAGTGTAGGCGCCAATCAAAACAAATAAATATTTTTCCAATACTGGCCCGGCATAATCCGCGTATACTCTTTCGAAAGGTTTACTTGGCGTTCCCCATCCACGTATTGGCATCACTTTTTTAGGATCACGTCCTGTTGACTGACATGCAAAACAATTTGTCACCACTCTTTCGACATCTTTATCGACGTTGTTCCACCATACATAAGCTCTTGCCAGACTTTTCATTCTTGACATACCGAAATGAGCAGTATGTAACTCTTCTAATACCTTCACTCGTAACCTTTTGGGTACATAAACACGCATACCTCTTAGAAGACATCCATCATGTAGAGTGAATTCTATTTGTGGAATTCCGAAACGATTTTTACTATCACGACTGTATTTTAAGCATTCCACCAATTTTTGTACTTCACCCTCAGATTTTGTTTCAATTTTAAGCTCATTAGCTGTAACTGGTAGATTACACCTTGCTACACTGAAAAAGAACTTGGGAAATGACCTAGTGTAGGTTGTAGGTCTAGCTGAGTGTATTATATAACCGGTTTTATAAGTTGCAATATACCCTCAAAATTTTGAGATATGGGGAAAAGAGTATTTTTTTGGACTGCCGCACTTAAACTTTTCTACCTCAGTCACTTTTTAACCGATTTCAAAACGGTCAATGGCATTAATTAGAATTCTTCCCGTATACTATTAATATAAATATGTAGTTTTTTTTCAATAATATAAAAATTTTTATTTTTTTTTTAACTTTTTCATTTCCTACGAGGTTTTTTTCGAATCTTCTTTTAAAACAACAATAAACTCAAAGTCAGTGTCCTTCTGAGTAAAACAAGCTTTTATTCGTGTAAATCGGTAAAAAATTGACAAAGTTATAATACTTTTTCTAATCAAGAGATATTAGAATTCCTAAAACTATTTTTTTTTTTAATTTTTGTTAACGAATCGCCGTTAAAACCCGATTAAAATTGGATTTTGTTTTATTATTTACGTTTTAATTAACAAAGAAATTAAAATTTTGTTGTTTTTTTCTTTAAATTGTTACTCAAGTGCGACGTATGGTATGCCAAAGCCAACTTAAGGAACTTAGGTCAATTACAGTTCTAGCTTTAGGACTTATTATACGAGTGTACTAAAAAAAAGCTAGTATGATACAAACAAGACATAAGTGCGAAGGAGAAATGAAGAAAGTCCACTCTGTATAGTTTAGTACTCTATCATTGTAATTAAGGCATTATTTAAATTATTTTTGTAATAATACCGTTACTTTTTTTTGATACTTGCTAGTAAAGTTAGTATTAGTGGTGCAGCTTCAAAAAACGACATATTTTTCATAAAAAAGCTAACTAAAATATTTAATTGTGTTATAAGCTAAGTGTTAATAAAAATCATTTGATTTATTAAAAGTTGGAGCATGGATGAGTTTTATATCTTTATCTAAACATTTTTTGGGTAACAAAAGAAGTGCTGACAACACTGAGAAATGCGATGCAGAATGCCAATCAAAATACATTTTTTGCATTCTCACTTGGAATTCTTCCCAGAAAATCTGTGTCAATTTAGTGACGAGCAAGGCGAACGGTTCCACCAAGAGCTATCAACAATAGAAAAGCGGTTCGAATAAAAAAGTCAGATCAGAATGCAAGCGAATCACTGCTACCAAATTGCTGGTCCCTAAAACGTGAAACTGATGATTTGTCTTACAAACGTAGTAGATTAAGAACATTTTTATATTATTGGAAAAATCTCTACATATTTATATTAATAGCAAACGGGAAGTATATATATTTGAAAAGAGCACATTCATTTCTAATTAATGCCCGTTTCGAAATCGGTTAAAAAATGACTGAGTTAGAATAGTTAAAGTGTACTAGTCCAAAAAAATACTCTTTTCCCCATATCTCGAAATTTCGAGGGTATATTGCAACTTATAAAACCGGTTATATAATACACTCAGCTAGACCTACAACCTACACTAGGTCATTTCACAAGTTCTTGCAATTTTTTTTTTGTAGCATGGTGTTATCAATGTATTCTTCCTCGATGACATAAACTTCTTCAGTGAATTTATACGATTCAGGATGTGGTAAACGTGACAAAGCATCCGCGTTAGCGTTTTCCTTGGATTTTGTTCACTTGACTGTGCAGTCGAACTGTTCCAAAAGCAAAGCGTAATGCTGCATACGTGTAGAAGACAGTGTTGGTAATCCCTTACTTGGTGAAAATATTTGGAAAATCGCCGGATTATCTGTAACGAGAGTAAATTTTTTCCCATATAAGTATTGGTGAAACTTACGTATACCGAAAATGACTGCATATGCTTCCTTGTCAATTTGAGAATAGCGTTGCTGCACTTTATTGGGTGTCTGCGATACAAATTGTACCGGCCTCTCAGAACTATTATCGTAAACGTGACTCAGTACGGCTCCCACTCCAATAGGACTTGCATCCACAGCTAATACTACGGGTCGTTTTGTGTCATAATGAACGAGTATTGTTTCGGACTGCATTTGTTGTTTAATTTTATTAAAATCGTAGTCACATTTTTCTTCGAATTCAAAGGCACTTCATTTCGCAGAAGTCAATTGAAGGGATAAACTACATCGTTTTATTTTTTACGAATCGACCATAGTAGTTGTCCAGACCCATAAACGCACGCACATTATCTTTACTGGCAGGTTTTTTATTCGATTTTACTCTTCATACGTTGAATGCCATCTTTATTAATAACATAACCACAGTAGGTAATCTTCTTCAAAAGTTCAGATTTTTCCAGATTGACCCTCATGTTGTATTTTTCAAGACGATTTAATACTTTATCAATACGCCGTATATGGGTTTTATCATCTGGAGCTGTAATTTTGATGTCATCTAAAAAGACTGACACACCTGATTATCACACAACAGTTGTTTCATTAACCGCTGCCACTTAGCCGGTGCACTGGCAACTCCGAACATCAAACGGGTTGGTTGATATAGATTAGAAGTGCTGGATTAAGGGTAACCTTATACTCACCACAAATACAAATATCACCGTTCTTTTTGGGTACCACCACAACCGTCAGCTACCTCCCTTTCCAGTTGTTTTTCCACAGCCTCCATCAACGGGAACGGCACTCTCCTGGCACGAATAATTTTTGGTGTAACGTTTTGCTTTACATAAATACGAGTTTGTAAATCTTTAATTTTTCCGACAGATGGAGAAAATACGGTAGGGTATTTCTGTTTTAAATCATTTACTCGGAATTGTTCTATTAAATTTACCCATAAACTCTTATCTGTTGTTGAGAAAACTTTATTCCAATCTAGAGTAATTTGTCGTAGCTACTCTCTGCCGCAAAGTGGTTTACGATTTAATTTTACTATGTACAATCGCACGTTTATATTTCTGTTGTAAATTTTTACCTCAACATAAACATTACCACCAACTGTTAATTGTTGTTCACAATAACTACTCAGTTCCAAATCTGATTTATAAACTTTTGTACTAGGAGGCACTATCTTTTTGGCATCTTTACAATTCATTAATGCATCTGGCGATCCTGAATCCAATTCAAACTCAATTAAATTTCCATTTACCATAAAATTATATAATAATTTATCCCGCAAAGATCCCCTATTGCCTCGATTTTGAAATGATCTTCCACTGCACCACATGTTATTTCTTCAATTTTACTCAATTGTTGTTTTTTTTCTTTAAAGCACATTTTGCGAAGGTGTCCCTGTTTTATATACTAGTGACATTTTTCCTTTTATGTATTTAAACTTATCTGCCAAATGTGAAGCACTTCCACATCGAAAGCACTTTTGTCTGTTATTGTTTTATTCGCCGCAGTTTATTTTCTTCTAATTTGTTTCTCCTTTTTTGTTCTTTTCAAACACTTTATTAAAATAACATTTGTCTATGTTTTTTTGCTGAAGCTCCTCCCCTCCTTTTTCAGCCAACTCAAATTCGGTCGCCATATTAATCGCTTCTTCTATATTCAACGTTTTCTTTTCCAATAAACGATGTTGTATTTTTTTGTTGTCCAACAACCCGAAAACGAATTGATTTCTCAAGGCTACATTTCATATACTCGGGCACCTTTGGAATTACCTTATCACAAAAAATGTTATATGTTTGTGCTCCCACAAAATGAAGCAACAAACGTTGATGCTTAGCACTTTGACATTCGTACAATTCCAATGTCGCTTTAAAACGTTTTACCCAACGCGACGACGTTGATTTTGTAGAATCAAAAGGCTCGAAACTAAAAAAAAGAAACCGACTCTTTCACTTGAGCTTTATCCTCGTTATCCATTTTTAACCGGCAATTTTTGTACTGTAAAATTTTTTACTGCGTTAAAATATATAATTTCGTTTTTTATATCACACGTGAATTTTTCCTTAGAACTCGTCGCCAAAATCTGTAATAACTGCACGTTTGATTCTGATCGTTTACTTCATACGCCTGACTTTTATTTATTTTTTCTTATTGCTATTAACATTGTATATTAATAATAATACATATATAGGTATTTATAACTGTTATAAAAATCTGCATGAATATGACAGTTTTAAACAATTTTTGTAAATTTGTTTTCCATATTATTTCATTCGAAATATACACTGAAAAAAACTAAATTTAAAAGGTATACAAAGTTATATAATGCAATATGAGGTATTATTAACTGTTAGGATGTTAATATAAACTTTATTAATAATTCATTTGTATAAAACTAGATTTATGGTAAACTACAATTATTCAATATTTATCATAGTTTGTTTTATGATATTCTTATGAATATAAAAACAGAGTTTCCAATACATTCGTGTTGTATTGATTATCGATAACTTTATATTAACATACTTCCACTCAACACGAATATATTGTTTACAAACATAATTCAAAATATTTAAAATACAATTAATTTAAATTAAATTTAGCATTAAGTTTTTGAATCAAATTTAAATGTTTAACCTTGGGCAAATTTTTTGTTAGTATGTCAGCTATCATATTGTTAGTATTAACATATTTTAGTTCAATAATTTTATCATTCAATAAATTTCTAACAAAATGAAACCTTATATCGATGTGTTTACTGGCTGCATGATGAGTAGGGTTTTTGGCTATATGTTGAGCGCTTAAATTGTCGCTGTTGACAGTTATAGGACCTTTGACTTCAAACAAACCGATTTCTGATGAAAGTGTCTTTAAATAGACGGCTTCTTTTGATGCTGTTGCCAAAGCAACTTATTCAGCTTCAGTGCTGCTTAATGCCACACATCCCTGCTTCTTTGACTCCCAAGTAAAACACATACACTTAGCATATATACGAACCCAGTATATGATTTTCGATCGAGCACATTACTTCCCCAATCTGCGTCGACGAAACCTTCAATAGGTTTACCAGTACGTCTATAATGTAGCTTAAAATCGATTGTGCTTGATAAATATCGCATCACATGTTTTAAACCAGCTAGATGTTATGCGGATCTTTAATACATTGTGCAAGCTTCGAAATTGATCAACTCTACCGCAGTTATTGTTGTTGCAAAATACTTGAAAACCTGCATCCAAGGGAGTAGATGAAGATCTGCATTTTTCTAAACCATGACGCTGTAACAATTTTTTTATATATTGAGTTTGGCATAAATAAATCTCACCTAAATCACCATCGCGCTCGATTTGCATACCCAAGAAATGTTGTAGGGTATCTTTATCAACACATTCAAGTTATTGGATATTTTCTTTTTTATTCTCGTTATGTTCTGCATTGATTTACTTGCGATTATAATATCATCCACGTAAACGGCAATTAAATCAACTTCACCATTACAAACCATTTTGTACAAGCAAGGTTCACTCACACAGGGCATAAAACCAATTGAATTTAGAACTTCATCCAATTTGGCGTTCCACTCCCTACCTGCCTGTTTTAACTTTAATACGCTTTGTTTAGCTTTAATACGCGATGGAGATTTTTCTCATCTACGAAGAGTTCAGGCGTTGAAATATGCAGTGCAGACATCCATTTGGTGTAAAAATATTTTGTGCTCTACGGCAAGTGCTAAAAGTAAACGTATCGTTGAAACCGTACTGCTGGCTACAGCCCTTGGACACCAACCGCGCTTTAAATTTGTCCACATTCCCATTTTTATCACGTTTTATATTGTAAACCCATTTTGATCCAATGGGTTTTTGTCCTTTTGGCAAATCAACTATCGACCAGGTTTTGTTTTTTAAAAGTGCTGCATATTCACTGTGCATGGCCTTGAGCCAGTTGTCAGAATATTTACTGTTTAATGCTTCAGTAACATTCGTTGGCGCAGTCAAATCATCACTTTTTTGTTGTATAACATTTAACGCATTATAAATTTTTTCGGCCTACCTGGTTTTCCCGTACGGACGATTTTAGGTCTACCAGGTCCAACATTGGTATTTATATTATCTTCGCTTGACATTTCGTCAATACTCTCATAATCTTCACCATCGCTGCTTTCAGTTTCTTGATCATTTGTTTTTGTTGTTTGTTTTCTGTTTGGAGATTTTATGTTATGTTCATCACCCCCATTGGCACCAGCATCTTTCAAATCCCCACACTCTTGTTCTCCTATTTCACCACACTCTACAGCTGTAACATTTTCTTCGATTGTGTTATTTTCTAAAATGTTGTTTTTGTTTGTATTTAAATCAACTGCAAATAATTTAAGATAATTATTTAAGACATCAATTTCATTTTTATCAAAATTGTTTTCAAGAAACATTACGTCTCTTGCCACTACAGTTGATTTGTCTGTTTGATCATACAACCTGTAAGCTTTTACTTGTTCGGAGTATCCAACAAAAACACATTGTTTACCTTTTGGTTGAAATTTTGATTTTTGTTTCTTATTTAATACAATCGCATTACAGCCAAATATTCAAAAATATTTAACACGGGGTCGTCTGCCGTTCCACAACTCATATGGTGTAGTATTGGGTAAAAGTTTTGTTGGGCAACAGTTACGTATGTATGCAGCCGCATTCATTGCCTCTGCCCACAAATAACGAGGTACTTTACTATCCTCCAACATACATCGTGCCATCTCAGTGAGGGTTATATTTGCTCTCTCGGCCACCCCATTTTGTTGGGGAGTATAACTTACTGTGGTTTGTCTCTGTATACCATTGGACACGAAAAATTGCTGAAATTCTTTGTTAATATACTCCTTCCCATTATCACTCCGGAGTATTTTTATTTTAAAACCGGTTTGTTTTTCTGCCATTTCTTTATAATTTTTAAAAACGTTGAGTGCATCAGATTTCCTCTTGATAAAATAAACGGTGGTATACCTGGAAAAATCGTCAATGAAAGTTATAAAATAAACAGCACCTCCTAATGAACTCACTCTAATTGGACCACAAATATCTGTGTGGACAATTTCCAACAATTTTTTATTACGTATATTACTGTATGTTTTAAATGGTTTACTAGTAATTTTACATAAACCACAAATTTTACAAGATTCTTCAATATTTAATTTTTCTGTTTTTCCATTAACTACGTTGTTTTTCTGTAAAGTTTGTAGATCTTTATAATTTAAGTGACCAAAGCGAGAGTGCCAAAGTTGACTTTTTGACATTTTATTTTCTGCTATTGTCATTACTGTCTCATTTTGTACTAAATTTGCAAAAAATAATCTGTTCTTTAAATTCGCCTCTAATGTAGTATTGCCATCTTTTTAAACTAAAGCCTTTTCACCAGCAATTTTAACATAGAGACCATTTTTTAAAGCTTTACTAACCGACAAAATGTTTGTGTGTAGTTGTGGTATAAATAGAACATTGTGGAGTGTGATGTTTGAGAAATTTGACTTTAACATAACCTTACCAATCACAAATACGTTCTCTCCAGCTGCAACCATTATATGTTGTTGTATTTTTTTTATATTTATAAAAGCAGAATGATCTCTGCACATGTGTGAAGTGGCACCAGTATCAAAAATCCAGTTTACTTGGCTCTTTTGAATTCGCCTTGACATGCGCTAATTGCAACTGCAGCAAATTTGTTGTTAGATTTATTATTACTGTTACTTACATTCTGACACTGGGATTTTATGTGCCCTTTTTTCCCGCAGCTGTAGCATCTAACATTTTTATTACGTCGTACACCATCTACCCTCTCGTAATTTCGATGATTTTGATTATGATGATTTTTTATATTCTTACCATACGTTTGAACAGCAAACACGTTATCTGCCTTTTCTTGCCTGTCTGATCTCCTCTGCTCCTCTTCTAGAATCTTCACCTTCAGGTTTTCAATCTTCGGCAAAACATCTTGAGCTTCGATTGCTACGACAAAGTTATTCATATCGTCTAGGAGGCTGCATAAAAACAATGTGCTCTGCATATCTTCTGGCATCTCGACATTATTTCTTTGAGGTCATCAATAATGCTGCAAAAACGATTGATTTGTTCGGCCAACTTCTGTTCACTATTAAAACGAAAACGCACCAACTATTAAAATAAGTTAACCTTCCTGGCCGGCCATTTTGCTTGATACAAATGTGACAACACATTCCAAGCTTCACTTGCCGTGCTGCATTTTTTAATGTGTAATAATTCTGTTGACTTTACACTTAAAATTATGGAAGCAAGCGCCTTTTGATCAGTTGGACCAAATGCTGCTTTTTCTGCCGCTGTAGCCGTAGATTTACATGGCGATATCACAGCTTCCTACAAATCCTGAGTTACCAACAAACTATTCATTTGAATTGCCCATGTTGTGTAATTATCACCAGACAATTTCTCGATTTGTGTCACAGAAGTAGACATCCTTTTAAAACGTTAAGGCAAAAATATTTGTATAATATTCTTTGATTTTCAGTCCACGTGTAGACTGGGCGCCATAACCTCTGTTAGGGTGTTTTAACTTCAATATAAACTTTATTAATAATTCATTTGTATAACACTAGATTTATGGTAATCTACAGTTATTCAATATTTATCATAGTTTGTTTTATGACATTCTTATGAATAGAAAAACAGAGTTTCCAATACATTCGTGTTGTATTGATAATCGATAATTTTTTTATATTAACATTAAGTTATATAAACTAATAAGAAAATATAAGATTTTATTATAAATATATCAAATATTAAGCAAATTTAAAACTCCTTGACTTAAATTATTTGTTTTCTTTGTTGATAAGTTTCGGGCTCCAGAAATAAATGGATCTGAACTTAAAAAAATCTATTTAAAATATCTGTATTTGTAGCAATGCCCGATATTTTTCGTGTATGTTGCAATCTAAACTGTTTATCTACTTTTTTTCGTTTCTACTGCTTCCTCCGATAATTCACCTATTAACACTAATGCATGCTTGATCACCTCAGCTCCATGGATCAGAGTTTTGTTTACCGATGGAGGGAGGTAGTACCAGGGATACTCCTCGACAAGTTTTCTGGCTGTCTACAGCATATTCCTCGAACTTTTTGGCATAAATTTCAAATCCAGAATTTATAGCTTGGAGAATTGTGGCACATCTTTGCAAATTGTCCTTATCGATTCCTGTTATTTTTGATAAAAGATCGACATTTTGAAAAAATCTCCTCGCTGTGTTGCCATCGTTCGAATTTCCGCAACCACCAGCTTTTGGCCTATCTATCCAAAGTCCCATTTCGGCCCGAAATCGTTGTTGAATAAATTGTTTTCTCTTCAAAACACTTGACTTTCACGTTTTCACTGGTCTTCCATTTTTTAGCTCTAATTTGTACGATAAGTGAATAAAGTACTCAAAAAATCGTGTGTTGGCATGTAATGGTGACAATCCGAATTCGTAACGGGCTTCATCTACTTTTTTCTCGAGGCATTTTTCAATGTCATCCATTTCTGTAGGCAAGACACCACATATGAGACATTTTGCAGATGAAGTTTCCGTAAAAGCGTTACAAAGTTTGCCGTCAACCATGGTCAGTTTTATGTCATGCGTATATTTTTTGTTTTGTTTTATTTATTTCGGTGGGAGAAAGTGCAAAAATTTTTGATTTAAAATAACGTTCCTCATTTTTTTACCATATTCTTAAAAAGAAATTGTACAAGACAAAATGCAATTCTTTATTATTTTTCGTCGGATAACTATGTAAATCACATCCATATGCGAAAATATGAAAAAACCTGCGGCAACAATATTTTTTAATTTAAAGAGGTGTAAAAAATCTACAATTTGATGTTTAAGAAGTTGTGGGTGGATGAGGGCCAAATAACTTAAAGTCTAAGTGAAAAAGTAGTTTTAAAAAACGTATGTTTTGAAAAGGTCAAAAAAGTATTCTTCAGGGATTTTTTTAATTGGCTTATATTTTTGCAGCTTTTATTATTTAATTTGGTAGAAAATAAGCTAAAATTTAATGTTTGTAGGGTTTTTAGAGACTTCTGCCACAATATCATGAATAACTTTTTAGATGAACTTAAGTTTTCTTTCATGACTATGCAACCACAATATATGCAATATAAACATACCTCCACTTTCAATGGACACAAGCATTAAATCTCGAAAAAACAAAATTTGTAAGATTCATAAAATTTAGAGTATTGTCAATAAATTTAGTGCAATAAATCTTGGAAAAAACATTAATTTTTTTGATTTTTGGCCTATGGGGGAAACCACTGTGCGCTGGGGCCTAAATTAAAAAGAAGTTAAGATATTTTTGTATAAATAAAATAAAAAAACATAAAAAAGTATGTTTTAAAAAGAGTAATTCATGTACCATAGTTTTTGATATTATTATTAATATAATAAACTGATTAAAAAAAGTTTTATATATAATAATTTTTGCTATTGCAAAGACTTATTGATATAAATTTATAATATTGTGTATTATATTTGGTTCGGTTCACGGACATATAGTTAAAAATAAAAATTCAAAGTTTATATTTTATTTTTAAATGTTTATTGCCTCAATATTTTGAAAAACTTTGCTGTTCTTCTTCAGGAGGATCTAAAATAAAAACACATTTATAATCACAATTTTTAACACATTAAATAAAACGAAGTTTTTCTTATTTATTCAAAACAAAGACAACATACATTTAATTAACTTCTAATTAACCGCGGAGTTGAAAGCGTCCTCATACGTTTTTTTGCAACTAATTTTATTGTTAAGTCGTCGAAATTTATTTATTGTGTGTCGGTATATTTGAGCACAGTTATCTGTATCAGTTTTGTAATTGAGTCTCTGATTCGGTTTAACATTAATAATGTCTAATATTCAAGAGTGTATCTCTTCAGATAGTCTCTTATTTGGTTCATGGCCAGTCAACGCACTATGGGCCGCTAATGAAGTTGTTTGTGAAGCGATTCATGTTCCGACTTTTGGGATGAAAGCCGTGTCTTTACTTTTGTTTTGGTAGTCCCAACATATAATTTGTCGCATATGTTGGACCCGTCACCTTGACAATTGATTTTGTAAATCACATTAGATTTTCCCACATTTTCCAATTGTGTTTTTGTTTTACTTAATAACTTATTAAGTGTTGTGAGTTTTAAATGCAATTATAATTTTATCTCTATCATAAATATTCTCTCCGAAAACCTTGGAATGTACCTCATTGATTTGTAGGTGTTATGTGGTTTATCTTCTTTGATAACGTTTTTGTAGATTTTACATGTTTTATAAAAACTAGTATTTTTTAATAAAAATCATTTTGTTTCAGGATATGAATGATTTTGTTCTTATTTCGTTTATGAAAAACTTCATCACTAGTTCTCAGGACCCTTCGTATAAAATTGGTAGCCGTATTTACAATTGTTCTTCTTGGATGTTTTGAAAATAAATTTATTAATCTACCTGATGCGGTGGGTTTTGGTACCAATCCAACTTAAGGGTGTTGCCTTTCTTAATAATAATAGAGTCTAAGTAAGGCAGTTCATTATCCTTTTCTTCCTCCTTGGAAAACTGGATTTGTCGGTGGTATGAATTTAAAATCGTTAAAGTGTCATCAACTTTGTCCGTTTTTGAAATACAAACAAATCATCTACGTATTGCGTAAAAATTCTTGGTTTAGTTTCCATTTTTTCTATTGAAACGTCTAATAACTCTTCCATTGTTAAATCAGTTATTACTGGAGATGCTGGTAACCCCATTGGCATAAACATAATTGTCGTATCTAAAATAACGTGTATCTTTGATACAGAAAATAAGAATTTCCATAAACAATTGTTTTGGAATTTTAGTGTATTTCCCTATGATATTCCATTATTCATCGATTGTTTTAAGGGCTAAATTTACTGGAATGCTAGGAAATAAGAACACTACATCGAAAGAGATAAGGGTCTCGTCGTCCTTTATTATAGAGCTAATAATTCTCGCTTTGAAATCAATTGCATCCTTCAAATTGTATTAAGATTCCCTCGTTAAATTTTTCAAAGTATCAACCACAACCCATATGCTGGTGAATTGATGGAGGAGCATATGGGTCTTTATGTATATTCGGTACACTATGTATTCTTGGTGCTATAGATATCTTGGTAGTCAATTTATTTTTCTCGCTTATAGTCAACAGATTTAATTTATATAGTTCTTCCACTAATGCTTTATTCTTATTCTCTAAAATTGAGTTGGGTCTTTTTCACGTTTATATGTACACTAGGGTGCGCGTTCGTTATTAGGATATTTAAACCGTAACTCCCCCTAGAAATGTTCCTATTAGTGTAAAAATACATCTTGGAAAAAATTAGGTTGATCAAATATCGGGAAGGCGTGCCTCAAACGCCCTAAAGTTGCTAAACTATGTGAAATTTGTAGAAAATTTGCAAAAATGTTATTTTTTAAGTTCACCTATGCAACAAACTGAAATATTTTTAGGTGGATCATAATGTAGAATTTTTTTCATTGAATCAGAAACTGCCAGTTAAATTTTCATAACACTTCAACTTTTCGAGTTATGTATGGTATTTGTTATTTGAAAAAAAAAAATGATTTTTGAAAGCTTTTTAAAATGTAATAAAGCAAAAAAACAACGATTCTGCTGTATTTAAGCATTAAGGTTCAATTAGACGTGACATAACCATAACCATATAAAACAGCTGTTCAACCCAATCTTATGGTATACAATGTTATCGATTATTGTTGACTTGCCATAACGCCATAGCCATAACCAAAACCATTTTGGTTTTTTGCCATAACCATATACTTACAGCTGACTGCTGTTTTTATTATTTATTGTTTTTCTATTGTGTTTTTATTTTTAATGGATATTATATTTTATATATATTTTATAATTCTTTTAGTTTTCTTTGTGTAATATTTCTCATCGAGCTAAAGATCTTTTATTTATAAAAAATTAATTATAAATATTTATTTATCCCAATATTTCGTCACCACATTGGGTGACTTCTTCAGGGGAAATTGTTTTTTATAATTAATAAATGAAAATTATAAATTGAAAACTTATATATAAATTTTTTTTAAAATAATTCAGAGCTGCACATTCTGGTGATAAATGCCATAAATGATTTCAAAATTTGCATAGTAATTCTCGACTTATATGTTCATCAATTGAATTGTAAGCATATAATGTTTTTAATAAAGTTAAATCTTGATTAGGAGCTCTTGCAGCAACAGGAGCTTCTACCCAAACTTTTAAGTATATATTTATTATAAAAATACAAATGTCTCTTGTACCATTTTTCTCACAGTCAGTCAAAATGAAATCGTTCCTAAATATAAATTATTTCAAGCAATATATCGGCTTGAATATTCACCGGGCATGTTGAAAGGCTCCCGGCATCGGAAAAGTAAACTTTGGAACCATTCTTACAAAAAACACTACTGCTAATTGGAGAAGTTCCTTGTAATCGTCCCATGGTTGCTTTCCTTTAAGACTTTTTTCTGCAAACTCCGTTATGTCTGTTGTATCGTCAAGTACATTTTGCACATGCAGATTCTCAACTCCAGGCTTTAAGTTATGTTTATTAATTTTACTCCAACCATCTTTAAATATTAAACAATGGGACACTAGGGCCAGTAGACTTTTGTATTTAATCATGAGTTATAGCCAGAAACGTGGTCCCAAGTATGTTTTTAAAATATTAATTCATGTATTTAATAACAACAAACAAAAGTGTAGGATAGATAGAATGGAAAAGCACACACCTTGCTATAAACTCATGCTTATTATGAACTACTCGTATGTAAACGGTTTTTTTGCTGCTTGTAACAAGTAATTATAATATTATAAATTGTTAAGGATTTTTATAGTTGACCTGATATTTTGTTTTTTGTTGGATTTGGTTCGGCTCAAAATCATGTAGTTAAAATTAAAAATTCAAAGTATATATATTTTATTTTTATTTTTAAATTAAAGTACCAACAACATAACGGTTAATTATAGCAAACACAATAGAACATTTGCGAAATTAAAATCACCCACAACATTTTTGATCAAGCGTAAGAAAATGGGTCTGATACCAAATTTCACACGTAATAGTACTAAGAACATACACAACTTTGTTATGCTAAGGACAAAACGTCGACAAACTTAGGTAACGACTTGAAAAGTCATATTGTTACAAAAATTTTTTTATACTAGTGAATTCTTAGACCGCTGGAAAAATCTAGTGTGGTGATATCTGGAAATAAATAGAATACCTGACTACTCATATAAATACGGATACTTGTCGATGTAGCTAGACAGTTTTAAATAAAACGCTGAAGTGTTAAGAACTAAAGTGTGTCTAACGTTTGTCTATTTACATCGTCTAAATAAAGTATGTTATTAAAGTGTTTTTTTGTAATTTTTGTGGTTGTTATAAATAAATAGTGCTATAAATGATTTCAAACTGTGTTCATTATTTGTAATATAGAAAGAACTCGATTTATTTAAAAGGTAAATAAATCAACGATTTTATAAAGGGTAAAATCGTAACAATATTTATGATTTCCACTTGAAAATTTTGAATTTAATTATTCAACATAAACAAATAAATATTAACAGAGAGCATCTAAAAAAGACAGAAGGTACAATTACCAAACTGTTAGATGAGCAGGATCTATTATTATTTAGTGAAAGTGAGAGGTTTTTACATGAAAAGCTAAATAATAAGAACAAAACAGTACACATAAGGAAGTTACAAATGTTAAAAAAAGAAAATAACAAAATAAATAGTATAAAAAACAAGTCCAACAAAATACTGATGAATGTTAGGAAGTTATTATCGTTGGGTCCTAGACATGCATTACCAACAACAACTTTCGCATTATTCAAATGTATTGCCGATGGTGAAATCCTTATACAGACAATGGCGAACAAGGAGAAACAAGAAATTACAGGAGCAAAGCAAACCTCGCTTATTGACAACCACCTTAACAAGTCCAAGCTTAGTTTAAAAGACAAACTAACATTAGACATATTAGGGCAGGTTAGACAAAATTTAAGTTAAAATGATGATATACTTATTTTGAATTGTGATAAAGGAAACAAAACGGTTGCGATGATCCTTTGATCATCGCATTTCTTAAAAAATGAGAAATATTATTAGTGATATGTGTACATTAGGTGAGCCTTATTTTTAACTTGCGAAATTCGACCGTAACTCCCCCTAGAAATGTTACTCTTATCGAAAAACTATATTTTGCAAAAAATTCGGCTGATCGAATATCGGGAAGGCGTGCCTATAACGCCCTAAAGTTGCTAAAATAAATTTGAATAAAATTTGCACAAATATTAATTTTGCGATACGCCTATGCTACAAACTGAAATATTTGAAGGTGGATAATGATGTAGAATTTTACGCTGAATCCGAATCTGTTAATTAAATTATCATAGTGCGTGATGTTATTTTTCATAAAAAAGATACCTTTTTGACGGCTTTCAATAGCATGCAAAATTACATTACGAAATGTAACTAAGTCAAGCCATTTTTTGTAATGTTCAGATTTTCACAGTTACGTTCCAATTAAAATCAAAAAAATACATAAAAAATTATGAAATTAATCATTATAACCATTTAATGAAGCTTATTATTTGCCCCATAAAATTTTACCTAATGATCGTGGAACTTTTTTTTGGTTCGTAATTCCCACTGCTAAAATCTCTTGTTTGCAAGGTAAACAAAATCATCTGTTTCCTGAAGTAAAAGTTTTTTTTTTGATAATACATTTATGAATACTAAAGTGAAAAAAAGAATAAAGTGAATATTATATTAAAGTTAGAAAATTAAAGAAATAAAAGAAAAAATTTATACAAGAGGACGAAAAAAGTTATATCTGCTCGATCATGACGAGAGTTTGGAATATGCGCAAATTAAAGCTAAAACTACGAGTAAGTGCTTCCCTTGTCGTGAAAAAAATAGAGGTTTTATGGAATAAAGGACGAATTCCAATTAGAGCTTTTGTCAAATGTGTCACAAAAGTTCAGAGTTTATACTTTTTTTTTTCTCCATATTTTATATTATTTATTGAATCTTCACTTTTAAAAACTGTGAACTAACAATAATTATCCAAATCTTAAAACTAAATATTAATTGTTAAGTCCAGCCAGTGCAAGACTGATGTTATGTGGTTCAACTGGGACCATTATTTCCCCTTATTATTAGCGGACCAGATCCGCAGTGTCCCTCCTCCTAAGACGCTGGTGGTCGTGATTATTAGTTAAGTTACGGGCTAGTATGTTGGGGTGTGTTTCCAGTTTTGTTAAATAGCGTTGACAGTGTCTAATAATTTCATCTTTGACTAGGGGTACATTCAGGTCTTTATGTATGTTGTAATTCCTAACATACCAGGGTGTGTTCGTGATCGTCCTCAAGAATCTATTTTGCATTCTCTGAATTTTCCCTATATTGGACGCAGAGACAGTACCCCAGAGCTGAATTCCGTAGCACCATATGGGTTTCATGATCGAATTAAAAATGAGTAATTTGCAGTCCAGGCCTAGTTTAGAGTTTTTGCCAGTTAGCCAAGCGAGTTGAGCAGTTTTTAGCCTCATCTGAGTTATTTTCGCATCTATATGATTTTTCCACGTGAGTCGACGGTCAAGGTGAATACCGAGATATTTCACACATGTGTGTTGGGGTATATTCAGATTATTAATTTTAATGGGTGGACACGTCTCTTTTCTCAGTGTGAAAGTAATGTGGATACATTTCTGTTCATTCACCTTAATTCTCCACTTATCCAACCAAGCTTCCAATTGTGAAATGTGAGTCTGTAACATTCTAGACGCTATTTTTGAGTCATCGTGGACGCTTAAGATTGCAGTATCGTCAGCGAAAGTCGATGTGTGGGTATTAATATCTAATGGCATGTCTGAAGTATAAATGATATATAACAGAGGACCCAAAATGCTACCTTGTGGAACTCCGGCTTGTATATCTTGAGGAGAGCTGACAAAACTTTTTTCAGCAAGAGTGAATTTTCGATTTGTTATATAGCTTTTGAGTAGCTTGTGAGTATTTGTTGGTAACAAAAGTTTTATTTTAAACAGTAGACCTTCATGCCAAACCTTATCGAAAGCCTGTGAAACATCGATAAAAAGGGCAGAGCAGTATTTGTTCTCCTCGAACGTTTTTCTGACAACAGTAACTAGCCTGTGGGCTTGCTCAATGTGTTTTCTCCTGAAGCCAAATTGGTGTGATGGAATACAGTTGTTTTTTTCCACATAAACAGTTATCTTTTCCGTTAGGATTTTCTCTAACAGCTTTGACAAATTGGATAATAGGCTTATATGCCTATACGATTCCACTTTCGTGTGATCTTTGCCTGGCTTGGGTATCATTTTAACGAGTGAAACTTTCCATTCTGGGGGATATTATTCAAGGCGTATAATAGCATTAAAAATAAAGAGAATTATCTTTAATGCTATACGGGGTAACTCCAAGAGCATCCTGTTACCGATTCCATCGATACCAGGAGCTTTTTTGGGGTTTAGTTCAAAAATAGCCTTTTCGACCTCTCTCATCTCAAACGTTAATCGGGTAGCTGCTCGGTGCTGGGGTAAAATCGGTGGCAACTCTGTTATAGAACTTGTTATATTTGGCGTGAATACTTTTCTTAAATGTTCCACAAACAGATCTCCTTTTTCAGTATCATTTCTAGCCCAACCTCCGTCTGATTTTCTCAAAGGAGGCTTACATAAGACAGGTCTTTTTAAATTTTTCGTTGCACGCCATAATGAGTAATCAGTTCTTTATGTTGGATCTAAATTTTCAAGATATCTGTTTAATGAAGCAGTTCTCTTATGTTCAAGTAGCTTTCTTAATTTTTTAGTGCATTCTTTCAACCGTTCCTTAAGTTGAGGAGATATGTGCTGTTGCCACTCTCTTCGAGCTCTTCTTTTTTCATTTAAGAGTCGTTCGACATCGGCAGACAAAATAATATTTTGTCTGTTGTGTCGGGGGGTTTGGTAGCAAGTTGAGCAGCAAGTTTGAGATTTAGTTCAAAACTTTGAATCGAGAGGTCGATATCTTCCGGTGTTCTTAGCGGTATGTTTTCCGAGCAATGTGTACTGATAAATTTTTTATACTTCAACCAATCTGTTGTTTTGCCTGTCAGTGCTAAGTCACCAGAGGGGGTACAATTCCTCGGGGGTTTAAAATAGTAACAACTGTAGGTGTGTGATCAGATGAGAGATCCAATAATGGTTCTACATGGACCAATTCTCTCGCAATAGACATTGTTATTCCAAAGTTTATCAGATCGGGTATTTTTCGACGATCCGTTGGCCAGTACGTGGGTTCTCCACTAGAGATCACATCCATACCCAGCTTAGAAATTGTATTAAATAAAACACGGCCCTTAGGGGTAACAAGCCGTGACCCCCAGAATGTATGCTTGGCATTATAGTCTCCAGCTGCCAGAAAACGCGGTCCAAATGATTCGAAAAAGACTGTGTACTGATCCTCCGTTATGGAGAATCTGGGGGGAGAATAAATTGACGAAATCACTAAGTCCTTATCGAATTCTTCAAAACATATAGTAGTAGCCTGAAGATAATTTTCGCAAAGGTCACACATAAGAAAATGTTTTAATCTAGATTTAATGAGAATAGCTGATCCTCCACATGACCTGCCTCTTGGGTCCTTAGTATCATACATTGTGTATCCGCGAATTGAAAATGAACTTCTCAGGGTTAAATGGGTCTCAGAAATAAGCATTACGTCAATTTCCTGATTTCTGAGAAAATACTCGAGCTCTTCTTTATGTTGGCATATGCCGTTAGCATTCCAGTAACATATTTTCAAACTGTTCATGGTTTAGTTAACAAAGCTTGCATCAAAATAGACTGATTTGTCATCATCTCTTGCATCATATTACTCATTGAGTTTGTAAAGTTAGTAACAGTTTGAACCAGGGATTCAATGGATGCTTCAAGTCTGCTGAAATTTCGTATCTGGGGTTCAGATTGAGAAAGTGGAGCATTTGGATTGACTTGTGCGGCTTGTGGAGTTTTTGGGGGCTGTTGTTGTCCTCTTAGAACTTCAGAGTATGAAGCACTATTGGTGATAATTTGTGGGTATTGTGGAATATAAAATTCCGGTTCTAACTGTGATTTCATTCGGGTTTCGGGTTCTGTTCAAATTTGAGTTTTTTAATTTTAAATATACCTCACAACCTCTGTAATTAGCAGTATGGGGGTTACCGCAATTGCTACATTTCTTTTCAGTATTTACTGTCTTTGGTTTGGTGCAGTCAGCTGTGCTATGCAGCTCACCGCAAACTACGCAAACTGCATGTAGTCTACAATAAGACCTAGTGTGACCATACTCCTGGCAGTTCGTACACTGAGCAGGTCCTCGTCGCTTATGTGGTGCTTCAACTGTAACTCTATAGTGTAGCAAGTACCTAAGTTGATAAATAGGGTGTGTTTCATTTTTCTTCAACTTGATATCGCCAGGCTCTAATTCAACTCGGAAAAGGGGTTGGGGGAGCTTATCCCGGTTTCTAATATTAACAACGGACTTAACTTTAAAGCCGTTGATTTCGAGTGCCTTCTTTACTTCAAGTGGGTCATTGTATGATTCAATACCCTTAATCACTATCTCAAGACCTTTGCTCCTCTTCAACTGGTAAGTATAAAAATTTTTTTTTCTGGATTCAAGAAATGATACTAATTTTCTAAAATTGGATTCACATTGAACTTGAATCTTAGTTTCAACAATTTTGCCATTTTTTATTGGCACAATATAAAAAGAGTTTTCCCCAATAAGGCTGACTAGGGTTTTAACAAATTCATTTGAATTTTGCTCTCTTAGATAGATAGGGGGAGGTCTTTGTGCTTTAGGTATCACCGGGGCATCATTATCTTCGCTTTCCAGTATGGCAAAACGGTTTTGGGATTGAGTGCCATTTATTTCACCTCTACTAAGCTTAGGATAGGGAGCTGTTTTAGCCGATTTTGGTCTCCTTTCCCCCTTAACTATTTTAACATACCTGTCTAATCCAGTCTGTACCAATGGTTTGGCGGTAATGATGACTGGTAATGATGACATTGGGTGTTGCGCCAGTTGAGGGGTTAATAGTTAAACTACTTACTGACGGAAAGTGAAGCATACTTTGGGGCTGTTTTAAGTTATTAGGTTGAGCCATAATATTGATATCACTGTTTAACGTAGCAGAAGATGTTGTTGGTGTTTTAATAGTCTCACTCTTTGTTGATATTGTAGCTGTAGGTTTTGGTGAAGTCACAGCAGACAGCGTTTTGTGTGTTGTTGTTAAACTAGGCACTGTATTTGTTGGTACTTTTATATTTTCATGTTCATTTGTATTGGTTTTAATTTTTTCACATGAGAGTAAAGGAGAACATGAACGGGATCTCTCAATTGTTTTTGCGGTTAAATAATTTTTGTTGTAATTGGGATCACTAATGTTTTTATTAACATTGATGTTATCTCCCTTTAGAAAAACGTAGGCATTTCTGCCATTTGCACTGAGCCTTCTCTCCTCTTGAATTATAGAGCTCATATGCTCTTTTCTTTATAAGAAAGAAACGAAAAAAAAATAAACAAAACAAACAAGACAAATCCCTGTTTGTTAAGGGTTTTTTATAAATGTTTTTTTATTTAAATTTTAAATTGAACACAGTTTATTTGTTTTTTGTAATAAATATATTATTTTTTAAGCGTCCAAGCGCTGTTGTTTTTTTATATATTTTTTAAACACTAATAAGCCGATATTTTAATAAATTCACGGACCGAATAAATAACACGTCTATCCTTTTTATACTTTGCATGAAGAAAATTGCAGAGAAATTGCAAACGCCGAACATTTTATTTTTATATATTTATATATATTTTATATATATTTTTTACAAATTTCGACGTGGATTAACAACAATGTGTCTATAAACTAAGTTCTTTGTATGAGCACTATCAAAAACCAGAGTATATCGCTGGTATAGTGAATTCAATCGTGGTCGTAGTTCGGTCACTGACGGATTCCGTGAAGGTCGTCCACAAAAACATCGATGCAGTACGTGAACTGATAATGCAAGATCGTCATGTGACATATTGTGAGATAGAGGCATCCGCACATTTGTTCCACTTCAATGCATTCGATTTTGCATGAATACTTTGAATGGAGGAAATTGCAAACGCCGAAGATTAATACAGGAAAAACAAGAGAAAGTTTTCTTAGACAAATTTGATTATTTGTTTGACTTTGCTAATGCCAATGCTCTAGATATGATTCATATCGAGGAAATTAAGATAATTTAATTAAATAAAAGAAAAAAGTGCCAATAGCTAAAATCTGGCAACACCATAATAAAATTTGACATTTTTTAGCATAAACGTACTTACAACGTTTTGATGTACAAGTGTCATTTGTTTTATTTACAGTGAGTTAAGAAAATCAATTTGGCCAAAAAATGGAAATTTCAAGAAAAGGTTTTCGTTGGATTATTTTTTACAACTTTCGACGTGGATTAACAACAATGTGTCTATAAACTGAGTTCTTTGTATGAGCACTATCAAAAACCAGAGTATATCGCTGGTATAGTGAATTCAATCGTGGTCGTAGTTCGGTCGCTGACGAATTCCGTGAAGGTTGTCCACAAAAACATCGATGCAGTACGTGCACTGATAATGCAAGATCGTCATGTAACATATTGTGAGATAGAGGCATCCTTGTACATTTGTTCCACTTCAATGCATTCGATTTTGAACACTTAGTTGTAAAAAATTTTTTTCTCGATGGATACCCCACAATTTATCAATCGCTCAAAAAAAAAAGATCGCGCCGATTAGTGTAAGGAAATTATTAAAAAGTTCAAATGACAAAAAAGTTCATGGATATATGCGTTTGAGCTGGAAACATAACAGCAATCGACTGTGTGGATATTCCAAGACGAGCTAAATCCAACAAAAGTAGTTCGTGGAAGAAGCACAGCAAATGGTCGCCTATTCCTTCGGCCGA